>OY728129.1:1352052882-1353302882 GCA_963277665.1 Viscum album
TTTCTCTACATTCCTATGACATTGTCAATGTTGGGACACACTCATCACTAATTAAATGTACCTGAAGAATCCATCGATTACCACCACTATGAATACTCCATCAATGATGTCACCTCCCAATATAGAAACACCTCAACCAATCAACTACCATGGGATTCCATACCCAAAAACATCCCACCATACTAATCCAAAACCATATGATCCCTCAAACGACTCAGAGTTGAGTTCTCACAGTAGGGAATTCTCAATACCCAAACTACCCACATCAAGGGACAAATAAAAGAAGGATTGCGTATTCAAAAAAATAACAATATTATCAAGAAAGAATTATAAAAACCAAAACATGTATTCCATTATTTTGCAACAACATTTTAAAACATAAGAACTCTCTCTACCCTTAACCATCCAACATCTAAGTACTGGTTAACAAAGGTAAACACAATATAATTAATCATGTTTCTCATTTGGAAACCCATTTATTCTCATATTTGTTTATTTTACAATAACATTTTGATTTAAAAATAATATCACTCTAAGGATATTTAAGAACCAACCCACTATGATCCATAAGTGGACCTTCCATGGAACCTAGTCCATGACTGAACCAACCCAAAAACAAAAATAGAACACCCAAATAAAATAACCATAATTAGGCCGGTCAAGGAACCATGTCGAGGACCGACCCACTAAGAAAACACACAGAGAAACCTGCGAGAGCCGCCAATGCCTCCTTTCACTTCCCCATTCTTCTCATAATTTCACAAATCTAACAGATCATGTTAATCTTCCATAGGCTAGACACATTACCATCACCTTCCCCTTTTCCATCCCATCATCATAGGAACCCTAATAATTCCTATAGACCGTCTCTAGTGGCCAAAACCACCACACCAAGAAAAATATTTGAACCACCATTGTCACCACTGGAGAACGTTGAGGCTTATAGAGAGGACGCCAACATCCATGACCAACATATTTAGCATCGTAATCATCAGAGCCACCAAAATCATTCAAATTTTTTAAAGCGTACTTCAAATATTACCATCATGAGTTCATGCACGTAGGTCAGGTGACATTATGTTGTAATTATAAATTTTAAATTTGATGATTTCTCGGTTATACTTCACAAGAAAGGAAAAAATAGCTTACTCTCAATAACATAACCATAATCCAATAATCTAGGGATGAAAAAAATGATACATGTCACAAAATAATCATGTGTTCATATAACCATGAATGAAAACTAAAACCTCATGCCATTCCAGGGCACATTTCAATTAATAAATAATTTAGGAAAATATCTGAAATAGTAATCACATCACACAACATGTACATCATCTAATGTGAAATAATATTCAGTTGTAAGAGTAATAAAAAATATGAAAAATCCCACCATGGGAACATGCCCCCCCCCGTACATGGTGTATCTATTCCCATTCTAGATCTCCTAACAATTACTTGACTATTCGTTGACTTATATCCACCTTACTTAAAAATTAATAAAAAACCAGAAGAAACATCAATTGGGCTCTAATACCACTTATTACCATCCGAACCTGGGTTTCACACACCCATGCATCGAATATTCAATCATATGAGCTTAATCATACCTCCCCATATAACAGATGCTCTTAACGAGTAATGAGGGTATATTATCGATCATGGGTAGATTGTACCAACTTATTTCATCATAAGAGTAATATTCCTGGAGAAATATATAACAACGATCAACTGAATAACAAAATGTAATATCATAAAGAGAATAATAATGTATTAATGGATGACCAAAATTCCAAATAAAATGTCAAAAATAACCATTAGATATTCCATGATAAAATGTGTTCCATATGTTAATATAAAAATCTTAAAATAATTAAATACACTCATAAATCCTCTCAGACGGTTCTCAAACCATATATGGATTTCTCACCATGATCCTTATCAATATTCCCTGTAACAGAATAACTTTTACCTTAACCTATACTACAAAAATATAATCTATTCGGGTACCATTAATGTATCCTATGTACTATGTTAGTACAATTATGTAGGCCACCACCATTGTTGTGTAAAAAACATCAATTCAAAATTAGTATATGATGTTGTATAAGAAAATAAATAAAATGCATAATTAAATACTTATCACATTAATAATTAATCATTATTTAACAGTATTAAACTATTTTTATCAAGGACACCTGCTGCTGAATAATTGCTCCAGCCTGTTCTAGAGTCTTAATAATCCTTGAGGGATGTCATGAGTTTTAAGGTGCATGTTAACATTCTTCTTTACAAAAATTAATTACCATGTTACCTTTTATTAATTCACATAATTGAATAACCATGTTACAATTATTTATTTCATAAATGAATGACCATGTTACTATATATTAATTCATATATTTTAATAACCATGCTACCATTCTCTATTTCAGAAATGAATGACTGTGTTAATATTACTTAAATAACACAATTGATTTTCCTTGTTACAATTATTTATATAACACTAATTAATGACCATGTTACCATTCATTAATTTTCGTCATTGAATGACAATGTTACAACTCATTATTTCACTGAAATGAATGAATATATTACCATTCATTAATTCTCAATATAGAATGACCATGTAACTATTCATTATTTCACTCCAATGAATGAACATATTACCATTAATTATATCAAAAAAATTGAATTATCATTTTATCATTCATCATAAAATTGGTAATTCAACAATTAAATATCCTCACCAGTAACATTAATAATTACAAAATTTGTTAAACAGAACAATTCTATTAGATAACTAAACAATTAACTAATCACATCAAGAATGGTAATTGTTTCAAAAATTAATTAATGACATAAATATCTATAATTATTTAAAAAATGTACTAATATGACCAATAACATTAGTAAATAAACATTTATTTAATCTCATCAATAGCATTAATTGATTTTAAAATTAATGAAGTTATCAATTTGAAAATGATATATATTCTATTGACCAATTCAACAATTAAATAATCAAAAAAATTACATTACTAATTGAATAATTATATTATCAAATTAATACTATTAATTAATTCCCACAATCAATTAAGAATATTAATACAACTAATTTATTCATCAATAAATTAATTCATATCCATAAGATCAAAAACCCATAATTTATAATAGAATTAGTTATGTCAATGAAAATATCAATATTTCATAATTAATAACATAATTAATAATCTTAATTTTCAAAGAAAAATACCTCAAAATCAATTAATCAATTAATTATCAATCAATTTCACTAAGAAAATACTCCCAATTAATTAATTATCCAATTAATTAATCTAACTCATCCAGTTATAGTATCAAAAGAATACCCACTAATTAATTAGACAATTAATTAATCTATGTCATTAAATTTTATTATAACATCAATCCAAATTAATTAATTAACCAATTATTAAATCACTTTCAATCCATTCATTTAATTCAAAAATTAATTGTTCACGTCAATTGCATTAATTCACATCAAATTCATTAATTAATAAGATTAATTCCATTGATTAATTATTTAATTTGATAATCACATCAATCCCATTATTTAAATCAAAAATTAAATTATCACATTAATTCCATTAATTTATTTATTAATTAATTAAATAAATTAAAATTATAAAAATCTCCATAATTAATTCAAAAATTAAATATGCCAACTATCTGAAGCCTATAACACCATAACAAATTTAACAATTAATTATTACAAAAAACAATTCAAAAAACCCATCATTAATTAATTAATTAATATTTCCAAATTAAATTATTTAATAACCCTTCTTAATTAATCAATTAATTTTTTTGTCTCAATTAAATAAATATTCATAAGAATCTAAAATAACTAATTCTACAATTTAATTTTCCTTTTCACAAACTCAACATATAACAATTAATTCCCTAATTAATTATTATCAAATTTACAATTGAACAATTAGATAATTAACTTGACTATTAATTATCCTTAATTTAAAAATTAAATACATTGATAAATAATTCCCCAATTAAGTATCATTATTTCATAATTTCTATTATTAATTGAAATCCCTAATTCAACATTTAATTAATTGAACACAATAATTACATCAATTTAAAATTCCAATAATTAAAAAAAAATTAAGAATTATACAATCACATAAATATCATTGGTAAAAATGGATATGATATTAGAGATTTAGGGCACCTAAATTGAAATTAGAGGAAGAAGTTAAAACCCTCTATGTTGGTGGCAACAATTAGCTTTTGGATTCATTTTAATAAGAACCGGATAATATGTTACCAATGGATCAATAAAAAGATGAATAACATGATGGAATACCTAATAAAACTAATTCTCAATATCTAAGATTCGATATGTCATCAATTTTAGATTAAATAGGTCTCCTAAAAATCATTAATAGAAGATATACATTTAAGAGGTTTGTACATGAAGGGTCTTATATCATAAAATATTGTGTGCAGGGGTGTTTCAGACTAATGCAGAGGTGTGTAGAGGATCTTATATCCAAGGAAGAGGTGCACAAAGGATCAACATCATGGAGGGAGGTGCACATTTAGGTTTATGTAGATATACAGGATTCATATGGGTGGACACCCTCAATTATATTCTTATTACCCACACCCCAAATCCCATCATCACCATTTTAAAAAATTAAATTAAATTAAACATTGTGTTCTTTCTTATTTGACATATTTACATGTGATATAAGTATAATTCATGACAAGTATACAGTTGGTGTAAATAAAATTCATGACATGTCTACACCTATTATTAATAAAATTATTTACATTTATATATGTGGTGTAAATCAAACTCATCTCATGTATACTGGTGCTGTAATTTATTTATAGGGCTGAAATTTTTTGACAATGTCAATTAATTCATTATGTGAATTAAATTAAAAAGGTATTCCAAAACATATTCATGTGGTGAATCAGATTCATGATGTGTATTTTTCAATAGCTTAAACTCAGTAGATAATCTTATTACAAACTTGTAAAAGATGACATATTACACACTACCATATGTAAGACTATGAAACACATATTTTCTTTCATAATAATTATATAATAAAATTCTCTATAATTTTAATATGTTTTCAAATTATATTATATGATATAATTATTTCTCGACACATAAATTACTAGACCTCGTATGTATGATCATATTTTTATGAAAAAAACTAAAACCATAACGGTTATGTAAAATCCCAAAATATGTTTAAAATAAAAATACTCTAATTTTTTATTTCTATTTTTCAACTTTTTTTAACAAATATTACTTTTAGATAAACATATTAGTCTTTTAATTAAATCATTGATTATTAGAGTTATATTACAATTATTCTTTCTAAGAAAAACATATTCAATATATCATAATGTTTCAAAAGAATATGTTAAAATACCCAACGTATATTCCCATAGAGTGTCTTTCTAGGTGTGAATTATTAAGTGCACTCTTCAAGAACCAATGTGACTACCATGTAAATTCTCAAACAACCCATTTCAAGGGGAGTATCATTGGTACATATGTGACACATCTTATCCACTTGTTGGTATCCTGAAATGAATGTATAAAAATAGATAGTATTTATTTTACCAAACCATAATGATGTTATTCAATACATAGACTTATTCCATGGGTTATCACTAATTTTCTCTTATCATAATGTAGAAATCAATTGTGTATTATTTCCTTATCATTAAATCATATACTTATCCCAAATGGTTATATATTCAGTTGAACTAATTATGAATCATAAATTATAAACCCTTGAAATATCCATTGTAAAATTACTTATATACAAATATATATGAACATTTAATTTGTCCTGATCTATGTTGTCTCATACCCATACACATGTATCCAGTTACATAATCACATACTCAAAATAATTTTTTTCACTTGCTTTAAAAGGACAGACATAAACGTACATAAATAAAAAATACCAAATATTTATTGATTATCTAAAATCCAATGGATATTTACTATATTTAGATTCTTTGAGAAAAAATAAATATAAAAAAATATTAACCCCAATTTCATCTTTATATAATTTATATTTTTTGATTATATATAAAACAACTTAATTCATGATAAGTCTTCTAGATCCCCTTTAAAGTATTTCCCATGTGTTTTCCATTTAAACATGACCCGTGTAATACATTTCTTCAGAACATTAGGAATAATTTCATAAGAATGTGGTGATATCAAACATTTAATAAAGGAAATTTGTAGCTAATTAAATTATTTCATTAACATAGAATCATTATTAATGATTTATTATATAAACATCATTAATCTATAATCAAATTGAAACTGGGAAAATTTTATATAAATGACATTGAATAAAATTAGGGATATGTATAATACGAATACCATATTTATGGAATGTATAATATTGGACAGCAAGAACCTTTTTTCAGGTCTAAGTTCTGATAAATATTTCCATTCCTCACGATCATAGTCAAGATATTTTGTTAAACTGGTAGGCCTAAACCAAATTCCTAGACTCATTTTATCCCATGAGACATGTGGATGCATTTAGAGGATATATAATATCAGGCCCAACCAGTCACATGTTTATGTCTAGCACAATAACTATAGGATTCATAATGTCAATTTATACCATTCCTTGAGGATCTATTTACAGAAAAAACATTAATATCTAAAAAAATAATGCTAGGTCAATTATTTTCAAATTGTTAATAAAAATGGTAACCTGATCATAATACATCTAGGGAAAGAATATTCATGGTCAAACATTACATATTCAAAATAAAAATAATAATCCATATTGATATTAAAATAGTGTAACCACCTCAAAATAAAAAAAATGTTAATTTAATAATGTTTTACAAACGTTTTTTCTAATTAATTGTATCTTGGATTTTTAATGGAGTTTAGAGTAGGAAATTGTTTATAGGTATATTTTCATAGATACTGGAGTGGTTCACTCCTTTAATGAATATTAATGACAATAATGTTCTCAAGGATAAACCCCTTGAATATTAATTTATGATGAGAAATATATTAATTAAATGAACAATTAATTCATGAAATGAACAAACATTGTGATATAATGTCAATTTAAATTGATTTTTAGTGAATTTCATATCCTGTTGGATAATAAAATAAATTGATAATTCAAACACAAATAAGAATTTTACAAACTAAAAAATTTAACTAATGAAATAATTCCCATTTTTATTCACATTTTCCATTTGTCCCATAACCACATTCTCACTATATGATTTTATGAGATCATCTCTTCAATTCTAACACCAATATTAATTACATATATTCATAGTGAATACTTGACAAAAAAATTATTTTCATATAATAAATAATTATATGTTCATTTACTCACTATAGATGAATTAAATCATCAATATTTCACTCTTATATAAGTGTTTAGGATATATATGACTTTTTTTTATTGTTGGTATATTTGGTATACTAGTTTGAGTATCAACTTCTACATAATGTTTTAACCAAGGTGTATTTTAGTATTGGATATTATTTTTTATATATATTTTATTAAACTTTCCTATAATGTTTCATATTATTCTATAATATTGTAGTTATAACTGATCAAACATAGGAATGATACAAGGATATTTTAGATCTTCTAGATAGGGATAGACCCCCTTTCCATGATCTTTAATGTTTCACCAATGGTTTCAATACCATTTTTTAGAGAATTTTATATATAGGTTCATGACATGATTATTGGAAGGAATACATTTCCATAAATATACATCATTGATACTTGATCACATATGGTGTCTATACTTATCCTTGGGAAATCTATTCTTGTGTTTCTCACGTGTGGATTATTATGGGTATGATTCTTGTTTATTTTATGTGATTCTAGAAATATAATTTTTATATTTGATCATATTTAAATTTTCTTCAATCATATAGATTAGAATACAGGTATAGAATCATCAACTCTTCCTCATGGGGGTGTGTTAAAATCATTCATGGAATGCTTTTGGATATCTCTTCAAGAAGGATATGTTTTTCATGTTTTTGGACTATCTAATCGACCACGATGTTTCAAGAATATCATCATGGATCATTCTTTCATGGTTCCAAAGAAGGTAGATCTATTCTTAAAGGATTATAAATATGTTATTACCTATGAGATGGGTTTTGTGATATATTTTTCCCTTCTAGCATAAATTTAAAAAAAATGATGTTATGTTAAGGTATAAATGGATACCTATTGATTGTTCACTAACACCATATTCGAGGTATTTATGTTTCGTTTAGGATTCATGATTAGGGATCTTGTGATTAGAATTGCACAATTATTGAATCCATATATGTTTAGCATGGTGATTTAGAAGATGTTGGATGAACCTAAGGCTATGTTGTGATAATTTTATTATTGTATTATCAAACATTGGGTCCATAAAATTAGATTTGGATTATTTACCTCATTTTATATAGTTCAAATTCATAAATAGGGTTTTATATATATATTATTCTACTTTGATGATTATTCATTTAATTTATACATATTTATTATCATTATCAATATATATATATATATACAATTATGGTCACGTAGTACTAATGTAATTGTCTTTTTAGGCTATTCCAAAGTCCCGTTCTACATTTATGAATCATATTGAATATGTGGAGGTCTATATGAGGTCATGTGGTCATTCTTAGCTTGGGCCTAGTGGTTTGGGATTTGGTATCTTTTTATCAAAAACTCTCCAAGAAACTTTGGTACACTAATACCTAAGTTGATAATGACATAACATAAGGAGAAATAATACTCCCAATTGGTTGGATAATAGCCTTAACCTAATATCCTGAAAAAAGGGTGAATGCTTTTTCCAATAAATTGTAGATGATATACGATAAAATTCCATATACCATCACATTTCAAGGATAATGAACAACAATAAAATAAGTAAAACTATAACCAAATAGTTTTTCATCAATGACAAAACATCTATCATAGAATGGCATATAAAACCCATGTAATATATTGATCACATCTATGGTACACACATCCATCACTCCAAGTATCACTAATATTTTTCAACCACTACCTCTAAGAGGTACATTCCCTTTTTTAGAACTTATATATTATTATCAACGAATTACCTGAAGTGAAAGGTATGGTGTAAGAAATGGATCCATGTATGACTCCACCAATGATTCTATAATCAATTAAATAATAGTAACCCCGTTATTATTTCAATTGACATAAAAAATTCATGGAAATAAATTTATATATTTTTAATAAAACACACTTCCAAATAAAAATCATGTAAGATATGACAAAAGCTGATTAAAAGAACATTCTGAATTAAACATTATTATATAATTTTTTCCATGAATAGAACAGTAATATAATAAATAAATTGTATAATAATGTAATGAAAATAAATCACAATGATATAAATCACAATGTTACATTTGTTTCATAAAATAGGTCCCTCTCACTTCTATGTAATCATAAAAAATTACAAATGGTGTACATATTCTAGAAACAACCCATTAGGGAGACCATTTAGGAAAATAAAATCAACACATCATTAGAGTTCCCATAATGGGAAACCATAAAAAATTTGGTTTAGTTTATGTTTACATCATCCATCCATTTGTATGAAGTAATAGTCCTATAAGGCATATCGTAATCACCCACTAAAAACACTGGCTGACATATGCAAAAATTCAAAGTATGAAAATTAATCATTTCAAATATCATATACATTCATAGTTCAATTTAAATAATATATTTGTCAATGTTCCATTTTATTTAAAAACTAAATCATAGTATTTCATTAAATTCATGTATTTTAAAAATTTATTTCATTTTAATAAACATTTCTCATTAATTAACATCAAACCATTCCTTAATATACATCATCAAATTATTCCATTATTTTTTACAAAATCAATAGAACAATTTCAAATCAATTAAAATTGGGAGTTTTCCAAATTCCATTCCATTTTATATCAATAATAAAATCATTTCAATTTTATTCCTTTAAATATATTAAAACAATTCCCATAACTCATGAATGAAGGGTTTCAATTTTCTATCAATATCATGTAGAACCACATAATTTTAACAACATAGTGAAATCAACACATATAATGGGAACACCATTGAGAATATATGTAATGGAGATAATAAATTAAAAACTATAATCATGATCAATATAAAAATGATTTTTTTCAAAAAAACATTATGATCTATAACATTATAAGAAGGAGAAAATTATGTTTTTAAAAAAAATGAGAAGTGATCCACTTACCAAAAAGGGTCTTAAATATTAAACCAACACTTTGATTTACATGATAGGAGGATTGAAGATATAAATAACCAACTAGAGAGACTCCAAAATAAATTTAAATACATGAGTATCGAAAGGGGTTGTTAGGTTTGTCAAATAAGTGTCATAAGATTTTTATTTAGATTTTTAAATCATAAAAAACTGCATGCATGATCTCTTGGTTGGGCTTTAAGAATAATAGAAACCTTGTGATGTTACTCATTTCTATGGTTAGAAATTTAGATGAGGTGAATGATTTAGATACATTTTTATTTTAACAAGAAAATAACCCACCTCCCCAATAGATATTGACTTGAAGTGGTGGAAACATTGTTTGAAAAAACCCTATTCCCCATTCATGTGGTTCAATATAGGGAGAAATGATTTCTTGTTCAAACCTCATAGTTTTCCCATACACTATGAAAATTGTGAATATCATGATAGGATTGCAATTTTATTGAAAATTCACTAAATTATACCTATGAAACCACTAAAACATTTATAATAATAATGGGCTAGTAAGTACTTAAAATAAGGTAATATGATGTCATGAGCTCCCCCCAATTAGAACATTCTATTACTAAAATGGCTAGAAATACAATTTTTAATCAATGAAATCTGGCCACTACACAATTTTTAGGAATCACACTACAATTTCAAATTTCAATCCTAAGTATTATAGAATTACATGAAATCCCATGTTATTTCCATACAACTCAGTACATTTGTCTCAAAATCAATAATATTAATTGTATGTTTACAAATAGTTAAATTAGTTTTTCTACCATATCCCTCCAGTATTGGAACTTGATAAGTATTAGATAGATAATTCATGTGTTTTAATAAATGAAATATTCCCCTAATCATAATTAACTATGATTTAAGAGACAAATAATAAAATAATTTCCCTAGAAAACGAACAATATAATTCAGATACACAATCAATAGTGCAACATTTCCTGTTTTCTCAAGATGTAGTTGAACCAAATGAGGAAAATCACTCAATGAAACTAGGTCACCGAATAAAAAATATATTGTTCATTGATGGGAATCATAATTGGATTTACCCCGACTCTTTTTTATAACCATTGTCTAACATTTCCAGTGAATTGATTCCATCTATTCTACCTGCATCAGTCCAACAAAACAAGAATCCCAAATTCCCAAACAACAAAAAAGAAATCTACAAGGTCTTCTTTATAAAGAATCAAAAAGAAAATTTTTAATAAATAATTTATAACTATTTTTATAAGATAACACAAACATTCCTGAATAACCTCTAAAGCACTAGCAATAATGAGAGAAAAACATATAAAATTTACTGAGGAATATTTTTCCCCGTTCTCTCTAGCCATCCATCTACGGATGAAATACCACGATCAAAAATAGCAGGGATACCATTTCATCATTTAGTATTTTCCATAAATGAGTAGTAAAATATTGATACTTATAAGAGATTATAATATAAGGAAGTCCATGAAAATAGAAATCATCTTTCACATAGAGGTAACCCAAAACCTTAAATTTGTTAGTATATCAAATGTGTATAATGTGAAACAACATTTTTATCCTGTAGGTCATTAAACTTATAACATTATTCATTAAATGCATGCATGAGAAACCTAATAGAAAATATATAGAGATCTCATCTAACTTCTATGTCATCATTATAGTCAGTTGAAGAAAACCTTATGGTCTCTAGTGATTAACATTAACCAATTGACACAATTCCTAATGAGAAACAATATCAAAATTTAACACCTCATATATGGACTCTATAATCATTTCGTTATATGACAGAACATCCTTGTGGTTTCATAGTCCAATCCCCACACACAATTTTGTAAATCCCCTATCACATCTTCTCTTATGTCAGTTGAAAAACAAACCCATTTTGAAAAAATTTGACACCCTCTGAAGATAATGGTCACTCAAAGACAATATCCCAATCATAAAGAGAAATGCGAATTGATTAAAATTAATCCTAATAATTTTTCCTTTAACAATATTCATTATATGAGAAGTGGTAAATTAAATATTTTCATAATAATCTTAGTTTCATCCTATTGAACTCATAAATACTATTTCAAAAAGAGAGCATTCATAACCCACACGTATGCTGTTTATTTTGAGGGGAAAGTTATATGTTATCTTCTCAACACTTAAATAATGAAATCACCCATACCAATAGTTAATTAAACTATTGAAACAATATACCACATGATCTCTACCGAAATTCCTATGTCATAGATTATGACCTTTTTAGGGGATATATAATTCAATCATTTAATGTCATAAAAAATGTTGATTCTCTATCAGAAAAGGTAATTACACTAATAATTGGGATCATAAATCATGACTATGAGTTGAATATCATATTTAAAATACATCATATTTAGTGGATGAAGGTATCTGGACCATATGCTACCACATGGCCAGTTTTCAAAAGAAAAAAAAACAAACCAAAACACGATTCTTCAAAAATGTCCACATAGAATATACTAGAATCTCAAAGAGTCAACACTATATCAAAAGTTAGAAGTTTATTTATAAAACCAAAATAATTAAAATATTTCACAGCCTTTATGAACATAACTGTATTCTAATTTTGAGAGATCATCATAAGTTCCACCTTTGAAAAATCCTTAATCATCTGACTGTAATGTCTTTCTAATCCTACGAAATGTGGTATATAGAAAACATTATTTAGTTTTTCACATGTTTTAAAATATTCTAACTACCCATGATCATGTAAAATTCACCATTATTTTATGAAATTCCCCATTAACATCATTTCATGAATCCAAAAAATTACATTTTTATTGATTCATATAAAGTTAATGATCTCTCAAAATTTATATATTTATTATTTAATGATCCATATGGTCCTCTTCATATATTGAATAAAACAGTCTATCCATGATGTCTACCAAAAATGAGTTTAGGTACTCATGGAATTTCATAGTAATCATCCCCATTTATAATGAAGGACCATTGGCTATACCCATATGTGTAAAAATGTACTCATAATGGAAAAAATCTATTTAATGCGGTATTATGAATATCAAATTAATTAATTTGAAACCACTAAATACCTTATAAATGATCGGTCATTGTAAAACTTGTTTCCCCTATCAAATATTTAAAATATAATCATTATATGTAAATAGATAATTATTATTTTATATGAATATATTAACATTCCATTAATACACTAATATGTGATGCATACCATATTATTTATTTTTCAAAGAGAACATGAAACACCAAAGGTGACATACTCAATCATGTATAACGATTTACTAAATGATGAATGAATCATGATTTAAAATCATTCATTTTACATACCACTATATGGAGAGAATGAATAAACATGGTTTAAATATAAGGCCCCATCCTTAAACCTTACTTAATCTTGAGTTATTACAAGATTACACATTGAGGATCTTTTTAGGTTTAGAGTTTTAGAGAATTAGATCATGAAACTTGCATTACATTCCACATTTAAACAATGTGGTTACATAAAAGACAGTATTCATTCTTCCCATCAATGGAAACATATTTAAAATAAAACATGGATTCTTTCTTGACACATCCTTGACACTATCATCACATCATGTACCCATCCCTTGACATGTGAAAAACATTTCAAAAACTTGGGATGAGCATTAAAAGCTCAGTAAGGGATACAAAAATATGGAAAGGAAACATGAGTACATGTATACATAAGAATGAAATCATACTTTACCCATAAAACATAAGCAATTTAACATACCTCATAAAATCATGAATAAATCATAGAAATCATAAGACATAAAAGGTAACATGAGGCATTGATAACATTCTTACGTAGGGAGTAACCCTCTTGGTTACGTTTGGAATACCCATCACAGTATATTCCCTAAATCCCTTTGGAGAAACCTTAACGTTTCACTCCTTCGCGTTACCCAATGCATTGGAGAGCTATATCGGGCTCACCCACCCTTAGTCTATCACGGAACCACCCATCTTCATAATAATGTCCAAGAACCTCAACATAATCGTATCACATAAAACATGCATATAGGAAACATAACATTTCCACCTTTCAATCACAAGATATCAATACAACACATTGATATAAAAACATTATGAAAACCATTTTCAATACCAAAATAAAAGAAAAGTAAAACATGGTATTTATTTTTCTTTTTTTTTAAAAAGTATGGCTTGTAGAGGAAGCCGAAACTCAAATAATGGTCACGACGGCAGAGAAGTCGTTGTCGCCGCATACGTACAACAAAAACATTCGCTTTTGTCATTTAGTAAATGCTTCATATAAAAAAGATTCCTTTTGAATAAATGTAAAAGCCAAAGGGGTTTATACACCGTATAAAAGAAGGTTGTGTATAAAACAAAATATGCCTCAATGAAAAGAGATTGAGACGAAGTCCCATACAAAGACGGTATCATTGGTTTAAGGATAAATCAATTACATAATTATGTGTGACAAACGAATACACCAAATATAAGTGGATATTATGTGTAAAATAATCAAAGTTCATTCACACATATTCAAAGGATGACATATTCAATAACTACATGTTGAACCCAAAGAAATCGAAATTGGGTTAAGAAGTTCCCTTGACAGCCTAACGGCGTCACATCATAAAAGGGTATCTCATCACTTGGACATAAAATTTACATCAATAAGGATATATGAGAACATATACCAAAATAACAATATGTGAATTAAAAGACCCAACAAAAGAAGTCTTTTAAAAATAGGAGGGTGAAAGGTTCCCTTACCGACATGGGTATCTTTCGAAACATACGCCCCGTGAAAGAAGGACAATACAACATTGATGTAAATACTCATAAATGAAATAATATTACACAATGAGTAAAATAATGGTCAGTACATACACCACTCAAAAGAAATTTTGGCAAATGTATCATAAATCTCACAGGAATAAAAGTGAGAGGAAAAATCCCCTACGAAAACTCGGCAGCCTAACGACGCCACTTAAAACTTCCAAAAATGGATTGATGAGATCAAATAGGGTATCTCATCACATTAAAATAAAATTTACAGGAATAGGAATATAAAATAACATCCCCCATCATAAAAATTGAGCTTAAAAGAAGTGACATAAAGGAGAGTACTTAAAGAGAAAGAGAGAGGTTAGATCTCTTACGAAAATTCGGCAGCCTAACGTCGCCACTCAAAACATCCAAAATGGATTGATGAGACAGAATAGGGACTCTCATCATATGAACATAAAAATTACAGTAAGATTAATATAAAATAACATCCCAATCACAGGAAAGATGAGCTTATAAGGAATGACATAAAAGAGTGTACTTAAAAAGAAAGAGAGGAGTAGGATCCCTTACCTCAAGTCCAACTTTTCTTGTTCGTTTCTTTATATTCCTAAATAATAAACTTTGGTCAATTAATAATTGCATAATTACCTCCTTTAGAGATTATTATTCAGTTAATATCAAATATTATAATGTTATAATAATTTTTTAATAACTTTAGTTCATATCAGACGTTTTTGCCGATGTTTGGTACATGAGTCAAGAATGAACTTGTTTGAAAAACGATTGCCCATGTAGTTATAAGTAAATAATTTCCAGAATAGTATTAATGATTAAAATATCATATATAACCAGTAAATTTTCATTTTATACTATTCCGTATCATTTGGAGAAAAAAACGAAAAGCACCGTTCATGGAGACGGTAGGCCGTACGTACACATGAACGCTACTTTCATTTTTTTTATCATATTAATGAAATTAAAACAAAATGAGAGAGATATATATATATGTCAAAATTACAGAATTATATCCATAATTTAGATGTAATATATTGAATATATATCCATTATATATATGTACTTATAATATTACATAACATTTTGAGATAAGAAATGAAATGTACCGTTCATTGAGACGGTAAGCCGTACGTACGCATGAACGCTACTTCCATTTCTATTTCATATCTAATGGAATTGAAACATAGTGATACATAATAGTATTTTCATTCCAGTATGGTATCATATATAATATCATTAAATATATCCTTTATATGTACCACATATGGTATTAATCGAATCAAATCACTTTGAGGGGGTGGTAGTCCGCACTTCCTTAAATGAAGATATCGCGTTTACCAATAATGGAAACCATAAAGGTACACCATAAATGAGAAATACAGAAGCTTAAGTAAAACATAAACATATTAGATATCATATATAAATATAGTGTCATCTTAATGGCCACCTTTGAAGGTGTTAGAAGAATGTTGAACAATCATCGTTTCGGGAGGCAGAAATTCGCCATCCACGGAAACAGTATGTTCATTAACCATTAGATGTAGGTGTGTGTAAGTGTATCTCGAATCCTTCTTATAAAAACATCCTAGTATATTGAAGATACTGTATTTTTTACAAAATAAATGAATAAAAATAGTTTAGGGGGTTGGAGAATCAAAATAAAACAAAAGGACACAAGTGAAGACATTACCTTAAAATCGGGTAACTACCTTTGGTTTGAGATCAAAGGCTTCTTTGGGAAGACTTCTGCCCAAATTGAGGCTTGAAGGACTAATAGAGGGAAGTGTAGAGACAAAATGGGAAGGGTTTGGCTGAGCCAAAGGCTTTGGGAGTGTGGGTAAGGTGGTATAGGTGGGGGGCTTTTATAAGAGGAGAGGAGGGGTACTCTTGTAATGTTACAAAATGTTACTTTATTTTCAAAAGATTTTTGGATTTTAAAGGTCTCACATTGATGTATTTAGAGGATAAGGTGATAAGGGTTCGAAATCCACTCATCCAATAGGTTTTGGACATGTTTTTGTCTTATATATTACATTATCTTTCCATTTGTTTTAAATCGTTAGATAATGAGGTCATCGCTGCATCATCATGATGTCATAAATAATTTAATTTATTTAATCTCTAAAAATTATAAAACAAATTACTATGATGTAGGAAATCTTTTTGGATTTCAAATTACTATTTATAGTCAAAAATATGACTTTTATAACCCCATGTAAAATTTTTTTTAGTAAAACATCTCATGTTTGTGTCATTTTTACTTTAACATTAAATAAAAAGATATTTTTGTCATTTCCAACCAAAGTGGCTCCATGGGGTCCCCAAGTTGAGCCATGGATTTTCTTGATCGGCCATGACACATCCAATGAGGGTAGGACATGTTTCTAGGTCATTTCATTTTATTAAAACATTATTCTTACCATAAACTACACTAATTACCTCTAATCGCGATTAAAAACTTAATAAGTTACTATTCACCAAAAAATTATTTTTATCTCATTGAACCATATTTTACTTATTAATGAGAACCATGTATGTCGGATTTTTGAAATTCAAAACACAACGAAAGAAAAATTTCATTTAAACGTAAAAATCAGTTTTTATAAGTACCACTTAGTGGTTTCACTATTCATCAAAAATTGAAGTTTTTCAGAAAAATCCCAAAAATTCACCCTAAGCTATATTTGATATTCCGAATTCAAAAATGAATTCTATTTTTAAAAAATTCAAAACATATAAGTCACATTAATTAATTTAGTAATTAATTCCTACTGTCAGAGCAAATAGCGTATTTTTATGAAAAAATAAGTATCAAAAGATTGACACTAGTTAAAGTCTGATTTCAAAGTGAAATTAATTCCAATGACCACTATTGAATTTAATGGTAAAAATATATTCTAATTTCACTTTAAAACCAATTCAAAATATAATCTAATCATATAAATAAATTAGATTAAAAAGAGGTTTTGAATTAAAATACAACATATTACACTATTCATTAAAAATGAACTTTATCGGAAAGATACCAAAAAATTTCACAAAGTAAATTTTGATGTCCCAATTCTTAAGAAGAGTTTTATTTGGTCCAATTGAATGTATAAGAGTTAACAAAACTATATTTAATGATGGTTCACCATTAAAAGGCGATAAGTGAACCTTTAGTGAAAACTAGGGCATATACGCCTAAAATTGAATTCATTCCGTATTTTAAGCCTTTATCTTTTATTGAATAAATGTAAAAACATTTAAAAACATATATAATCATATTTTAGTTATTTCTATCCATTCCTGCCAATACAATGACTACATGTTATCTACCATTTAAAATAATATTATTTTTTTATTAGAGTGCAACGTAAGATTCTCAAAAAAACTCGTTGTTGCGTGTTGGGTACGCCATCGAGCATAGCGTCCCCTTTAAAGTCATATTAATATTTTATTCAAAAATATGGATAAATATGAAAATGTCATATTATTTATTTACCTGGGGTGTTACATCCTTCCCCCCTTTTGGGAATTGCGTCCTCGCAATTTTTAAAATTAAGCTTGGAAACATCCTTGAAAGTCCCACATCGGAACAAGAGTCTGTAAAACAATCACATTAAAATAAAGGAAGATAAGTACAGAGGTCACCCAAGTTAACCCATACTAGGATTCCATGTAGAAAAACATGGACATGGAAGAAAAAGAAAAGGGTCATGTTCTTGAGGGAGAGTGATAGTAAACATGTCTAGGAGAAAGTTAACCATAAGAAAATCACAAACTTGTGATGGGTTAAACGGTATTCGATTCCCCAGTAGGAAAAGTTAATAGATAAAATTTTTGTTTTAAGTTACTTTTTATTGAGGAATTTATTCATAAGGAAACATAATCACTTATCATGTTGACTTTCAACTTTTACTAGATTCCTTAATCAAACTCATAAGTTTTTTCCAAAAGATGAGTATTTAGGGAGGCTTGTTCGCATTAAGAGTACTATAATCAACCTCTAGAGAGTCACCTAATCCACAAAAGAGAACTGTATACTTCCCATGTCGTTATACTTTAACCAAAACCAAAACCAAAAAGGTTAGTACAAGATCAGATAATCCAGAAAAGGATAACCCTTTATAAAAATAAAATCTATTCTTAATCTCCAAAATTTGTCCAACAAAACCCAAAGTTCAATGAGGACCATTCTATAATAAATTTGTCCATAAAATTCTTCCAAGTACACCAACTAAGATTGAAACCCAAATATTTTAAGGATTTAGTCACATAGTCTTCCATGTTAAATTGTAACATTTATCTCCAAACAACATCAGTTGCTCCAAAATTCTCGTATTGAAAAGTAATTAACCTAATCACATATCCTCCATGATAGGTTAATAATTTTTATAAATAAGCCAAAATCAACTTACTCTTAATTCATAAAATCATATAACTAAAAAAATTCAGTCAAACTAACCAGGGACTTCACGTAGTCCAGTGGTAGGTGATAAATACCAGTCGCACTTTGGTTGTGGGTTCGATTCCCACAACTTTGTCCGACGCAACGGGTAGTCACACGGTCTGCGTGTTGTACTTTTTCCAAAACTATATAATTCTCAAATCGTTCCCCAAAAAGGGATAAAATCATCAAAAATAACCATAACATAATTTATCCTCAATTTTATCTCATGCCTTTCACTTCAATCATAACATATAGTAACCCATAATTACCTCAAAAGTAAGGATCATATAAACCCCAATGGTTCTTTATAACTATGTCCACAAAAGAAAAAGAAAACTATTCCTTGAATAAAATTTTCATATATTAAACATCAGGGTTACAAATAATATAAAAAGTCTTCTAATGTAACCCCATCATGAAAAGAGACTTAATACTCTTAAGAATTTCACCATAACTCTTGAAGCCCTTATTTGTTGACATCTTACTCATTCAACATTCTTCATGATCCATTAACCATTCATTTCCAACATATTCCGAAATACCTCTTTCCTACAAACAAAATCATGAATCATACCCTAAGATTCCAAAATAGGAAAAAAATATTCATGAAATAATACATACATTTGATTGGTCATTGTCAGTTTCTTCTTCCTCAATCAGAATGGCATTAGGTATTGGTAAACGAACATTTGTACGCTCTTGGTAATCCCATTCACGAAACATCTTCATAGAACATGTGTTTTCATAATGACCATGCACACCACATTTAAAACATTCAATTGATCCCTCAGAAAGAACTTCTCTCCCTTTCCTCAAGTCAACTGGATGCTTCCTATTTTCATGGTAGGTTCTTTCTTCATTTCCACATCAATAACATATTTCTGTCCCTTTGAAACATTTTCCTAGGTGTTTCTTTCCACATATTTGACACATAGGTTTTTGAACACACATACCTTTATGATTATTACCTATACTTCCATAGGGATTTGTTTCTCGCATATATGATTCCTTAGAGAAATCACCAAGGTTTAGGTGGTCAATCATGACTCTAGATATTTGGTTGAGGATAATCACAAGAGTTCTCATTTTAGCTCCCATATCATTCAGTTGTTTGCTCAAAAAACTGTCACAGTTTCCTTCACATCCACTTTTACTTTGGTGCCTGCTAGATCCATCCATTTACTAAAACCAGAAATGTCAGTGTGAGTATATCAACAAAACCATCATGTACTAATGAGGAAGATAAACACTAAGATATACTTACTCATTCACTTTATCTAAAACTAGGACTCTTTTTGAAATCTTAACCATTATGTTAATGTCACTTATGCTTACAGAATACCCTAACCTCTAAAGTTATCTAAATCGACCCTTGATACCAACTATAAGGCCCTAGCCTTAAACCTTACTTAATCTTGGGTTATTACAAGATTACACATTGAGGATCTTTTCAGGTTTAGAGTTTTAGATAATTAGATCATGAAACTTCCATTACATTCCACATTTAAACAAAGTGGTTATATAAAAGACAGTATTCATTCTTCCCATCAACAGAAACATATTTAAAATAAAACATGGATTCTTTCTTGACACATCCTTGACACTATCATCACATCATGTACCCATCCCTTGACATGTGAAAAACATTTCAAAAACTTTGGATTAGCATTAAAAGCTCAGTAAGGGATATAAAAATATGGAAAGGAAACATGAGTACATGTATACCTAAGAATTAAATCATACTTTACCCATAAAACACAAGCACTTTAACATACCTCATAAAATCATGAATAAATCATAGAAATCATAAGATATAAAAGGTAACATGAGGCATTGATAACATTCTTACGTAGGGAGTAACCATCTTGGTTACGTTTGGAATACCCATCACAGTATATTCCCTAAATCTCTTTGGAGAAACCTTAACGTTTCACTCCTTCGCGTTACCCAATGCATTGGAGAGCTATATCGGGCTCACCCGCCCTTAGTCTATCACGGAACCACCAATCTTCATAATAATGTCCAAGAACCTCAACATAATCGTATCACATAAAACATGCATAAAGGAAACATAACATTTCCACATTTCAATCACAAGATATCAATACAAAACATTGATATAAAAACATTATGAAAACCATTTTCAATACCAAAATAAAATAAAAGTAAAACATGGTATTTATTTTTATTTTTTTTTAAAAAGTATGGCTTGTAGAGGAAGTCGAAACTCAAATAATGGTCACGACGGCAGAGAAGTCATTGTCGCCGCATACGTACGAAAAAAACATTCCCTTTTGTCGTTTAGTAAACGCTTCGTATAAAAAAGATTCCTTTTGAATAAACGTAAAAGACAAAGGGGTTTATACTCCGTATAAAAGAAGGTTGTGTATAAAACAAAATATTCCTCCATGAAAGGAGATTGAGACGAAGTCCCATACAAAGACGGTATCCTTGGTTTAAGGATAAATCAATTACATAATTATGTGTGAAAAACTAATACACCAAATATAAGTATATATTAAGTGTAAAATAATAAAAGCTCATTCACACATATTCAAAGGATGACATATTCAATAACTACATGTTGAACCCAAAGAAATCAAAATTGGGTTAAGAAGTTCCCTTGACAGCCTAACGACGTCACATAAAAAAAGGGTATCTCATCACTTGGACATAAAATTTAAATCAATAAGGATATATGAGAACATATCCCAACATAACAATATGTTAATTAAAAGACCCAAAAAAATATTTCTTTTAAAAAGAGGAGGGTGAAAGGTTCCCTTACCGACATGGGTATCTTTCGAAACATACGCCCCGTGAAAGAAGGACAATACAACATTGATGTAAATACTCATAAATGAAATAATATTACACAATTAGTAAAATAATTGTCAGTATATGCACCACTCAAAGGAAATTGTGGCAAATGTAGCATAAATCTCACAGGATTAAAAGTGAGATGAAAAATCCCTTACGAAAACTCGGCAGCCTAACGGTGCCACATAAAACTTCCAAAAATGGATTGATGAGATCAAATAGGGTATATCATCACATTACAATAAAATCTACAGAAAGAGGAATATAAAAGAACATCCCCAATAATAAAAAAGGATCTTAAAAGAAGTGACATAAAGGAGAGTACTTAAAGATAAAGAGAGATGTTAGATCTCTTACGAAAATTCGGCAGCCTAACGGCGCCACTCAAAACTTCCAAAATGGATTGATGAGAGAGAATAGGGTCTCTCATCATATGATCATAAAAATTACAGTAATAGTAATATAAAATAACATCCCAATCACAATAAAGATGAGCTTATAAGGAATGACATAAAAGAGTGTACTCAAAAAGAAAGAGAGGAGTAGGATCCCTTACCTCAAGTTCAACTTGTCTTGTTCGTTTCTTTATATTCCTGAATAATAAACTTTGGTCAATTAATAATTTCCTAAGTACCTCCTTTAGATATTATTAATCAGTTCATATCACATATTATAATGTCATAATAATTTTTTAATAATGTTAGTTCATATCTGACGTTTTTGCCGATGTTTGGTACATGAGTCAAGAATGAACTTGTTTGAAAAAATATTGCCCATGTAGTTATAAGTAAATAAATTCCAGAATAGTATTAATGATTAAAATATCATATATAACCAGTAAATATTCATTTTATACTATTCCGTATCATTTGGAGATAAAAAAAAGAAAAGCACCATTCATGGAGACGGTAGGTCGTACGTACGCATGAACGCTACTTTCATTTGTTTTGTCATATTAATGAAATTAAAACAAAATGAGATATATATATATATATATGTTATAATTCCAGAATTATATACATAATTTTTATATAATATATTACATATATATCCATTATATATATGTACTTATAATATTACATAACATTTTGAGATAAAAAATGATATGTACCGTCCATTGAGACGGTAAGTCGTACGTACGCATGAACGCTACTTCCATTTCTATTTCATATTTAATTGAATTAAAACATAATGATACATAATATTATTTTAATTCCAGTATGGTAACATATATAATATCATTAAATATATCATTTATACGTACCACATATGGTATTAATCGAATCAAATCACTTTGAGGGCGTGGTAGTCCGCACTTCCTTAAATGAAGATATCGCGTTTACCCATAAAGGAAACCATAAAGGTACACCATAAATGAAAAATATAGAAGCTTAAATAAAACATAAACATATTATATATCATATATAAATATAATGTCATCTTAATGGCCACCTTTGAATGTGTTAGAAGAATGTTGAACAATCATCGTTTCGGGAGGCAGAAATTCGCCATCCACGGAAACAGTATGTTCTTTAACCATTAGATGTAGGTGTGTGTAAGTGAAGCTCGAATTATTCTTATAACAACAACCTAGTATATTTAAGATACTGGATGTGTTACAAAATAAATGAATAAAAAGAGTTTAGGGGGTTGGAGAAGCAAAATAAAACAAAAGGACACAAGTGAAGACATTACCTTAAAATCGGGTAACTCCCTTTTGTTTGAGATCAAAGGTTTCCTTGGGAAGACTTCTGCCCAAAGTTAGGCTTTAAGGAGTAAGATAGGGAAGTGGAGAGACAAAATGGGCAGGGTTTGGCCGAGAGAAAGTCTTTGGGAGTGTGGGTAAAGAGGTAGAGGTGGGGGCCTTTTATAAGAGGAGATGAGGGGCTCTCTTGTAAAGTTACAAAATGTTACATTATTTTCAAAAGCGTTTCAGATTTTAAAGGTCCCAAATTGATATATTTCGAGGCTAAGGTGATAAGGGTTCTAAATACACTCATCAAATAGGTTTTTTACATGTTTAGGTCATATATATTACATTATCTTTCCATTTTATTTAAATCGTTAGATAATGAGGTCATCGCTGCATCATCATGATGTCATAAATAATTTAATTTATTTAATGTCTAAAAATTATAAAAAAAATAATATGATGTAGAAAATATTTTTAGATTTCCAATGACTATTTATAGTCAAAACTATGACTTGTATAACCCCATGTAAAAATTGTTTTAGTAAAACATTTCATGTTTGTGTCATTTTTACTTTAACATTAAATAAAAAGATATTTATATCATTTCCCAACCAAAGTGGCTCCATGGGGTCCCCCAGTTGACCCATGGATTTTCTTGGTCGTCCATGACACATCCAATGAGGGTAGGACATGTGTCTAGGTCATTTAATTTTATTAAAACATTATTCTTACCATAAACTACACTAATTACCTCTAATCGCGATTAAAAACTTAATAAGTTACTATTCACCAAAAAATTATTTTTATCCCATTGAAACATATTTTACTTCTTAATGACAACCATGTATGTAGGATTTTTGAAATTAAACACACAAAGATGGCAAAATTTCATTTATACGGAAAAATCAGTTTTTATAAGTACCACTTAGAAGTTTCACTATTCATCAAAAATTGAAGTTTTTCAGAAAAATCCCAAAAATTTACCCTAAGCTATATTTGATATTCCGAATTCAAAAATGAAGTCTATTTTACAAAATTCAAAACATATAAGTCACATTAATTAATTTAGTAATTAATTCCCGCTATCAGAGCAAATAGCGTGTTTTTATGAAACAATAAGTATCAAAAGATTGACACTAGTTTAAGTCTGATTTCAAAGTGAAATTAATTCCAACGACCACTATTGAATTTAATGGTAAAAATATATTCTAATTTAACTTTCAAACCATTTCACTAGGTAATATAATCATATAAATAAATTAGATTAAAAAGTGGTTTTGAATTAAAATACAACATTTTACACTATTCATTAAAAAATGAACTTTATCGGAAAGATATCAAAAATTTACACATAGTAAATTTTGATGTCCCAATTCTTAAGAAGAGTTTTCTTTGGTCCAATAGAATTTATAAGAGTGAACAAAACTATATTTAATGAAGGTTCGCCATCAAAAGGCGATAAGTGAACCTTTAGTGAAAACTAGGGGATATACGCCTAAAATTGAATTCTTTCAGTATTTTAAGCCTTTATCTTTTATTGGATAAATGTAAAAACATTTAAAAACATATATAATCATATTTTAGTTATTTCTATCCATTCCCGACAATACAACGGCTACATGTTAACTACCATTTAAAATAATATTATTTTATTATTAGAGTACAACGTAAGATTCCCAAGAAACTCGTTGTTGCGTGTTGGTTACGCCATCGAGCATAGCGTCCCCTTTAAAGTCATATTAATATTTTTTTCAAAAATATTAATAAATATGAAAATGTCATATTCTTTATTTACCTGGGGTTTTACAATAAATACCAGATACTAAATCAATGTAGAACTCAACTCTCTTACCATTATTACACTAGAGAAATCAAATGGAAACACATCAATAATCTAGAAAAATACTATAGGGTGATCACAACTCATAGTTTCATTCTCCATCCAAAATAAGAATAATATTACCCTTCCCAACATTAGAAAACATGTTCAATCTCTACTTGAGGTCATGTCCTATTCTCTCTGAAAAACATGACACATAAAATCATGTTCAATATAGGATCCCCATTGTTTTGGATAAGAGTTTTCATTTTGAGGGAGAAAATATTTTAGATAATCTCAACCTCTAATAGAAATAAAAAAATATGAAGAACATTGGAGATCCTTATCACGCTCTCTTTATAGGGGTATAATAATTTCTAGAACAAAAGATAATATCATAGTATAAATATCTATAAAACCGATTTCATGAGTTGAAATAAATTAGTGATGTAACACTCCATGATTTCATAGTACATTGTCTCATTAAAGTAATTCCATATCTTGAACTACACGCAACACCGAGTTCAAGCACATCACAACCTATTTAACTAGCAATTTTAAAAATAGTTATGAATAGTAGTAACCACAATTTTAATTATATATATATCCTATATAATTTTAACATTCATATTTTATGTATCTTAGGTATAATATAAGGACAAATTCAAAATTTCAGATAAATGTAGTATTTTTCCAAAAAATGATGTTTTCCACTTTTATTGGAGAACCCTTTTTAAGTCCAATATTTAACTCTTTTATATTGTAACATCATAGGTAATTGAAGAATAAGAGATTTCTATATTTATTAATATTTTTTAATTAAATATTAATTTTACATTAAAAGGGTTTCTATGTTCTATATAGCACACTCGATACGCAACAACGAGTTTCTTTGAAATCTTACATTGCACACTAATAATATAATAATATTATTTTAAATGGAGGTATACTCCTAGACATTGTATTGGAGAAAATGAACAAAACTAACTAAAATATTATTACACATGTTTGTAAAAAGTTTTTACATTTATCCAATAAAATTTAAAGTCTTAAATTGTGAACGAGACTAGTTTTAAGCATAAATACTCTAATATTCTTTAAACGGTTGAATTACCTCCTTTTGATGGAGAACCATATTTAAATATATTTTTTTCACTTTTATGTGTTATATTTGATGAAATAAAATTATTCTTCATAATGGGGACATAAAAATTTACTTTGTGTAATTTTTTGTAATTTTTCCGATAAATTTCATTTTTAAATGAAAAGTTAAAAGAATTTTATTTTTATTCAAAACTACATTTTAATATAATTTAATTTTATGGTAGATTATATTTTTATATGGTTTTAAAGTGTAATTGGAATATATTTTTACCATGTAATCCAATTTTGGTCATTTAAATAAATTTCACTTTGAATTTGTACATAAACAAATGTCATTCTTTTGAGAGTTATTGTTTCTTAAAAACACACTATTTAATTAACAACGGGAATTAATTTTAAATTAATTAATGAAAATTCTTTGATTATTACTTGGTAAAATAGACATAATTTTAGAATTTGGAATATCAAATATAACTTAGGCTGAATTTTTGTTATTTTTCTGAAAAAATCCAATTTTTTATGAATAGTGAAACTACTTAGTTGTAGTTACAAAAACTATATTTTTCATTTAAATGAAATTTTACCACATATGTGAATTTAATTTCAAAAATCAGACATATATGGTTGTTATTAGTAAGTAAAATATGGTTCAATAAGATGAAAACAATTTTTGGTGAATAGTATCTTTTGACTTTTATATACCGCGGTTAAAGATAAATATTGTAATTCAAGTTAAAAATAATATTATAATTAAACAAATTTACCTTAAAACTTGTCCTAACTTTATTGGATGAGTAATGGACGACCATGGGCATCCTTGGTTCGATTTAGGGACCCCATGGAGCCACTTATGAATGATAATAACACTTTATATAAATTAATTTAAAGTAAAGGAAAAAATGATATAAACAAATATCTTTTATTAAATTAATTAGTACATTGGGTTATATAAGTTATCATTTCCACTATAAATATTCATTGGAAAGATAAGAAGTTTTCCTACATCATGATTTTTTAGACATCGAATGAATTAAATTATATATGACACATCAATGATACATTGTTTACATCATTCATAAATCATTTAAATAAATAAGATTATAAATATTAAAATAACATCCAAAACCAATACAATTATTATTGACTGAATTTATTTCAACCATGAGTCATCGTATCGTTGACTCTAATGATTTTGGGACCTTCAAAAACCTAATATCATTATATAATAAAATAATATTTTCATACATTCCTAAAAAGCCCCTTCCCCCTTATAAAAGGAGTCCATTTCTAACCAATTATTCCCAACTCTAAAGCCTTTTGGCTCATCTATCCTCTTCCCAATTATTCTCCCTACATCTCTCTCCTCCTCCCATATGTCTTACCTTAGGCAGACGGCTCTTCAAAAAGTCCTTTTGGTTCAAACCAAAGGAAGTTACGCAAATTAAAGGTAATGGTTTCTCTTAACATATTTTATTTTATTGAACGTCTCTGAAACCAAAACTCATTTTATTCCATTCTTTTATAACAACACAAGTATACTCAATATACAAGAATTTTGTTATAAGATGTATTTGAACTACACTTAAACACTCCTTCATCTAATGGTTGAAGAACATACTGTTTCTATGGATGGAAAACTAACGTCTCACGAAATGATGATTGTTCGATTATCTATGATATATATTATGTTTATGTTTTCTTTATGCTTCTTTATTTTTCTTTTATAGCATACCTTTATGGTTTCCATTATGGGTAAATGAGATAATTTCATTTGAGTAAGTGCGGACTACCGCCCCCTCAAAGTGATATGACTTATTCATGCCATATGTGGGACATATAAAGGATAGAGTTAATTGTATTATATATGATATTATACTAGAATTATAATATAACTATGTATAATTAGTTTTTAATTCCATTAAAATATGAAATTGAAATGGATGTAGCGTTCATGCGTATGTACGGATTACCATCTCTATGAACGGTGCATTTCATTTCTTACCTCCAAATGTTATGTACAATTATAAAAACATGTATATAATCGATATATATTATATATATGATATCTAAATAATGAATATAATTTGTGATAAATGACCTTTTGACCATTAAAACAACATGTAACAATAAGGTTTTCATTTGTGACTCAAGTGCCAAAATATCGACAAAATGAACATCATTAACATGAATAATGTTTATAACATCGTAATAAGTGATACAAAAGGAATAAAAAACCTGAAAAAGGTTCTTAAGAAACTAGAAATTAACTTTAGTTTTTTATTCAGGATATTAAAGAATTAATGGGTCATGTCAAACACAAGGTAAGGGAATTTGTCTCAATCTCTTATCATTGAGGAATATTTTGTTTTAATAGACGACTTTATTTTATACTCTGTATAAACACCCTTGACTTTACAATGGGAATCTTTTTGTACGAAGCGTTTTAGTAAACAACAAAAATGAATGTTTCTTTTAAGGAAGGCGGCGACAATGACCATTCCTCTACAATGAGTATTATTTGTTCTTTTCCTTCATTAACAAGCCATAATTTTTTTTTCAAGGAAAATAATTACCATATACTCTTTTATGTATTTTGGTATTGAAAATAGTTTTGATACTAGATTTTTAAGTTAATATATTTAGTTGATATATTGTGATTGAATTGTGGAAATGTTTTCCTTCCTTTATATTTGTTTTATGTGTTATGATTTTTTAGTGGTACTTGGACATTTGATGGGTGGTTACATGATAATCCAAATGACGGGTGGTGTCATGATAAACTAGGAATGGTGGTTATGTTATATCCTCCAATGCATTGGGTATGGAAGTCGGTCGTATGGTAATTCCATTTAGTGATATTTTTGAAAGTCGACCGTATTTTTATTCCATTTAATTTTGTTTATGTCCCAAGTTACCTTTATATGTTATATGTTCATTATATGGGTTTTATAGTAATATTTTGGTTACAAAAGGGTAACTTGTGATCTTTTATTTAGTGAAGTTTATTTACTACTTCATAAATGTGAAAAGTATTACTTATGTTAATGTATTCATGGTTTACTTGTTGTTCTGAAAAACTAACAGTCTTCCTTCTTTTTTTATCCCTAAATGAGCTTTTTATGCTCATCCTAGGTTTTTGAAATGTTTTTCACAAGACATAAGGTGGAATACGGTCATGAATGGGATCACAGAAAAGTCATGCTGTCTTAAACATAGAACTAGACATGACTCTTTTTTCAAGAGTTCTTGTTTTGTGAAAAAACTAGAAATTGAGTAGAAGTTTCTACTTTGTATAATTTTTGAAATGAAATGTAATAGTTATGGCCTAATTCTATGAAACAATAAACCTGAAACGATCCTTAATATGAATTATTCATTTAATTCATGAATTTTTAATGTTTTATGTCTGGGTCCTTATAGTTGGTATCAGAGGGAAGTTTAGACTACATTATGAGATAGGGTATTGATAAGAAAATGTCCATAAATTAATTTATGGTAATATTGAAATGATATAACATTTACAGATTACCATGTTGTGTCACCTAAGATATTATTGTGTTCAAGAAGGTTTTCCAAAGAGGAATAAGGGCGGCTATGTTAGGACGACATCAGGAGTAAGACAACCTTCCAAATCAGCAACCAAAGATGGTCGGAATCCAAGCTGAACAGTTTTTTGCAGTGATGGGAAATTTGACTCAGGCAATAAATTGTGGTGGTATCCATGCACGAAATCTGCAAGATCAACCGTAGAGGAACATGTGAGTAGTGGAGCATTTCATGAGGCAACATCCCCCATCATTCAGAGGATAATCTGACCATGTGAAAAATGATGGGTGGATTAAAGAAATGAAGAATATTTTTGATGTCATGGGGTGTTCAGAACATCAAAAGGCTAGTCTCGTTGTTTACCGTTTTAAAGGTAAAGCTGATCAGTTGTGGTCGATGGTGAAAAATATCAGGGATAGTGAGGAGATTTATGCTCTTGATTGGGATGAATTCAGAGGTATGTTTCTTGAGAAATATTTTCTTATGGTGTTTCGTCATAGGATATAAAACCAATTCCTGGAATTAAGGTCGGAGGATGACTTAGTGGGTGCTTAATAAGAAAAATTCACTCGACTGACAATGTATGCTCCAAATTTCATATGATATCTTGATAGTAAGATAAATTGATTTTAATCTGGATTGATGCCATAATATCTAAGAGCACTATCCTATCATGAGTTCAAAAGTTATTAAAAACCTGTTGGATGTGCGGAGAATGTGGAAATGTAGTTTTCCAATGATCAGGTTTTCGTTGACAAAAAAATTAAGAGGTCCAGTTGGTAAGAAAAGGCAAAGACTACATGAAATAAGCCTAGAGGTATGAAATTTAAATATCCAACTTGTGAGAAGTGTGGTAAAAAAGCATCCTAGAGATTGTGTATTAATTTCTAGAAAGTGATTCTGGTGTGGTATGTCGGGTCATATTTCTCGTAACTTTAAGGAAGATGATCATACAGGAAACAAAAAGCCATCGGTAAGATGTTTTAAGTGTAATGGAATAGGTCCATATGCAAATGAGAGTCCAGTGAAAAATTCAACCGAGGAAAAGCAGCCAGACTACAAGAAGAAAGGGGTGGTGAAATCCTTTGCAACTACATTAGCATATATTGGTCCATCAAGCGAAGTAATATCAGGTACACTGTTTATTTCCTCATATTATGCCAATGTGTTGTTTGATTCAGGGTCTAAACATTATTTCATTTTTGAGAAGTTTTCTAATAAATTGGGAATTCCATTTAAATATATGAATACAAAACATATGGTAAAAACACCTGGAGGAAATGTTGAGACAAAAATAATACATAAGAACCTTGTTGTTCTTGTGTGCGGGAAGAATCTACCTACAAACCTTATTGTTTTTCCTCTAGTAGAGTTTAATGTTATTTTGGGAATGGATTGGATGTATGTTTATCATGCTATGATTGACTGCAAAGATAAAGTGGTTTCATTTCATAAAGATTTAAAGTTTGTGAACAAGAATGATCCCTTGTTTTTGATAAAATATCAGAAAGCTGGGAAACTAGAAAAAGATGGAAATGAATGTTACCTTCCACATATTATTGAACATAAATTAATTGTTCATATTAATGATGTTCCAGTGGTAAATGAGTATCTTTCTGTTTTTTAGGATGAGTTTCCTGGTATTATACATTATCGAGATGTTGAATTTATTATTGACTTTTTTTTATGCTAATCTAATTTCAAAACCCCCTTATTGTATGGCTCAAATTGAAATTTATATTTAAAGAAGAAATTGCATGAGTTATTAGTTAAAGGTTTCATTCGACCTAAAACATCACCATGGTTGGAGCTTAACTTTATTGTTAAAAAGAATGATGGTTTAATGAGACATTGCATTGATTATAGAGCATTTAATAACATCACTATTAAGATCAAGTATCATTTTCATCATATCGATGATTTGTTTGATCTGCTCCAGGGAGCTCAATATTTTTCGAAGATTGACTTGAGATTGGGGTACCATCTATTTAAAGTAATGGAAGAAGGCATTCCGAAGACTGAGTTTCCTACAAGATATGGCCATTATGAATATGTCATTATGCCTTTTGAATCAACCAATACACCTTCTATAATCATGGATCTTATGAATATAATTTTTTGTGAGTTCTTGGATAAGTGTGTGGTTGTGTTCATTGATGATATATTGGTTTATTTTAAAAGTAAAGAGGAGTATGAATGTCATTTAAGTGTCATCTTCAAAACCTTAAAAGAAAATAAACATTATGGGAAATTCATCAAGTGTGAGATTTGGTTACAAAAAATTTCATTCTATGGACACATTGTTTCAAAAAATGGCAAAACTTTTGATCCTGATAAAATAGTAGTTATTGAAAAATGGCCAAGACCCACAAATATATCCAAGATCTATAGTTTTCATGGTTTTGAATGTTATTACTGGAGGTTTGTTGAGAAATTTTCATGGTTATCTACTACAATTACTAAGTTAACTTGAAAAGGTGTAATGTTCATTTGGACAAAATATTGTGATGGTTTTTTTCAAAAATTGAAAAGAAGATTGGTGAATGATACCGTTTTGGCACTGTCTTCTAGAAATGGTGAGTTTTTTATTTATTGTGATGCTTCATTGAAAGGACTTGGGTGTGTCTTTATGCAGAATGATCAGGTAATTGGTTATGCTTCATGTCATTTGAGACCTCATTAGTTAAATTACTTTTCACATGATTTGGAATTATATCCTGTTGTTTTTGAATTAAAAATTTGGAGGCATCATTTACATGGAATAAAATTTAAAATATATATTGACCACAAAAGTTTAGAATATATATTTACATATAAATAATTGAACATGACATAGAGGAGATTTCTATAATTAATCAATGATTATGATTTCACAATCCATTACCATCTAGGAAAATCAAATAATGTGTCTGATGCTTTGAGTCGAAAATGTAATGTATCATTACCCATGATACGTTTGGAACGAGAAACTTTGGTTTTTTATTTTATGAAATTTGGCATGGATGTTTTTGGTGCATGAAAATCTTCTATTTTTTTCAGGTTTCAATGAAATCATCTCTATCAGACAGAATAATGAAAGTGATGAAAGAAGACAACGTGTTGATGAAAACGGTAGGGTTGGTTCAGAAGGGTAAATTTCTTGATTTTAACGTTGATTATAATTGTGTTTTGAGGTTTGGGAAAATATTTTTTTTTTCATTTTGAATCACATTTGAATAATGATTTTTTATGTGAATCTCATAGTTCTCCGTTTTCAGTTCATCTTGGTAGTAATAATATGTACAGAGATCTTCGGGATTATTACTGGTGGGATAGAATGAAAAGAGATACTGATGATTTTACTGTGAAGTGGTTGACATGTCAGCAGGTTAATGTAGAGCAGTTGTTACCAAAATAGATTCTTCAGTCTTTACTGGTGCTAGAGTGGAAGTGGGAATATATATCTATGGACTTTATTGTGGGATTACCGGAGACATATCGAGGTAATAATGAAAACTAGTTTATAGTTGCTCGATTTACTAAATCTTCTAATTTCATTCCTATTTGAGATACTTTGTCGCTAGATCAACTTTCTCAGTTGTATATTAAATTTATTGTCAGGTTTCATCGATTTCCCCTCTCCATTGTATCTGATCGTGATGCCAGGTTTACTTCTAACTTTTGGAAAGTCCTTCAGATGTCGTTGGGTATATAATTAAATTTTAGTTCATCTTTTCATCTACAATGAGATGGGTAGTCAGAACCAAAAATTCAGACCTTGGATGATATTCTACGTGCTTGTTCACTGGATTACTAGGGATGTTTGGACCAACATCTTTCTTTGGTTGAATTTTCTTATAATAATACATTCCATTCTAGTATAATGATGGATCCATTTGAGGCATTATATGGAATGTGTTGTAGAACTCTATATTTTTGGGATGAAGTAGGTGATATGAAGCTGATGGGACCAGAATTGGTAGAATAGAAGGTAGAAAAAGTTCAGTTGATTCATAAGCACATGAGAATAGCTCCGGGAAGATAAAAACGTTATGAATATAACTGGAGGAAGGATATTTATTTTCAGTTAGGTGATCATGTCATTCTCAAAGTTTCTCCATAGAAAAGTGTGATGAGTTTTAGTAAGAAGGGAATGTTGAGTCTGAGGTTCATTGGACCTTATGAAATCCTAGAGAAAGTTGGATCAGTTGTGTACAGAGTAGAATTACCTCCATTTTTATCCTAGCTACGTAATTTTTTTTCTTGTTTCAATGTTGAGAAAGTATATTCCAGATCCATATTATGTTTTTGAGTCCAGAGGTATTTTAGTTTGAAGAGAATCTCTCTTATGAAGAACAACTAGTCTAGATTTTTGACCTTAGAGAGCATGTTTTACAGAATCATGTAATTCAATAGGTAATGATTTTCTGTAAAACCCATATAGTTGAAGAGGCAACGTGGGAATCTAAAAATTCTATGAGGGATAAATATCGCCACATATTCTGATAAGTGAATAAAAATTTCAAGGACGTAATTTCCAAAACGTGGGAAGGATGTAACATCCCAAGTAAATGAAGAATAATAGAATTTCATATTTACTAATATTTTTTAACTAAATATTAAATTTACTTTAAAAGGGTTGATTTGTTCGACAGTATACCTGATACACGACAACGGGTTTCTTTGAAATCTTACGTTGCACACTAATAATATAATATCATTATTTTAAAAGGAAGTTAACTCCTAGACATTGTAATGGTGAGAATAAAAAAACTAACTACAATATGACTATACATTTTTTTAAATGTTTATACATTTATCCAATAAAATCTTGAGTCTTAAAATGTGAATGAATCTAGTTTTAAGCATAAATCCTCTAATATTCATTAAAAGGTCGATTTACCACCTTTTAATAGCGAACCATTTTTAAATCAATTTTTTTCCACTTTTATATGTTATATTAGACAAAATAAAATTTTTCTTTATAATAGGGACATCAAAAATTTCTTTGTGCATTTATTTGGAATTTTTTCGAAAATTTTTATTTTTTAATCTATAACGAAAAATATTGTATTTTAATTCAAAACTGTGTTTTAATCATATTTATTTATATGGTTAGATTATATTTTTAATTGGGTTTAAAGTGTAATTATAATATATTTTTACCATTTAATCCAATGTTGGTCATTGGAATTAATTTCACATTGAATTTGGACATAAAAAACTGTCAATCTTTTGATAGTTATTGTGTCTTAAATACATGCAATTTGTTTTAACAATGGGAATTAATATTCAATTAATTAATAAAAATTCTATGTTTATAATTTTGTAAAATATAAATAATTTTTTAATTCATAATATCAAATATAGCTTAGGCATAATTTTTGGTAATTTTCTGAAAAACATCAATTATTGATGAATCGTGAAACCACTTAGTAGTAGTTAAAAAACGTACTTTTTCATTTAAATGAGATTTTAGAAGTTCTGTGAATTGAATTTAGAAAATTCAACATACATGGTTGTTATTAATAGGTAAAATGTGGTTTAATCAGATTAAGTTAATTTTTGGGGAATAGTAACTTTTGATTTTCATTTACTGCAGTTAAAGGTAAATAGTGTAATTCAAGGTAAAAATAATATTAAAATCATACAACATTACCTTAACACTTGTCCTAACCCTATTAAATGAGTTATGGCCGATCATGGACATCCTTGGCTAGATTTTGGGACCCCATGGAGGTACTTATTAATGATAATGACACTTTAGGTTAATTAATTTAAATAAAGGAAAAAATGACAAAAACAAATATCAATTAGTAAATTATTTTTTACATATTGTTATATAAGTTATAATTTAGACTATAATTATTCTTTGTAAATATAAAAATATTTCCTACATCATTTTTTTTATAATTTTTAGACATCGAATGAATTAAATTATTTATGACACAATAATGATGTAGTGTTTACCTCATTAATAAATTATTTAAATAATTTAGATTATAAATATTAAATTAACATCCAAAACCTATCCAATTTTTATTGGATGATTTTATTTCGACCAAAATTCATCTTATCTTCGACTCTAATAAATTTTGGATCCATATAAATTTAATATCACTATATAATAAAATATTATTTTCACGCTTTCCTAAAGAGCCCCTCCTCCACCTTATAGAGGGAAACCATTTCTAACCAATTCCTCACACCTCTCAAACCTTTGGGATCGTCCAACCTCTTCCCAATTAATCTCCCTACATCACATCCTCCTATTATAATCCTTACCTTAGGAATAAGGCACTTCAAGAAGTCCTTTTGTTTCAAACCAAAAGAATTTACCCAAATTAAAGGTAACATATTCACTTATCTTCGTTTCTTTTATTTTACTCCTCCAACACATAAACTCTTTTTATTCCTTTATTTTATAACAACATAAGTATCCCCAATATACTAGGATGTTTTTATGAGAGGTACTCAATCTAGAATTACACACACCTCCATCTAAATGGTGAAGAATATACTGTTTCTATTGATGAAAAACTAACACCTCACGAAACAATTATTGTTCGATTATCTCCTACCACCTCTCATGGTGGCCATTAATATGACACTATATTTATATATGATATATAATATCTTTACTTTTACTTTATGATTATGTATTTTTCTTGTATATCATACCTTTATGGTTTTCATTATGGGTAAACACGATAATTTCATTGGAGGAAATGCGGACTACCGCCCCCTCAATGTGATATGACTCGTTCAACCCATACATTGGAATTATAAAAGATACAGTTAATTATGTTATATATTATATAATACTATAATTATAATATACCTATTTATCATTATGTTTTAGTTCCCCTAAAATAGGAAATAGAAATGGAAGTAGAGTGCATGCGTACGTATGGCTTACCAACTCCATGAATGGTGCATTTCATTTCTTACATCCAAATGTTATGTACTATTAAAAATACTTGTATATACTTGAAATATATGATATATATGATATCTAAATAATGAATATGATTCTGTATATAATTATCTTTTGACCCTGTGAACAACTTGAAACAATATGGTGTTCATTTGGGACTCAAGTACCAAATATCGACAAAACAAACATTATTAACTTGAATAATGTTTATAACATGGTATTAAGTTATATAAAAGGATTTATAAACATGAAAAAGGTTATTAACCAAGTAATAATTAACTTTAGTTTATTATTCATGATATTAAAGAATGAATGGGTCAAATCGAAGACAAGGTAAGGTTCTTCGTCTCAATTTCCTTTCATTGAGGCATATTTTGTTTTAATACACAACTTTCTTTTATACGCTCTATAAACACCCATGACATTTCAAAGTGAATCATTTTCTACGAAGCATTTTACTAAATGAAAAAAAGTAATGTTTATTTTAACGTAAGCGATGACAAAGACATTTCTTCCACCGTGAGTACTATTTGTTCTTGGGCTTCCTTAACAAGCCGCAATGTGTTTTTCAAGGAAAATAAATACCATATACTGTTTTATGTATTTTTGTATTAAAAATGGTTTTGATAATGGATTTTTTATGTCAATATATTTATGTGATATATTATTATTGAAATGTTGAAATGTTATCTTTCCTTTATATTTATTTTATGTGTTATGAATTTATAAAGGTACTTGGATATTTGATGGGTGCTTACGTGATAAACCAAATGCAAGGTGGTGCCCTGATAAACCAGGTTGAGTGGTTACGTTATAACCTAAAACGAATTTTGTATTGAATTCAGTCATGTGGATATTCCATTTAGTGATATGTGTGGAATTCGACTGTATGGTTATTCCATTTATGTATGTTTATGTCCCAAGATACCTTTATATGTTATGTGTTCTTTATATGAATTTTATGGTAATATTTTCGTTACAATAGGTTATGTACTGATATTTTATTCATTGAAGAGTATTTACAACTTCATAAAGGTAAAAATTATTACTTATGTTAAAGTATTCATGATTTACTTGTTGTTTTGAAAATCTAGCAGTTTTCTTTCTTTCTGTATCTCGTACTGATCTTTTTATGTTCATCCCAAGTTTTTGAAATGTTTTTTACCAGAAATAATGTGGAATACAGTCAATGATGTCATCCATGAAAAGTTATTCTTTCATAAACATGGAAATAGACATGACTCTTTTTTTCACGAGTTCTTGTTTTCTGAAAAAATGGATACTGAGTAGAAGTGTCTGATTTTAGTATTTTTTTAAATGAAATGTAATAGTTATGGCCTAATTATCTAAAACTATAAACCTAATAATATCTTTAATGTGAATTAATCATTTAATTGATGACTATGGAATGATTTAAGGTCGAGTCCTTATATATATATATATATTCAATTTAATGAAATTAAATTCCTCTTTAAAAGTGGGACCTAAAAATTTAGTCTGGATAAATTTTTCATTTTTTGAGGTTTTAGAGTATAATTAGATAATATTTTTATCATTTTATAAGATATAGGTCGGTTTATGTAATTTTTCATTTATATTGGACCTAAACACATGTCAATCTTTTGATAGTTTTTAATTCTTAAAAACCCTCTTTCTGGTTTTGACAAAAGAAATTAATTTTGAATAAATTAATGTAACTTCATTGTTTTAAATTTGGTAAAATCGACATTATTTTAGAATTTGGAATATCAAAATTACCTTAGAGTGAATTTTTTATATTTTTCTAAAAACGACCAATTTTTTATGAATAGTGAAAACCATGACGTTATTATTTAAAACCAACTTCTTATTTAAATAATAATTATTTTTATTTCAATGTATTTTAATGTAAAAATAGATACATAATACCCATTTTAGTCCAATGCAATTCATGGGAGTCATTTTATAATACAAATAGATGTAAAAAATTTAATTAAACTATTTATCATCGTTTACCACCCTTTTAGGCAAATTTACAAATTTGAATTAAACGTAATTTTAGCACTTATATGAGTTGATTTTAAACATTCTGAAATACACGGTTGATATCAGTAATTAAAATGTGGTTCAAAAGGATAAAATTAATTTTTTTAATCGTAACATCAGAATTACATTTACCATGATTAAAAGTGAATAGGGTAATTAATGGTTAAAATGATATTAAATTTACCCTAACACATGTCCTAATTCTATTGGATAAGTGTTTCTCAACTAAAAACAACTTTAGGAATAAAATATGATCCTCATTTATCCAATCGGATTATATTAGGACAATTTTTATTATTTTATCTAAATAAGAGTTAAAAGTGTAAAATTCAATGTTTCATAACTAAACAATTGTTAATATAGGGTCCTACATAAGATAAACATTTCTATAAATATTCATTAGGAAATATAATAATATTTCCTATATCATGGTATCTTTGTTATAATTTTTAGACAATAAATAATTAAATTTATTTATGAAACAAGGATGATGTAGTAATTAAAATATTAATGAATGATTAAAATAATGGATATTATAAATATTAATATAATAGTAAATTGAGACTTTTGATGAATTGAACGTATTTTCTAGGTTACATTACATTTTAGGGTTTATTCAATAGTTTTTTTGAAGTGCTAATGTTTTTATGACTTTCACAAAAAATAAATAATATTTTATTAAATGATATAATATTCCAATAAATATACGGATCTGCCAAAGTACATAGATAAGGTAATATATTTCAATTATGAACCACATGGGGTTCTCTTGGATTTTATAGTAAGTTTATTAACCATTTTGAATAATAATACAAGAAGAAATGGTAAAACTTAATCTATTTAGCTAAGAGATAAATAAAAAAGATAAGGTTAGTATGATGACCTAATCCTATATAAAACATATTGGTTGAAAATATTTAGATCACTCCCCACATTATCCTCTAAATAAATCCATTTGGATCCATTTAAAACCTTAAATTATTTTATAATAATTGAATATTTCAAGATTTTCATATAGTGACCCTCACTTCTCTTATAAAACTGTACTTCCCCTTCTCTAAATTTCACACCTCCAAATCCATTTGGATCTGCCATCCCAAGATCAAATAAACTACCAACTACCCTAATACAACCTAGAGGCCTTAATTTGATCATAAATCCGACCTAATGATCCCTTTTGATCATATCAAAATGAACCACCTAAAAAGGAGTTAATAATTTCAACACCTCTTTCAATGTTATTTTCTTCTTCCACTTCCCCTTTCGTTGTTGTTTACATATAATAATAATAACTCCAATAAATTCAACATACTCTGATATTAGTATAAATATGGTGTTGTCTTATTCATTATTCTATCTATCCAGTTGTTGAAAATGTCACTGTATGTGGGTACGTACGGCTTACAGTCTCCATGTTGTGGTGCAGTTTGTTATTCAATATTTCATTATTTAGATGGGTATAATAACATATGTAATTGATGTAAATAATAAATAAAACATGTTAATGATTCTCTATATATGATATACCATACAATTATATATGATTTCACCATCAATAGAATGATATTGTCCCTCATGTGTATGTACGGATTTCTGTCTCCACGAACGTGATGGGATTAATTCCCCATCGTAACCATTCAAGAATAATTTTTTTCTATGAATAAAACTAACGTTAAAAGAAATAAATATCATTATGGATAGGAATAAAATATATCCAATAACTATCAAACATGACTTAAGTAACAAAACATATTAAGAAAAAAATCATTTGACACCCGAAACAATGATACTACTAAAATTTTATTAACAAAGCTATATTAGAAGATCATATATGATATCATATTTATGTATTAGGTTATTTCATTATTTGATATCACTTATATAAATATTACATATTATGTTAACGTATCCTCTACCAACTAAAAGTACAAGGTATGGGTTAATTTTACAATCTCCTTATTATCCACGGTAATTTTTTCATAAGTATCAACTATGACTTTTTTATCAGTCACAACCATGTTTCATAACTATGTATTTCAAGACATTTTTACAAATTCCTAGATTATGCGTTAAAGTGATTTACACACTTTTTTTAATTTTTTTATAATTTTTTGAATCGAATCATTCTATTGCATTCCAAACAAGGTACTTCATGACCTTTTTGACAAATTAATGATAGAAAGATTTTCACCTTTTATGGTGGGTGCAGCTATTTTCCTCCATTATAATAATTTCAAATCATCCCTTAAAATCTTATAATAATATTTTAAAAATAAATATTTTCATTAATAATTACGTTATTCATAAATTATTTCAAATTATGAAGTGATATTTCTATTAAATAGTTCTTGACTTCATCTATGTCAACATCATTTGATTGATTTTACAGTAGTGTGATGTTAATTTATTATGATACAATATTCTGTATTATATTGAAGTAATTGTGATATGTTCGACTAAGGATATTTTCAAACCATTTATTGTTTATGGTTAAAGTATTAAAATTTCTTATGGAAGTTTTAATACGAATGTTTATGTTATGCTTCAACCATTTCATAAGAGGAATGCATTGGACTTAGTATGTGACGGTTGGAGCCCGCTATAGCTCCTTGATGCATCGTTAGGTCTCATGAAGAAAACTAGTGTATTAGAACAAGACCTTGAGGAAATATTATTTTTTGTCTTGTCATGAGGCCATGACTGTGTGGCTATGATTTCTGACATTATGCAATATATTATTATGAAATTAGCTATTGATATTAAAAGTGATTATTCCTTTAGTAAAATATCCATGTGAATAATTTAATGCAATTATTTTATTTATATTTTCTATTTTATCTTATATTTTGAGTTTAAATGTCTTGTGTTTTAGTTTTATAAATTATCTGAAATGTTTATGCTTAATTATGATTGTTTATGGTATATTTTTATCCTTACTAATCATCTGAGCTCACCCCTTTCTAATGTTTTCTTTTCCCAGAATTCCAAGAATTTTAATATGATTGATGTGAAAGGTTATCCAAGGGGAATAATATAACTATCAAAGGATTATCTATGTGGTATTTTATGATTTAAATTTTAATTTAATGTTCATGTATGTAAATTATTTTCCAGGACTACTAAGCTAATCGGTCCTTTGGGACATGATTCCTTGTAATCATGTCAATGTCTAAAAATACATCACTGGTTCTGCGTAACTGTAGTTGGGGCATTATATTTGGTATCACAGGATGTTTATAAACAACCTTGGTAATTGATTTAGATAATATTCGATTATGAAATTTTACTCTAATATTTTCATTGAGGATTGGTATATAAGAACGTCTGAAAATTCTATAATGTAGATATTATGTCGGTTTTCCAAGGATGACATCCCAATCTGGATACTAAAATCGAACGTCGTTCTAGCACATATGTACCTAGGAGTGAAAAATTTTACAAGTAGTTCCATGCTTGACCAGGGGTATCCTGTTACACTACAACGGGCCTTACTGCACACCTGGTATGCTACTCCTGGGGGATATGCTTAAGATAATTCACATTTTATTTACAAACCATTGTGAAGGATTTATGGGTAAGTATTTTGCAAGGAAACCAATGTTATTATTATGGGACTAGATGTGTGTAAATCTTATATTATTAATAATAAATTTTATGGTTGTTGGATTATACATTATGATATGCCCTTACTTGGTGTATGACATCATTTAAAAATGGCACACAATAAATGGACTGGGAACATCAACAATATGCACATACCAAAGAGTATGGAGGATCATATATTTCATGGTATTCATTCAAAATTTAGAAGGGAAATAGTCTCTCATTTATTCTCATCATATGAATAAATAGTTGGATGTGTTAATAAGATAAGTAATGATTTCTATGAGTTCTATGGCTATGAAGCGATGCTAGAGAAGAAAAGGATATTTGAGAGAAATAAAGATAAAGGGAAGAATGGAAAGAAGGATTTTTTTCATATGTGATATATGTGGAAAGACTCACCTTGTTAAATGCATCAGGGGAATGTGAGTTTTTTATAAGTGTGGAGAAAAATGACACCACATATGTGATAGAAAGCGTATGAAAAAGGTTTCAAATATACAATGCTTCATCTGCAAGGTGTTGGGAAACTAAATGAATCAATGTCCCAATCAACAGAGTATAAAAAAAATTATTCTATTATATTATAATCAAGTTATGATTCTACCATAGATGAACATGAATGATTATGTCATTTGACTGTTATATCAATGATGTATTGGATATATTAATAATTGAAATAAATTAGGATTGTACTCGAGTACTGTTTCATGGAGGATTTGATATTACCTAGTTCTAATTAAAGTGACTCAATAAAAAGAAAAAAATTATTGGAAAATATATAGTTGGGGGAAATATAACCATTAATATGTTTCTAGAACTCAGATAATTATTTCATAATAAGATATGATTGATTTGGGCAAATTATATTGGATATTATTGACTACATTGAAACTAATTAATAGATTGTTTATTCCATAATTGTGGGTGTTTTCAACATTTTTTCATTTAAATACTATATTCATTATTCTATGTTTTACATAAGGAATGAGGAAGAATGAACATATTAACTATTTTTTCTGGTAATTCAGTTTATTACCTTGTTTCAAGAGAATACATTAATTAATTCACATGTATGTTATGTGACCATCCCTATAAATTTAGGACTGAGAGTTTGTACTGATGTATTGTGGATATGTAAAATGGTTGTAATGGATTAAGATTTACATTGGATACTATTTTTTAAGGTTAAATATTTTTTTTATGATTATTTATAGATTGTTAAAAAAAGAACAACCATGAGGTTTGGCGACAACTCGTCACATCCTGTAAGTTTGTGAGACTTGAACGCGCAATCGAAGGATGACAAGGGTGCATCAACTTCCACATGCATATGTGATGTCATGGTTAGTATAATGTTTTTTTAATGGTATAAAATATTAATTATTAATTCTTTTTTTAAAACTTATACTATCAGGATAAATATAATATTTTAAAGTTCTATTATCTTTTTTAAGTGAATGATGAGTTCGTGGTAGAAATTATTTAAATGATGGAACACTACATGTCAAGAAATTTTTTACTTACTTGATGATGATATTAATTAATAAATATTTGGGAATGAATGTAATATTAAAAATGTGTTATCCTAATACATTATGTATTGTTGAATAGATGATATTATAAATAATCTTTGATTTATGGCTTTGAGGACCTCATTTTTTCATTTATTGTCCACTTGTTTGTGTTTTATGACCTCAATCACTCTATATAAAAAATTATTTTTTCCCTCCAATTATGTGTCACTAATTTCCTCTAATGTAGTTTTATTTGAAATCCAAATTTGGTGGTAAATTTTTCATTTCCCTTTCCCTCTTGTTATGACTAAATTTAATTAACCTTATTTTCGATGTAGGTTTTCCAAAAAGGTATTATTTATTTTCAGATTTTTATTTTCAAAGAAAAATTTCCATTTATGAAGACCAAATTTATCGAAGGATAGGACAATGTAAAACCTCAATATTTCATTGTATGTTATCTCATTAATGTAATTCAATAGTTTGCGCATAACAGAACTCTGATTTCAAGCGTATCACAGCATATCAAACTAGCCGTTTAAAAAATGGTTATGAATTCTATTAACCACATATTGAATTTTTTATATATCCTGTATAAACTTAATATTCATCTTTTATGTTTCCTGAACATAATATAAGGGAAAATTTTAATTTTTAGACAAAAGATTTATTTTTCAAAAAATGTAGTTTTTCAACCTTTTAATGGTGAACACTTTTTAAACCAAACATATGAAACCATTATATATTAAATTTAAGGAAATGTAAATATTTTTTATAATCAGGACATAATGCTTTTTGGGAAAATTATTTAGTACTCTCTGATAACTTTGATAGTTTGATGAATAGCGAAAAAAACTAAATTTTTATTTCAAAAAAATATTTTAAATCGAAATAATTTATAGTGTTAAATTTTGAATTTGAGTGGTTTTAGAGTATAATTAGATAATATTTTTATCATTTAATATAATTTATGCACTTTTATTTAATTTCAAATTTAAATTGGATATAAACAGAAGTCAATATTTTTATAGTTTTTACTTCTTAAAAACCCTCTTTCTGGTTTTGACAACAAAATAATTTTTATATTAATTAATTGAACTTATATGATTAAAATTTGGTAAAATATATACAATTATTTATATTTTAATATCAAAATTATCATAGGGTGAATTTTTTTATTTTTCTGAAAACATTCAAATTTTGATGAATAGTGAAAACACCATGTTATTATTTAAAACCAACTTTTTATTTCAATAATTAACATTTTTTTAATTTATTCTAATGTAAAAATAGATACATAATACCTATAGTAGTCCAATTTAATTCAGTGAATTAATATTATAATAAGATTATATATATATAATTTTATTGAACTATTTAACATATTTTACCCACCTTCTAGGCATATTTGAAAATTATCATAAAACATAATTTTAGCCATTCTATAAATTGAATTTTAAAAATCCAAGAGACATAGTTTATACCAGTAAGTAAAATGTAGTTCAATATGATGAAAATACTTTTTATAGAATAGTAAAATTTCAATTTTATTTACCATGGTTAAAAGAAAATAGGGCAATTAAATGTAACAATTATATTATAATTACCCTAACACATGTCCTAATTCTATTGGATACGCTTTTTCAACCCAACTCATCCTTATGAATAAAATATTATCCCATGTCATCCACTTGGATTTTTTTAGGAGATTTATTATTAGTTTATTTAAAGAAGAGATACGAATGTAAAAGTCATCGTTTAATAACTAATTTTTTTTAATCTAGGTTTATAAATAAGATACATTTGACAATAAATTTTAATTATAAAGATATACCAATTTCATATATCATGGTATTTTATTTATAATTTTTATATGCTTTACAATTAAATTTATTTATGACACAATGATGATGCAATAATTATCTTATTATTAAAAGAATAAAATAATTGATACAATAAATATTAAAATATATGTAAATTGAGACTTTTGATGAATTCCATAACTTTTATAGGTTAATATGATATGTTAGAGTTGATTAAATATATTTTCTTGAATTGATAATGTTTGTATGACTTTCACAAAAACCAAATACTAAATAGCGTCAAAATTGACATAAATGAGTTTTTAAAACAAATACTATTATATTATATTATATTATATTCTTAAAAATATATGGTCATAAAAATTTATTAGATATGTATAGATATGTCAACAATTAACCACTTGGGTTTCTCTTGGATTTTTATTGAATTTTTATCAACTATTTATTGTTATAATACAATTAGACATGGTACAAGTTATAAGAATTTACTCAGTGTTAAATAAAAATGATATTGTTTACATGGTGACCAATACTTGTCTAAAACTTATTGTTTGAGAATATTGCGACCAATCCCCATCCTAGCCTATAAATAAGTCCATTTGTATTCATTATAAACTGAAAATTATTTTATAACAGAATAATATTTCAAAATGATGAGAAGGATCGAAAGGGTCGATGGCAAATAATGGGGACCTAACCCTAATGCCATGGTCAATGCAACGGCCCCTCCTACTCCTATGGGGGAGTTTTCTCATCTGAATTATGCTGATGATGCTCTGAGAGTCTGGTCCGGGGGTAAAGGATCTTTTTTTTATTCAGGTACAGACTCTCCTCGCATTCCCAGCATTAGTGTTGCTCCGAAAGTCCCTATCTACTTCAATGGCCTGCCCATAGTTCCAATATTTATTCAAGAAATCGATGAAGCACCTTCAATGTTTTACATGGACTTAGTTACGAGATTTCTGCAGCAATGTCCTTTGGTGGAGGTCTTTTCCAAGAACGTTAATGTGGAATGGGGAATGACTCAGCGAGTGTCTGTTGGGATTTTGGGGCCGTGACAAATCCTCCTCTGCTTCGCTGATGAGGATGATCTGATTAGAACATGGTCAAGTGCTAGTAGATATGTTCATGGTTTTTATTTTTGTCTTCTCCATTGGACTTTTGATCATCAAATGAATTAGTACTCTCCAACCTTGGTGAGTTGGCTTCAACATCCTGGGTTACCGCATCATTTCCAGAACCTAGTACTTTTACGATCAATTGGGAACTCCATTGGACAATTTCTCTATTGTGATCATCGGATAGCTTCACTATCACACCCAATGGTTACACGGATATATGTTGAAATGGATTTAATGCATCCACAACTGAATCTAGTGTGGGTCATTATTGAAGGAGAGTATATGTATGCTCAATCCATTCATTATGATTCATGTGTCAATTTATGCTCCTTTTGTCATAGGCAGGGACACTAGGTCTCTGAATGTCCCAAGTATGCTAAAACTGGGGGTCATGTTGGGCCATCAGAATCAAATGAGGCACTTATAGGGAAGGTGGTGAGGGGTGAGGTTAGTTCTGTTCCAGATCAGAAAGAACAAAGGGAAGAGGATATGGAGACTCCTCCTTCTGGTGGGTTGGAGCAGCAACTCGTGGTGTTTCGTCCTGGTGACTCTTTGATTAATAAAACCCATCAGGAGGCCACGAAGAAGGATGGACTTGGGATTTCTGAGTAGGGGGTGTGTCTGGATTCATCTATCATGGGATGTGCTCTGGTGGTAGAGCAAACACACCTTGCAATGGAGTGTGAGGTTATGCAGAATTTTAATCAAGGGGCTCCAGTGCATGTAATTGTGGTGAAGGAAGTGCAACCTATTTTGAATTTGTCTGTGAAGCAGGAACATATCATCTGAATTCAGATCTTGGGAGATGGAAGAGGCCTTTGGTAGATGACACTGGAACTGGACATTTGCAGATAGTTAGTATTCCTACTTGTAACCAGTTCGATGGATTAGTGAGTGAGAATGATGCCCCCATGGAGGAAGGCCCACAAGAGAATGACCTAGATAAGATATTGATTGATTCCTATTGTCAGCCTAAAGTGATTGAGGATAAAAAGGTGAAGAAACCCGTTTATGGTCTTGTAAATGAGGTTCCCCTTCAGTGACTTGCTCCAATTGATACTAACAGGGAAGCGCAACAACCACAAGGATGATGTCTACCAGCGCCAGAGGGTAATTTGATTAGAGGAACTGATGGCTTTCAAATGATGGATTACATGCACATCATTGGAAAATGGGGAAATGTCTCTGGTAGTGACAAAGAAAATGTTAATTATATCTCCAAATAGTCCTACAGTGATATTGTGAAAGGCGGAAAAAATAAGGTGTATGCAAGTGATGTCGGTATGACTGCTCTACCAAGGAGAAGGCCGAGGAAAGATTACTCTTACCTGCTGGACCCGATGTCTACCAGATCATCCTCAAAGAGGGAGAATTGTCTCGGGGCAGTCTTTGGTTTGAAAAATGGAATACAATTGTCACACCCTAACCAACACTTTTTTTATTTAATTTTTTTTGCCTTTATTTGAGTTGAGTTTCGAATCGATTCTAATTTAAAAGGGATTTGGGATCTTTTACGGGTGTGCGCCCGTACGTGCGACCATGTGTAGTGCCCAATTATAATTGGACGATGTTTTATTATTAAATTTGTGATTATTTGGGTGTCTGACCTTGCACACAAACATGCACGTTGCCATACCCAACCTGAGTTTTCGCGTTTTGATGTTAAATTAGTGTTTTGGATTGGTAGTGTCCAGCGTGTGGGCAAAGAACAAGAGAAGTTTCATGGATTCGTCAGATGTTCGTGCGACCGACTCGATGCGAGGGTAATCAATTATTTAATGAGTTGAATAATACTTTAAGCGAAAAATCAAATATGAAAAATGATTAATTAATTCAAGAATTTTTTTATATAAAACCAATGATAATTATATTGGGATTAATAATCTTATTTTATTATTTCAATTAACAATTCATTTGGTTAGATAATATTTAATTAATACAATGATTGGGAAAATTATCTGTGTGTCACTGTTTATGTTATTTCTTTTATAATTAATTTTTTTAGGATTTTAATTAGGTTTTAACTATTATTATATATGTGTATATATATATATATTAAGTTATTGTTATATGTTTTTTTAGGTTTTTCCCCTTTATTTTTTCCACCCTCTTTCTATCCCTCTCTTGTGATACCCTCTCCCCATACGTATTCCCTTTCCCCCTATAACCCTGGTCGCCACATCCCTATTCCCTTTCCCATAGACCGGCACCCTCCCCTCCTGCATTATCCCACCACCCTCATATATCAGGTTTGTCTCATCCTCACCAGTCGCGCTCCGCCTCTCCAGCCTCCTCACCCGCATGCAGACCATTCCGCTCCAAGGCCGCACCTCTCCTACGAACCCTAACCGCAGCTGCAATGCCTCTCCACTTTCTTTCCAGTCCAGCACAGACTGCCCTCTCCCTTTCCGGTGAACCGAAGAAGCGCGACCCACTGGTCCTTCTCCCATCCGGCGATGCCCCGTCGCCCTCTCGCTCCTGCTCGGTACAGCCCCACCATCCTCCTCAACGCACACACCCCCCTCGCACTACGTTCATCTCCGTCGAACCACCCGTAAAAATAGTGTGCGTCTCCCAGCCTTGCGCCGCACCTCCCCTCTGATAGTTCCCCTAGCACCCTGCCGACCTATTCCGACACACCGAAACTACCCTGCGCACTTCCCCCGGATTCATCCGACGCTCCGGAAACCTCCTCTCTCGGTCGCACCACTTTCTTTTGGTCCCCTAGATGCTTTTCTGGCACTATGCAAACCCTGATAGCCTTCTTGGTGCTCCGGCAGGCCTCCCGCAACCCCTGTCGCAGGTGCGTCTTTCTTCGGACGGTTGTTTATTCCCTTGGTAGAATTGTGTGTTACTTCTTTATGTTTTTTGAGGTCCCTTTGTGATTAATTAATTTACAAGTTTAATTTATTTAGTATTTTATTTAATTAATTTTTGTTTTCATAATATTATCTTCCTTGATGTTTTATTTGCAAATTAATTCTCTGGTAGGATGTTTATATTATATACGAGTTTTCTGCTGAAAACTCATATCGAGTTGTTAGTGATTTTTAAATTGCGCGGTCATTATGTTGTGCAATTAGTGTGAACTATTTTTTTACATAGTGTTGTGTGCGTCTAATCCAAAAAGAATATTTTTTGTGGGTTAATGGATGATTCCAAGTAATTTATTTAAAATGTTATCCTAAGATTTTATTTTTGGCTTATTACGTTTTTTAGTTTGTGCAAAAGCGTCTTAACTGTGGTGTAAGGATTTTTTCATCAGTCTATTTGGGTGGTGCAGGTCACACATTATATTGTATTTGAGTGAGTACAATTTCGAACTGTGTTTTGGATTTATAAATATTTTACTTTTGTGTGTAAAACCATGTGACACTCTTTTGGTATTGTTTTATAAACTATTGAAGTGGTTTCTTAGATTATGTCAATACTGTGAAACATGTTTGGAAAACATTTTAGTGATGTATTATTTCAAATGGTTTTTGAGAGTGAAAATGGTTGTTTAGGATTATGTTGTGTCTTATTGGGTTTCAGTGTATGATTATGACATGGGACATGAATTCTTAACTTCTTGAGCACAAATGGGAAGCCTGGGTACTAGGTGGGTGGACTAGGACTGTCGTGCTAGTTATACGGATGTGGCATCAGTCCGGTATCAAATAGCTGGATTCGACGACTACAACACTAACTAAACTTTTGGATGACCGGAGACCACTAGGTTATGGATGTGTTTCCCTGTCTAGTGGCTCGTATATGAGAATATATATTGTTGTTCTTGTACCATTGTTCACTGAGACACGAGGTTCTAGGGTCCCACTCCCCGATAGTATCTTTAAGGCCTCTCCCATGTTTTTTGCTCCACTTTTTATTTGTGCTCACTATCGACACACGGTGTGATGTTGGGGGTTACCAAGGAAGTGTGTTTGTGTGTGTGGGGGTGTGTTAAATATAAATGTTTTCCATTTAGAGTATTTTTCCCTTAAAAACTGTTTACATTAAAATTGTTTAAGCACATATTTATTTTTATTTCATTAAATTGCAAAGGTATTTGTCATTTAATAATTATGAGTGGAACCTTTTCTCGTAGGCATCCTACTGGGCTTCTAGCTTACACCCTACATACACCCTTGGGTTTATGTAGACTCTGTTTCTTCTGCTTTTCATGTTGAGGCATCGTGCACAATATTTGTGTTTGGCGTTGTCAGTGGCGTCCCCGGGTTGGTTTGGTGAATGTAGCTTGAGGTTGTTTCACTTCCTGGTACCTGGAGGGTTGAGTTAGTGTTTTTATTTTTTTTCTTTATTTCTGATCCTTTTGGGTTTTTGGTTCAAGTTGTAAACTTAAATTTGACTGTTGATTGCGGTCCTGTTTGGTTTTATGATTCTAGTATTAAATTATTCTTATGGTCATTTGTTTTATGTCTATCTATTCGGGTAAATCGTTCTCAAGTTTCAGTTTTGATACCCGGGCACTTGTGCCAGCCCATGGGGATCGGGAACGCCCTTCGGGTCATGTCGCAGACCGGGTCGGGCACCAGGTCGGATGGTTACCCGGCCTGGTGCGTGACAAACTGGTATCAGAGGAAGGTTTTTGTTCTTGTTATTTGGGATGTCAGGTAGATCGAAGATATGATTGTCGTTACTTGAGTGGTAGGTGAGTGAAGAGCGTCGCGAACTCTTTCTCGTTCTGATCCTCAAGTAACCAGGGGTATTCCGTGATTTATGTTTTTGGATTTGTTCTCAATGGATGGGGGATGACAGTAGGAGTAAACCGGTACTGCGCACGGTCTCACATGGAGTAGCGACCCATGTGATACCCGAGAGTATGGTTCGACACTCCTGGTGGTTTTTGCTTGCCTAGGACATGGTCTGCTAAACCATGTAGCCGGGTTATACATGACCACTAGTCTTCCGACTATGTGCTTTAATGTTTGTGATATCTTGCTTCAATTTTGGGTTTGGTGCGAAATTGTTTTCCTTTAAAAAGGGAAGCAGACTTTGCTGCTCCTCTTATTTTATTTTGGTGTGCGGTTGACATGATATTTCGGGTGCGTTACTCTTGGACCTTGTTTTTGGGATTTGAAATTGATTTGTTGAAGTTGAATTTCTAAAAGAACATCTTGGGTTATTTTAAATTGAAGCGGGTTGTTTTAGAAATGGAAAGCATTTTGAATATTGGTCTTGAATCTTTGAAATGATTTTTTGAAAAAAAGGAGAGTATTTTTGGAATACTGAGAATGTTTTATTTTTGAAAGAGGATGATCCTTTCTTTATACGGCAGTATTCCTATATATGATCGCATGGGCACATGGAAGTGATTAATGGATAGTTGGTGGATTGTGTGGATGGGTGCCTGGGTGGCACAGAAATGAAAATCTGCGAGGTATCCAGGAATATTAGTGGTGACTGATTGATTTTAAAAGTTTCATCTTATTTCTGGAAAAATGGGGTTTTCTATAAAATGGGGTTTTTTTGCATAAATGGTTCTGGAATTGGAAAATGGTTTTGAGTCCCGAGTTAATGCAATGGGTTCAAAAGAGTTGTTCGGTCTTACTAAACTGTGTTTGGTTTCTCAAGCGGGAGTTTATATTTAAGAATGAATTGATGTTTTATATTAGAATTATGGGATTTTTTTCTCGAATGTTGATGTTTGTTTTGTGATGTGTTTGGATTTTTGGAAGGCTGTTTTGTGTTTCTTGTTTGGGATATGCCCCCTAGAAACGTTCCATGGGTTCCAGCAGGTCTCAATCATTTCTTGGCCCGGCTTAGACACTCAGTGGAGTCGAAGAGTTAGGTTTTGCTTGGTGGTGTCGACTATTCGTAGACGTCGATGTCAGTTGGATGTCGTTTAGTGCATTGTGAAAGATGGAAGTGTCTCTGGTTTTGGAGGAACTCTAGATATTGTGTATGCGTAAGTTGTCTCGAGTATGTTTGGATGAGTGAGACTAAACCATCAAATGGTGATAGTTCCGTTTTCATTGCAAATAGCGATGTTGTGAGCAACCCTCAAGACAAGTCTCATTCGGCGGTTGTACCTAAGTGAAGGCGAAGGAATGTGGTGGATTTTGTAGGTGCTTGAACAATCAACAGAGGTTGAAGGAGGTATGTTGACCTTTCTGATGAGCTAGTTTCTTGTTCCCCAGAGGTTGTGTGGAATGATCAGTTTAAAGCTCGTAATAGTTGATGGTCATGTTCATACTGTGGCAATTGAATTTTCCTCATCCAATGAGGAGAGTGAACTAATAGGACATTTTCTTGGAGTGCTCCTTCCATCAGTTTGGGTAGTGCGTTTGACAAACCACTCAATCTCTTACCCCTAGTGTGGCCATTCGGACACTCTAAATCGTTTTCTTCAATTCTCAGTTGTTATCTTTGTGGAGTTGCTGCTTGGGAAATGAGCAGTAGTATACAGGTTGTTTTTCTAGTGGAGGAAGTTCCAGTTATAGGTGGTCAGCTTATGACTGCGAAGCGGTAGATACTTCAGACATCAGTTCCCCAACCGTATGTCTCGGGGTGAATATTGTGCGCAGTCAAAAACTCATTGGGCGTGGGATGAACTTGGCCCAACATAAGTCCGCAGTGACAGGATGGGGACAACTTAAATTTCCTTATTGCAGTATCGCCTCTGAAGGCTTCATTTTTGTAGTGATGGGTATGAAGGTCATGTATCCTTGTTGTGGTCTTAGTTTGTGGGAGTTCCTATTGAGTCTTAAAGAGGTCTGAAGAATCAGTGTGCTTGTAAATCCCGCAGGCGGGTTCTATGAACCTTTTTTTGGGTCGCTTAGAAATCAAAATTGTACTCTTCTTGGAGATTCTCATGTCTTGTGTAGTTGACGTGCACCTTTCTGGTTCGCCTATTGGTTAGGGGTTTCTGATATCAAAGCTATCTCATGTGGCGGAGTGTTGTCCACTGTAGGAATAATCAGTGCAGGTCGGCCCATGTGGTGGGTTCGCAATGAAGGGTCTAATCAATATTTCTTCAAGTAAACTTAGAATGCCCACACGGGTTTCGTGGTGTTAGGAAATTTTAAAATGGTGGGGAGACCCAGTGCGGGTCTCGCCGATCTCCCCTCTTGTTTTGGTTAAATATAGGGTGTTTGAAGGGTCATACTAGTGTTAGAGATGTCTGGGTTTGGGAGTCGTTTTGATTTGGAGAACCAATGTTCGAAGGGAACCCTAATATGGTGGGGAGACCACCATAAGATGTGCTTGTTGAAGACTCTGTTTTGAAAGTGTGCTTGGCGGGGCGACATCTTACTTCCGCTCCGCTCGACCTCGACCATGCTAATTGGTTAGCTTGTGTTGTGGGTCGCTTAATGAGCGTTCTTGAAGATCTCGAGTGGTCCTGGTGATCCCTAAGTTAGGGGTCGGGGTTTTCTATGTTTTAGTTGTGTTTGGAGTTGAATTTTTGTTGTTGGTGGTGGTTTTTCTTTGTGATTTTGGTTTTGAGATATTGGAGTTTCAGGTCATGGACATTTTGAATACCGGGTCCTTGGGTGATTGAAGTTTTGTTTTATGTGTCTTCGTGGTCTCACTTGGAACCCTTGGTTGACCTAGTTTTGTGGGACTTTTTGGGGGAAGAAAATGTCATGGTGGGGAGAATTGTCACACGCCGACCAACAATTTTTTTAATTTAATTATTTTGGTCCTTTCTTTGAGTTGAGGTTTGAATTGATACTAATTTAAAAGGGATTTGTTAACTTATACGGGTGTGTGCTCATACGCACGACCGTGTGTAGCGCCCAATCGTAATTGGATGATGTTTTATTATTAAATGTGTGATTATTTGGGTGCGTGACCATGAACATGACCGTGCACATGGCCAGACCCGACCTTAGTTTTCACGTTTTGATGGTAAATTCGTGTTTCGTCTTGGTAGTGTCCAGCACGCGGGCTAGGAACGTGCGAAGTTCCATGGCTTCGTCAGATGTTAGTGCGACCTACCTGATGCGCAGGTAATCAATTAATTAACGAGTTGAATAATAATTTTAGCAAAAAATAAAATATTAAAAAAGATTAATTAATTTAAGAATTTTTTTCTATAAAAACAATGATAATTATGTTGGGATTATTAATTTTATTTTATTATTTCAGTTAATATTTTAATTGGTTAGATAATATTTAATTAAAACAATGGTATCAAAAATTATCTTCATGTCACTTTTTATGTTATTGCTAATATTATAAATTTTTTTAGATTTTAATTAGGTTGTAACTATTATTATATATGTGTGTATATATATATTAATTTATTGTTATAAGTTTTTTTAGGTTTTTTTCCTTTATTTTTCCCCCATCTTTATCTCCCTCTCTTGCACTACCCTCTCCCCACGTGGATTCCCTTTCCCCCTGAAACCCAAGCCGCCACATCCCTATTCCCCTTCCCTCTGGCTGACACCATCCCCTCCTGCTTTGCAGCACCACCCTCGTCCTGCAGGTCTGCCGCATCCTCACCGGCCGCGCTCCAACTCTCCTGCCTCCTCACCCATATGCAGACCATTCCGCTCCAAGGCCGCACCTCTCCTCCGAACCCTAACCATAGCCGCGGTGCCTCACCCCTTGCTTTCCCTCCAGCGCGGACTGCCCTCTCCCTTTCTGGCAAACCGATGCAGCGCGACCCGCTGGTCCTGCTCCCATCCGGGACACCTTTTCACCCTCTCACTCCTACTCGGCACAACCCCGCCGGCCTCCTCAATGCGCAAACCCCCCTCGTGCTGCTTTCCACTCGGCTGGACCACCCGGAAAACCTGCTCGTGTCGCCCGGCCTTGCGCCTCACCTCCCCTCCGATAGTTCCCCTAGCACCATGCCGACCTATTCCGGCACACCGAAACCCCCCTGCGCACCTCCCTCGGATTCATCTGATTCTATGGCAACCTCCTCTTTTGGTTGCGCCTCTTTCCGGTGGTCCCCCAGTTGCTTTTCAGGCACCGCACAAACCCCAACAGCCTCCTTGGAGCTCCAGCTGGCATCCCGCAACACCTTCCGCAGGTGAGTCTTTCTTTAGACGATTATTTCTTCCCATGGTAGAATTGTGTATTAGTTCTTCATGTTTTTTGAGGTCTTTAAGTGGTGATTGGGGTTCGATGCCTGGATTTTAGCGTCTAATATAAGTTTTTGCGGTGCGTTTGGCGGGTGATTGGAGCTTGCGCACCAAGTTGCGATGATTATTTCTACATTCCAGGTAGGTGGTTCCACTATTAATTGTTATCTGATTAATTAATTTGCAAGTTTACTTTATTTAGTATGTTATTTAATTAATTTGTGTTGTGAGAAATTGATCATCCTTGATTTTTGATTTGCAAATTAATTCTCCGGTAGCATGTTTATATTATGTGCGAGTTTTCTGCTAAATTCTCATATCGAGTCATTAGTGATTTTTAAATTGCGCGGTTAGCTCATTATGTTGTGCAATTAGTGGGAAATATTTTTTTTGACATAGTGTCATGTGCGTCTAATCATAAAAGAAAAGTTTGCGTGGGTTAATGGGTGATGCCAAGTAATTTCTTCAAAAAAAATTCATAAGATTTTATTTTTGGCTTCTTAAGTTGTGTAGTTTGTGCAGAAGTGTCTTACCTGTGGTGTAAGGGTTTTTTTCATCAGACTATTTGGGTGGTGCAGGACACACGTTATATTGTATTTGAGTGTGTGCAATGTCCGAATATGTTTTGGATTTAAAAATAATTACTTTTTTGTGTAGAACCATGTGACACTCTTTTTCTATTGTTTTATAAACTTTTTATGTGGTTTCATAGATTATGTCAATAGTGTGAATAATGTTTGGAAAAAAATTTAGTAATGTATTATTTCAAATGGGTTTTCTGTGTGAAAAATGTTTTTTTGGCATGTGTAGTGTATTATTGGGTTTGAATATATGATTATTACATGTGACATGAACTCTGAACTACTTGAGCTCAAACGGGAAGCATGGGTACTAGGTGAGCGGACTAGGACTAGTGTGCTAGTGCTACGGATGTGGAATCAGCCCGGTTTCACTTAGCTGGATTTGACAACTACAACACTAACTAAACTTTTGGATGATCGGAGACCACTAGTTTATGGATGTGTTTACCTATCTGGTGTCTTGTGAACGAGAATGTATATTTTTGTGTTCTTGTACCATTGTTCACTGAGACACGAGGTTCTAGGGTCCCACTCCTCGATAGTGTCTTTAAGGCCTCTCCCATGTTTTGTGTTCCTCTTTTGCATTGCGCTCACCATCGACACATGGTGTGATGTTGGGTGTTACCAAGGAAGTGTGTGTGTGTGTGTGTGTGTTAATTTAAGTTGTTTTACATTTGGAGTAGTTTTCCCTTAAAATCTGTTTTCATTAAAAATCATTAAGCACTTATTTTTTTATTTCATTAAATTGCAAAGGTATTTTTCATTTAATAATTATGTGTGGAACCTTTTCTTGGTGGCATCCTACCGGGCTTCTATCTCACACCCTACATACAACCTTGGGTGTATGTAGACTATGTTTCTTCTGCATTTCAGGTTGAGTCATCATGCACAGCATTGGTGTTTCATATTGTTAGTGGCATCCCCGGGTTGGTTTGGTGAATGTAGCTTGAGGTTGTTGCACTTCATGCTACTTGGAGTTTTGAGTTGGTGTTTTTAGTTTTTTTTCTTTATTGTCGACAGTTTTTGGTTTTTGGTTCAACTTGTAAACTTAAATTTTGACTATATATTTAGTTCATGTTTGATTGTATGTTTTTAGTTTTAAATTATTTGTCTGGTCATTTGTTTTATGTCTATCTATTCGAGTAAATCGTTCCCAAGATTCATTTTTGATACCCGGGCACTTGTGCCAGCCCGTGGGGGTCGGGAACGCCCTTCGGACCATGTCTCGGACCGGGTTGGGCAATGGGTCAGATGGTGACCCGACCTGGATCCTGACAGCAATCCTCTAAGGATTTTATTTATTTGGAAAAGTTGAATTTGATAAAGAAATTTTCCATGATTCTGAAGCACTATGAAAGTTTAGAGTGGGAATTGGCTTCTACGGATGAAGCCACTTATCATGAGTATGGTGACGGGTATGATGTTTTCTGATTTTTAGTTGTTTTTCAGCTGTGTTGCACTCTTTTTCTACACTTTTCCTTTTTTTAATAAATGTTCAGAGGCCATCCTCTGAATGAGCCTTCCTCATAATATTCTAATCATTTCATAAAGTTACTCTGACCACTTTTATAAAAGGGTACATCCCATTATCTAAATTTCACACCTCCAAAGCCCATTAACTCTGCCAAACCATACTCAAATAACCTCCCAACTACCCTCCATTCAACCTAGAGGCCTTACATTGATTAGAAATCCGACATAGTGAGCCCTTTGATCATATCAAAATGAAGCACCTGAAAAATAAGTAATAATTTCATCACCTTTTTTATAGTTCTTTTAATCTGTCACATCCTTTTTCATTGTTGTTTTTATATCAGAATAATAATTCTAGTACCTTCTAAATAATTTGATATTATTATGAATTTGCTACTACCATATTCAATATTCTATCCATCCCATGAATGACAAAGTCATCATACGTGCGTACATACAACTTACTATCTCCACGTTGTGGTGTAATTTGTTATTAAACATTTCATTATCTAGATTAGTATAATAATGACTATAATTGATATAAATAATAAATATAACATGTTAATAATTCTTTATATATGATACAACATCCAATTACATATTATTTCACTATCTATAGAATGATATTGTCGGTTGTCCGTACGTACTGATTACCATCTCCACGAACGCGATGCGATTAATTCCCCATCGTAACCATTCAAGAATAATTTTCATTTTATGATTTAAAATAATGTTCAATGAACTTAATATAATTCTGTATATGAATCAAACACATCCTATCGAAAAAAACATGACTTATGTAACAAAACATATGAAGTAAAATGAATCAGTAAACACCTGAAACAATGATACTACTGAAATAATACTAACAAATCCATATTAGAATATCATATATGATATCATATTTATGTATGTGGTTCCTGTATAATTTAATAAAAATTATATAACTAATATATTGTAAGATAATTTACCATCTACAATGAAAACGTACAAGGTAATGGTTAAATTTACAATATCTTAATTGTCCAAGGATGTTTTTAAGTAAGTATCTACTGTGACTTATTTATCATCCACATCCGAATTTCTAAAAATTGTATTTCAAAATATTTTTACTATTTCATATATTTTGGTTTAATGTCTTTTATACCCTTATTTTAATTTTAAAAAAATCTTTTTAATGAAATCTTTTTATAGAATACATAACAAGGAACTTTATGACCTTATCGATGAATTAATGTACGAATTTTTATTAACATATAGGGAGGGTGCGATTATTTTCTTCTATTATAATACATTAGATGCTTCCCTTACAAGCTTATAAGAATATTTTCAAAATAAATGATTTTATTTATAATTACATGACTTTTAAATGATTTCAATATCGAAAGTAATATTTCTCTCAAATAGTTTTATTTTCATCTATGTCAAAATCCTTTGAGGGATTTTACACTTGTATGAAGTTGATTTGTTATGATAAAATATTCCCTATTGTATTGAAGGATTTCTGGTATGTTTGACTGAGGATTGGTAAAATTTAAACCATTCACGGTTTTATGGTTAATGTATTACTATTTTGTATGCTACTTTTAATACGAATGATTATGTAATGTTTCAACCCTTTCATATGAGAAATGCATTGGACTTGGTATGTGACAAGTGGAGCCCATGATAGCTCCTCGATGCATCTGTAGGTCACAGGATACAAACTAGTGTGTTGGAATGAGGACTTGACATAATCTTATTTGTAGTCTTCGCATGAGTCCTTGACTATGTGGTTATGATGTCTGACATTATGCATTCCATCATTATGAAATTAGTTATTATTATTACATGTGATAATTCGTCTAGTATAATATCCATTTGAATGAGTCAATGGAATTATTTGATTTATTATTGCAATATTTTTCTGAATTTTAATTTTAAAAGGCTTTTGTTTTAGTCTTATACATTTTCTTAATTATATATGCTTATTTATGATAGTTTCTGCTATATTTTTATTTTTACCGAGCACCTGAGTTCACCAATTTCTTATGTTTTCTTTTCTCACAATTCAAGAAGTGTATTATGATTGATACTCAGGGTTAATCTAGGAAGTAATTGTTTTATGAAAGTATTCTCTATGTTGTATTTTATGTTTTAAAGTGTAATGTAATTTTCATGTATGTAATATATTTTCCATGTTTGCTAAACTGATCGGTCCTTTGGGACTTCATTCCTTGTAATCATGTCAATGTCTTAAAATAATCCACAAGGTCTAGGTAAATGGGGTTATGGAATTAGAAGTGAGATGGACCAATATTAAATAAAGCAGCCACTCAATATGGAACTATAGTGATCTACCCATTCATAGTCACTATAACTAAATCGCCTTTCCTTGGAGACTATTCCAAAAAATGATGAAACTTCAATATGGATGAATGTGTCTTGAACACATTATCTCTTAAAAAATGAGACTTCACCATGAATGTTTTTTTATTGTTGATACCATGTCAATTTTTGAAGATAAAATAAATGATTGAAATTTTAGAAGTGTCATGATAATCATCATGAACTACAGATCTTGGGCACGTTAGTGTAAACCCTTTTTGAAAAAATAATCATACTACACGTAAATTATGTAATAGGGACACTATCAGATACTACTAGAGGTACGAAAGATTACTACTCTATATAACCACCATAAGACTCATCAATAATTCATTTCACAATTTAGAGGAACTAATATAGATATTTCTAGGAAAAAATAGCACTTTTTATCCTTGAATTATCAGTCAGGTCATGATCAACCATCAAGGCTCTATCCAACATGTCCCAAAATGAAAAAAAGTTTATTATAACAACCTGGGATTATATTATTGATTTACTATGCATTTAAAATATATTATCGAATAATATCACATTCATAATCACATATTTATTAAACTAATCATGTTCAATATATTTTTCTCATAATGTTTCACGGTCATGTCGCCCTACTAGAGGTTGAGGAATTCTATGGACCTCGCTATGACTATTGACTCTAGATAAAGATGAATTATAAATAGGGATTTGATGTATTTAAAATACATGAAAAAGAGTTTCATTACTATCACGATAAATCCCAAAATATATATATCTATGCCCCTCCATTCATGAAGGTTTCATACATCCCCTTTATAACATCAACTTTTTAATGAACTCAATTGTAAGCTATATCTTACTAAAATTATCCACAAACACTTGATTACCATTATGACCTTCAAAATGTTTTTGATTATTAATAAAAATCAATTGAGACTTAATCTAAAATTCATCCCATCAAGGATACAATACTATATCCTGAATAATAACGGTTTCATGTATCTATCATAGAGCTTTGACAATTGACACCAATATCCCAATAATATTATTGTCCAATATATAATCTAGAACTATGGTTCACCAACAGATTTATAATATATATTTTTATAACCTATTCTAAGAAGAATGATTGTAAAAAAAATTAAAAAAACAATTAAACATCAAAAAGGATATATAGACTATCAACACAAATAATAGATATAGGAAAAATAATACATTCAACAAAATTCATGATTAGGAATTCAAAAAACTCAAAGGGAAGGTATTGAATGTTATATCATTTGGTTAAATTTTTTAGTTAAATTATTATTCATAAAAACTTTTCCCAAATAACCATGGTGATGTATGGATTGTTACGATGATATATAACGAGTAACTGACTCACTAATACCACATATATCCTGAAAATCATTCCTTATTTCAATAAGTAAAACCAACATATGTATACTGACCACATGGGATGCTGTACAACAAGGCTATGATATCAGCCTTCATGAAAAATCTAGGTTACACTGGTATATTGTCACAAAAGCTAAATTAAACAATAATTTACGTACATAAATAATACATATCGTTGTATGAATATTCAAAACATTATATAAACACGCACTCAATAAGTTTAATGGTACAATGCCTTTGAAAAATTATAAACATTAAAGACTCGGTCAAAATAGGAGTATATCATTATCCAATTAGTTCCTCATAATTGGATCTGTTATAATACATATCACATGTAATACATATCATTATAATGTATAGAAACTAATTAAAATAAAGGGTGAGATTATATTCTCAGTAAGGGTAAACAAGGAAAATATGTAAACATAATGTGAAAATTATGGAATGAGAACATGAATATAACATATAAAACCCTCCCCTAGTATATCAAATATTATGATATTATGTGACAATAACAAGATAGGTATCAAATTAAAAATTTAATCATAAGGAAATCAATGAACATAAGACAATATAACATAATAGAAAAATAAGATATATTATTGTAGAAAACACATAATCATATAAACACTCATGTGAAGACTACCAACCAATACATTTATAACATTATATGGTTGGTCTAACCACTCATGTACCTCATTTGATCTTGGTATAACCTATAGTGTTAAAAATTTCTAGGCTTCAGATACCCTCATGTGTACCCACTTTTTAGGCTAGGGATATCCTCCCTTATACACTCTAACCCCATATAAAATTAATAATTACTCAATACATTAGAAATAGATATAGGTCCCAAATTTCAGATACTGAAAATCATAAAGACATGTTCTACAAGTGTGTAAAAAAATCGACATATTAGAACCCATTGAATAAAATGGGCTTCATAAATTATTCTTCATATTAGAACCCATGAAAAAAATTGGGATAGATAAAAAATTTCACTATTACATAACACGTTGATAATAGAAAAATTTCATAAACATTGTTTTATCATAAAAATAAACCATTACCGTAAAAAAAATTAATGGTATCCTAGGTTCATATCCCAAATAAAGAATAAGTAGCATTAAAAGATGCCGTCTTAGATGGGAAATAATTTTGAAAAATAAAGTACAACATTTCTTGAGTAAGATAGCCTTTCCACACAGAAAAACAATTTAATCATAGAAATATTTTATAATAAATTTATTTAAAAAATCAAAATGTATAAAAATCAACAAATTATTCAAGATCGTTTATGACATTTGTTGAGGGAAAACACATTTCAATTTGAAAAACTACATTTAAAAAATAAAATCATCATAATATGTTGTGAAAATACCATTACATTAATATAACCTTTTGAATCATATAATTTAATCATGAAAAATTTTCTGGTTATGATGGTGGGAAGTTTAATACCTGATAAAATAATGATTCCATCACATATTTAGTAAAATACAAATGAGTATTATCTTGAAAATGACTAGAGGATCCCTTTTAAAATATTTTTTAAAAATTCCCAAAAATTTTAAACATATCATAAAAATATAGGAGAAACATTATAAAATTTATAAAAATATTTTTAACAAACATATATATGGAAGAAATAAGGTTTCTTACTAAATATATAAATGAAGTATATTTTTTATAGAAACAATATTTTGGAATCATGATAAAATAAAGAAAGAAAAATGAATTGAAAAATTTATTCTCAATACAATACTAGAGTAAAAGATAATTCATGTGTTTATTAATAGATATATCATAATATTTCATCATCAAAAGTATAATGATAAAAAATAAAAATAAACTGTGAGATTATTAAAGAAAAACCATACCACATTAGTAACATCGAACCATAAAACACCTAAAAGAATAAAATAAAATGAAACAAAAATTTTAATGATAATAAAAAAATCAGGATATTACATGTCTGAGAGGATGTATATAAACCATATAATTAAATATAGGTGCATAACATTACATATATCCCAAACAAATAAAGACAAAAAATATTTATCGTAAATCCAAAAATCTATAATAAATGTTCAAACCAGCATTTAAATAAATATATGACTATTAAAAATATAATTTTATAAAAATACTTATATATATATATATATATATTAAATCACATATGAAATTATTATGATCTTTTATTACCCATTTATAAGAAATTATTTATTAATTTCATGTTTCATTAAATAATTGTTTTGTTTTTTTCAAGTATTTCTTGATTATTTATATTATTCCATATTAAAATATTAATTTTATCCTGATTTATGTAATATTAATCATTACAAAAAAAATATAAAAAAAATTAATATTCTTTTATATTAATCCTAAAATATTATATTCTGAAAATGAAACACACGATTCATTGAGACTGTAGGTAATCATACAGATGATCAAAAATTCAATTTTATAAATGAATGAAATAAATGAAAGGTAAATAATATATTAACATTAATGATTTGATTTTATGTCACAAATCTCACATATATTCCATAAAATTACCCCTATTACCTTCCATGATAATCATTAGTGATTGGCAATTCACATCGCTCTGTGAGGCGTTTGTCTACCGTACATACAATTGGCATAATCACATCTTCCTTAGAATGGAATGTAAAAAATGAATATGTGATATCATAAGTTTAAAGAAATATTTATGTCACAAATAACATATAGATTGGTTCATGAATAACACAATAGATTGGTTCATGAGGCGGTAATCTGTAAAAAACAATAGTGATGTTATTGTTTTCCAACATAGTGGATGTTAAAAAGAATTATGTGATATTATTTATCTATAAATATAATAATTTAATAAATATTTAATATATATATATATATTAAATATATCAATATATTCAATTCTGAGAGGTGGATAAATACCATTTTTTGTGAAGTTGTTGATCTCCATCCAAATAAATGATAATTGTTTTTCATATTTAATGGATATAGAGATGGAAAATGGATATTTTATTCACATATAAACGTCCAATATTAAAAGATACACATTATTATTATTCAATCAATTATGAAATTTAATTTTTGGGTTCATATTAATAACTGAATCAAAATATCACATGTAAATATCATATATCTTCTTCAAACAACCTCTTTATATATAACCCAATTCCATACTTGACTGAATTTTCTATAGAAAAAATGATTAATTATTATTATTATTTAAATAAATATGAAATTTGGTTTGGTATTGGCCACCCCAAATGTTTTTGGATGAGTTAATATGAGAGAAGGGGTTCTGGCCTTTTACAAGTGAGTTGAACGACACAAATGTATTTAATGAAATGAAAAAGTGTATCCTTATTTTCAAATTAAAAGGTATTCAAAATTGGTTATTATAGAACATTGTGGTTATAATGTCGATATATTTTTAGGAAATTGTGGCTGTACAATTTTATGGGTAATTTTAAAACATAAATTGTTCTTTTAACACCAAACCCCACCTATCATACAAGTTTTAGCCCTAAATGATGTAATTAATTTTATTTTTTGTTACGATCCATTTTAAATAAAAAATTAAGTTGTCATTATAATAAAATGTATGTAATCAGTATTACAACTATATAATCCATTTTCTAGGTTCTAATAATAGAACTAGAAAATTTTAATTTATAATGAAACCCACATAAACAATGGGAATACTATTTTCCAAAGAGTAAATGTTCAAAAGATTAAAATATTTTTATATACATATTAAATATGAAATTGATTCCAATGACCACAATTAGATTAATAGATATATAATTTAATAAATTTTAGTATTCAAAATACATTAAAATAATATGTATCCAACAAATTCATTGAAGGGATATGTTGTTCATTATATTGAAAAATCATTATATTCTATTATTTAAAGAAAAATTTACCTTTACTAAAGATTGTTAAAACATCAACCATATATATTTGTAACATTATTATTTCAAAAAATTTCTTTGTTTTTACAATTTATTATTCATAATTGTTTAATAGAATTTACATTTAAATAAGTGTTCAAAATACATAAGGACTATTTTTATGAAAAATAATGTTTTGAATAATAAAATATTATTTATTATAATAACATGGATAACAAATATATAAAATTAATGTTAAATATTTTATAAAAATATACATTTCATTAAAATTATTTACTAAAGGTGATTCATTTTTCTTATTGCTTTAAAATTAAAATTTTCACATTAACATTGGTCCTAATAAAAAAATATATATTATATTCAATTGGTTTTTAATTTATATTTCTAAATAACTAGTCAACAAATAATTGATTATGTATACATTTTATAACCATAATCTTTTATAATTTATTAAACATTATTTTTACATGTCATCCCAACAACAATATAATAACTGTAACATTAAATAACAATAATTAAGTAGTTTTTCATATTTCCTTAACACATGGAGTTTGATTTAAAACCTGAAATTAATGAAAGAAAAACTATTTGAAAATATAAATTTCATAAAATATAATTGTTTTACATTATAAACCCCTTAAAATGAATTTATCCTGTAAAAATTCATCACATTTTTACATAAAAATGTTCATACTTTTGGATTATTATATCCACAAGTTCCCATGTAACTACATCAAGGTAGTGATTTTTCCACAAAACATTCACCATATATGTGGTTATATTTCATAGATCATTCTCCTTAAAATATGAATGATTTAATAGATTTTCTACATAAAAAATATCTTGTTCTTACTATATAAAAATTGAGATTAGCACATGTGAAGGATAATGTATGATCATTCATAGGATAGATACATGGAATATATTGTGGTTAAGGGAGAGGTCAACTTTAAGCATCAAATGATAATCTATTATCCCGATACGATCAATAATTTTAAGGGGACTAATATATATTGAGCTCAGATTATGTTTCGTTATCCCTAGGATATTTGTCTTGGAAAAGCTTCACTATAACAGAAAATTATTGATTAAGAAAAAAAATTTCTACATGAACTTTTGGCGAACTCTATAGTATCATTATGTGTTTCACAATAGCTCTAACATTCCCTACCATTTTAATTTATAACTCTAGTCCTTATAGCCCTATTTTTTTTCAACTTATTACCATTATGTTGGTGATCTATACATTCATCTATAATGGTCCTCATAATGATCTATAAGAACTTCTACGTAAAAGTTATTATTGAACGAAGACACAAAAAGATGAATATGTTAATCCAAACCACGTTTGACTTAATTAAAAAAATTAATTTTATATCTTTTAAAAAACATCCAATGAACAACCCCACCACTCACTATGGTCATAAAATGATAAAGGAATAGAGAATTTCCCTTAACGATGAGTTTATAATCACCTGGTAATGAATCAACACCATCATATATCAACATAATCTAAACTAGGGTCCCTTTTTTATCTAACATGTTAGATGTAAAAAATCATTCTCTATAAGTGTTGATAAAATGGATTCTATATTTGAGAAATAGTCTACAATTCTAAAAAAATATAAGCCGTATTCCAAGGGTACCTTCCCTTCACCTATAGAACCCCAGTTGGTATAACAGAATCAAATTTTACTTTCATGATTTGAATATCAGACAACCCGGAAAGTATAAAACCGATTAAATAATACTTTTCCCTCATTTGAATGGAATTTTATATCCCATTAAATGCACTAAAACTCAAAAAAAATCACATTTTGTCTCTAATAAGGCCACACCTCCCATACTCTCTAAATGATATCATCCATTCATATTCATATCAATCCTTATGGAATGATCTTTCCATTGATTTCATTTTCTTTGATTTTCTCTTATTATTTATAATTAGTCACATAGTAATGGAATTATCCAAGTAAAATAAGGGAATAATAACCCACATTGAGTTAAGTTACCCTACTCTACCATCATCACCTTAACACGAACAAGAAAGAAAATGGTCGATAATCTTTTAGATTCCATTTATTTGTTCTGAACCTCCCATATTATCTAACACATACTATAAAAAATTATTCTGTGAGCCTTCACCTACCCAAAGTACGTACATTGACTTAGAAAAAATTATTCATGACATCGAATATTATGTCTCCACGTGAATGAATAAACATAATGTGTCTTAAAATTCATTTGATCCCCTTTTACCATTTTCTTTATAAATTTATATGATCTTATGATTCTTACAATGGAAAATGACCACAATAACTAGTGGAAACAAAACACAAACACATTTTATTCGCATTCTAATCCATTGGTAGGTCATTATTTTTCAATGTAAAAACTAAATAGATTGAATTAATCAGACTCCTTTTTTAATTATAATTTTGGATCCCAATTTTCTATCCCACTACTACCATGAACCATTTTTCTGTAGACTTTATTATTATAATTCCTTGAATTAAATAATTTAAAAAAACTCCATTATTCCACTTCGATCATGAATTTATAGTGGTAATAGTTTCCCTTATAATAATTTGAAATTGAATAAATCATATATCAATAATATATTCATGAGGATGGTACATTGTATAGAAAATCAACTGTATATCAATTTCTCTTGAATAATTATTCATAACATTGAGTTAAATATAATATCCAAATCCCATACAATTGAATGTCGTACTACATGCATCATTACCACATATATAATGTATATCCTGGATTTTATATCTAGAGAGAGATACTATAGGAAAAAGTTGATGTTTCCTAAAATTTTATGGTAATATACAATAAATAGTTATAGAATTGTTCCCTTTATAAATTTTTGGGGAGTACAACAACAAAATCAATGGATATGTTTTCAATTTCTATTTTCTTAGGGATAATGGTTGTAGAATCCATTTATTCTACATCCTATCACACTTAACATACCGATGTACTATGCATTAAGATGAACAATTTTTAATATTTATCTTCATTATTAAATCATATGAGTAGCATAGATGAATATACTTACAATAGGAGTGGCGAATTTTAGTTTAAAAAGTTTAAACTTATCAAAACACAATACAATTGATATTGATATTATTAGACTCACATACCATCTCATGATCATAGTAAATTAATATGAATAATTATTGAATAGATTGTATCAATTTAGGTTTTTATCATGATCATAGATTCACCAAAAAACATAGTGTATAGAAAAATAATTATAAATACTAACATTCTATTACATGAATATTTAAATAGCCTTGTAAAAAAAGTAATACAATAGATAGTAAAAGTAATAATGACTTACAAGATATATTAAAAAATACTCCACTTAATCCTTTAGAGTAATGATAATAAATAATATTTGATAAAGGTTTAAATTAATTTGTACATACAATAATGTATGTCATCACATACTAGAAAACCATGTGATGTGATTATCAAAATATATTTTTAAATCTTATCCTCATAATCTCCTGATATGATGAACAATTCCTATATTCCCAATCCCGAGAAGCCCTTGATCTGATTGAAAGGATTTTTCATATTCCTATCACCAAAATCCCTTGATCAAAATTATGATCAAACACATAATTAAAAAATCAAATACATCCTTGAAGGAAACCATTGAAAAGTATTCATTATAAGTACAACTCTATAAAGTATTACAAATACATTGGAATGAGATACTCACACATAGAAAAAATAAACAGATTGAGTTGTGAATGTGATCTGCTTACAACTCATTAAATAACTTATTATTTATAGGAAAAGCTCCCATAATCATATTTTCATATAATTTTCAATGACCTTGACTATCTTAATATTTCAAAGATCATATTTTTCTCACGTAACTAAATGTTTTCCATATTTTCTTGGACCATTAAAATACTTTTTTATTATAATAAATATAAAAAATGTTATGTACACTGATTATAAAAATTAATGTGTTCAATGGACTTCCATATTTATAATCAATATATTTTTATTTCTAAGGGGCACTCTGGTGTACCAATAAAATAATAATTTTGATAGTCAGTAATTTTTACAGTATGATAGAAAAATCAAAAGTATAATATATGGATTGAAAAATGGTATGACTGGTTAATCAGAAACATTATCAATCGTAAGAATCCTATTAAAGAATGATGGGTTCATATTTAAAATATATTGTAAATTTTATTGGTTTTCTAGAAAATAATGTTTCCTTCAAAAACATACAAAAATAGTTGGGACATATTAAGTTAGTGAACATTATTTTTATGAATTGGTTAGTGATTTATTGAAATAAAGGAATGGAAATGTAATAAGTAAAACATCTAACTCAACAATATCACCCTTTTGGTATTGCAAAAAACAAAACAATTAAATGAGACTTAATATTTTGAATAACCTACAGTCCTTTTGTTTTTTTTGAGAACTTTTTAGATAGACATTTCTTATAAATCCCCATTACTTTATAATTAATTCCAAATAAGGTGTTATATATTGAAAAATCCCCTTTTTATTAATTCTCCATTTACAAATAATATCTTACCATTTATTACAACATACTCCAAATTAAAAAACATTATCCCCCTTTTTGATTTCCCAAAATAAATGGGAAATAATCCAATATTTCATGAAATGATAGATATGATAAGATAAGAAAAAAAATAAACTAACTACTAAACAACAAATTATATTAATGAAAATATATCCAATAATTATTGGTAAACATTCATGCATAAAATGATTGGATGAAATGTATTTTATAATAACAAAATGCCCATATTGTTTATAGAATATACATTAGATTTAATTTGAATAGTCTTATAATTATTTATAAAAATAATCCTGAAATCCTTTATCTTTTTTTGCTCATGTTGTTACTATACATGATTTATGATTGTTTCATCCAGAAAAACATCACATTAAATTTCATTCATCATGATTTCATTCCCCATTAAATAATATTTATTACATTCTATTATAATGAAATGATTGGCTTCATATGATATGAGATGGGTAATCTCCAACTCCAAAATCTAAAACATTTCTATCAAGACATTTATGTCCTCTATTCGATCATTAGTAGAACATATGAATTCTTCAAAAATTGTTACTATGTTATCCTTATTTGAAAAGAACATGTTGATGGATTTATTCATTTCAAAAAAAATTATATACATCATAATTGTTTTATCATGATGTTGAATATAATTATCCACTTGGTTAGACACCATCTCTTTCTGATTTTATTAACTCTTATTAGTGTTTGAATTACATTTAATGGTTTTTAATTCTTCTTAAATACCGATGAATTATTCTAATAGTAATTTTAGTTATTCTAATTTTTCACTGAGGTAGTATTGAAAATGATGAAACCCTAATTCAAGAGTAATAAAATATTTAATGGTGTCTTCTATCATTTACAAATATTGTAAAAAAATATTTTTTTTTGCAAAATGGTTGTTTCAAAATCCAATGAAACAAATGAATGTTTGGGATTCATCAGTCCTTGTGTTTTAGAACTAGGTTTGGAAACATCCTCATCACTCTCATTATGTTTATTTAAACATTCTTTTCAAATGACATTTTAACAACTTCAACCTCTATATCAAATTAAACAGTTTCAACCACCTTTTTTTGATAATATTGATCTTCGTCATATTCATTTCTGGATTATTTTTCTTCCACCCTTGTTAATAAATTATGTTGTTATAATGATGGGGAATTTCATTTAGAAACATATAAATATTTATACATGTTATACATATAAGGTAATTCTGATGAAAATGATGCTAATTATGAGGATTCATTTTCTTTCAATTCATTATCATTCCCTAATTATTTTTCATCATATTTTTCATTATCTTATTTATCATATTGTTTTAATTATTCATATTCTTCAACTTCTACTTCCTCATCGACTTTTTTGTCAGTCTCTTATTCAAAATAATAATCAAATTCATTATCATATTATTTTTTTAGTTTACATGTTGATTTTAATAGTACTTTAAGAAGTAATTTAAATACGGAATCATTTTTAGGTAATATAGGGACATATTCTTCAATAACTATTTTTTCTTTTCTGTTATCCACCAAAGAAGGGGCTAATGAAGACTCATAATAAAATTCCAAATTATGGAATTAAATCATTGGAATGAGGGCATAAAAGGATAGGATATTCGAAATCCTTTCCAAAATCATTCATTAATACTTCTACAACTCCATCATCATGAAAAAAATTTAATTTACTAATTATTTTATCTTTTTCTTTGAATTATTCTACATTATATATATCAATACCCTTATACTTAGTTGTATCACGGAAAAAATCAATATCCCCTTCATTCTTCTCAGCATTATTTAATTTAAATGTATAAAATTATTCACCAAATATTTTCATTTTTTCAATGGGGGAGTTTTTTCATATTTTTCTTTTCTTAATTCTCACAATTCATTGATTGTTTCTCCTATAATTTATCACAATAATGATTTCCCAAAATATTATTTTTTGAATCAAAATCCAATTTCATCCTTGAATATGCATATCAACCAATGGAAGAAATACTTTATAATATTTGGTATGAATTATTATCATCATTAAAATCACTATATATTTCAAAATTACATTACATCAAAAGGATAGAAATAGAATAATATTTTACATCTTTGAGGAACTTTTGATATTCTACAACATAATGAAAATAAACATCACAATGTATATTTTTGTAATGTTGATCATGTAGTATATAATAAAAATATAAAAAACTTTTAATGTATCTCTCTCTCTCTATTCATGGGGATAATTTATCCATGAATCCAAAATTATATAACACTATATTCTTGTGAATGATGACAATATTTTCTAAATTTGAAATAGAATGGGAAAAAGAATCATCAGTATTTTTATTTATGGACATTCTAATTATCTCAGGTATATTTTGAATAGTTAATTAATAATCTCTATCAAATGAAACACTAAAGAAGTGTGCTACTATTTTACATTAATGATTCTATCTATTTCAAAACATGAAAAAATGAAACATTTTCCTTTCCATATTCTTTATCAAAATGAATAGAAGCATAAAATTCTCTAACATTCTCAGTATAATAATGGATAAAATCATTATATTTTTTCACAACATAACCACATCCTAGCCATTTAAAATATATTATCCATTGGAGAGTAGTATCAACCTTGTAAAAATAAAATATCTCAAAAAGTATTTCTATGAAAACATACCTTTTTTCCTAATCATATTTTTTAAACATCATAATAAGAATTGAGATTTAATATCAAACCAAATGAAAAAGTATTAGATTGATCTATTTGATGGCTGTGAAAAATTGGGAGTGAAATCTTAAAAAATAGATGTGGGAAAATGTGGTGGATAACATTATACAAACACTAGAGGAGAAAGTTCATATTTCATATTCAAACCAATGGTTAATTTTAAAAACCATTTCAATTTGATGTCCATTATTTAATAAAATTACATTTTTAAATATAATTTAATCTCTAAAGGATTAATTGTTTTTATCCAATTAAGAATCATTTCGATTAGGTAAATATTAAATTTTATTAAAAAAATAAGTTTTTATTGAAATAAAATGTATGAGAAAACAATTATAACAAATTTAATGAACCATTTAACAAACTAAAATAACTAATGATTTCCTTTTTGAGTACATTGTTTCATCATTATTTTTATCCTATTTTTTTTTAATATAAATATATTATTAATGTTTTGAAAAACAATTATTAGGAATGTTTTAAAAAGAAAATGTATGACAGAAATTTGGTGTTGAGAAATTTCATAAAAAATATGGACTCTCGAATGAAATGATAATATTATTATTCTGAATACATTGTAATTGTTTGAGTTGGGAATATTCATTATGATAAATAATGAATTAAAAATAAAAAAAATTATTATAAAACAGAAACATATGTAACACCTAAGAGAATTATTATATCAATGTTTGGAGACGGTTGAAAAATAATTAGAAATCAAGGATCACATAACATTGGTCATTCTTGGATTCTATGTATTGTATTCAAATCTATAAAAAGTAAGGATGTTTTTAAAAATATCAGCATGTTGATCATGATTCCTAATGAATTATAATACTATTTTTCTTTTATTTAGTAAACATAGATATGTTTTTAGGGTACAATTTCATATCTTTATGATCCATAATGATTAATGGAGATCCATTACACTATGGAAAGGTATGCCTTGGAACCTATTGTAATATATGTTTAGTGTGTACACATTCTCATACCAATTGGAAGATTTAATGAAATAATCATTAGAAGTGTGTACAATGGATTTATCAACCATTTATTTTAGATGTTAACATTCATCATAGAATTGAATAATTCATATAAGGATATACATAAGTCCAATGATTTATAAATCAATTGAAATATTGTATTTCAAAGATTTATAATGATGAATATACCAATGATTACCCTATAGGAATAATCTATGAATGTTACATTACCACCATTCATTATGAAAAAATAATTAAAGAAATATTTTTTTTGTAGTCATGTTTCTAGATTTACTACTACCTATATACCAAATATAATTTCTTTTTGTTACAATATTAATTATTCCTGAAAGTAAGTAGATTTGTATTCTTGAACACAATGATGCTTCAGTATGGTATTATTAGAATAAAGTAATTTATGAAACCACATTTTTCAACCTTATTATTATACTAAAAAAAGATATCTTTTTATGAATAGTACTTCTAAAATACAATATATCGATTTATATTTAATGAATTATTTTTCCTCTAGTGATAACCACTTTTGAACTTAGTGCAAAAAGGTTCAGTTTTTGGATTAAAGTAATTGTAACCAAAAATAATTTTCTAGTTGGTAAAACCCATTATTTTATTTTCAACATAATGCATACTTTTCCTATAAATTATATCTAATTTTTCTTTAATATTATTATATATTTATATAATGTTCATCAAAATATAAATATCCATATTTTTTATGAAAAATACATTATTACTCTAATTTGTAATAGTGTTTGGTACTTGGTTTTTCAAAATTAGTTTGATCATATATTTTTTCAAAAGTAAATTTTTTATAAAATTATTAAAAAGTAATTTTAAAAAAAAATCATATCTAGATCCATATACTGATATGATATTTCAATAGTGAAAATAAATATTCTTGAATCTGTTATAGAATGTCTTCCCTTGGAATTATAATGTTGTATACAATTTTTTTATCATTCAATTTTAATAGTTTTGTGATCTAATAGTTTTCATCACAACTATGTAATTAATAATAATTTATTAAGGATTATTCTTCTTCAGATGATGTATAATTTCAATCATTCGGATAATTTTCATTAACAATAAATTTAGTTTTGAATTTAGTTATTTTACCTATTCTATTAGACATTTATTTTCCTACAGGATTTTTTTTAACAAGTTCAATGTTCATTTTATAAAACCTCATAATCTTATGAATTTTCAGAATAATATCTAGTGCTGGAACTCTATTTATTATAATCTTTCAAAAAATTCATTCCACATTCCATATAATATTAGTTATAACTTATTCTATATTTCATTCCATATTTTCATTCCATTCCATCATTGGACAATCAGGGAAAATATGCCATTGTTTCTTACATTCATAATTAGTTACCTTAGAATCCTTATTTTCTCCATATTCCTTATAAATCACTTACTGTATGTATAAAACATATTACCTAATTTCAATATTGATCATATTTCATGAATGATATACTAACTCATTTTCTGAAGGTGGTGGTGAAAATTAATCTTATTAAAAAACGTTCTTTTTACTTTATGATTTTACTTTTTTCTGCTATCTAAAAATTAATATATATAACTGATGTTTTCCAAAGGAAACAACACTAGTTTAATTTTTTTTATTTTTCATATTATATTTTTAGTAATCTATAATACTTTAAGAGATTCAAAAAATGATCATATAATGTAAGATTTCTAATCATTATTTTATTATCCACAATAGTTCTTTTAAGCTCCTAGGCATTAGGCATTATGTCTATAATCATTTCGACCCAAATTTCATCATCATGATCTTTTCCCAAAACTTATATAAAATATTTATAATATTCCTAAACCATTGGTCTATCTTGTAATATATCACTCCTAGTTGAGAATAAATGTATTTGTAGTCATATAAAAGAATAGCGATTCTTGTCCTCCAATGGCCCAATGGCCTTCATTTTTTATTGATTTTTGATAACCCACCTTTCAAGGGGTGAAGTGGAACCATTTCAAGGCCCGTAGGCGTAAGTATTACATGGCCCATTGGCCTTAGAGGAATTCATTTCCCGTAGGCTTCAAACATTACATACAACCTAGACTAACTACTTGGAACTGCTCCTCCCCAGTATCTTCATTGTGAAATCATCTCTCCACCTTCACATGGATGTTTGGCTAGGCATTCACGTGCATGAATAGGCTTGTCCCGATGGAAGGTGACATACCCTCTCATTATTTCAATCTATTTAGCTTCTTCTGTGGTGAATGCTCCATTCTTATCATCCTTGTAGATCTTGTTCCTTGTAGGTTGTCTGGTTTTCATCTGCACTTTAGGTAGCCCAAAGGCCTTGAGGTGGCGCAAAGGCCTTACTAACCCGAAGTCTAGGGTGGCCCGAAGATCTTAAAGGACTCAGGGACCAAATTGGTGGCCCGAAGGCCCATACAGGGGCATATTCCCAGCTCCTACTATGCCAAATAGTGCTTTCTATAGTTCCCGCTACAGTTCATGCTACAGTACTTCTACAGTACTCATGGAAATTTTTCCTCCAACTGGATTTGATCGCCGGTCGCTTGGATGCACTTATAGAAGGCCTTACAAATCGGGTTATGGCTCATGTGCCTGATTCTTATTTCTATAAGAATGGATGTTGAAAAATATGTTACAACCAATTTACTCAAAATACAACTGGAATCTACAAAATATGATATCTGACTATAGATATTAGTTATCATACAAAGAAATCCGTTATTTCTAAATTTGTAGTTCTATGGATATTCTATTTTCTCATCATTTGAAAAATAAAAATCTTCTTTATCAAGAATCATATATTTTATAGTAATAATTAATGAAATATCAACTACATTCAGGATACTTTTTTTATATATATCACACCCATAATCATAGTCATTCTAATCAATTATTGGAGGTTTAATAGGAGCCATATTATCAAGAGATACAATATTCTTACCTTCCATCTTCAAAAAGTAGAAATTATTTTCTATATATACATGCAAGTGTAAACATGTTTATATATAGATGATTATTTCAAAAAATAAACTATTTTCAGTAAGTAAATAGTATAAATATATTTCAATTATATAAGAATTATATACCACCTATTATAACAATTTATGGATAGTTAGAGTATCTTCGTTGGATATAGGTAAAATAGGGTTGATTTTTAATTTAAAAAGTTAAAACTAATCAAAATACAATACCTCTTAATTTAATATTATTAGACTCCTGTATTGATAGATGATCTGAGTGAAGAAATCAGAATCATAGTTGATCTGATTGTATTAATGCATTTTTTTATTAAATTCAATGGTACATCGATAAAAAATCATTATAGAAAGATTATTATGAATAATAAATTTCTATTATGTGAATATAATAATAGTGTTTTATAAATAAGTAATACACTATTTAGTAAATGTATGAATGAATTATAATACATATCAAAATAATACACCATTTATTCTTAAGAGTTAATGTATTCAATAACTTTTACTAAACATGTCCATATATTTATACTTAAAATAATGTTTTCATTCCTTCCCATGATTGCCCTTGATGTGATGATTTTAATATTCATTTTCTTTCTATCCTTTGAATCCCTCAATACAATAGATGATCTAATCTTCCAAGCATCTGAATCACTTGATTTGATAGATCATATTCAACGTATTCTTATCCCCAAAAACCCTCACATGAAACAATGATCTGATGTGTGATTAAAAATGAAAAATACTTATAAATAAAACAACCCTAACACGTATTCCTTATATCTACAACAAAATATTTTATTTTTAAGTCATCAAAATGAGTTTATCAATAAGTGAAAACATTAGAAATATTGAGATGCGAATAAGAGTATCTCTCAACTCTTCAAACGAATTTTTATTTATAAAAAAAGCACCAAGGATCAGATTTTATAGATAGTGGAATCTTCCATATAACCTTGAGTCTTTGTGAGATCAAAATGTTCGAGTGTAAATGATTTTCTGACTTCATTTTATTTTAGCACCATTACGGTGCTTATAATATTCATTAGGACACAAATAGTTCTTATATACTCTGATTATTAACTTTACATATTTTAGGGGACTTCCATATTTACTATTGACATGAAAATCGATTAGAGGGATATTAAAATGTATTGATATAATAACCCCTTTGGTATTAATGACTTTTGATAATATCATAATGATGGAAAAAGTCTAAATAATGGTTTGAATATTGTTATCTGTGATTAATCAAAAACATACTCATTATGATGGATGATGTGAAATAATGATGAGTTTATATTTTTAATACAGTATAAATATTCTATATATGATATAAATTAATTTTTTCCACCAAAACATAATACAACACATTGGAAATTAAATTTTACTAAGAATTATGTTTAGGAACATGTTTGTGATTTCCAAATCTAATGGAATGAAAAATTTTAAAGTTGAACATCTGACTGAACATTTATGTCATCCAACAAAAAATATTAATTCTAGTAAGATAGTGGTATTGAGAAAACCCTTATCACCCATTGTTTTTGGGTTCATTTCATGTGATATTATAGGATGAAATATGTTTTCATTTGAAATCCAAGATATCATTTTTTTCCTAAACTACTTATAATTCATAAAATGTTTCAAAATTTAGATGAACAGTAACTACATTGTCATCAATGACATGATGGTCCCAAATTGTTAACCAAACCATTATTTAAATGCATAAAATTTAATTGAATTCATCATCAATGAATTTCTACCCACTAATACATATATAAATTCCAAGGGATTCATTGATGAAAATTTCTCCATAAAGATCATTTATGTTGATTAATTACTATAACATAAAACCAAATAAAGGGTGTCTTATAATTTGAACTTATAATAAACCTTAAACTTATAAACCCATGATATTATCCATGAATCAGATGTTAATCTAACATTGTATTATATATATTTCAGAAAGAAATTTATCACTTCCTAAAATAAAATAGGTTTTATATTTGATAAAAAAAATCAATTGGAAGAATTGGTTCATCGTTGCACAAATTAAAAATTCACTAAGATTTCATTAATCCAATGTTTATTTATAGGTATAAATTTAATGATCATAATAACATCATGTTACACTAAGGAATTATCAATAATATTTGCATAGGGATTCTTCCTAAAAAATAAATCATTACTTATTAATAATGGAATGAAGATCATTGTTCCCTAAATGCAATGATTAACATAATTCATTTTTATTATATAAGATTTCACTTTGTTCTCATCATAGTTTGTTATGTATTATCATCACATTAATGCCTTGGATATGGGAGTTTATTCACATAATTCTCAGACTTCTTACCCTTGATGTAGTAGAGTGTGTGTGGTGCATTTTACAGAGCTTTCTCTCTTTATTTATCTTTTTCTAACATCGTTCCCATCACATTGGCATTAAATAACTCGATGAAATCCTAGTTTAAAAATAAACCATTTTGTGGTACCCTATTATAATTTCATCTTTGTTTCCATCCATAATTTGATAATAACGTAATGTTAATCTTCTATTTCCCATGATTTTTTGAGTATCCCATAAATTACATCATTTATTAATTATAAAAACCATGTGATTTTAGGGTCAATCAAATATTTCATTTTTATTGAGACATATTTTAATGATACTAATGAATCAAATAACTATACATACAGGTTAGGAGATAATACCGGTAGAATATTTCATATGTCTTGAAAAATTCACCCCTTTTATACCAACTAAATATTAATCCTTCTTCATTAGATTATCCAATTCCTTTTTTATTTTCGTAAACAAAATATTATTAATATTCTTGTTGAAAAATTATCGATTGAACTCTTCCCATGCCACCAAGTAAATTTTAAATTTTTATAATATATTCTTGATAATATACCAACATTGATCCACTTCCCCTAGAAAACAATAGATATCCAAATGAAATTTCCCTTCTCTAAGAACTTGAGAATTTAAAATATAATTTAAATATTACTTATCAATTTCTCAGAAACACTATTTTTATTAGAAAATGAAAAATGGTTGATTTCACACAATGAAGTAATAAATTGAAAATTGTTCTCCAATTTTCCCATTCATATGTTAAACATGATGCATAGCATGAGAATGTTGTGTGAGCATAGATACATTATTTTTCATGAATTCTACCATAAAATGGTTTCTCTATGGAAAATAATTGCATTATCTATTTCATTTTTCATTCACACAATTTCATTGGGACCTATCTATTGAATATGGAAAAATATAATTGTGAAAGAAATACTAATAATATTGTTAAACCTCATTATCATAAAAATGAAAGGATGTATAAATTAGGACACATCCTTTTCAATCTATGAAACGATACGTTTATTCTAGGTAAATTTGGGTCATTATTATAATTCGCTATAAAGGATCACCAAGGGACTCTGAATATACAAAGAATATCAGCAGTGAGTGTCAAAACATTTGTGTTCTTAGGCTCATTTTCATCTACCTGGTAATTCTCGAGTAAAGGTCAGGTCACCTTTTTGAGTTATTAATAGTGGTTACATCTCTTCCAGAACAATTTCCACCGATAATATCCAAACATGTATTTATTTCTATGAATATACTCATTATATATATCAAAAATATTATTGGCTATTTTCATATATATTGAATTATCCTTATAATTACCCATAAAAATACACTTAGGAATATCACTAATGAATTATCACGATAGTTTAAAAAGCGTAACTAAACCAGTACTATGAAACAAACTATAATATCTCAGGATTAACATATTAATATATAATATATTTTTAGATTAATATTAATTACTTTACAGAAACACAATCATGAGGATTGTAAATGTAAAACAACATTGGAAGCAGAAAAACATACGAAAATGGTTCATATAAGTTCTCCATCATCTCTCATATAGTTCCTCATTAACAACACCCTTCATTGATATATAACTTGTAAAACCTATCATTATAACAAATACAAAATCATATGAAGGGGTTAGATTAGAAGCTCAGAATGTGTGAAGAATGTAAATCTTTTAATAGAACATGAAATTAGTGGTTTGAGAACATTATAATTACATATGAAACCCATTACATAAAAAATAAATTAATAAACATTGATTAATTACCATGATATAATAAGTTAGAATGTCATAATTCATAAGTAATAAAATATATGGCCTATAAGAGCATTACATTGGAATAATATACTAAGTTGTTGAAAAAACATAATTATAGATAATAATTTTTTAAGTCTACCCCAATGAAATTTATATCATGATGGGAATGTGATATCCACCTATATACCAGCTTTAGTCTTGGTAAAACTTCCCATGTACCCTCTATTTTGTAATGGGATAACCTCTCATGAACTATATTTTGAGGTTTTGGGTGACACCTAACATACCATTTTACCACGTAGAACATTAATTTCTACCCAATGCATTAGATGTAGATATATATCCCACAATCCACATAACACAAATCATACATAAACATACCACTGGTACATAAAACATTCATCGTATTTGTACCCTTGAAATAGAATTTGTTTCCTATATCATTCGTCATATCTGAAGAAATGTTAATTAAAAAAATTCATAGAACATTTCATTATATAATTACCAGTGGATATGAAACAAATATTATAAACATATTTTCATCATAAACATAATCCATTTAGACAAATGATATTAATTATTTCTTTGGATCATATACATAGTAAAACATATTTAATATTAAAATAATTTTATCATAGATGGAAAATGATTTAGAAAAATTACAAGGGAAATTTGTGCAGGAAAGTAATACTTCCACATTGAAAAACAATTTTTATGAAATAATATATTTTCAAAATATATTTCATTTAAAATATCATTAAAATAATTTAATGGAATATAAAAAGATCATTAGACAAATTTATTTTGGAAAATAACATCATATATTTTAAAATATCATTTTCAAAACTAAATTTTAATGAATATTGTGAAAATAATTTTCAATTAAAATATTAAATTAATATCATAAATATTTCTTCAAATTTATTAATGTTCATGATGGTGTGAAATTCTATAAATTTATAAATTATATTCATTTCAACGTTTAACAATCAATTTGTTTTACTTATTTTGAAAAAAAAATGAAGTCACATAATAATGTATCTTGTAAAACATGTATAATAAATATAAAAAGGATTTCATTCTATCATAGAGGAACTTTAAAATAATTTTGATTTTTTTTAGAAAATATGAATATGGAATAAAATAGTTTTACTTAGCCAAATAGAGAAATAAATTTGGTCTTCTTTAGAAAAATTATTTTCGAATTGTTACCTGAGAAATACAGGAAAATAAATAGAAACAGTTACTCTCATTAAATTAAATTATGATAAATATTTAATAAATTTCATGAGTGATAGATTATAATATTTCTTTATTAGAATCATAAAGATAAACAATCCCTAATAAATGTTGATATTATATCATAAATGAATTACAACACTAATAGAATTAAATCATAAGTCCCATGAATGAATAGACATAAGTGAAACATAAGATATCATTAGAATACATAAATTTGTAGTTTCAAAATTAAATTTTATTGTATATATGATCGTACCACGATTCACTATTTCATTTTCACCCTTACACCGCTGTGCTAAACATATTTTTTATTAAAAATTATAAAAATACTATCAAATTGTACTTCATGTTTGATTCAATAATTTTTTTTATCACTATTAAATAGGGAAATGATACTTTTTTTGAAAATTACAATGTAGGTGGAGGTGATTTGGAGGGCCCTTGATGAAGTGAAAGAAAACTGGGCCAAAATTGCATGGATCCATGGACATCTGTCCACTGTTTTGAATATTACACGAAATACGTGAATCCAAATGGGATGCACTTTTGTGGGACTGTCCGAAATTCAATATTATACATTTCATATTAAGGAACCCAATCCTGATTCGGCTTGCATGGGTACCATCCGAACTGATCTGTCTAAGCCATCGAATTTGGACCAAGTCAAATGAGGTGTTCTGTATTTTATCAATATATTGAGTTGTAGTTTTCCAAACGGTTCCAAATGTTCGGTGGAGACAGTCAAGAGGTAGGGATACAATGTTTCTATTTTTTCTCCAAAGCAAGATAAAACTGTCTGAAGTCCGAAACGCGCCGTGCAAGTGGATTGATGAAATCTGTGTGCCCAAAACCACCTCCCACATTTCCTATAAAAGGGCACCTTGGGCTCCTCATTTGTAAGTTCGGCCAAGGAGTGAAGTGATGCCAATTTGGAGTCCTATAGGAGTCTCCTAATCACCTTGGAGGTTCTGGAGGCCCCTATCCTCATAGGGGGATCAACAATGAAGAAGGAGTTTAACCCGAGCTTTCTCCTCCTCCCGATGTCGAGCTAAAAGTTGGGTGTTCGTTGTGAGGGAGATACACACATGTAAAGGGAGTTAAAATTCATATATTAGCTACTTGTTTGGAGTAATTTGGGCTTTAAAACATTTCTTCCCATGTATCTTACATAATTTCATATTTGAATGCTTGTTTTGATTCATGCGAATGAGATGCTCTTAATTTCTAACCGATCGGTGTGAGGTTTTGAGAGCGTGACTTGTGTTGTTCCGATTGGACATCACAAGAATCCTTTTCATAACCACCTTATTGAGATTTCAATATGCTTTGGAAGCTCTTATTCCATGCATAAGTACTGGACCTTGAAAATACGATTGTTACGTCAAGGTTTGGTTCTTAAAGCATTGAAATAAAAGATTAGGAATTAATCGGGATTCCAATTAACTCCAACCAAAGAATTACTCTAAACCTAAGATGAATCTACATGAACAATGAACTTGGTATGTGTGTAGTGAAATCACATTGACCCTTTTATCTAATATTTCTCAAAATCCACTTGGTCACTCATCTTTTATGCTATTTCAACTAAGTCATTGTTTTAAACTGTTTTCAAAACCACCCCCTCTCTTAGTCATATTTATTAAAAATACACACTCTAAACCTACCAACGCTCCTTCAGAGACAACCTAGGGTCTTCCCTAGACTACAAATCAACCTTAAAAATATAATCAATTTGACGTGACATGACAACTCAGTCAAATTTTGGCGTCGTTGACGGGGAGCGCTTTGGTTTTTTGTGCGTGTTTCTGATAAATTTTTTGCAATTTTTGTGAATATTTGTTTGTTTTATCTTCTACCTTTGAATTTATTTTTGTGTTCTAATTTAATTATAGTGTAGGTTCTTTGTATGACGTGTTCTACTCCAGGAGACCTACAAACTTTCGAACCTGAACCGGAGAGGATCCTACATCAACGAAACCGAGACATACAAGACCACACTTTGAAGGAGGAGACATCAAATCTTAAAATTCTTCTTGATCCTTATTCTTCTTCTGAAAACAAAGTTAAAATGAACATAACTTGTATAACATGGATGAAAATAATAGAACACTAAAAGAACTAACCTCACCTGATGTTGATATCCAACCCACTTACATTCAATTACAAGGCGAGGCACCCAATTTTGAACTAAAATCTGTTTTAATTCATTTATTACCAAGATTTCATGGACTGCCTGGAGAAGATCCACATAAGCATTTAAAAGATTTTCATACTATGTGTTCAACCTTAAAACCTGCTAATGTGGATGAAGAACAAGTGAAGCTTAGGGCATTCCCATTTTCATTAGAAGACACTGCAAAATATTGGTTATACTATGTCAATTCACCAATTAGGGGCTGGGTAGACATGAAACGCCTTTTTCTTGAAAAATACTTCCCAGCCTCTCGAACTGCAACTATAAGGAAAGAAATATGTGGTATAAGACAATATAAAGGGGAAAAATTACATGAATATTGGGAACGCTTTAAAAGGTTATGTTCAAGTTTCCCACAACACAAAATAAGTGATCAAGTTTTAATTCAATATTTTTATGAGGGTTTGATTCCTATTGATCGAAATATGATTGATGCTGCTGCAGGTGGTGCATTGGTAGATAAGACCCCAATTGCTGCAAGAACCCTCATTGAGAACATGGCACAGAACACTCAACAATTCGGTACACGGTCTAGTGTTCCCATTCGAGGTGTCCATGAGGTGCAAAGTACTGAGTTTGAGAAGAAGGTGGACACGAAGTTCGAAGAGGTAAGTATCCTTCTACGACAACTCGCTCTCTTCCAAGGGAAATTTCAATCTCCTCCTCCCATCCATTGTGGAATCTTCTCTTCTAACACCCACTATTCTGACCAATGTCCTCAATTGAGAGAAACTTCTGAGAGTTGTGAGGCAATATTTCCAGGATTCCCCTTTAACCAACCCTTTAGGCAAGAACCATACTATCCATCCATCCAAGGGTGGAAGGACAACCAAGCCTATAGGAAAGGGGGGTATTCAAACCAACCTCAACAGCAATGGAACCAACAGGGTCATAGTAGTCATCCACCACCACCCAGAAATCCTCAACCACCCCAAAGGCCATTCCAAACACCCCCTCCAAAACCGAACCTAGTCTAGAAGATATGATGAAACAAATGGATGCCAATAATCTCCAATTCCAACAAACCACCCAAGCAGCCATACAAGACCTAAAGACCAAACTAGGCCAACTTGCCAACTCAGTGGGGGAAATCCAAAGTCATGGTTCGGGTAAACTACCATCTCAACCAGTACTAAACCCTAGGGATAAAGGAAATGTTAGTGCCATCACACTTAGGATTGGAACACAACTCAAAATCCAAATGACCCCTCCATTAGAGTCCTCCCATCCAAAGGAAACCACCATCCCAACTGCTGAAAATGGTCCAAGAGAAGAAAACCCTTTTCCTGAGAGAAGCCCTTCCAAAGGAAAGACTGTGGATGTTGATGAGCCACCTATCCAAACCATTCCTCTTCCATTTACTCAAAGGGCTGCCCAACCTAGGAAACAAAAAGAAACCGAACTTGATAAAGAAATATTGGAAACTTTCAAGAATGTACAGGTTAACATTCCTTTGATTGATGCTGTGAAGCAAATTCCAAGATATGACAAGTTTCTGAAGGAGATGTTTACCCACCGAAGGCGACTTAGAGGTGATGAGAAGGTGATCCTGGGGAGGAACTTCTCAGCATTGATACAACCATCACTTCCCACCAAGTACAATGATCCTGGGACATTCTCAATTCCATGCACCATAGGGGAGTATTCATGTTCCAATGCTATGCTTGATTTGGGTTCTTCTATTAATGTGATGCCTCACTCTATATACTCTTCATTGCAGGTCGGTGAACTGAAGCCCACTGGTATTGTCGTTCAGCTAGCAAATCGGAGTACGGCACACCCCTCTGGTGTGTTAGAGGATGTTCTTGTGAGGGTGCAAAATTTAATTTTTCATGCTGATTTTTACGTGCTTAAAATGGAAGATGGTAGGATGAATGGGCATGCCCCAATTATATTGGGGAGACCTTTCTTGAAAACCACCAAAACCATAATTAATATCCATAATGGTAGATTATCTATGGAGTTTGGTGGTAATATTGTCCACTTCAATATCCTTGATTCCATGAAGCACCCCTCAGAAGAACACTCCTATCTCTCTGTCAATTCAATTGATGTACTCCCTTCCCCTAAAATAACTTCATTTGTTCCCCCTGATCCCCTTTCTGAATTTTCCTCTTTGATAGAAATTATTGGTAAATAATCATGCATTGATTGTTGTAGCGGTTTAGAGAAATGTCATGCATGTTTGTTAATTGATGATTTCTTGAACACAGAGGATCACATGACTATCGATGATACTTCTATGTTTGTAAAAGCACATTCCTCATCTAAGGATGTTACCATTGAGCAGTTAGATGAGATCAGTGACTTCTCACTTTCACACACACTTCCTTCAATCCAAAATCCCCAAGAATTGGAACTGAAACAACTGCCTCAAGATTTAAAATACTCATATCTTGAGAATGGAAACAAGTTTCCCGTCATCATTGCTAGATCACTCCCTCCTGAGCATGAATTGCGACTGCTTGATCTTTTGAGGGAGTATAAACAAGCTTTGGGATGGACAATTGCTGAAATTCTTGGCATTATCCCATCAATTTGTACACATCATATTTTATTAAATGATGAGGCTAAACCAGTGAGGCAGTCACAACGTCGACTGAACCCAAACCTAATTGATGTTGTTAAAAATGAAGTAACAAAACTATGGGCTGCTGGAATCATTTACCCTATCTCTGACAGCCAATGGGTCAGTCCCATTCAAGTAGTTCCTAAAAAAACTGGCCTTACTATAGTTAAAAATGAAAACAATGAATTGGTTCCAACTCGTGTGCAGAATAGTTGGCGTGTCTGTATAGACTATCACTGGCTAAACCAACACACTAGGAAGGACCATTTCCCATTTCCATTCATTGACCAGATGCTAGAGAGGCTAGCAGGGAAGTCCCATTACTGTTTCCTTGATGGGTATTATGGATACTTTCAGATCCATATTGCCCCTGAGGATCAGGAAAAGACAACCTTTACTTTCCCCTTTGGTACATTTGCTTATAGAAGGATGACATTTGGTCTGTTCAATGCTCTAGGTACTTTCCAACGATGTATGGTTAGTATTTTTTCGGATTACCTGGAGAATTGCATGGAGGTTTTTATGGATGATTTTACTGTTTATGGATCCTATTTTGATGAATTTTTGAGTAGTCTTGCTTATGTCCTACGTCTCTGTATTGAAAAGAATCTCGTATTAAATTATGAGAAATTCCATTTCATGGTGCGACAAGTCATAGTTTTGGGACATGTCATTTCTAGGGAAGGTATCCAAGTGGACAAATCAAAAGTAGATATCATTTCCTCCCTACCATTCCCTAAAAATGTTCGGGATGTGTGGTCTTTCCTGGGTCACGCTGGATTTTATCGTTGTTTCATTCGCGACTTTAGTAAAATTGCACTCCCCCTCTCCTGATTACTCCAAAAAGAAAAAGAATTTGTTTTTGATAAAAAAATGTGAGGAATATTTCAATAAGTTAAAATGGAGTCTCACGTCACCCCCGGTAATCCAACCACCTCAGTGGGATTTACCATTTGAGCTCATGTGTGATGCCTCTAACTATGCAGTTGGGGAAGTATTATCACAAAGGTTCGACCGAGCTCCACATGTTTTAGCTTATGCCTCACGTACTCTGGACTCTGCCCAAGGAAACTACAGCACAACTAAAAAATAATTTCTTGCCATTGTGTTTTCCTTGGATAAATTCTGGTCATACCTTCTAGGGTCCAAAGTCTTTGTGTTCTCAGACCATGCAACCCTCCGATATCTCCTAAAGAAACCAGAAGCCAAACCACGTCTCATTCATTGGATGCTCCTTCTTCAAGAATTTGATCTAGAAATTAGGGATAAAAAAGGAGTATAGAATGTGGTTGCTGACCATATCAGTAGGATTCTCCCATCCTCGGACACTGACTCATCCCCCTATATTCCCATAAATGAATTGTTTCCTGATGAGCAATTGTACAGAGTGCAAGATGCTATTCCTTGGTATACTGAAATTGTAAATTATTTGTTAGCGTCTTGCATTCCTACTGATTTCACCAAAAACCAAGCCAGTCGTCTAAAATATGAGTCTCGTTGGTACATTTGGGATGACCCCTACCTTTGGCGCACATGTGGTGATCAAGTTATTAGGAATTGTGTTCTTGATAGTGAGTTTCAGTCTGTCCTTAGTTTCTGCTACACACAGGCTTGTGGGGGGCCACTTTGGTCCCCAATGGACTGCTTGCAAGGTCTTAGATTCTGGCCTCTTTTGGCCCACATTGTTTCGGGATGCCCACGAATATTTTAAATCTTGTCCTCGCTGTCAAAGAATAGGGAATGTCTCTAAAAGAAATGAGATGCCCCAACAACCCTTACTCTTCCATGTCATTTTTGATGTTTGGTGCATTGACTTTATGGTACCATTCCCCAATTCATTTGGGAACCTTTACATTCTTCTGGCAGTGGATTATGTTTCAAAGTGGGTAGAGGCACGAGCCATGAGGACATATGATTCCAAGATAGTCGTGGAATTTTTGAGAACCCAAATATTCTGTAGGTTTGGATTACCAAGGTTTATCATCAGTGATCAGGGTTCTCATTTCTACAACCGCATAATGCAATCTATTTTGCGTAGGTATGGGGTTGGGCATCGAGTGTCTACTGCTTATCACCCACAAAAAAATGGTCAAGCTGAAGTGTCAAATAGAGAGGTAAAACAGATTCTTGAGAAAACGGTTCATCCAAATAAAAAAGACTAGATTCTTAGACTCGATGATTCATTGTGGACTTACCGTACTGCATTCAAAACACCAATTGGCATGTCACCATATCAGTAGTTTTTGGGAAGAGTTGTCACCTCCCTGTTGAGGTAGAGCACCGGGCCTACTGGGCCATCAAACAATGCAATTCTAATCATTTTGGTGCAGGTGCTCAAAGGAAGTTGTAGATTCAGGAGCTAGAGGAAATGAGAAGAGATGCATATGAAAACTCCCGGATTTATAAGGAGAGAACCAAGGATTCTCATGACCGTCTTATCCTTCATCGTCAGTTCCACATCGGGCAGAAGGTCCTCCTCAACAATGAAAGGATGAAGTTGCACCCTGGTAAGCTTCGTTCCCATTGGTTTGGACCTTACATTGTTTCTAATGTCTCTCCATTTGGTGTTGTCCAGGTTCAAAATGAAGACACCAAGAAAACCTTCACTGTTAATGGGCAGTGCTTGAAGCACTTCCATGAAGCCATTCCGGAGTCCCCAATGGAGGAACCCCAAGTTCAAGAAGAAAACTATGAATGACATCATCCAGGTTTTATCCTTCCTTCCCACATTCTCTCTTACTACAGTGAGGACACTGCATACTCTAGGTGTGGGGGGTGGATACATTCCTGGGTTAGTTAGGAATTTTCATCGTTTTCTCCATTTTTTTTCTCTTTTTTGCCTTCTTTATGGTATTTTCATTTTTCCCCAACAATTTCAAAATTCCATGATGTGGCGACCATAGAGTGGGGAAAGTAAAAATACCATAACGAAGGCTAAAAAGAATTTTTGTATGAGTTTACCATCAAGGAGTGATTTTTAGTGAATTGGGTTTCTATCAATGATATATTTGGTCGTATCTATGTGAAACCTTTGAGATGATTGATGCCCATTGTGTGAGTAGTTTTTGGGAAAACTGTGTCACTAATATCTCCAAAAAAATTTGCACCAAACCACAAGGTGTGATTATTTCATACTTAATATAAGGTAAATATATGTTGGGTTAATGTTTTTCAGCTTTAAATAATATTTCCATACGTTCGTTCCTTATCCGATCTATTTCATTATTGTACCAGATTGACCTATGCGTGTGTACCTAATGTCCGACTGTTGTACGCCCTCAAAAAAAATTGTTGTGTCTTGGGCAGGTCAAAAACCACTCCTCTTCAACCGTTGATCTTGTTATAACTATTGCAATTAGTGTCGTGAGGAGATCAAACAAGGGTTGAGAGATGAGTGTGAGATTTGTTCCAATTGCATCTTCAAAAAAATAATAATAAATGAGGGGAGTGATGAAATGTGCAACATATTGGGATATCTAGGTCAGGAGCTTATGGTTTGACTTCTAGGAATGATTAAATGAGTGGGTCTTGAAATATGATTGCAAATGATGTAGGACAGGTTCGGTGATAAAATCATTTAAGCTGAAAAATGATAAAACAACATATATTTATTGGATAGCAAGTGGAAAGAATAGCATGGATTGGTTTTAACACACACACACATGGAGAGTTAGTGTCATGATTTAATTCTGAATTCCTTTCGCAATTAGGTATCATGAACCTTTTTTAATTTCACTATGATATGATTTATGAGACATCTTTTTCTATTTTCACTAGGAAGAACTCCTTGGTGTGATTCATGAATTGATCAATTTACTTTAAATAAAATTCCCTCAAATGATAAATCTTCATGATGTTGTAAATATATATATATGAATCAATGTATTTGGATATATTACTTTTCCCAGGAGTGCAAATGTTTAGGTGTGGGGGTGTGATCGTACCACGATTCACTGTTTCATTTTCACCCTTACACCGGTGTGCAAAACATATTTTTTCTTAAAAATTATAAAAATTTTATCAAATTGTACTCCATGTTTGATTCAATAATTTAGTGTTTATCACTATTATATAGGGAAATGATACTTGTTTTGAAAATTACAATGTAGGTGGAGGTTATTTGGAGGGCCCTTGATGAAGTGAAAGAAAACTGGGCCAAAATTACATGGATCCATGGACATCTGTCCACTGTTGTGAATACTACATGAAGTCCGTGCATCCAAATGGGCTGAAATTTGTGGGCCTGTCCAAAATTAAATATTCTACAGTTCATATTAAGTAACCCAATTCTGATTTGGCTTGCATGGGGCCCATCCGAACTGATCTGTCCAAGCCACCGAATTTGGACCAAGTCAAATGCGGTGTTCTGTATTTTATCAATATCTTGAGCTGTAGTTGTCCAAACGGTGCCAAACGTTCGGTGGAGACAGTCAAGAGGTAGGGCTACAACTTTCTATTTTCTCCAAATCGATATAAGACTGTCTGAAGGCTGAAAGGCGTTGTGCAAGTGGATTGATGAAATCTGTGTGCCCAAAACAACCTCCCACATTTCCTATAAAAGGGAACCTTGGGCTCCTTATTTGTAAGTTCGGACAAGGAGTTATGTTCTGCCAATTTGGAGTCCTAGAGGAGTCTCCTAATAACCTTGGAGGTTCTGGAGGCCTCTATCCTCATAGGGGCATCAACAATGAAGAAGGAGTTCAACCCGAGCTTTCTCCTCCTCCCAATGTCGAGCTAAAATTTGGGTGTTCGTTGTGAGGGAGCTACACAAATGTCAAGGGAGTTACAATGCATATATTATCTACTGGTTTGGAGTAATTTGGGTGTTAAAAAATTTCTTCCCATGTATCTTACATAATTTCATATTTGAATGCTTGTTTTGATTCATGCGAATGAGATGCTCTTAATTTCTAATCGATCGGTGTGAGGTTTTGAGTGCGTGACTTGTGTTGTTCCGATTGGACATCACAAGAATCCTTTTCATACCCACCTTATTGAGATTTCAATATGATTTGGAATCTATTATTCCATGCATAAGTACTGGACCTTGACAATACGATGGTGACGTCAAGGTTTGGATCTTAAAGCATTGAAATAAAAGCTTAGGAATTAATCGGGATTCCAATTAACTCCAACCAAAGAATTACTCTAAACCTAAGATGAATCTACATGAACAATGAACTTGGTATGTGTGTAGTGAAATCACATCAACCCTTTTATCTCATATTTCTCAAAATCCACTTGGTCACTCATCTTTTAAGCTATTTCAACTAAGTCATTGTTTTAAACTGTTTTCAAAACCACCCCCTCTCTTAGTCATTTTTATTAAAAATACACACTCTAAACCTACCAACGCTCCTTGAGAGACGACCTAGGGTCTACCCTAGACTATAAATCAACCTTAAAAATATAACCAATTTGACGTGTCACAACAACTCGGTCAATATACACCTCACAAAATAATATAGGTTCATAACATAACATATATTCCAAAGTAAACAAATTTAGACAAAAATACCTTACCTTATGAGTTGAATTACTACATAAAAATTCAATGATACTATATAATAAATAATATATATATATATATATCATTGAACTATAATTATATATATAATATAATATATTATTTACTTATTATATTTTATTTCCTATTTATTATCAATTTCATGTTAAATTCAAATTTAATAAACCAACTGCTTTAATTTTTCATGTATATTATGATATTTTAATATTCATTACATATAATTTAATGTTTAATTAATCATATAAAAATTATATAAATGATATTTATTTTATATATATTCATTATATATCTATTTACATTGTTCCATAAATGTTATAGATTGAAAATTATATATATCATCAATAGTGATCGTAGGTTGTACGGAGATCAGAGTGTTGCTTCAATTATATTAAATTATTAAATGAAAGAATAATGAAAATCATTAAAATAGTAGAAATTTTATTTCATATATATCACAAATATTAATTAAATTTACCCTAATTACCTTCCATTCAATTATTTAGTAAAAAATGTATCACATCACTATGTGAAGAAATAGTTCGTCAGACACACCAATGACTTTATATTATCACCCATGTATTGAAATGTAATAAGAAATATGAGATATAATAAATCAAAAATGGAAAATTATGTGACAAATATAATATATATTACATTAATTTTTCCATTTTCCAACCACCGAAAAAATGAAAGACACATCACATTGGTTCTTGATGTCGTCTTCTGCCATACACATTTGCTGAGATTTTGATTTCCAATTGGTTAGATGGTAAGATAATAGATTTTATATTATACATCAATAATTATTGTAATATTATAAATATTTAATAATAAGATTAAATACAAATTTATATTCATCCTAGATATGTGGTGATTGAAAATAAATTACATTGGTTCATGATGAAGTAACACATCATACACAAAATGATTATTTCATAACACATTGGATATAATTGTATATGGATACAAGTTATTAAAATAACTTATTAAAATATATTTATATAGTAAATAATACTGTTAAAATTTTTGAGTTGGATTAAATGATTCTACAGTTATTGAATAATATGTCAAACAAATTCATATATTTAAAACATTACCTCTTCTTCAAATATCAAATTTCAGATTAACTTAAATCCTTCAAATAAAGGATTAATATTATAATAGAGTCAAATAATATTTTGGGAGGTAATTAATGAATATTTTTTGGGTTGGTATCCTCTTATAATAAATGTTATTGTATATATGATTATGAGGGGAGATGTGGAGGCCTTTTTTTAGTGAGGTGAGTAACCCTTGAAATTTTTAAAAATAAAACCATGTACCCATGTTTTTTATATGAAAAAAGGATAAAAATAATCCATTATCAAACCTAAGGGGTTATATGGTGGATATATTCATATACAATTAGGTTTGGTAAGGTTTTTAGGTCAATTTATACCATATCATTTTAGTTCAATCCACAATAAACTCCTTTTTAACAATAAATTTAGTAATTAATTTATAATATTTAAATATTTATTTACAAAAATAGAATATTTAAATATTAAATATTATAAATTATTATTATTTCATATAATTAATTAATTTTTATTAATTATATTATGATAATTTGGGAAATTTAATTTAAAATTAAACCATTATACGTGATGAGAAAGTGGGTTTCCAAATAAAGAATGATCAAAAATTTAATGAGTGTTTATATAAAAAAATAAAAATAATATTTATTCTACAGAAATAAATTTGAATAATATATATAACTGAACTATTAATAGTTTAGAATATTATTAAAGTAAAATTTATCTTGTAAATACATTATTTTAAAAGTCCATTTTTAATAATAAGTAGTATTTTTTCTTTTTCCCTTGAAAATTAATAATTTTCAAAACAATTAACATTAAATAAATTGAGGATAATTTAGAAATTATGACTCCAAAAAAGAAGATCAATTTTTTAAATCATTCTATATATTTTTATAAAACTAATTTTAATATAAGTTCACAAAATGGAATGAAACATCAATTTATAAATATAAAATTTTAAGCATAAAATCAGAGCTATTATTATCCCATTCCTAGAAAAAACATAATATGAATGAGAGACCTTTGATAAATATTAAAAAATTAATTAAAAACATTCAACAAATGCAATTAGTTTTAATAATTATTATAAATCATGATTGTTCACGGAAAAAATATATATCATAAAATGATTTATTTTATTTTAAAATGGTAATTACATTCCCTTTCTAAAGAATTGGTCACCAATGAATTCGTTTTATATACATGTTGAAGCCATTAAATTACATAATTTAGTTAATCATATTCATAACATCCATTTCAACAGCTATTTGAAAACTATCACATTAAACAACATTACTTTAGTAATGAGTTTCTTTTTTTAAAAATAATTTTTTCATGTAACAGTAGATATTGAGAAGTTAAATATTACTCAGAAAACACAATTCGTAAAATATTATGTTGTTAGACAAGCCAATCCTAACAAAGAAATATTTTTTACTGATCATGATGGTTTTGATACTAGAACTCAACATCATATAAAGTCATACATCGAATTATTATTCTATGAAACAAAAAATGATAAACTATATAATTTATTATGACAACACTCATCAAGGGGAATGTATGAAAAAAGAATGTAAATAAGTAAATAGTATATAATGAATGAAACAAAATCTATCAATTAATGGATTATAAAACCCATATAATAGGAAGATGACATATTCTATTTCAACACAATTACTCCATTTCCAATATATCATGTAAACATACTGCCTCCAAGAGGTGTTTTTGGTTTTGTTAGACATTGAATAAGGAAATTTGAAAACACACAGTGTTAATTTTAGTGTTTATGGAATTGATCCTACTTGTATACTAGTGAATATTCTGTAATAAATTCAAAAATATAATAAATTTTATGATTTCACTTTATTTAAAACAAAGCATGGTAAAGTGTTTACATATATTCCAAAAAAATTATTTCTAATGAAAAAGATGGAAGACATGTAAAAACAAGGTTATATATACATTTTATTTTAATAATTTATATAAAAAAATTAGGAAGGAATAAAAAAAATTCATAGTATATGTAATATATACTCTTGTAATAAAATAAAATAATTGTTATCATTATCCCTTAGTTATGTTTGTTTCGTAAAATAGGATATTCATAGATCTCAATCATCATAATTACTTAATATAGGTTTGCTTAATAAAATAAACACCCTCAGTATGTAAATGTTTATAGGGAATCAATATAAACCCCATTAGGGGACCCTTCATAAGAAATAATATCAATTTTTTTGTTAATTTTTTCATTGTAAATCCATTACAATGAGTGAGAGTCCTATCATTATTGTAAAAATCACTAAATAACATCACATGGTCAAATGTTATTCAAAAAAATAAATCTACTATTTATTAGAAATTAAATCATTTAAATCATTTATCCATCCATAGTTCAATTTACCAACTTTAGTTTTTGACATTCCATTTCATTTCAAACACAAAACCATGGTTTTCATCAAATTCTTGACCTTTCATAACCACTTTAATTTTATGTTTATTTTCTCATGAATCAAAATAAAATCATTCATTCATATCCAAATTCAATTCAATAAATAATTTTCTAAAAATATAGACAATAAATTAATTTCTATTGATATTGGGTGTCTTATAAATTTCATTCCTTTTTTAATTTAACATTAAGTAATCTAAACTAATTGTTTTAAAATAATTTAAAAATTAATTTCAAATAAAACAGAAACAACGTTTTTTAATTGTATTGTAATTTATTATAGAAACTCCTAAATTTAATCACATAATAAAATTAACAAACTCAATGAAAACACCAAATAGAATAAATTGTACAGAAGATCATGAAATCCTATATATAATGATGATACATCAAAACATATATTAGATCCATAAAAAATAGGATGATCAATCACTCTCCGGAAAGTGACATAGATCTTTTACAAACAATTCTAGTACAAATATAAGATGTATGTAGATCAAATGAATCATTCATAGATCTACTAAATGAGATGGAAACTATTTTGTGTAAAATTTATGATGGTAATATTAACAGTGGTCCCATGATTTTTAATTAAATTTTATGGCGATTAAAAACTTTTGTGCATGCTTCCCGGATGGGCGGCACAGTTAGAAATATCCTCTAACACAAATAGTGATCCCTTAATAGACTTCTTGAAATGGGTCATGGTTTGGCAAAAATTTTAGTTTAAATTGTGCTAACTGTACAAACCACCATTGTCCAATGATACATGGATTAGAGTGGTTGTCATACAGTTATGAAAAATTGTGTGGCCCCTTTTAGTGGCTCAGTATACGAAGAATGGATTGTTTGTTGAAACATAATGGGTTTCCATAAACATGTATAAATTTTGAGCATCCCTATGTGATTTTAAAACATTATATATATCACCCAAAGAAACATAATAGATTACTCATACAATTAACCATCAAATCAAAGATCAAGAATTATTATAAATAAGGTAATGGGATGATAAAATTACAGAAATGAAAAAATAGGACCATGATTAATAATATTTTTCATATATGTAAATGATTACAGTTATATTAGAAATGATATTGGATGACTGGGACATGAGTAGGGGTACAATGTCACTGCCTGGAGAGAACTATAGAGACATCCTTTGAATTTCTAGAATTATAAATTTATTTTTATCTATTCCATACAAAAATAGATTAAATTCACCTCAATTAATTTTCATGATGATGATAGAATTAATTTTTTGAACATGTGTGCATTAATTTATCACCATGAGATCATTTGTTAAAATTCAATATATAACTATTACTTTAATAATATAAAGACTAAATAAATAAAATCCTATTCAAATTTGATTATTATTTTTTGAATTATTTTATATGACCATTTTATAGTCTACTAGAGAGTATATGTGTGTATGATCATGACTAATGTGACGTTACAATATGATTTAAATGGTTTTTTTAGGAATTATAGGGTTATTCCATGATAATAATCGTAGCCTCTTTGGTTTAAACATTTTGTAATCCCTTTTCTAAAAATATGAAATTTTGATGGGTTTATAATTTCATTTATTGAATTTATAAAATGATATTTTGATATTTTGGGATATCTTTCATCATTTATATCATAAGAAGCCAGTTTCACCTCTTGTTCTATTGGATGATGTAATCAACCCCATTTAATTGTTCCACATGGTTAGAAAATCAAACCAGTATAATTATGATTCTATGGGATAGTGATTACTATTAGTGTAGGAGTACATGTGTAACTTAGATGATTGTTGAATATTCCCATGACTTTTGGAACTATTATCCACATCCTTGTAAGGTACTAGAGGCTCCATGTACAAATAGGACTGAATACATGTCATATAAAGGATTTGTAACATGGTATAAAACATATATGATGAGAAACAATATATTTATACAATTATGATTCAATTAATGAAAAAATAATTGTGGAATTTCATACTGAGATCTAGAAGATATGAAGGGATTACATGAATCCCCTCACATGCCTCTTCTATTATGATTTCCATCATTATTCTCTAACGCTTGAACATTATAAGGAGTTCATGGAGCTCATGTAGGGGATTATGATAGTGTCTGCCTACTTTGCATGGTCTATAGTAATAAATTTCTTTTTACCACTTTTAGTAGGGAAAAATTAATAGAATGAAATGAAATTTAATTTTGGAATCTCTAAAGATATGTGGAGATTGTGAATGAAAATGATCTAATTTATTATGTGGTAGTGATTCATAATGAAATAATTATTATATAATGATTCATTTTCGACAATGCTAATAGTATTCTTCTTGGTAACGTCATGTTGGTAGGTGAATTCTCTTGTGTAGTATCAGTTATTCATTATATGAACATAAATAATATGTTATAGGATGGACACCAAAGAATTGATAAATAGTTAGAGAAGAGTATATATTATTTCAGTCCTTCATTGGGAATAATCTCTATGAGGTGATTAAAATGTGGGAAGAGATGATAAATTCTTATGAACTGTACTATTTCATTCATGAAATTTAACTATATGAAATTGATTGTTATCTAAAGTGGTTCAATTAAAAGGTTTCCTGATTTCATATTGTTAAATCATTCCATGGGGTGGGAATATGACATCAGCATTAGTTGTAGACCTTGTATTGAGCCCCAAATCATAATTGATATTTTTCAAAAAAATAAAATCATGTTATATTATATTATATAGTAATATTCACATACAATATATAGGGAAACCAAAAATAATTACATCTATAATGACCTCAACCCCAATATCCATGATTCAATTCCTAAATTTATGAAATTTTTATTAAAAAAACATTAAAATACCAAATAATAAATTATTTTAGTAGTTTTGTAAGACTAGATACATAAGTGATTCCCATTATACATTTACAATTAAAAATAAATCATAAAAAATTAAAATCAATGCATCATTGATTCAAATTCCCTGAATTTATCTTCATATACTAGGTTAAGGTAACAAATTATATGGGAGAAAAAATAACATGAAAGGATTATTTAATGTGTAATAAATCATGAAATATTAAGCACAAATAAAGTGGTATTGAATTTTACTGAACATGAATTCCGTATAAATAAGTTTTATTCTTGAATGGATAAATAAAAATCAGTATTGAATAAAAATTAACTAAAATGAATACAATTTAATTAATAAAATCATAATACAATAATATATAATATCATATGAAAAAATATACTAAAATATACTTTAGAATGAGTAATATTTTAATGAAAATAATAATTATTGGTCATTGTATATCTATCATAGGAAACCCTCTATTATCATGTTTTATCCTCCAGATAGTTTAAAAATATATGTAGAAACCCATTTAACAAGGTCAACTAATTTGTATAATGAGAGACAATGATGAATGTAGTGACTTTATAATTTGGAGTCCCTAACCATCACTAAATTTCCTAATAAATCACCACATATTATATAATCGATTTTACTCATAAACAATGTTCCTTATCAAATATATATAATGAGTAGAGGATAAATTTTTTATAATATTCCCATTATTAATCAAATAATATTGAAAGAAAAAATTTGTATCTATAATTTATTTGTAGTTTATGAAATAATATTATCCATCAATAAATAATATATATATTTATGGGATCATTAATCTATAATGAATAATGGTTCCAAGATAGTTAACGTTTCATGACAATGCTAACCATCATAATAGATTGCGAGATTGCACAATAACTCTTACTATTATGTAATTTCTAGAAAAAAATTCCCATCAATGAAATAATTCTAAATAAAACAGTAAATAAAATGAATAATGAATTATTCATGATATTTCATGTCAAAATTTTAGAATATACATTTTGTGAAATAATATTTCTGCGTAATATAACATATTTCTCAAGGAAGTAAAATTATGGAAAAAATACTTTACCTCACACCTTCTTTTGGATGTACGTGCTTTAAAATCATATATAATGGTTTTAAGAAATGTTGTTAATTTAAATTATTAAGAGACAAAAATTTAGTTTAACATATATTACCCCATACTGAAATTTTATTAACTGTTTATTAATAAAATTTCATTATATTAATTTTTTTACAGCGTTAATTACCTCGTTTTCTCATGCATGCTTCATCATTAAAGATCCATTGAATTCACAAAAGATATAGTTTTATTAAATTTAAAAAATTAATAATTATAAAACTATCATATTTCTACATTATATTTTCATTTCCAACTAACAATGAATGACGGGTTTGAAAGATGATGTAACTTTCAATCATTGATATGGTAGAGAATACATATGCATGAATAATGTTTCCATTTCTCACTTATCATTTTGAAAATGAGTTAGGTAATATATTAAATACACAAATTTATAATAATATCATTAAAATCATATCACATAGTTGTATTTTTCATTCATGTATTTTGGTGCCAAAATTTGAGTCACATCGCTTCGTGAAGGTGGTATCCCCCACGTACATAGATTATGTTATCATCTACACCTAATTGAAAATGTAAGAAACATAATGATATATTATCTTACCTAAGTTACGAATATGTTTTTAATATCATAAATTTTTTCATTTATAACATATATAATCGTTAAAAATTTTCATTGTCACCGTAAATGTAATGTGCTAATGAAATATGAATCCCATCACTTCACGAGGCTATAGTCCACCGTACACATGAGTGACATTATCATGTATCTTGTGGAATGGAAAATAACAATAATATATATTATGTAATAATACCATATGTATAATAATCTTATTTATATCATATATTTTGTTATATACCTCAGAATTCACATCCTTGGATTTTGTAATAGAAAAATAAACGACTTCAATATATGAAGAGTTAGTCCTCTGTATGCATGAATAATGATTTCATAATCATTTTTATTACTGTTGATATTGTTTTCGGTCATTAAATATATATTAAAAAATAAATTTATAATGATTATAATAATTTTTTTTTTCATATTGTTATAATAAATATTGATGGAGGGGTATAAATATTTTAAAAAATTAATCTCATTTGATAATGTTATCTTTTTATAGATTTCTTACATTGGGTTTCAATAAAACTTTTATTGGATGCAAATATGTACTAAAAAACAAATATAAATGGAGTATAAGGATTTGGGGGGTGATTCAGTAAGGTTTTATAAGATAAAAAGTGGTTTGATGGTTTTAAGTGGATAGAAGAGGCGATAGCTTTTTAAAAGTGGGGTGAGTGACAGACGTGTATACTTTTAAAAGACAAAATCCAAATTATGATTTTCACAGGTAACAATTCCGAAGAAATATTGAATAATCTATAAAAAAATATATATTATAAATATATGTCTATAAAAATTTATTTTAACAAGTGATGGGATATTATTATAGCTTATATTATATTATTAACACAATGTAAAAATGTTTTTACAATAATCATAGTAATTAATTTTAATTTCATTAACTAATATTTTTTGTCTAAAAAATTGTTGACTCTATTTGAAATAATAAATTATTATTATTCTAATTATGAAATCAAATTTTCCAAATTCAATCGACAGAAATTGAAACTTTTAACATAAAATTAATCTCATAGACATGATGAGATAAAATAGTCTTTATAGTGAAAATGTTTAATTGTTTACAATGATTTTATATCTATGCTAAATATGAAAATGATTAAAATGACCTTACTTGAGTAAATATGTGTAAAATTTAACAAAATTTTAATTAAAAAATTTTAATTTACCACTATAAACTATTGAATCTACTGAGAGTTTTTCATTTAAAATTTAATATGTCCACTACCCAAAAAAATATATAAAAATACAAAAAATTTAAAATGAGATTAATTTTGAATGGTGATTTCAAGAATTAAGATTAATTTTTATATTAAATTTTATAAATGAATTCAAATATAATATTATGTTATGTTTTAAAGGTGTGACTTATCATTTTCTTGTTTATCCTTAGTGCGTACAACATGTTATCAACAAAATTTAATTTATTCTATAATATATACATAGCAACATTTATGTGTGTTAAATTCTTCCCCCTACAATAATTTCATTCAAAATATTTAATGGTTATTATCTTATAAAATGATGAGGGTAGTTATTCTTCTTGATACCCTCTTGTTCCCATGTTTTTTCATCTATTTTATTGTATCTTTAATGTACTTTTATAATATTCATTATATAATTACTCAATTAATTCTATTAAGTATCAATAATATGGATTTGTCCTCCAAATAAAGATATATTTGTTTCTAACGATGTTTTATCATAGGTGAGTACGTGAATTTTTTGTATCATGTCCTTCTATAGATATTATATATTGAATAAATTGTGAACTTTTGATTGTTTTGGATGTATTTCCAAATAATAAGAAACAACTAAAATTATTGGAAGATATTCATAGAGTTGGATATACCTAGGGTTTATTTTCCCATTCCTATCAACAAAATAACACTAATAAATAGGTATTAATTCATAAAAACACTATATTCCACATGTAATTCTAAACCCTTCCTCTTACTATTGGATGCATAGTTTTACCAACATTGAACTGATTTTATGGGACCATGAATATACAATAACTTTTTTGGTGTATCTACAAAACGTTTTTTGCCTATAATTTTCATTTCAACAACATAATTGAGATATGATTGATTACGACATCTTCATCCAAATAATTCATCATATGGAATCATTTTAATACTTTAATAGGGACTGTTGTTATAGGAGAACTCAAATATAGGTTAATATAGAAAACACATACCTGGAATATCATTCCATTATAACAACAACATGTCTCTAATCGCATGAATTTTCCATTACTAATTTCAATAAATTTGGTAATGGTAAGAAGGGATCATATTAAAGATTGTATCAAGATCCTTTTGAATATTCTTCAATAATTTTGAGGTAAATTGGGGATCTCGATAATGAAAAATTGTTTGTGGTGCACCATGTAGTCTTACAACATCATAAATATAGTTATTTGCGTGGAAATCAAGGGGAAAATCATATCATATAGAGAATATATATGTACATTTGGTTTGGTGATCAATAATAACCCATATTGCATCATTCTTTATAGGAGTCATCAGTTTCATCATGAAAAATTATATAATAATGATATCCAATTTCCACACAAAAATAATTCTTATAGGATCCCCCCTCATAGTTTTAAATTTTTGAAAAATGTATCATCTAGACACATAATCAATTATTTCCCCCAAAAATTGTTCATTAAAATAATGAAACATCTTTGTAATACTGAGGTCTATTGGGAAATTCAATATGTGTTTTTTTCAAACATTTCAATTTTTAATTCATGTAACATTGGAAGACATAAACTATTTCCAAATTTTTGAACACCATATTCTTAATTGATGTATAATAATATCCCATCATTAAATTCATTAAATTTTTTTCTAAAAGTTCTAATTATCAAATTCAGATTTATTTATAGTATCTAACAATGATAGTTTCACCGTAATTTGAAAAATTAGTGATGTCTCTGAATCTATGGTTACACATATAAATATATTTATAAGATCCATGAAAATAAAATCCATCTAAATCCATGTTTGGGTCATATTTCTAAGAAAATGCCTACTCAGTGCATATAATGCCTTATTTTATTTCCTTGTTATTAGTTTATTTATAAATCACAATCATTGATTTTCCACTGCCATAACTTTTTATTCTTAACTACCTCATGTTGTGAAAATATTTATTTTTCAATTTTATGATATGTGTGTATTTCACATGTTTCACTATATAGATATATAACTATATCATCGATGGAATGATTAAAATGGTAAATTCATGGTCATGGTTTGGATACTGTTGTTCATTAATCTTTAATTTACTTATTAAAAATTAAATTAAATTATAATTTCTTATTTGGACACAATCAAGTCCATTCTTCGATGCATCAATATACATAACAAATCCATCACACTTCAAAATGGTTGTGCGAAAATCATAACATTAACCATTATCTTCATTAGTTCATAAAATCATTATTCACATTTAATTATTCAAATAACCTTATTCACCATTCTTGACTGATTTTTAACAGGTTACCCAAATGGAAAAAATTAAGAACTAATCTCGGAGAGTAACAACTAAAACTAATTAATCATTATATCTCAGTTATGTTCATTTTAGTATTCCATTAACTTAATCAATTTTGATTTATAGGACCAATTGAGATTCCCTTAAGGAAGACAATATAATCAAAAAATGAAAATATTTATGCCATAAATCACACGTACTGAATTTTATCATATAACATATTTCTTATAAGAGTCTCCAGAATGACCCCTAGAAATTATAATGATCTTAATTTAATTTAAAATAAGAAAAAAATATCATCAATGTATAACATTAAAAAATCATAAATATATTCCATCAAAATATTATTTATTAGATACAGAAAAATTGAATTTTAATTATTCAAAAAATGACATTACAATGAACTCATAAATTCCAAACCACATTCAAATAGTTGCCTTCAAAATTTCATCTTTCTTTAGTTGAAATATTTTATACCTATAATGAATATTGATCTTTGAGAATTATTTTCCTTCATGATGTGGATGAAAATACTCATCAATGTAAGGCATCAGATACAATTAATTTATCCTAATATCATTAATTTAAATAAAATAAATTTGTATCCACAATGATCAATACTTATTATTTACAAAGGTAATAGGGTATTCCCGTGGTGAGGCACTTGGTGGAATAAATCCCTTAACACCAAATTCAATTTTTTCTACATCTCCAAAAAAAATTTGTATCCATTATATAGAGAGTCATTAAAAAATTTCATGCATTATGGATTAAATTAATGGATAACTCAACATCATTCTGTAGAAGATATCTGGGAAATTTATTAAAAAACCAAAATATTTATATACAGTAGGTTTATAATCAATTTCATGATAACATTTTACAACCCAATATTTTTTCTCTTCTTCCATAATAATCTCACTGGGTAGAGAAACTGGATTTTTATATAGACATGACTCAGATGGAGAAGTATCTTCTTTAGTGAAAATAAATTATTCATCCTCCGCACAAATTATTATATCTAAATTCTGGAAAAAAAATTCATTCTAATTTAAAATCCATTTCATGATTAGAGTTTTATCAATGTAATCCACAAGGATGAAAATATGTTAAGAAAATGAATCATGTATTTGTGTCAGAATGGGGAATTCCTGACACATCATTGTTAAAATGATGCATCTCTGAAGGGTATTTATAGAAAAATCCCTTATTAAATTAAATGGTAAATATATAATTTTCATTTAAAACAGGGTAGATATAATACAATTTGATGTTATTGAATAACAAGAAAATGGGCAGATTTAAATACATGATAATGTACCTAACACCACATCAATGGGTACTTCTGCCTCACCTATAGTGATCAAATAGGATATGACATCATTAGTTATCCACATTTATTATAGATTACCATTATACAAGGATCATAAGTTTTTTTAGTTCCCTATACACCAAGAGATAAAATACATAATTTTTTCCCTTATACCATTTTCATTAGTTTGCATAATTTCATTAATCTATGAAATTAAATCATAATCTAAATAAACTCTATCATTTCACATGTCATTTCATTCCCTTGAGTTCAAAAGTTGGAAAACAGTGTATTTTATAATTATTTATTAAAAAAAATTTCTAGGTGTTTAGATGGGATCTTCATCTCTTGGTTTCACATTTATATGTATAATATTGGTAATTAATTGCTCATTTTTATAGTGAGACAAACAATATCATGATATGAAAAAACAATATTGAGAGATTAAATTCATTCAAAGACTTGGATTTATCCCCACCATTATAGAGACAATATTGACCCATGTGTTTCTTTTGTAATATATAGCATAACATGACAGACATGTAAATGTATATTCATAATCCATGAAACATTATTCTTCCATTATCATTAAGCTTTGTAAAATTATCTTTAAATAATTTTATTGACTATGAGAGAAAGAGTTTCAATATAATTTTTCCTTAAACGATATTCATTATATGAGTTAGAGCATCTATTACTTCTTATTATTCTTGATCAAATATCACCATCGATCTATAACCCCATTGATACAATACATCATAGTGGTATCCTTTAACTTTTCACCACATACCAAGTTCAAAAATATCTTTTTTTGGGTCTTAATCTATTTCATTACTATAATTTCAATAGTAGTCCCACTGTAATTTGTGGGATTTTGTCACAAAACGTGACCCAATATAAGATAATATCGCTAGGAAAATTGTTAATCCATTTGCGAAATGTTATTTTCCATAACATAACTAAGCTACACAAATAGGGCCATTATTTTATGAGTTCTAATACAACCTATATGGGATTTCATTGTAGTAAAATTTCTACATTGGCCATAATTATTAATACCCTTATTCCATCAAGCTATAATTTCTATATAATGAATTACAATGGATTAACTCATACAATTATGAATTTTAAATCATGATATATATTTCCAAATATGGTGTAATAGTTATCACAAATTACAAATTTATCCATTATTCTTATTGGATTCATAAAATATTGTTTCTTTAAGGATATCATTATTTTCAAATTAATTGAAAATGTTTTCTTATGAAAATATGAATTACCCTAAGCATATACCTCATGTGATTCAAAATAGTGGTGGTTTAATGCATATTCTCAATTACTAGTTAACTCTCAATTGATGCCTAATGTAGAATTTTAAAGTTATTTCCCTTAGGCACCTCTATTCTAGAACCACATCCACTTGTAGTATCCAGAAAAAGATGTATTTATATGAAAACCCACTTAATATCTACCATTCCAATACATTAGGATGTTCTTAAATACATATTCACAATTTCTATCATAGGTTTATATTTTTGATTCTCTGTTATCCTCAATATAGTTCCCATGGTTCCCATTAAACATCCTCTAATACCAATATTACTGATATAGTCCTAGTAGCCACATCCATAAATTATCAAATTGGTATATTCACAAGATTAATATCGAAAATGATTGAGTAGTATACAAATTTTGGAAAACAATGTACATACATAATAACACTTTTACATTAGAAAAGGTATATATATTGACAAAATTAAAATATCTTCATCATTGAAACTCAATCAAAGTATTGATCTTCATATCATTGTGAAATGAAACAATATATAGGTGGGAAAAAAATCATTCTAAGGGTTGATTAGAGTGTAATAAATCATTAATCATTATGCATATAAACTATATGAAGGTAAGTATATGAACACCCATGCCATTTAAATAACATTAAAACATCAATGGATATGTTTGAATCAATATAAAATGGTAAATAACAAAATCACATTTCATTTAATAAATAATTTGAGAATTAAATGAATAAAAAAGTAATATTAAAGTGAAAATTTAATAGACAATAATATTCAATTAATTCCCAGTGATTTATGTTCTTAATTATACAATGTTAGTTCTCCGTCACATGAAAACCTCTACAATCAATATCTATCATCAGTATAGTTTAAAACTACTGAAAGAAAGCAATTTAATTTGAAATAAATTATTTCTCTCATGGTCCATGTATATGTATAGACAGGATATATAATTTCCAATATCCACTATTAAATTCATTTATAAAGCATTATTAATAAGGAAAATAATCTAAGTATCTCATAAAAAATGTTCCTTATCAAATATCTATATTGAGAAGAGGATATAAACCTATCAATATATTTCTAGTTAATAAAATAATTTCAAAAGTAAACAACATTAATAAAATTGGTATATATTTTTGAAAATAATAACATCAATAAAATATTAACATTTATACATAAGATAAATTTTATGTCAAATAAATTTAGTTACAATAATGTGATTGTTGCAAGAGAATGTTAGAAATCACAAAAGAAATTGATATTTCACAATAACACTTACAATTTGTTTATTTCTAGATAAAATAATATTTGTGGAAATAATTAAAATAGAAACATAAAATGCAATGAATAATTAATTATTAATGATATTAGATATCAAAAGAATTTTATATACAACTTGTGAAGTAACATACGTGCATAATATAAGGTACATATCAACGAAGGTAGTTTGAGACAAAAAACCATTCCTCACATTTCTTCTTGACATTACATCCTTGAAACTCATTAATAATTTATTTATTTATGTTATTAATTTATATAAAAACATACATATATTTATAAGTATATATATCATCTTATAATAACATTTTACCCCTGTTTGTTAATAATATTTTTTTCAGGCGCCAATTGCCCTATTCTCTCATTTGTTTTTCATCTGGAGAAATATTTTTCAAGAATATATTATATATTTTTACTATTTTTAGAATAATAATTATTACATTGTAATCATATTCCAATAAAATTAATTATTTTAAAACAAATCATGAATGATGATTATGAAAATAATAGTAAACTATAATCATGGAGAATGTATGGTGTACGTACATATGAGTAACATCTCCATTTTCATTGATTATTAGGGTATTTAATATTTTAGAAATAAAGAATTATCATATTTTAATTAATATAATTTTATATAATCAAATTTATCATCTATGTGCTATGTTGATTTAATGAGAATCACAAAGCATCGTGAAGACAATAGTTCACACGTATTCAAATGATGAGATCGACCCTATGTGAGTGAAATGGTTAGAAATAAAAATTAAATATTATAATAAAATAATGATAAGTATGTAATGAATATCACAATAATGTAGTTTTCATCACACACAATCATTAACAATATTCCATAAAACCTTCCATGAAAATCACCAGTGAATGTCGATTCAGATATCTTTGTGAGGTTGTTTTCCTCCATACACATGAGTAACATTATCATGTACCATATAGAAATGAATATAATAATATAAATATATATATGATATAAAATCAATAAGGGTATAATAATGTTAGAAATATCATATATGGGTATATATATTTACACATTATTTCCATCACAACTCCCAACCAGGGGAGGTGCTAATGGAAAAAAATGACATCAGTTAGTGAGGTCGTAGTCCTCCACACACACGGAATATGATTTTATATCGCATTTGAAGGAATTGAAGATGAATTTAGGAATATAAAATTTTATAAATTTTTCCTACTATATTTAGGATTCTTCCATTATTATTTTATAAATGTATAATGTAAATTTATGTACATGACTAAATAAGTAAAATAAAGACCCTCATTGGAGAATGTTACATCTTGTTTGGGTTTCTAACAGTGGATTTTTCTAAGAACATCCTAGGATGTACTTATACTAATTAAAATTATTTTTATATTGCCTATATTTATGTTGGGGTATGATTTGGTCTGGTCCTGGATGATCCGATGTTGTTTGATGGTATGAAGTGGAGGAGATATGGGGTAGTCTTTTATAATTGGACTTAGTTCAATACATGTAATTATTTTAAAGAGTGAATTCCACCCACATTTTATTCTTCTCAAAAGTATCAAAAATTGATCCATTCTTGATTATATAAGGTACATGTTAAAAATATTTCAATACAATGTGTTTTGGAAATATTATTTTTAATTTTTACACCTAATATTATATAATTATTCTCCAAGAAAACACGTTTTTTCCATAATCACTATAAATAATTTGATATATTTTCATTATTTTTTAATAAAATTTAATTTTAAATTATTTTTAATTATAAATTAATATCATTACGATCATGGAATAAATTTCTCTATATTCAATCATCATAATTGAAAAAAGAAATTCAATTTATCCCACAGAAGTACTGAGAGATTGGGGTTTTCAAACCGAAAATCGTTCAAAACATTATAACGATTTTATCTAAATTCAATATGAAACTGAATTTAATAACCTAAATTGGATTAAATGAATTAAAATTGAACTAGTATTATTTAAATCAAATTCAAATATAATTTATTATTATAAATTATTTAAACGAAAATACAATTATATTAAAATTCATTATTTTCAGTATTAGTCAAAATTATTAAACAATATATAATAATAAAACATATCACCCAAATACAGTTATTATATGATGATATCAAAACTAAAATTTACTTTATGAAATAAATATTCTATATGTTTTAAAACATAATTTTAAATTATGTTTGCAAAGAATGATTAGAAACTTTTCCCTTTAAACCTCTTTGCATATCATGATAAATAGGGAATTAAATTTACCCCAAATATAATAATATTTTTATATTTTGGGGTTATAAAATTTTATTAGAGGTGACAATTATATTAGTTACCATCTAAAACAATTAATACTCCAAACATTACATTCGTATAAAAAAATGAAAATAAGAATTTATAATGAAAAAATGTAGATAATTCGAACCTAAAAATAATTATTTTCCCTAAAGTACAACTCTATATAAAAGAAAAAGAATATTATTAAAAGATTTAACATATTTGAGATAATAAAATATGAAATTTTGTGGAATTATAGTTAATGTTGAATCAATTAATGAATAATAATTTATAATATGTAATGTGAGAATTAAAATAGTGTGGGGACCATTGGAATTGAAATGTGAATGTAATAATAGTAACCTGCACATTGGGATTAATAATTTGAAAAAACATTAATAAAATATATTTTTCATAATATTTGACACAACTAATTTATGAAAATTTACATATTATAGTTATATAAAGTAAATATACATATTAAATTCACAAATAAAATATAAGCATATTTTTGTGAAACAATATTTTAATTTATCTTATGAAAAGAAATAATATTTATTTATTAAACAAAATAAGATCAAAAATTATTTTTATGAAATTAAATCCATTTCTAGAATTTGAACAAAAAAAATTTCCATGTGTGAATTGTATTTAATTTTATAAGAAACATAAATTTTAACATGAATTCTAAGCACCTTTATTTTCAAATAACTATGCTTTTTTATATACTGAAGAGGAATTATTTTCATAATAATTGACTAATTTTTCATTTTTTTTCCTAAAAAAAGTCATTAGATAATTAGATCATTTTAAAACAATAAACATAATTTTAAATCCTAAAATATATTTTCCAAAGTGAAAAAAATATTTTCCTATTAAAACATGTTTTTTAAATTTTCTAAAAATTCATTTTTAATAAAAAAGTGATATCATATTATAATGGGTTTTAAAGTCCTAAATCCATTTTTTTGTTAATATATGATCGATAATTTTAAAAAAATTGGCACCAAGTAAGATAATGATAGATGTTTATTAGATGTTTTTGGTTTTTTGGCTTTTAAAAAAATCATCATTCTTTGAAAAACCATGTCACCATAAAAAGTATTTTTGAAAACAATTATTTGAGTAAGTTCTCATAAAAACAATAACCGATTAATGAACATGGTTTCTAATGTTTTTTATCCTTTTAACTATTTCAATACATATTTTTCCAAAACAAATTATATCAGATGGAGAAGAGAGAAATACCCAAAACTGAATTTCCAGAGTTTTTCACCAATAAATTAGAAGATTCTATGTATGTCCCAATGTTTTTAACGTCATATAGAACCACATGATATTTGATTTTTGTTGATTATAATTTGAAGTCACATACACACATGCCTTCTGTACATGGATTTCTTAACATAGAAGTTTTTTCATAGGGTTTCAATTTGAGATAATCTAACAAATATGATGATGATGTTTTTCAATATAGTTCATAATTCCCAGATTATTTGAAAAAAATCATGATCCATGAATTTTTTGAGAAGGGAAAATAATTGTTCAGGTGTGATAATTTTTCTCTATTAAGTTATTTGAAAAATCATTGGCCTAAATACTAAACCAATTATGGGAAATTAAATTCTATTTATAATGTTTAACAAGTCTATAAAGCTGATAAGTTTTCATGTTTCGAATATTGATAATTTTGCAGAAGGTCAAAATTTACTAAAAATTTATTTGTAAATTTTAATATTGGAAAAATTCTTCAAATAATGATTTCTTAGAAATTATGATATTATGAAAGTATGTTAATAATATCAAAAATGAATGTGGTAATGGTTTTTATTTAGGCCGCAAAGATTAATTTAATTTTTTTTAAATAAAAAATGATATATTCAAGTTCTAAACTCGGATATATTGAATGATAAATATTTATGTTATTTGAAATATCAGTCAAAACTTTTTATGGATGAATATTTTTTTGAGTGAAAGGAGATTCCAATATTGTTGAATGACTCATTTTTCAGACTAAAAAATTATACATATTTGAGTGAATAGAGTATTTTAAATGAGAAATCATATGAAGGGTTAATGAAATATATGTTTCTATAAAAATATTTCTAATAAAAATAATTTTAAAGAAAAAATTTATGATGATGTTCTCATGATGGATTTACAAGAGTGTAGATGACATGATATGTTTTTAGATGTTTTCAATTTAATGGGGGTTTTAAATTTTAAATTTTCATTATGTGGGAAAATAAATTATATTTCTAATATATTTTATTTTTAGATCACCAATATAATGGTTTGAATGTATAATAGACACATACAATGAGTATGTTAACTTATAAGTGAGAGAACTGTATATTTGGGTTTCAACATGTTATCTATATATAACATCAAAAATTTTTTTTGAGACAGATGAATATATCAAAAAAATTATTTATAGAAGAATTAGTCAATATCATTTGAAAAAAAATTGTTCTGTAGAGTATTGAGCATTTTATTTCCTTTAATTAAAGCTCTTGTATGAGTTGAAAAATATGTTTTACGTGAACATAAAACTTTTAGTTACTGTCCAAGGTATGAAATTTCTATATCATGACATTAGATGGAAAATAATGGATAAAATAGCCGAACAAATTGTTTCTACTCAATTAAACTAGAGTTAAAGATCATGGTTCTTGTTTACTATACTAAAATACAAATACACATTCTATGATGGAATCCTTTCTAAAATGAAGTAATGGATAGAGGGATTACATATAGTGATCGTAATGATTTTTTTTATAATGTCTAGTAAAGGAGTTAAAAACTGATGATGGGTAATAAATTGAAAAACTATTCATAATGAATAACAAAAGTGATATTTGTTCATGTAGAATAATGAAAAAATTATAAACCTATTGATGATGGTTTCTCAATATGGTAAGAAATATTATTCATATCATTTGTTCTAGAAGAAGAAAATTAACCATTTTTCTCATATTTCATAGTATGTTAAAAGATATTTCCCACATGTAGAATCTTCATAAAGAGATAATGTTCTATTAAAGTTTGTGATATATAATTATTTCAAAACTATTATAAGGGAATGTTAATACTTTTATGTGGTGAACAATTTTAATTCATCAATTCTTGTGAATGTGATTGAATTTTTTTTCTTTATCAATGTTATATATCATTATCTAGAAGAAGAAGTAATTTCATTAGAAAAATAACATAAAATAAAATGATATCATTGATACTTCCCCTCATCTTCCTAATGATTACATAGATCGTACGTGATCCTTTTCAACAGGTATCGAATATCTGTTACACATTTATTACTAATTATTAATTGTTGAAAATATTTTCATTTGTATAATTTTAATTGTGGGAATGATAATTTTACTTTTGTTCTTTATGGAATGAATTATCATATATGGAATGAAATAATGTTTAAATATCTTATGTCCCTTTTTAATTTTATGATGGATGAAAAAGATGGACTTTATCCCTAGGTTGAGATTGTACCTCTTACATCTATTTGTTATGAAAATTTTGATAAAAATTGAGGTCAGATAATTAATTACATTCTACACTCTCTGAATTTTTTATTCTTAATTTTAAGAGATATTTATCTACCAAATGGATTTGAGAAAATAAGACAAATATCTATAATGAAAATATAATGATGAAAAATTAAAAGATATTAATGTAGTGGAAAAAGAATAAATACCTCCAAATGGGTGACTAGGAATCTATATGAGTCTTCTCTAGAAGGGTTAATGAATATTTATACACCATAAGATGTCCAGGATAAAATAAATAAAATTCATTTATTGTTGAGAAGTTTATATTATTTATTCTTAGCAATTTTGATTCTATATTTTCTTCATTAGATGATATAGATCACTAAACTGTATATTTAGATGTCTTACATAGAATATTATTTATATATGAAATGAGAAAAAAAATTTTATGGAAGTAAAACATATCTTTTATCATGAAATTTACTTCAAATCTGAAAATAATTAATAAAAAAATTCTCAATTATAAGGATGTTGAGGAATATGACATTGACGAGTTAGAAAAAAATTTGATTAATTTTTTTCTTCTTTTTATAAAATGTTAAAATTTCCATATGAAATAAAATATGAATGATAACATTATAATTATTTTTCTGTGGAGCTATTAAGAATTATTCTTCATGTTTCCCTAAAAGAAAAGATGATTAAGAAAGTTATGACGGTAATATAAAGTGATTATATCCTTCATGAAACATACTATAGAAATATTAATACTCTACTATGTTTAAGGATACAAGGATATCGAATTCAAAATGGAGATGTTTTTTTATAAGTATGATGGGGATATGGAATGTAATGTTGAAACAATAAAATTCACCCACATTTTTTTTGTAGAAAACACATTTATTGAAAAATTAAATGATGAAGAGTTATGTTGGTTATAAAAGAAATAGTTCTAAAGAAGATACTTTGTGAGAATATTTTATTCAAATATTTTTTTAATTGTGTCTACAAAATATATTAATATTTCAATAAGAAATAATGTAAGTAGAAAAGAAATGTTCTATAGTAAAAAATTCAATAATCTTTTCTTGATGAAATATCTCTATTTCGAGAAGAGATTTATAATTTGAAGATATATCTTGACGAAAAATAATCTAAACTGACATATTGAAGTAATGATATTATTAATAAATTAATAGTGAGATCATTGTTGAAAAATAATTATCTAAAACGTTTTATTGACTTCCATGTTTCAAAAGTCTATTTATGAATCCAGTGAATAGTCTGAGCGGCGTGAACTTTAGAAAGGTCAAAAAAATTATCTTCAATGGTTGAAAATTTAAATAAAAAAATTCATATGATTAAAATTGTTTAGAAAATTATTTATATCTTAAATACCATGAAATTATGAAATTTATAATGTAAAAAAATGAAATTTATCAATCATATGTTTCTACGACCAGTGATTTTTTTGAATTAGAGAATAAATAAATGTTGATGAATAAAATTCAAATAGATAGCCTAAATTATGAGTCTCATAAAAGTAATAAAGTGGAATGTTATAATTTTATATAGAATAATGTTTATAACTCTAAGTATTATGAATGTTACAAAGGAAAATATTCTTTTTATAGATAATTCTAGTATAGTGGTGGATTTGTTCAAAATTTAAAGATGAGTTTGTTTTATTACTAACATTTAAATAATTAATTGAGTAACTTGAAGAAAATATTTTGGGGGTTTCAATTCTCTCATAGAAGTAACCCTGCTAAAGTTGGTATAAATATTAAAAATTTATTCCAACATTTGGAAACTACTTGTGAATATTTTAAAATCATGTACATCTTTCAAAAGGAGTTCATGTTTTGTTATAGAAAAAAAATTATAAAAATTATTAAAAAACCTCATGTAAATAATGTTAATGGAGATGACAAATCTCTTACTATAGAAACACCCCTCAGAGATATAAAAGGATAACGACCTAGGATATTGGATAGTGGGTTCTATTCAAAAATGATAAGATATTTTAGTCTTTTAAATATGGTTAATTTCATTAAATATCGAATAATGGAAATTATAAATTATGAATACCATTGAATCCAAGGTGGTTGATCTACTATTAAATGAGAAGAAAAATTGAAAAAAATTGATTGGATGAAACCCAACATTTTTACTATTTCACTTAATATTGATGATGTTAATGAGGATTCTTATAGAAATGATGTGTTTTTTGTGAATATATTTTAATTCAAAAGTGTTTTTTAGTAGACAACATATGACGGTGAACGTAGATAAAAAAATTGTGTAAAGAATTTGTGTTATCAATGAAGAATGGAATAAAATAAATTGTGGAATAAAAGGATTGGTCACTTATCTAACGGGACTGTGAAAAAATTAACTATATGAGATAGTTTCCATGATTTTCTACATATGAAAAGAATAAGATATTGGTGGTACTTAATTTGTTAGAATGGGAAAATTCAGTGCATAAGAAAGTTAAAATTTGTTCCATTCATCCCCTGAAGCTGATTCATAATAATATTTTTGGGATAATGAAAACACAATCCACATTCAGAGATAAGTACTTGATTTCATTCAATAATGATTTTACACACATTAAATGTACAATGTATTTTAAATATAAATCCAAAGATCGGAAAATGTTTAATATTTTTTTAAGAAAAAAGAAGTAAAGGAATTGCAATATTCTATATAAAATAATTTAATTGATAATTGTGTTAAATAAAAACGAGGATAATTTAGATATAATATTTAAAAACATTGAATTTTCTAGATTTAATTTCTCATCCACACTACAAAAAACAGTGTTCCTAAAATATAAGTAATAAGATTTGTGAAGATGTGACATACAATAATGGTTGAACTTCGTATTTATCACTATTTCTAGAGACATTATATGAGTATAAAATTTTATACTAATAATCATTGATTCATTAGATAATGTTATGATATTACTATTTAGGATATTTTATATAATTATATTAAACATTTGAAACAGTTCATGATTTTTAAGAGCTCAAATATCATAAATATAAAAAGTGTATATCACGAAAGGTTTGACCAATGAGGTTTAGATAGAATTGGTCAGGGGTATGAATCAATTGTTAGATGATATATATGTTTAAACATATAAACAAGGATGATAGATTCTTTTTCTTATGTAATATTTCATTAAAAAGGTGAACAAAAGGATTTACAAACACATGTGGAAAAGCTTGTCGAGGAATATGAAATAGTTACTCAAATACATGAAAAAACTCTCAACAAGGGTGATTCCTTGCAATCTAAATATCCAAACTCATATATTGGTTGTTATGATTATTATATTCATATATATCATCCTAGTATAGGGAAATAGGTTTTATTATGTAATGGTAATGGGGATCAACATCATATAGTTATTATGAGAATAACATCAATGTTTTCTTGCATCTACATCATTATATTCCAATGTTAAGCTAAAAGATATAAGTGATTCATCATAGATTATGGGGTGGGTTCTTGCTTGGTATATTACATGGAAAATATAGAGAAGAATGACACCTGGGAACATCTACCCATTCCAAATAATGAAAACATTATAAAAAAATAGGTTGCTATGAAATAATTTATAAATAGTATAATATATTTCATTACTAAATATAATACCATTGAAATTTTTTTTATTATGATGTTGAATTGACATGAATTTTAGATGATATAAAATCAACATCTATCAGAGTTAAATTTTTCGTGAAATTTTTGTGAGTTGGAATACAAAAAATGAAAAATTATGCAACTTATAGAACATGTAAGGATGAATATGTGTCCACTACTCATATTTTATCACAACTTATGGGGACAAACCCCCAGTTAAATTATTTTCATGTTAAATCAATGTAAACCCTTCTCTAGGAATGTGATAATATGAGTTCTAGATATTTCACTAAAAACCCATTGAAACTTTATCATTTAATGTATATTGATTTCAAATCTCACATCATCAAATATCATGAAGAGAAGAAAGAAGTAAATTTAAAATATGATCTTACAATGGAAAATTTTGTTGACATATTCAAAAAACAGTTACTTAATAAGGAATTTAAAAAAAATAGAATGAACATGGGAATTAAGCCTTTATCCCTACATGTATTAGGTATGTGTTTTCCCCTATTATCATCTTGACATTGTGTTGTATTGTCAATCAGTAGAAAAATGTTGTTTCATAAATCTGTCAATTTGTGTGTACTAAACATATTATGGAACAAATATATTAAGTGGGAGTTATTATAGAGGGTATTCTATGATCTTATAGTGAATCTGTGAATTCTACTACCATTTTATTAATGTGATTATTGGAAACGTTGTTTCTACATGAATATTGAAATGTTCATTGGATAATATGAAGTCTTGAATTTATATGTTAAATAATGTTGAAATGTTACTAAGAGAATATGTATTGTTTGAAATATAATATATTGTTTCGTAAGTAAATTCTAATGTCCATCATAGATATAATATGAAATAAATCATATTTGATATATTTTGATCTCTCAAGTAATTATAAAATTAGTCATAATATATCAATAGCATGATTACATATGGTTTTGTAATTTATGATTGTTGGTTAACAACATGATACAAATTGGGAGATTATTGGTACTAAGATGGATAATGATTGATATTTATTGCATGTTATAGTTTTTTTGTCTGTTTATAAATTCAATATACATTTTATTACATTGTGATAAGAAAAAAAAGTCCATACATAAATGATCAAACTCTATTTTCATAAAAATTTTCATTGATTAAAGTTAACTATTTGGAATGTTCTCTTTTGGGTGCATATGATTCCATATATGTCCATCAACAATAAGGAATATTTGAAAAAATGTTGTGGAATACCAAAAAAAATTATTAAATGACATATTCATAAAAAATCATATAATGACTTGTTGATATCAATGTTTTAAAAATTATGTAAAACATCGTGATGGGTTTTTATGTTGATGAGACTTTGAAAAAGTTTGGGAACATGATTTATAGATATATTGTTACAGACATAAAATTATATATGTTTGAATTCAATAAACAATGTTTCATATAGATATATTCTAAAAAATATATACATTCATTATTTGTATAACATTTTAAACTCTAGGATTTTTCACAAAATTTTTGATAGAATAATTTACTCTAGAGGGTAGAAACTTGTTTGGGTGTTCAATGTTATATAAATAATATTGTTCAAATGATATGTTGATACAATATTGGAAAGTGTTTTACATAAAGATTGTTTAACAATGTTTATCAAGATTGTGATGTTGAGAAGTTGTGATGATTTAATAGATGATAATATTACAAATGCTCAAAAGTCACTAAATAATGAATTTTATAATCTTTTTCATTGAAAAATCATCTAGAAAAACATTTATATAATATCAGAACATGTAATGAATAATTGGTGTTTTTAGAAGAAAAATGGTACTAGTTTTCTGTTATGCAAAGATGTGGTATTATTTAATTTATTTTTAATCATAAATGTTATATAATTAACTAATCATTTATTTATGGAAATAATGTTAATATTTATATATGAAGTTATGAAATGAGACTGGGTCCCTATAATTTCTATGATTCGTTATAGAAAAATTCTAGAGTGAACCAGATAGTCAGTTAAAGAAATTATAAATTATCAATATTATCATCAAACTAAAGCCATTAAGCATGTCATTAATAACAAAAATCTCTCAAACACTGGCGAATTTTAAATTTGGTAACATGAACACAATGTTATGCTTAATTCAAAAAACCATTATAATCTTTTTTTCTACAATAATGAAAGTTATTTTGGATGGATAAAACTCATTGAAAACCACTGGATAAAACCCTCAAGATTCACTCTGATTTGGCACCTTACTCAAAAGAGAGTTCCCACAAATAGATTCCATCAATTTTTTTGTATTCAAATTAGCCCTAAATGTAGACACAGAAATCAACACGGTGAAGTGGCTAATCCCCACTTCCTTTCATGAGCTACTGCATCTATTCATTGGAACTATATTTTTGGTATCTTTAATTTTAGATGGTTGATTCATGACTCTATCAACACTCAACTAATGAGATTTTCTGAAATGGGAAATTCTCATCAAATTGAGAACCTCTTCCTTGCTATTGTTGCAGAGCTACATCATGTGATATGGTGTGATAGAAATTATATAATTCATAAAAATTACTCAATCAATCATAATTTAGGTTGGATGTTATCTTTATTTCCAGATGTGAAGTTGTATCAATTCAAAATGGTCACTTCAATAACACTGTAAATGACCTAACATTTCTGTGATGTCTTCAGATTGATGGATAATTTTTTCCATCACATGACACCTTTGAAGTGTTTTGGAATGCACCCTTCCCTAGTAGGATTAACTTAAATGTGGATGGATCCTCCAATGGCAATATAGGTCGGGTGGGTTGTTTCTCTATCTTCATGAATTTTCTTGGTCAGATCATCATATGTTTTCTTTGTTACATTGACATTACCTCTTCTCCGGAGGATGATATGATGGGTATGATAAATGATTTTACTTTCTTAAAGATACATGGATTAAACTATATATGTATTGAATGTAATTCAACCACCATTTTTCCTAAAATTTGGAATGGTGTTACACACCTTTTGTGGCCGATCACTACCCATTAGATTAATTTCACCAACTCAGTACACGATATTAACTATATTATAAATAATATTTATCATGGAGCTAATACAGTTTCTGATGGACTTGCTAATAAGGGATTAAACCAATAAAATAACTTGATTGATAGTCTCCCTAGTAATTTTCTACCTATTTATGATGAATATTTTAACCTGATTTCATACTTGAGACTCATGTGATCTCTTCTTCTTTTTTATAAAATTTTGTTCTTTGGTCTTTTTTTTAATTGCACCACCCCTCCCCAAATATGAAGTCATGTACATAAAGGTATATATATATATATAATATACAACCTAAAATAAATCTCAAGAGTATTATTAGACTCTATTTTCTAAACTAATAAAATAATACAATGTTTTGTTTTCTAATATTCTGAAAAATTACATCATATGAAGGTTTAGTAAAAGTTCTTCTTGTGCAATGTTTTTTACACAAAAATTAAATTTGAAGAGGAATATTGTGATGATGTTTTATTAAAGGTTTTCGATGTGGATAAAATATTTCTTATTTTGTGGGATGTATATATTTGAGTGGTAGTTTTAATTAATGAATATTAATTTAAGGATAATGATATTAGATTTTTTACGATTTTTTTTTGAGAACACCTATATAACGGTTTCCAAGTACAACACACAAATGTACTATTCATATGAACAAAAAACTGAGAGAACATGATATTTGGTTCTAAATATTTTTTTAGAAAACACATTCAGATATGATTTTTTATATAGTTGAATCAGTCATACATATATTTGGAAAGAGGAAATCATATGAACATCACATTATTTGAGTATTGATACGATTATTTCTTCCCAAAGGATCACATGGTTGTGGTGTAGAAGATGTTTGAAATGAACAAAAAACTTTGGTCACTGTTCATCATAATAAATTCCTTTATGTTCGCATTGGATGTATAGGATTGGATAGAAAAATCATAAAACCTTTTATAGACTAGGAAAGTAAAGTGAAAGAATAGTGTTTTGGTTTTTTAATGAAAAACATGATAGTCTCATTTAAAGGTAGGATCAGTTTCTAGTAAATTGTGTGGTTGTGAATTATTTCCAAACCATGCCAGGGAATAGATATTATTTTTTAATAGATAACTTTATAGATTATTTGGATTATGTAGATTTGATTTCATGTTTTGTTTTCAAGAAAAATGGGAAATAATTAGTAGGAGGTGAATGTTATTTGATAAGAAGGATAATATAAATGGGAAATATGTCATTGATTCAATCTCTCCCCCACCTAGTGATTATATTGATCCTACATGGGAACTTTTATGGGCCATTTTAGAATTATCACTATTTTGGGGATGAATATTTATATAATGATTTACTAAATTTTTTACCCCTAAAATAAATCTCATCTCATGTATAAATAACCCATAACCCATCCATTGGAAAAACAACCCACCTAGACTTTCAAATGAAATATATCCTCCATTATTACCTCTAAGAAGTCGTTTATAATTAGTAGGGATTCTATGAAGTAATATATCACCACGAATTAATGGATTTAATTTCTATAAAAAAGATGCATCACTGATAAAAGAGTATGTTTCCATCTACCATTATCACATGACACGACCCATCCCCCAGGGCCCATGGCATGACATACCCCAAACCCGACACCCGAAGGCTCAAGGTTTTCTACTAGCGTCGATGATGTCAACCTAAAAATGGGAGGTATTTTCTTGACTACCTGTACACACGCACACACAACAATGCCCCCAAGATGAAAATGTAAAAATGAATTACACTAAACAAACACTGAGTAAAAGTACATATTGTTGGTCAAATAGGACAGAATACAAACCCAACAATGGGTGAACTGAAAATAGGAAAATACATGGAAACTCTGATAGTCGTCTGTTGGAAACCCCGCGTGATGGGTAATTATAGACTAGCTATAAGATGCCAAAGAAACATGTATCGCCTGCCAGACCTCACTGGGCACCACAGCCTTAGGCCACCATGTTCCTTATCTAGTCGTTAGTCATCTGCACCAGACACAACACGTGCAGGCAAATCCCCTGCATGGTTGAGTAATGAAATACTCAGTATGGACCCCGAAACCAACTTAGGTGTCACACAAATCCACAAAGGAAATAAAAAAAACACAAAAATATTAGATTCACTAGAGTCAAGTTGACACAAGTATAACTTATACTATTGATAGAAAAACCAATATTTTCAATCACTGAACATCAATCGCTACAATGGAACTCGTCCCTGATAACTTTTATTGGCTAGCTAGGTCACCAAGAACTATTCATTAAATGAGTCATGAAGCCTCACTAGGATGTAGTGTCTTGGAGCCTCTATGGGTAGCTGAGTCATGAAGTATCATTGATAGTTGAGTCATGAAGTCTCTCTGGGTAATAGAGTCACAAATTCTCACTAATAGAGGAGCCACATATTCTCGTTGGGTATTTTATTCATGAAGTATTGGTGGGTAGATGAGTCGATAAGTCTCACTGATAGCTGAGTCACAATGTCTCACTGGGTAGCAGAGTCATGAAGTCCTGTTAATAGCTAATTCATGGAGTCACATTGATAGATGAGTCACACAGTCTCGCTAGTTTGCAGAGTCACAAAGTCTCACTGATTATTGAGTCACATATTCTCACTAAGTTGTTGAGTCACGAGGACTATCTTGGTAATCATCCATAATATATTACGTAGAGGATTTCATAAGGACGTTTCTATCACATGGGTCCCAACGATGAAAATGGTACATCAATCGGACACACGGTCTGGGAGATACGTCCCTCTTTTCTAAGCATGGATTGGTTGCATCTGGGCCTGGTCTGACTAGTTTGGACCGACTCAACCAACCTGACATGGGGTCCCTCATGACCTGATCCTAACCATTTGGGCCACTAGGACTGCACATTGGGCATTACTGGACCTGGTTGATGTTGGTCATGGGTCCAGTTCGCTTGGTCACCCAGGCACCTGAATGTATCCTTCCAAACACACACTAGACGACTGATTTATTTTCAATGATTGGGATACCTTGTGGCATGACTTTATCCCATTGGCCATATTCTCTAAAGAATAAGGGATCATAAATTTAGTCGGGCTGCTCAAGAAACCTGTTTTGGCCTGGCCCAATGGGGAGGCAAGCTTGGAATAACCTATTTGGAACAGACTCGCTCAACAAATCCGATTCAGCCAGAACTAGCTCGGTCCGTCTAATTCATCCTGGACCGGATCAGCCAGTCCGTTTGGGTCGTGTGTGGCTGGAAAACCTTCCTCCTCCCTTTTTTCATCACACAACCCACATGTATCATTCCACTCCTCCTACACAGTGCCACGCTGGCATCACGTTTAGCCCAACTTCGCGGCCTATAGGCTACATCTCTCCATTATCATAGTGCCCACCGAGCACGCCGCATATGCCATCGTGGGGGACAACTGGCTGCTTTATTACGCATTCTACACTTGGGGAGGCATTTCCTTCTGCATGTGGTTGCCGCTGCAGGCCACTGACGACACCTTTCTTAGGCCACTAGGTCCTTTCCAGAAGTTGGATCTCAACTATTACTATTCCCTCAGGCCTCTTAGGTCCCCTCAATCATTTCCATGACCTTGTATCCCCCTAGCCTCTTTTTGGCGAAAGCTTCCACAAAGAACGAACAAGTAATGGGGATCGATCCTTGTTCATGTAGGCCTCCTCCCTCAGTGATAAATGATAAAAAATAGTGGAGGCATGAGATCATAGTTCTATCAGATAATAATCAATCCCAATGCAAAAAAAAACCATTTAAAAACCCAACCCACAAGAATGCACAATCCTGTAGATGGGTTTGTTCATGTTCATTGTTTTAGAATATGAACGGGGAAAAAATAAAACAATTAATCCCCTACTTGGGTATGATTTTTAGATGGAGAGAAATTATGTCTCTGTGTTCATTGGTCTGCAATCCACTTTTTTTTCATCCTTGGTCATTCGTCGTTGGTGATGATTCGTTAGAAGGGTGTAAGAATAACGTGACTACCATTTTTCGCTCCATGTTTCTACTTTTGGTAGTCGTTAGGGATCATCTTCATCACCCACTAGAGCTTCAGAGAAGAACTGGGATTGATCCAACAATCATGTATTGTTTGCTTGTCCATTAAAGGATGACATGTGAATCCGCGTTTCAGTTATGTTTCTATAATGAAGTCATTACACTGTTTCTTTTAATGAAACAACAGATTTAGTTTTTATGACTTGGAAAACCGTTGAGATGCAACGATTTGAAATTTAAAAAAAATAATAAAACATGTTTATTTTGTTTTAATTTTATTCTTTATAGAGATTGAAATATATCTTTTTTTCCTCAACCAGCGCCTGTCACAGATTGGTCTATTCTAGTTGAATATCATTATTATAAGTTCAACAGTGCCCTCAGATTTTTTATCCGAGTAGTGGTTTAAATGGTAGAAAAAAACCACATTCACCTTCAAATAAAAAATCTATAAAAATTAGATAAAAAATTAACATTCACCCTCAACCCATACCGGTAATGGTTAGGCTCCTACTAAGGGTGAACACTCCATCAAGAGATCAACGGTACACTCATATTTAAGCCCGACATACTGTTCAGTAGTTATAAAGATTTGAAAAAAAAATTGTTTCATAATTAATTTTTTATAGACAAAAACTAACTTCCACTAGTGGTCTGTTCCGGCCAACGTTATGATCATATTAATGATATCATACCCTCACGATCTAAGCAGTGGGCTTAGATTTTTTATCCATTTAACTATTCATGAGTTATAAAAATTTAGAAAATAATATAATATAATTTTATTATTTAATTTATGGTTATTACATTTTTTGGGGTTTATCAATGGAAGCAAGCACCGATAATCTCAAGTCACGCCTAGGGTAAACCCAACATCTGCAACACAACGATACCCTTGGATTTCTAATATTCACAACCGTTTAATATTTCATAAATTTTTTTCATTAAAACCACTAAAACAAGATATTTAATGATCAACATTTTTTGACGGGTCATTTTGGGCACTCTGAGACTTTAAATCTCACACCGTCTGAAAACTTGGTCTCAAAATAATTGTATATAATGAAAATTTTATATGATATTTCTGAGTCATTACATTACTCCCCCCCCCCTTTTGGGATTCACGTCCTCGTAAGAGAAAACATGGGAAAATAAGAAATTAGGGGTACTAAGCAAGAATATAAGCCTCCTACTCCCATGTGATCTCCTATAGATTCTCGTGCTACCACCGAATGCGCACTAGTGGAATAGACCATCCAAAAAGATCCCACTCATGTTGATACTCTATCTCCACTGGTAAATTCTGCAAACTTCTCCCCATCGTCAATGTCCAACGCACCCTAGTAGATTGATGTGCAATGGATCATGCATGTACATACTCAGCTACAACAATTGGAAATCATTGTCCACCTGGTGCATCTGTGGGTGATGTTCTAGGTGGTTTTCCACTTCTCCAACCCTTCTAAGAATCATAAATGTTCTAATCAAAAATGGAGATAACTTTATGCCCCAGCTAAATCTCTGCAATTCCTGTTGGGGTGAGACCCAAAAGAACATATGGTCTCCCTCATCGAACACCAAGGGTCTCCATCTCCTATCACCATACTATTTCTTCCATATATATGTAATCATTATCTTCTACTGGATGATGTGCACCTTCTCGTTGGTAGCCCGTACCAACTTTAGACCCATGAGATCTGACTCCCCTAGGTCTTTCCAGCAGAGAGGTGGTCTTCATAGATGCTCGTACAAGGCCTCATACAGTTCCATGCCAATGATGGAGTGATAGATGTTATTGTATGTAAAATACACTAGTTTAAGATGTTCCACCCAACTACCACCAAAATCATGGATGCAATCACAAAGAAAGTCTTCCAAGTTCTGTATGGTCAGATATGGCCGACCATCTATCGAAGGGTGAATTTTTTTTCTCAAGCGCAACTCAGTCCCAAATTCCTTCTACATTCCCTTCCACAATCAATATGTAAAGAATGCATCATGTAATGAGTCGATCATTGAAGGAACCCCTTGAAGACACGCTATCTCTTAGATGTAGAGGTGTCCTAATCCAACTACTCATCCCTGGTCATGGATGGTTAGGATGTGAGCCGGCATGATGAGTCGGTCAACCATCACCCAGATAGAACCATGGCCCAAGGATGTGAGGGGTAATCCCATCACAATGTCCGTAGAGATAACATCATTGTTCCACTATTGTACCTCAAGTGGTTGTTCCAATCCTTTTAGAACATGATGCATAACTTTCACTTGTGGACAAGTGATGAATCATGAAACAAACTCTTCCACCACTTTTCTCATCCCTACCCCCAGTGATGACATTGGAGGTCCTGGAACATCTTCACTAAAGCAAGATGTATTGAAAATGGGGATGTGTAGGACTCTATCAACACCTCATCCTACAATGTCAATAGTAATATGACTCGTCCTCCAGATAGGATGACGTGCTCCTCACCTATTGAAAATACATTATGAATTTTCACAAGGATTACTGAGAACATTGGTCCTCTTAGTCAACATTCAAAAGATGTTTCCCCCTAACTCGCAATAAGACTAGGGGAGTGATAGCCATTGACTGAAGTTATGTTGATCCATCATCATCCATGAAAGGAATCAACATCGCGGAAAACTACTCTGACATTTCACTCAGCAGTATTAGGCCATACCTCCTACTGAGCACATCTATCACTATGTTTCCCCTTCCATGAAAATAGATAATCTAAATGTAATTGTCTTGTAGGAACACCATCCATCTCCGTTGTCTCAAATTCAATAAAAGCCTATGAGAACCTTTCCATCCATGCGAAAGGATACCCCTTTTGTCTGATTGATGCTCCCATCAACCATTTGTTAGTGGGTACTCATTCTCAATGGATACTTGGTTAATGTTATAGTAATACAAAAATATCCTCAAACACTAGGTCATGATAATCCCTTCTTATGTCAGTCCCCAACCTATTCCCCCTAGTTTCAAAGCTCTATGAAATCCCTCTGAAATACTGATGTTATTACTGAGGCCATATCGGGGTGTAGAATGACACAGAAGTCCCTCCCTCTTACAAAGATGTAATTTTGAGAACATATTTTGAAATCATGTTCCTACACTCAGCCTCTGCAAATAGGAATAGAAAACTCAAAACATCCACTTCCATGAGTGTATGGTTGGCCAACTCAAGAGTGATCAGCTACACCCTCCATGCATGAGTTTATATGGTGCTGTCCATGATTCCTTTATTTATAACTAAGAAAATTCTATTCAAATGTTGTGCATATACTACATTCTTTTCCCTAAAACAGTTAATGTGAGAATGATTTGTGGATGACCATTCCATACCCAAACTAACATTGTAAGGCCTCGACGCTGCCATAGAGGGGTTCCAACTGAAACTCTCTCCTCAAGGTTCATATGAAGCCATCGAAATAATTGTGATTATAGAGTATCCTATTAATGGTCTCTCTAGAAATAAGGATCAATTAAAAGGTTAAATTAGAAACTATAGAGCTTGTACAAGATTAATGACAAGAAGGAATGATAAGAACCTGTGTCTATTAAGGTGATAGCTATTAGATGACAATGATCATACCGTGAATCATTCATGGAGCCCTTGGGTCGTACTCCTTGTCTACAGAGAGCTAATCCCTTCCCCTAACCACCAAATAGATGAAACTGGTGTGGATCACCTTGGGGTGGTGGTTGAAACATGTCAAAATGTATAACACCTCTTAATTATCCCCCAGCTCCACTTCCATGTCTTATTCCCTTCAGATTCATCTATTCTTGTCACATCTTGTTCCTCAGTGGATGGTTCACTATTTATCTATAATCACAATGGGCTGAATAATATCTAGATAGATGTCCCCTACCATACATGTAATTAATTACATCTTCTTAGGCTAACTGGACTCACCATATGAGCCATGAGTTGTAGACCATACAATGGGACCTCTTCATAGAATGTTTCACATGTCCATGTATCTAAGACCGGGGTTGGTTTTTTTCTATACAACTAATATCATCCACTAGTTGTATTGGATCTACCACAGGTCTTCCAACCACAAAGGTTCTCTCTCGAACCTTAGCATATGTACGAATTCACATAATAATATCACTATGTCGGATTTCCCTAAACAACCATTTCTCAGTGTTCTAATCTCTGAATCATTGGTCATATTATATTCATTAAGTACCCCGATAATTAGGCATGCCTAGATGAATACTCAAATACTAAAATGTCATCCTATAGAATCTTGTGGGAAATAATCCTATTGATTTTATGGAAAGATCCCTTTATATGAGAATGGTTATGAAGCTCTTCCCACAGGAAAGTCACCTCATCGTCAGATTAGGTAATCTATACCATTCCATCACACAGTTGAGCCACATAATATGCACAATACTTGGACTTCCATCAGATCTAATGATACCCTATCTAGGTTGAAAATTGGTCAGAAAATCAAGCCAGTCTATAGCCACCTGTAAATCAGGCTTGCTTCAAAACCTCAGGGGACTTTTTCCCTAAATCTCTTGTAAGGTGCTGAGCATACATGTGTCCTCTAATGGTAGCACCAGTAGTAACTGTCGATCAGCAGGCAGTGGTATCACTGGGATACTGCCTCAAGGTAACATATCTGTAAACAATACATGTACTGAAGCCTCCACACTCTATGAACCATCCACATGTCCACTCACTAAAATCTGGATTAGCTGCCTCCAAGTATGAATTTTGAAAGCGAATCAAGATGAAGCTCGGGAAATTTATGATACTTGGTGAGCTGACTATGAATCAAAAAAAATCATCAAAAAACACTCAATGATTCATAAAAATAGTGTTATCATGTTCTGAGTTGGGAAAAATAATTCATGGTCCTACTGTATGGATACTTTGGCTGCCACCCCATCACTGGACTCCATGACCTAGAAGCTAAACAAGAAACACATACCACTGTTTCCCCATCCAAATTTATATATTCTTAGTTATTCTTATATAAACAAACAACTTTTATAACAAATTTTCATGACCCACCCCCGGGGCCCGTGTCATGACATACCCCATGCCTGCCTCCCAAATGATAGGGGTTAGCGACTCACACTGAAGGTGTCAACCTGCAAATGGGTGGCATTTTTTTGAGTACCCATACACATGCACACACAATCACACACCAAAGACTAAAAAGTAAAAATGCATCCCACTAAAAACCACTGGGTAAAATTTAAAAAATTTATGTTAAATGGTCTAGAATACACACCCAAAAAAGAGTAAAATTTAAAAAATTTATGTTAAATGGGCCAGAATACAAACCCAAAAAAAGAAACAACAAAAAAATAAGAAAATAATATGAAACACCGATAGTCATTCACTGAAACCCCACCTGATGAGTAAGTATATAGTTGTTTCCTGATGTCGTAAAAATCATGTACTGCCTGGCTGACCTCACTGGGAACCTCCCGGTCTTCAGCTACCAAGTAATCTTCTTTTTCTTATATCGTCTTCACTAGACACCCCACATGGGTGCGAAGCTCTTTCTTGGGTGAGTAACGAAATACTCCATAGGGACCCCGAAAACAACTCGGTTCTCACAGAAATTCAAAAATATATCACAGAATATCGGAAAAACATTAGATTCACTGGTGTCAGATCAATATAGTTATAAAATAATGTTTTGACAGAAAAACCAATAGTAGAAAACACTGAGCAACAATCACTACAAAAGAACTCATACCTGAAGAGTCTATTAGGCTAGCTAGGTCAGCTAAACATATTCAATAACTTATTAAGGAAACCTCACATGGTATATTGTCCATGAAGCCTCAATTTGGTAGGTGAGTTATGTTGTCTCACAGATAGTCGATTCACGATATCTCACTAGGTAGCTATGTCATAAAGCAACACAGATAGATGAGTCATAGAGTCTCTCTGGGTAGCTAAATCTTGATGTCTCACTGGGTAACTAAGTCATGGAGTCTCAATGATAATTGAGTCATTATTTATTATTAGGTATCTGAGTCAGGATTTATCATTGATAACTATGTCATGGAGTCTCACTGATAGGTAATACACAATGTCTTGTGGGTTAGTTTTGTCTTTTAGTATTTCTAAAAGCTAATTCACAGAGTCTCACTAGGTATCAGAGTCACGAATCCTTACTAGGTAAACATCCAATAAATATTAAATTGGGGATATCATCAGCACATTCCCATTATATGGGTCCCAACTTCATAGATGGAATGTCAATAAGACATACAGTCTTGGAGATATGTCTCTTTCCTTAAATAGGGGACGGTTACCTTTGGGCCTCATCCGACTGATTTCGAACGGCCCGACCAACCTGACATGTGGTCTCGTATGAACCGATCCCATGTTTCTACACCATTGTCCTAGACCATTGGGCCTCAATGGACCTTGAAGAGGTTGGTCATGGGTCTAGCCCGCTTGGTCACCCAGTGGCCAGAATTTCTCTTGGCCGGTTTGCACTGGAAGGATGTTTATTTTCCCAGCATAGGCCAACATGTGGCACAAATTTATCATGTTAGACCAGTCTTCTAAAGAGGATGGGCTTGAAAATTATGCAGGGTTTCCCCGTTCAGACTTCCCACTTAGCCAACTATGTTCCGCCTGGTAACTTTTGTGGCCCAGATCGGCCTGGCCTATGGGTAGTCCGATTGGGGCACATGCATCCGATCAACACCCATATTCATCACACATATCACATGGAGTGGGAAGCTCTTCCTACATTGTGCCATGCTATTATCATGTCAATCCATCCTCTTTATTTCACACTAAGCATGCCACCTCCACTGGCATGGTCGGAGAGAGATGATTGATTTGTCCTGTATAGAGCCCACATTGATGCACTGCCTTGTTTCTTTGGATTTTTCATGTCTCCGACACTACTACACCGACGAAACCTACCGCAGGCCACCAGGTCTACTTCAGTGGTCCAATATCAAATTTGTTTATGCCCTCAGGCCTCTCCAGTCACTTCCATCCCTATTAGAACCATAGATCAACCTTGTCACCATTTTGAGGATTCAACCCTGAATAATGCAAAATTAGGGGCCACGATCCTTTTTCTCTTAAGACCATACCCTCTATATGAGAAATTTTAAAACATGGGAGGTGTGGGATCATAGATCGATTGGATAATCAGAAACCGTAGTGCAAAAAAACCATGGAAAACACCCTCTCTAACAAAAACAATATCCCAAGATAATCCTATTTGTGGGTTGATCGATGTTCGTTGTTTTAGAAAAAAATGTGGAAAACATAAAACAATAAAACCCCTCCATGGGTCAGATAGATCGTTGGAGATGAACAGTGTCACTGCATTCTTCATTATGTGAGCATCTATTTATGGATGTTGGTCATTCGTCATTGGTAACGATCCGTTTGAAGGGTGGAAGAAGAATTTGTTCACTGTTCTTCACTCCATGATTAGATGTTTAGCGGTCATTGCAACTCGGTGTTGTCACCCCCTAGTGCTCTAGAGTAGAACTATGATTGTGCCCACAATACTACATAGTTTTAATGGACATTAAAGGAAGAAACATGAATTAGCATTTCAGTTATGTTTCTGTTTCGAAGTCATTACACTATTTCATTTAATAAAATATTGTATAAAGTTCATTCGGTTGGAAACCTGTTGAGCTAAAATTATTTCAAATTGAAAAAAAACTTGTTTATTTTATTTTTAACTTTTTCATTAGAGTCTTTAAAAAAGTATATCTTTCCCTAGACCCGTGATGGTCGAGTTTAGTTCCATTTTAGTTGAATCTCAACATTTTTAGATCAACTGTGCACTCAGATTTTTGATCTGAGAACCAGTTTAAAAGTCTTAAAAACACACTTGCATGTTTATTTAAATTAACCTTAAAAAATAGTTCAAAAATTTTCTTTCACCCACAACCCATGCCAGCCATGTTTTGGGTCTGCATAATAGGAAATATGTCCTCACAAGCTTAACGGTACCCTTGATTTTCAATCAGAGATACCATTTAGGAGTTATAAGGATTTGAAAATAAAAGAATTGTAACTTTATTTTGTATTTACAGCCAAAAAATAACATCCACAATTTTCCTGTGTCGGCCCATGTTAGGGTCTTTCTAAAGAAAGCATACCCACATGAGCTCAGTAGTGGTCTCAAATTTTTAATCCAAGTCACATATTGGGAGTTAAAAATTATTGAAAAAAATTAATTATTTTATTTACTATTATGCAATTTTTTAGTTTTCAGACTAGAGGCCTACGACGACTACTCTTAAGTCGCGCATAGGGTAAACCCATCATTCTGAACACAATGGTGTCCCAAAATTTCTGATCTGGGTACCTGTCTAAGAGTAATTCAAAATTTTCAAGAAAACTTCTCCATTTTACTATTTAAAGCTTAAAAGTTTTCGATTGATCATTTCGGGCACTCCAGCCCTTGGAATCGCATGTCGAATTAGTGCTTGGTCATGAAATAAATCTATATAATAATCATTTTACATGGGATTTATGAGAAATTACATCGCATTTTCATCTTTTTTCCTCCTTTTCCAAATTCTATTCAAAATGTAATATTATATGACTAATTAAGTATCATGTTAACATTATAATATTGATTTTATCTTACTATAATAATTATATTTATTTTCTATTAGTATTTTAGTCTTATTTTACATTTATGTATATTTTCCTTTAAATGGACAGTTTGTTCACAACAAGGATGACCTCAATTGTTTTCTTATCACAAACATTGTGGATAATTACAATAAAATATTTATAATTAATATATATATAGGTTTTTCTATACTTATAATGTTAATCATACTAATTTATACATTTAATAAATAATGATCATTACATTGAAGCAATATATGATATTTTATAGAAAATATGACATCAACACATTTAAACTATAGAACGTGGAATAATGTAATAGAATGCAATGATTTTAATTTATCAATAGTTTATAAATTAAACATAATTAAAAATTTTTGTGTTTTCATAATAATTTTTTTATTTTTAGTTGGCGGAAAAGTTAAAAAATATTGTGGGATTTAATATAGAGGGGTTCTCAAAGCCAACTCTTTCTTTTGGTTTATTTCCAATATCACATTGTTTTCAGTTTTTGAATTACAAAAATTTATTAAACATTTATTTTACATATTTATCCCCTTGTATTTTGGTGGATATACAATTTTTCACCTTCTTGAAATGATTTCCATGAAAAATAGAAATAATTTTCAAAGTGGCATTACATTCCAAAATACATAAATCACTCATATTTATTTACTTCTATCGCACTCATGAATATTGATATTTTATTCTAATATATGATTTCACATATTTATTTTTGAACCCCAAAGAAAAATCCTCAAATTTCTCATTACATAACCCTAAAATACCTATTTCATTCCATGATTTTATTTTATGAATATTATTTCCTCCTTCCACAAGACTAACATGATAATCATGGTTTTACGATGGTATGGGTGGATACATAAATGAATATCCCTCAAATGAATTGGATAATGTGAAATATCTTAAGTGATTTTTTGAATTATATCTAAACATGATAATATATATCATCACAGTTATAAGGTTATTATTTATTCATGATTTTTACGTATGAACTTGAGAATATTATTTTTTGAAATATGTGTGGTATTTGAGAAATATGTTATGATATTTCATTATTAGGGATATTCCTCATCCTATGTCATTGTCATATGTTTCTCGCTTTCATAGGGTGGGGATTCAATTCCAATGAAATAACTATTATTATGACTATGCTCACCAATATACTATTGATCCATGTCTCTAATTCATTAAATGGTATCCCTCCCATTACTAATATTTTATGTCACCCTTTTCTGTTATATACATCCTCATGTGATTTCATGAATAGAGGATAATTTATATATTATAGGAGGATAATGAAGAAGGATTTATAAAATATTTAATTTTTATTATATAAATGGTATTTTTATTCATAATTTTCCATGGTGACCATGATAATAGATCCATGATTGTACTAATATTATTTTATTTGTCATAAAAATGTTGGAATGGTTATTTAATTAAACAAACGGGTTCTGTAGTTTTTATTAGTGCACTTTTTAGTTAATTTAGGAATTAGGATTTTATATTTTTAGTGAAAACCCTATGGAATTGTTTATATATAGGTATTCATCTTCATATATGGTAAATTATAAGAATATAGGTTTTCCAAGAAATGAAATAACTATCTGGAAAATAATTGTGAATTTGGGTCCAACACAGTTCTTCATAGGGGTAATAACCCTAATAAATAATGATTGTACATTTACTTGATAATAAAATTGTACTGAAAAAGTGGTATTATTGTACACATAGATTTAAATTCCTACTGCATGTTCATCAGTTAGTCACAAACTATACGAAATCCATTATATAAGATAAATAACTAATATAATTATACCTCATATAGATTATTGAAATTAATGAACATGATCATAAATGTATCATTTAAGAAAAAGCATAGATATATAGATCAATTAATATATGGATTTAAAATTAATTTCCATATTATAATAAATTATTTTTTTATATCATTCAAAATTATGATTTTCAAACCTTATCTGTTTTAGAAAATAGGTGGAAGCTGGAGAAACACGGCCAACAACCTGTGTGAAAGACAATGAAATTATTTTATAAAAGAAATTCCCAACAAAAAATAATATGGAATTTCTTTTTTGATTCATACATAACTATCATTGGATATGATCAATAAAATAAACTACATGGAGTATCTAAATTATACCAATATAGAGAAGTTAGATATTGAGCCATTTTTATGGAAATTTCGAGTAACATTTAGGGGGTCTTCCAATCCACATGTCATCAAATAGTTGAATTACTTCATATAGATTTGATTTAACTACAATTCTCAAGGAAGTATGATGTTACCTTGGTTGTAAGTAGTTTTGATAGATATGAGGATAAATGTTAGAGGATAACAAATAATACAAATCTGATGAAATAAATTGAGTGGGAAGAGATTATTATTTTATATTTTTACATGGTTTTCCCTCAAAAAATGGAACAATGGTGAAGAGAGAATAGATGGATCTTTATAAAATTTGGTTTAATGTTTCATTAATTATGAGGAAAAATTCACAAGTATTTAATTAAAACCCTAATGTTCTATTATAAAATACTCATACAAATAAATTTATTTTTTTGATCATAAAATCCAAACATCACAAGGTTAATATAATTTTAGAAATTAGTCATTACAAATAAGTAACTCGATGTTATCTAAAATAAGAGATAAAATTAAAATATTAGACCCATTTACACATAAATAAAAAAGATAAATGGAGTTTCATGAAGTTTGGTTAAACAAAAATGGATTAAAGATGATCCAACCTCCAAAATGTAAAAGATATAGTGTCAAGAATCTTTTGAATTAACCCTAAGGGATGGAGTAATAATATATGTGTTGGAGTGAATTCCAACAAGACCATGAATGAAAATAATACATGAATAAGTTAAAAATGATATAGGAAAGATGTTAATTGCATAATTCACCACCCATGCCTCTGTTCTTCATGTATATATAGGACGTGACAATGAAATCTAGTTTACTATACCTTGGGTCATCAAGGGTAATCAAAGACAACAAACATTAAAGGGGAAGAAACATGGGAAATTATATTTCATCATTACCACAAAGGTGGAACATGAAAATAATGTTGTGAATGGTTTTCATATTGTCCAACTGAGAATGAAAAAATTATTTAATTGATTCTAGTTCATTGAATGAAATTATATATAATATTTTTTTTAGCAAACTTGAATACCAAAACCTCGATACCCTGAGGTAGAAAAATCTATAAAACCCCAATTGGTGCGATTAATGAAACCCATGTGATGGACCCTTTAACTATTAGGGTTTATATGAAGATTCATCCTGAGAATCGGATAATCATTCCCTCAATGGAATTTAATTCTATAAGGGGCATGGATTGTCTCTCATTATATATAGATCACAAAAAATACATAGAAGATAAAATTTCATTATATTGTCAGATCCAACCCATTATCATCTATAAATTTATTGATGATCGTATGCCTACATTAGAAATCTGTCAACATTGTAATTGTTGATACCCTGTTAAGAAAAATATTGTAACACAATTTTTTTATCAATGGAAATTATATAAATTTCAAAAACTCCCATTATGAGAAAATATAATAATCTATTTCTAGACAAGTTTCAAGAATTTCACATAGAATAATAGTTTGAATTATTAGTTTAACTCATAACGACAAACACTCCTATCACTAAATTACCCCATATAATGGCCTTGATCTAGCTGGAGGAGCTATATATATAGTTGTATGAGAATATCAAAAATGGATTCATACACCCTAATGATGCACTGCTGGGTGAAGAAATTATCCTTTTCTAGAGAATAGATGGATCAATGTAGGTATGTATGTATTTATAGGATCTCAAGAAGACCCTCATAAATAAAAATTATCAGTAACCAAGTATTAGTGACATGTTTGATGAACTATGAGGAGTTTACTGCTCCCCAATAGTAGATAATTATTCCCGATTACACCAATAGATGGTTAATAAGGAACGTATTCTGAAAGTAGCCTTTGGTAAAAGGTATGGAATTATGAGTACATGATTAATCCAACCAGATATAATAAATCTACTAATATTCTATTGGATTTTAAGAATGATTTCATTTGATACTACCTTGAATTTTTTAAGTTATTCATATTTTTGTTAATCACATTTAATCCATGTGCTTGGAGAAACATAAAAAGAATATAATTATTGTGTAAAAAATATAGTAAAATGAAAAAATGTTTTAAAACTCATCATGTAGGAATTTCATATGTAGGAATTAACATTCTAGTCAAAAATTATTACAAATATAATAAATTTGATGGATCCTTCATAGTTGATGTAAATTCAGTAATATACCAAAAAGTTACTATTTATAAAAAAATCCATTATTTTCACATCATAAAATGGAACTGCAAAGGATTAGAGAAAAACAGCGTATGATTATTTAGCCCAGTAAGGATGTTAATACAAAAAGGGGTTACACATTTTTGCTTGAAATAGCGGAAGGAATGATTTAAAGATCTCAATCATAGCCTAATCATTATTCTTATAGACACAACACCATCAAGTGTAGAAGGTTGTTTGGTATACAATGATTCTATAAATATAATCTGGGGATGTTTCATCATGTATAATGACGATGAGATAGTTGATGTCATATGATGGTCGATCATACATGAAAAAATCTACTCAATGAATAATATTGAGTTAGAAGCAATGATCATCACCTTTTAGGATTTTTTAAGTTCCTCAAAGATGAGAAGTGTGATGTATATAAATATTACTACAGTATAAAGTATATATTCAGTGATAATGAGTTAATCTTGTTTCAATGAATATGGTGAGATAAAAACAAGGACTACAATTTATTTACTGTGTACAATATGATAAAACAGAACTTGGTAGGTGATGATCATATCAGAAAATAACCTTCTACTATCTCCAAGTCACTGATTCTTAGAGACCTTTTCTTCATTAATATTCGAAGGATTGATATTGAAATTATAATTTAAGAGATTACAAGATACATTTCTTAAATGATTTTCAAATAATATTTCTATTGAAAGAACAAGGAAGGAAAAATGAAATACCATGAGATAAAAAAATGTTGGAATCATCAATTGTAGAAAAAATACATGAGTTCCACATCAAAGAAGATGGTGTCATTTTCTTTGGATCAAAATATTGTGTTCCTAAAACTGTATAAAAAAATAATGTGACATTGGATAATTCAAATAAGCCAAATTTCTACATCCAGAGTGGGTATATTGAGCTATATTGTGATTATTAAGATCACTCCAAGTGGGAAAATATGAAGGAGATCATAAAGTAAAGGAAAACGTTATTGTTATGTCATAAAATTAATTTAGTGTGGATAAAGTCCAATGAGATGATGTTACCATTTCCCATGCTCAGATGGAATGAATATAACATCACCATGGCCTTTTTCAGTGGTTACTCAATAAAATAAGAATGATTTAATCCTAAATGTTTTTTTGTGGTACTAATCAATAATACTATACAATTCATAAATTTTTTGGAATATATATCACTTAAAAAAACACTACGATATACCTAACAGATGAAGGGATGATTTATTGGGCACCATATTCGATCGTATCTAATTATGATCATTGTTTTATTTCAATATTATACTTATGTCACCAAAATCCAAGTAATAATTAATTGAATTTTATTATAGTCTACCACCCAATACAATGTCTCATCTTGAGGATAAAAAATCAATAACAGAGTACATAATGAGATCATAGATAATGGAATTTGAAGGTTGGATAGATTAATATCTCCCACTATTTGTGTTATCATACAAAAATATCATCCAATTGAGTATTCAAAAATTGCAATAAGATTAATTTTTTGGGAAGTGATGCGGTGACAATATCACTTTTGTATATATTCAACACTGGTAGGGGGTGAATTAGTGTTGCAAAATTATTCAAAAATTATTACTATTATTTTTTTTACCTCATTATCAGGATGGTATATTTATTATACTATTTTCCTTTCTATATAACTTGAAGTTATATAAAATTTGTAAAGGAAAGGATGGAATGTATTTATATTTATAACTACTCAATAAGAGTATCAAATCCTTATTACGGACTCACAATAATCATGTAGCACAAAACAATTTGAACATAATCCTCCATTTATGGTTATAAAAATCAGGGATAACCATTCAATATTTTAGAATTATTATTAATTGATCGTTCATGTTTTGAATTCTCATAGATGGTTCTTACAATAGCATTTAAGAATTTCATCACATTTTAGGGTTCCTTGTAAGACATTGTATTTAATAGACATATCGAGACATCTTATTGATGTCACAATTCAATGTCTATATTTTATATAACATATGCACTTATTACATTCACCTAAAAAAAACTAGACTCTTATACTATCACGACCCCTCTCCGGGGCCCGTGCCGTGACTACCCCAAGCCCACCTTCCATAGGCCAGGGGCTGGCGACTAGCACCAAGGTGTAAATACTGGTATAAAGGGAAGGAATTTTCTTTGTAATGTAAACAAACACCACAGAGCAAGCAAGTAGTAGAAGTAAACACTTAGTAAAAACTGTGTACAACAGTAAGTGTGGAAGAGTAAGTGGGCCAGAATACAAACCCAAACTGAAAGTAAAGTACAACTGGAAGGGAAAACAACAACTGAAAAGTAAATCCACAACATCGAGCTATCCACTAGAAATACCACCTGAAGGGTGAGTACAGATAGCCTCCATAGCTCCTCGGGTCCATCCGTCCGCTCCGAGAACGTCTCGTCCAGTGGTCCACCTCCAAGTACCATCCTGCTCCGCAAGCCTCAACTACGATCACCGATGTCCGTCGTCTGCAACCAAAACAACGTAGTGCGGGCATAGCCCGTGCAGGGGTGAGTATAGGCTACTCAATAGGGACCCTGAGACCCCTGATGGTCTCCCAGAATCCACAAAGGATAATCCACAAAGTAAAGATACAATCACGAAGTAACATTCGACACTGCTTAGGTATATGCCCATACATATACCTAAGTCATCAATTCTCGTTCGGATCCAACATCTGAGCCCATGTACAACCCAGTACACAAAAGAAAAGCAAATGTAAATCCACACAGGATAGCACAACACAATCCACAATGGAAAGCAAAACATGATTCATCTCACACAGGAATACTTCTTCGTATGACGATATAGATGATCAGATATATCCACTGATTCATCTAAGCTGTCAGACCCACAAAGGATCGATAGGTACTAACCCCCGCAATGACCCACAAAGGATCTGACCTACACAAGATCGATAGGTAACTAACCCCCGCAATGACCCACAAAGGATCTGACCCACACATGATCGATAGATAACTAACCCCCACAAAGACCCACAAAGGATCTGACCCACACATGATCGATAGGTAACTAACCCCCGCAAAGACCCACACAGGATCAGACCCACATAGGATCTGTAGGCACTGGCCCACACAGGACCGCTGAGCGCTGACCCACACAGGATCAGACCCACATAGGATCGGTATCACTGATCCACATAGGATCGTTGAGTGATGTAGTCGTCGCCGTCGAATCCACTAAGGATCTCTGTACAGTCATTGTCGTCGTCGCAACCAACTCTAGGGTTCCCGCATACAACAAGCTCGTTCGGGAGGGTCCACTCGATGAGCCGATAGGCTGATACATCAACTGAAACATAGTCTAGATTTGATGTATCCAAAAGTTCCGCATCGTCAACAGGAACTCAACGTCGCAGACGGCGCGTCAATCGGACGCCCGGTCTGAGAGTTATTGGCTTTTTCGTTCTAGGGGCCCGGTTGGTTTTTAATTCAAAGCCAACCCGACCATACTCCACCTGCGTCCAAAACTCGGGTAGAGTAAGCCAAAAGATCTGTCTCACTTAGAGGAATCCATCAAAGTCGACATCATGTCAATCAGACGTTCGAAACATAAGTTATAAGAGTTTCTGCTCCGAGGGCCCGGTTAGTTTTGTGAATGAACCAACACATCCGAACCCATAGTACTCCAAAACCTTGATTGTAATATGTCAAAACGACCGCCTCGATCCAAGGATCACATCACCACTGACGGTGCGTCGATCGAAGGTTCGTAGCCCAAGATATGGGCAAAATACCATAAGGGGTCCGAAAACAGGGGGTCTGGGCCCGGACCGACCCGGCCCAACCCCCCCGGGGTCGGCCCGACCCGAGTCTAGGTTTGACCTGGATGTCGTGACCCGGCCCGGCCGACGCGGCGCGGCCTGGCCTGGGCGCGACCCGGCTGGCGCTGGCCGGGTGGCCAATGGGTCGACTTGGCTGTTACGGCCGAGCTGCGGGCGGGGGGCGCGTTTCCCCCGTGTGATGGAGCCGCGGCCCCGCGTGGGGCCGCCCTTGCCAGCGGTCGGCCGCATCCCGTGCCCCTCCGGTCCCGTGTGGTCGCGGGACCTCACCTTTCCGTCGTGGCTGAAGCTGCGATGGCTCCTCCCGGCAGCACGCCGGGCGCCGCCGCCCCCTGCCGCCGTGCCGACGAGGGGCGACGGCGGGCTGCTCCGCGGACCACCGGACGAGTTTTGTTGGTCGGAATTGCATGCCGTCTTCGCCAAAAGCCCTCCCGAGGTCCGTCCTTCACTTCGAGGATCTCACATCGCCCGTGCGACTTACTTTGTCATCGTCCACCATTCCGCACACCAAGAACGAAAAGGGCGGTGGGTTCGGACTTGTTCGTTGGTCCGCACCCACCACGTTAGCAGTTTTAAAAGTCTCACAACATACATTTTATCATACGCTGCAGGTATAAATCACAAAGATTTAAATTAATCAAACCCCTACCTCAACGTTGTCGTCGAACGTGAGTTCGTCGCGGATTTAACCGTCACGGAAGAAGAGGATCTTCGCGTCGCGGAAAGGGTGTCGCTGTCGTCGCGGTACACGGCGTTGCGTAGAGAAACTCTGAGGATTAAAATCACTCAGATTTAAGTTGCAACAAAAGAAACCATGTCGAGGATATATTTCACAAAGAATTAAAAGAACCGTAATCCCCTACCTCAATCGGTTGTTAATCGAAGGTTGTCGCGGGGAAGGAACGTCACGGAAGAAACATCGCGGAAGGAGAATCGTCGGCGTCGCGGAACACAGCGTCATGTCGTCGATCTCCGAGGGTTCGGCGTTCTTCGTCACCCTTCGTCGAAGGTTGGCGTTCTTCGCATTCTTCGCATTCTTCGCAAAGAAGGATGAAGATCGTCAAGATTGAGAGCTTCTCCCAATCCTCTCAACAAACAACCCTCAAGTGAAATAAGTATTGGTATTATTTTATTCTCAATCCAACAATTAGAAAATCAAAGTTATGTAACGAACCATTAATTCGATGAATTAATGGTAACGACTTAACTGCCCAATTAATAGGGGCGTTTAGAATTTAAGAAAACGCATCGGTTGACTTTCATTTAAAAGAGGTTTTCGCGGGTGCGTTACTTAGAGGGAAAGAAATGGTGGGTCTCATGCGGGACCCACCTCACAAATATCCTACGAAGTGGGTATGATATTGTGGGCCCCACCTTATCCGCTTAACCTTTCTTAAGTGGCTTTTAAGTGAAAAAAAATAAAGTTGTCGCACCACTTTATTTTATTTCCTAACTTAACCCAAAAAATTAAAAACCACACCCGAGAAAATGAAACTCCAGAAAAGGCGTTTCTAAGAAAATATCGTCATTGCGATTCCATTGGTGCCCTTGGAATTCAATTCTGAGCACTGGATCAAAAGTTAGGATGACCCGCTCATTCGTTTAGTGAACGTACCTAAGCTAAACTTCGAAAATTGATTCCGGACACACCGGGCCTCGGAATCAGGTTCCGTTAGAAACTGAATTCTTGAAATATTCCAAAGAAAATTAAGAAAAAAATTTCCTTGAATTTTTCGGGTCTTTACATCACTCCCACTTCAGTGCTTTAAGTCCCCGTAAAGATACATCATAAACTAGGGAAACAGATGTGGGTACAGAGCACACATCTGAGCCTCCCCCTCCCAAGTGCTCTCCTGGAGGTTCTCGTGCTGCCATCTGATGCGCACTAGAGGGATCGATCGTCCATGTAGGGCCTGCTCCTGTCAATACTCAATCTCCACTAGGACCTCCACAAAATTCACCCCATAATCAACATCCAGCTCCCCATGGTCAATGATATGCATCGGGTCGTGCACGTATCTCCTCAGCTGATATACGTGGAAGACGTCGTGCACCCGGTGCAACTGAGGTGGTAGAGCCAGGCGATAAGACACCTCGCCAATCCTATTGAGGACCTGGAAGGGTGCGATGAAGCATGGAGACAACTTTCCGCCTCGGCGAAATCTCCATAATCCACATCGAGGTGAGACACGCAAGAAGACATGGTTGCCATCCTCGAACTCTAGTGGCCTCCGCCTCCTGTCAGCATAAGACTTCTGCCGGCTCTGAGCTGTCCTCATCTTCTCCTTAATGACCCGGACCTTCTCTGTCGTGGCCTGGACCATCTCCGATCCCACGAGTGCTGACTCTCCAGGGTCTATCCAGCACAAAAGAGATCTGCAAGCTCGGTTGTACAATGCCTCGTATGGTGTCTTCCCGATGGTGGAGTGGTAGCTGTTGTTGTACGCAAACTCCACAAAGGGTAGGTGGTCCTCCCAGCTGTGACCAAAGTCGAGGATACATGCACAGAGCATATCCTCAAGAGTCTTTATGGTCCTCTCCACCTGACCATCCGTCTGAGGTTGAAAGGCGGTGCTCAGATGTAGCAGCGTCCTGAACGCCTCCTGAAACCCCTTCCAAAGCCGGGAAGTAAAGAGAGCATCCCGATCGGAGACGATAGATGATGGCACACCGTGAAGCCGTAAAATCTCCTGAACGTAGAGATGTCCAATGCTCTCCACTGAGCCCTGCTTTCTGATGGGTAAGAAGTGAGCCTACTTGGTGAGTCGGTCGACAATCACCCAAATGGAGTCGTGACCTCTGGAAGTGCATGGATGTCCAGTCACGAAGTCCATAGATATGCCATCCCACTTCCACTCCGGGACCTCCAAGGGTTGTACCAATCATGGTGGTACCTCATGCTCTGCCTTCACCTGCTGGCAGGTGAGGTATCGAGAAACGAACACTTCCACTGCCTTCTTTATGCCCGGCCACCAGTGCTGTCGTCTGAGATCCTGGTACATCTTCGCCACTCCAGGATGTACCGCCAAGGGAGAAGTGTGAAACTCTCTCATCACCTCCTCCCTTAAAGAAACTGGTACCAAGGTACGTCCTCTGAAAAGGATGTCATGATCTCCTCCAAAGGAGAAACCATCAGGTGCCTGTCCTGAGGATATCTGCGCACGTCGCGTCTCACAGTCGGCGTCCCCATGCAGTGCCTCTCTGACCCGCTGCAGTAGTGGAGGAGTGACTGTGAGTGACTGAAAGAAGGCTGATCTATCTCTATCCATGAGGGATATCTTCAAAGAAGCTAGTTGCTCTATCGCCTCCTCAAGCAGCTGAATGCACATCCTCCTGCTAAGAGCATCAGCTACTACGTTCCCCTTCCCAGGAGTATAGACTATCTCAAAGTCATAGTCCTGGAGGAACTCAAGTCATCGCCACTGTCTCAGTTTTAGTTCCTTCGGAGAGAATATGTACCTGAGACTATGATGGTCAGAAAAGACTATAAAGCGCTCGCCAATTAGGTAGTGTCACCACGTCTTCAGAGCGAAGACCACTGCTGCTAACTCCAAGTCATGGGTGGTGCAGTTATTCTCATGCGGCCTCAACTGATGTGATCCATAAGCGATCACCACCCTCTCCAGCATCAGGAAACATCCGATTCTGGTCCCTGATGCATCGTAGTAGACTACGTACCCAACTCCCTCCTCTGGAAGCCTCAAGAAAGGTGCGCTGGTCAATCTCTATCTTAGCTCCGGAAAGCTATGCTGACATCTGTCTGACAACACAAAGGGTTTCCCATTCTTTTTCAAAGATGAGAGTTGTCCCACAACTCTGTAGAAGTCTGGCACAAACCTCTGATAGTATACAGCTAGTCCCATGAAACTCCGCACCTCCGTCACGCTCCTATGTGGCCCCCAAGCTAGCACTGCCTCGATCTTCGCAGGATCCACCGTAACTCCCGCCTCAGAGATGATGTGCCCCAAGAAGTGGACCTCACCTAACCAGAACTGACACTTTGAGAGCTTTCCATAAAGCTGGTGCTCTCGGGGTGTGTCTAGTACAACCCGTAAGTGGCAGACGTCCTTCTCCTCAGTCGTCGAGTAAATCAAAATGTCGTCGACGAAGACCAAGACAAATCGATCGAGGTATGGATGAAAGATCGTATTCATGAGTCTCATGAACATAACTGGAGAATTTTTTATGCCGAATGTCATAACCAAGAACTCATAGTGGCCATACCGACATCTAAAGGTCGTCTTCTGCACGTCCTCGTCCCAAACTATGAGCTGATGACAGCCTGACCTGAGGACTAACTTAGAGAACCATCGTGCTCCCTTGAGCTGATCGAAGAGGTCATCAATCCTCGATAGCAGATACTTGTTCCTCACTGTCACCTAGTTCAGGTGACGATAGTCGACACAAATTCGCAAGCTCCCATCCGCCTTCTTGGCGAACAATATCGGGGAAGCCCAGGGTGAAACACTGGGTCGGATGAATCCCTTTCCCTGCAAGTCCTCCAACTGTACCCATAGCTCTCGAAGCTCAGTGGGGGCCATCCGATATGCTCGAGTCGATATCAGGGCTGTTCCGGGGTACAAGTCAATATAAAAGTCTACCTCTCTGTGAGGAGGTAGTCCTGGAACGTCGTCGGGAAAGACGTCCACATACTGATCCACCACTGCAGGAAAACTAGGACTCTGCACGTCAACTTCTCCTAGGATGAGGCTAGCCAACTGATGAGTGACGGGTTGTCCTCTCCCCTGTGAGAGTCCATCATGTGCTGCAAAGGCTCCCTTCTCACCAGTGAAGGTGAACCTACTCCCGTCGGTGCGTACACATCGCACCTTGCGCCTAATACAGTCGATCTGAGCATGGATTATAGATAACAAATCCATGCCCAAGATGACGTCGTAAGGACTCAATGCCGCTACACGAAGATCCCAGCCAATGCTCTCGCCTCTTAGAGTAAGCTCACACTGTCGGCACCAGTGCGTAATCGTCGAGTCTGCTCCCTTAGGTGTCTCTAGCCGTAAAGATCGAGCCAACGACTCTGTCGGAATCTCCAAGCTCCGAACAAGGGCAGCGGCTATGAAAGAATGACTAGATCCTGTGTATATAAGAACTGCAGCAAGGGTGTAATAGTCATAGATAATACCTCAAATCATCTCAGGTGCACCGTGGTCGTAGGCCTCCGCTGCCTGGAGGTGTGCATGTCTCTGCCCGCCAGCTCCATGTGGTCGGGGTGGACCTCCTGATGGTGGTGGTGGTAGAGCCTCAAAGCGTCACCCACCACCTGCTGCTCAGCCAGCTCCTCTGCCTCATCTGCCTACTCCGTGCGGACCTCCATGGTCGACCCTCTGCCTCTGCCTCGGTGGCCCCTCAACCGTCTGCTTCTCCTCGGCATGGCGGGTCAGGCAGTCACGAGCCATGTGGCCCTGCCCGCCGCATGCGTAGCACTACCTGCCTCTTGAAAGGCTGGCCCCGCGCTGTGTTCCCCGCATAGCTGAGCCAGTGTCCTGAGGTCGTTTACCTAAGGGTCTGGTCTGCTTGGACCCATGATTCATCCGTCGACTTCCTGCTACAGAAGACTCTGCTACATGTCGCCCTACGGTGGGTCTCGGCGCTGATGAAGGCTCAGCAAGAAATCTCTCGATCAAAAGGGCTCGCTCTAGTACTCCCGACTAGGTCAGAATGCTGAGGGAGATCAGCGATGCCCTGATCTCAAGCCTCAATCCCTGCTCAAAGGTCCGGGCCCGGAAGAATGGGTCGCATACCATGTTTTTCGAGTAGCGTGAGAGATCGGTAAATCTCACCGAGTACTAGGCGACCGTCAAGTTGCCCTGCCGTAGCTGAAGAAGCTCCTGGATGCGTACCACACAGAGGGTGGCTGGGACAAACTCCGAGCGGAAGAGGCTCTCAAAGTCCTTCTAGAGGAGATATGCCTCATCGTGCACCTGGAGCATCAAGCTCCACCATCATCCCGCTGCCGCATGCAATAGGCTCGCTACGAGGATCACCATGAGGTCTGCTGGTGTCCTCACTAACCTGAAAACTCTCACCACTGCCTCCAACCAGTCCTCGGCTGCCTGGGGGTCCGTCTCCCCGCAGAACATGGGTGGTCCCTGGTGCTGGAACTCGTGCAGTGCACTAAGGCGACGTGCATCGTCAGCGGCTGGGGATGGAAGCATCGGTGGCTCGGCGAGTAATGGTACCGCCGGTGCCTCAGCTGTCAAAGGGCCATGTACCGAGGCCGCGTCACTCGGTGGGATGTCTTCACGCTCAACTCTCAGAACCCTAGCTGGATGCCGTCGTGGGGCCATCCTGAAAATAAACAGGTGCGCCATAGTCAAACAATATACCTAGTGAGCTGACACAATGTAATCACAAAGAAAACCTGAAACACACATGCAATCAATTTTTTCACGCATTATGTCGGAAAACAGAAGTCAGGGTCCTGATGTACGGATACGTTGGCCACCGCACCAACACTGGACTCCCTGAACTAAAAACCACACCCAATATGCTTAACACTATTTCTTCACATAGAAAAAGATCAGAGTCAAAAGTTCTATGGTAGAACCGAACTCCTCTGATACCAATTTGTCACGACCTGTCCTCGGGGCCCGTTCCATGACTACCCCAAACCCGCCTTCCATAGGCCAGGGGCTGGAAACTAGCACCAAGGCGTAAATCCCGATATAAAGGGAAGGAATTTCCTTTGTAAAGTAAACAAACACCACAGATCAAGCAAGAAGTAGAAGTAAACACTAAGTAAAAACTATGTACAACATTATGTGCGGAAGAGTAAGTGGGCCAGAATATAAACCCAAACTGAAAGTAAAGTACAACTAGAAGGGAAAACATCAACTGAAAAGTAAAGCCGCAACGTCGAGCTATCCACTGGAAATACCACCTGAAGGGTGAGTACAGATAGACTCCACAACTCCTCAGGTCCTTCCGTCTACTCTGAGAACGTCACGTCCAGTGGTCCACCTCCAAGTACTGTCCTACTCCGCATGCCTCACCACGATCAGAATTGTCCGTCATTTGCAACCAACACAACGTAGGGCGGGCATATCCTGTGCAGGGGTGAGTATAAGCTACTCAGTAGGGACCCCGAGACCCCTAAAGGTCTCCCAGAATCCATAAAGGATAATCCACAAAGGAGAGATACAATCACGAAGTAACATTCGACACTGCTTAGGTATATGCCCATACATATATCTAATTCATCAATTATCGTTCGGCTCCAACATCCGAGCCCAAGTACAACCCAGTCCACAACGGAAAGCAAACGTAAATCCACACAGGATAGCACAACACAATCCACAAAGGAAATAAAAACCGGATTCAGCTTACACAGGAATACTTCTTCGTATGACGATAGAGATGATCTTATATATCCACTGATTCATCTAAGTCGTCGGACCCACAAAGGATCGATAGGTACTAACCTCAGCAATGACCCACAAAGGATCTGACCCACACAGGATCGATAGGTAACTAACCCCCGCAATGACCCTCAAAGGATCTGACCCACACATAATCGATAGGTAACTAACCCCCGCAATGACCCACAAAGGATCTGACCCACACATGATCGATAGGTAACTAACCCCCGCAATGACCCACAGAGGATCAGACCCACACAGGATCTGTAGGCGCTGGCCCACACAAGACCACTGAGCGCTGACCCACACAGGATCGGACCCACACAGGATCGGTAGCACTAATCCACATAGGATCTCTAAGTGTTGTAGTCTTCGCCGTCGAATCCATTGAGGATCTCTGTACAGTCGTCGTCGTCGTCATCGCAGCCAGCTCTAGGGTTCCCGCACACAACAAGCTCGTTCAGGAGGGTCCGCTCCACGAGTCGAGAGGCTGATACATCAACTGACACATATTCTAGAATTGATGTATCAAAAAGTTCTGTATCATCAATAGGAACTCAACGTCGCAGACGGCGCGTCAATCGGACGCCCGGTCTGAGAGTTATTGGCCTTTTCGTTTCAGGGGCCCGGTTGGTTTTTAAGTCAAAACCAACCCAACCATACTCCACCTACATCCAAACCTTGGGCGGATTAATCCAAAAGATCCATCTCACTTAGAGGAATCCATCAAAGTTGACGGCACGCCAATCAGACGTCCGGAACTTAAGTTATAAGCGTTTCCGCTCCGAGGGCCCGGTTGGTTTTGTGAACGAACCAACCTGGACGAACCCAAAGTGCTCCGAAACATTGAGTGTAATATGACAAAACGACTGTCCTGATCTAAGTATTTCATCGCCGCTGACGTTGCATCGATCGGAGGTCCGTAGCCCAAGATATGAGCAAAAGAACTTAAGGGGTCCGAAAACGGGGGGCCTGGGTCCGGACCGACCCAACCCAACCCCCCGGGTCGGCCCGAACCGGGTCGATCCGACCCCGAGGGCGCGACCCGGCCCGGCCTGGGCGTGACCCGGCTGGCACTGGCCAGCGGGTCGGCTTGGCCGTTACGGCCGAGCTGCGGGCGGGGGGCGCGCTGCCCCCGCGACCCCGCGTGGGGCCGCCCTTGCCAGCGGACGCGGCAGCCGGCCGTGTCCCGTGCCTCTCCGGTCATGCGCGGTTGTGGGACTGCACCTTGCCGCCGCGGCGGCTCCTCCCGGCATCATGCCAGGCGCCGCCGCCACCTGCCGTCGTGCCGGCGAGGCACGCCGGCGGGCTGCTCCGCGGACCACCGGACGAGTTCCGGTGGTCGGAATTGCACGCCATCTTTTCCAAAAGCCCTCCCGAGGTCCGTCCTTCACTGTGAGGATCTCACATCGCCTGTGCGGCTTACTTTTTCATCATCCGCCATTCCGCACACCAAGAACGAAAAGGGCAGTGGGTTCGGACTTGTTCGTTGGTCCGCACCCACCGCGTTAGCGGTTTTAAAAGTCTCACAACATACATTTAATCATACGTCGTGGGTATAAATCAAAATGATTTAAATGAATCAAACCCCTACCTCAACATTTTCGTTGAATGTGAGTTCGTCAAGGATTTAACCATCACGGAAGAAGAGGATCATCGCGTCGCGGAAGGGGCGTCGCTATCGTCGCAGTACACGGCGTTGCGTAGAGAAACTCCGAGGATTAAAATCACACTGATTTAAGTTTCACCAAAAGAAACCATGTCGAGAATATAATTCACAAAGAATTAAAAGAACCGTAATCCCCTACCTCAATCGATTGTTGATCAAAGGTTTTCGCGGGGAAGGAATGTCGTGGAAGAAACGTCGCGGAAGGAGAATCTTCGGCGTCGCGGAACACGGGGTTGCGTCGTCGATCTCCAAGAGTTCGGCGTTCTTCGTCGCCCTTCGTCGAAGGCCGGCGTTCTTCACATTCTTCGTGTTTTTCGCGTTCTTCGCGAAGAAGGATGAAGATCGTCAAGCTTGAGAGCTTCTCCCAATCCTCTCAACAAGCAACCCTCAAGTGAAACAAGTATTGGTCTTATTTTATTCTCAAGCCAACAATTAGAAAATCAAAGTTAAGTAACGAACCATTAATTCGATGAATTAATGGTAATGACTTAGCTTCCCAATTAATAGGGGCGTTTAGAATTTAGGAAAACACATCGGTTGACATTCATTTAAAAGAGGTTTTTGAGGGAGCGTTACTTAGAGGGAAAGAAACGGTAGGGCTCATGGGGGCCCCACCTCACAAATATCCTACCAAGTGGGTAGGATACCGTGGGTCCCACCTTATCCTCTTAACCTTTCTTAAGTGGATTTTAAGTGAAATAAAATAAATTTGTCGCACCACTTTATTTTATTTCATAACTTAACACCAAAAATTAAAAACCACACCCGAGAAAACGCAACTCCAGAAAAGATGTTTCTAAGAAAATACCGGCGCTGCGATTCCATCGGTGCCCTCGAAATTTGATTCTGATCACCGGTTCAAAAGTTAGAAAAACTCGCTCGTTCGTTCACTAAACGCACCCGAGCTAAACTTTGGAAAATGATTCCGGGAACACCGAGCCTCGGAATCATGTGCCGTCAGAAACTGCGTTCTTGAAAAATTCCGAAGAAAATTTAGAAAAAAATTTCATTGAATTTTAAGGGTCTTTATATATACTACATCACATCATCGAATTGAAAGGTTTACTTATTCATAGTATGCCCTCCATCCCAATAATTTGAATATATATTGGAATGATAATCAATGAATTCTCCTTTGACAGAAGTGATAATTAGAACATATATTTTTATTTATCCATAAAATATTATTATATTATTCTTGTTAGATTATGAAATATCCATTGTTATTAATGAAAAAATAAATGATCATATTAGTATAACCAAAATTATTCAACTCTGAATATTTCACAATGTATAACAGTGAAAACTCATTCTATTGTTACGTACTAATTACATGAAAATTAATCTATACTAAATTCTCTAACAGCAACAATACACAATATCAAAAATTGTTGTTTTATTATTTATCTTTTTTCACTTATTGGTGAAAAAAATATTTATTAAACTAAATCACACCACAAATTAAAAATTAATTCAGAAATGAATTATATTCAGATACTCAATATATTTTAAACTTGAATATGAAGTCTTATGAAATTAGTATTGACATCATTGTCTACTTCATTGTACACAATTCAGAAAAGACATATTACAAGTGAATTTCATGATCATAATGAATGTGTAACAAAAATATTAATGGGAATTCCCAATGAAATAAAACCAAGAACATAAAATATATTTTTTCTTATAATATGGTATTTCTTTTATATTCTATTATAGTATTTCATAGGTATTTACATATTCTTCTGCATTAAAATATTCATGGATAGAATATCTAAATTATATTATTTATAAAATTTTATTTGTAGACTAGTATATGCACCATAATACTTTTATGTTCAATTATTATTCACTGTTATTTCATAAGGATAGATAGAAAATCAATTTCTATTTATAAAACTCATCTTTTATCATGAAAATAAATTTTTTTCTTAGTACGTTCATTTTACTCCACATTAATGTAACACAATAATGATAACAATCATTCTATTACATGGAAGCTAATAATGATAAACTGCCATCACGTAACACATTTAGATAGTATTAAGATCATTTATTATATAAATATCATTATGTAGATTTTAAGGAACATGAAATGCTTGTAAACATGATACTCGTTATATTTTCATGAATGTAATGAATGGTTCATTCTCTATTTGTGAAGTTTAGTGGTTCATGGTTCTTCCTCATGCCAATGACGAGAACCAAACTGTCCTCCTCTTGTATTCAGGGTGTCCCAGAGTTCTTCTTCAATTCTTGTAAATCAATTTTTAGATGATGACCTAATTTTTTGAATAAAAATAGCTCTATAATAAACATTCGTGACATCAGGATCTATCGAGTTTGGTTATTCAAAATTTATATTAAAGGTCTCCACTGCATTTCACCTCCTCAAATACTACCATTTTATTCCATGTAAATCAAAATATTGGACATTATAATATTTTAGTATTAATAATCATAGAACATGGTTCATGTGATGGTGAAAATCCTAGCATCCCTTGATTTATGTAGAAAGTCCTCAATATGAGTAAATAACAAGAACATGATAAACATTTGGTTCTTTTTAATGCATGAACATATTGATGATGATCAGATACACAAACATTCCACATAAACTGTATTTTCATTCAATATTATTTTTATCCTCAACTTATAAGATGCATATAAGACATTTATTATATGAATGGTCTCAATTAGATCAAATTTTTCAAGTTCCATCAACATGGTCACAGAATATGGTCATTGAATTATTCATTGAACACTAGAGTCACCATCGACCACTTGAAACATCTAACACAGAAATCTATAAAATACAGGTAGAAGATGATTTGCACGGGTGATCAGATGATTGTGGTTTATAGAATTAGAATATGTGTTGTATGTCTCTATTATTAATTGTAGTGAAATAGTGACATCACATTGAAATACCACATGTAATATTTGTTCTATTTTGATATTAATAATAATACATCGTATTCCTCCATTTACTCAAGACTAAATCGATTTTGGTACCCAGAAACACCATCACACAAACCCAGTATAGTGAATTCCTCACCAATACTTCCCCAACTTAGCAAATCTTGGGCGGTGTGTGTGCATCCTTATCCCCTACCTATGTTCTCAATGTGTGAGTTATACTCCCACTTTATCCTATATCCATGACATTATATCCAGGTAGAGTACCTTCCAAAAGGATGAACAAAGGGTCCCAAAATTTTAATTAAAGTTATAACAATTTTTTTGATAAAAAGATAATATTAAAAGTAATGATGAAGATCAGTATCTGTACATAAGCAGAGCCATAAATGGAAATTTTACAGCCATAGCTGGTTTACATCGAAGGGGCCTGAGGCCGTTAGCTAATGGACTGCATTGTTTCCTTCCATTTTGGTAAAGGAGAAGGTGCAGTAACAGAAGCCTTGTCAAAGTGAGCAGATTTTCTTGATTATGATGCCAAAAGGTTGGAGTCTGTCGTCATTGTAGTTAATATCATTGATAACAGTAAGGCAGTCAGACAAAATGATGATATCAGCCCATCCACGTTCCACAGCAACCATCATACTTGCAAGGATTGCATAGGCCTCCACAACTGCAGGTTCCCAGAGGGCTTGATGTAGTTCATATTTTGCTGCAATGATCAACCCTAGATGATTTCGAGCAAGGAGGCCGAGAGAAATATGCCCATGTTTTGGGAGAGAAGAATCCATGTTAAGCATAAGACTCCATTCTATAGGGGGGTCCAATGAGGGGGACAATAGGGGGAAAACCTGGCGTAAAGTTTTTTTTTGTGGTCCTTCCAGCACTCAGTCGATGAAATGGCTCATTCAATCCAGAAGTCAGGGGTTTTATGGACATGGTGGAAAACCAAATCATTACGTCGAACCCAAATGATCTAGGCCAGGGTTCAAAGAGAACCGGCATCCGACAATGAAAGAGAGGAGCACCAGCGCATTAGAAGATCGGGGAGGTCAGATGCGATGTCCAGTGATGCATCCGAAGTCAGGCCCCATTTATTCCAAGTTTCCTTATCTCCCGGGCGGTGAATGATGGTGTGACAAGGAGTTTCTGGGATATTCAGGTAGAAAGGGCATGACTCGGCACCAGTCATATGTCGAAAAGAGATATGGATCATTGTAAGGAGGGTGCCTGTGCATACCTGTCACCAGAAATGATGGTTTTTTTTGGGGACTTTGAGCTTTAAAACTGCATTCCATGGTCCCTCGTCATGGTCGAGAGAGTGGATGCTAAGAGCCAGTATATACCCAGATCTCACCTTGTAATCACCTGAGAAATCGTTGGTCCAGAAAAGATGGTTGGGGCCTTCCTTAGAGACCCAAGGGATACTGAGGATAATTCTTTGTTCTCTTTCATTAAACCATTCCTGGATCATTTCCACACATCAACCCAAGCCCTACTCTGAGAAGAGGCAGTCAACAGTGGCATCTTAAAGACCTAGTTGGGCGGGGGATGTGGCCTGCATACCATCCTTATCGACAAGCTAGGGATCAGTCCAAATGTTGACAGATGAGCCATTTCAAATCCTCCAGCCCAGCCCTTTTTCCAGGAGATTTTGGGCCCACCAAATACTTCTCCAGAGGAAGCTAGGTCGGGGGCCAAGAGAAGAACAAAGGAAGTCTGTGTGGGGAAAGTATTTGGCACGTAGTACCCACGCACAAAGAGAATATGGACGGTTAATAAGGCGCAATCCTTGCTTGGCCAACATAGCATCATTGAACACAAGATGATTCCAGAATCCCATCCCTCCCTCTGACTTGGGTTTGTAGAGATTCCCCCAGGCGAACTAGTGGGGTCTATTCCTTCCATCATTTTCCCCCCACCAGAAGTTGGCAGTATGTGAATGGATCAGATTGATGATATCCACCGGGAGCATAAACATGGACATGAAGTAGGTGGGGATAGAATGTATGTCAGCTTTAATGAGGGTTGCTTTTCCAGCTTTGGAGATACCTTTTGGGTTCCTTCCTTGGATTTTTTTTCTCAATCCAGTCCACCAGAGAAGCAAATATTTCTTTTTTGGACCGGAAAATCACCATAGGTATCCCAAGATACTTCTGGTGTTTATTGACCATATGGATTCCTAAAGATGAACAATGATCATATCTCTTGGCAGGAGGCACCCCGACACTGAAGGAGATTTCTTATTTTTCGTGATTGATAGACTATCCAGTCGCCAACTCATACTGCCGGATCGCAAGGATGATCACTCGGCATTCATTAATAGTTTCTCTGGAGAAAAGGAGGCAGTCTTCAGTGAAGAATAAATGTGAAACTTATGGGCTCTCACAGCAGACCTTTGCTCCATGAAGAGACTTAGCAGCTGCAGCCCTATAAACAAGGTTAGAGAAGACATCAGCTGCCAAGATGAAGACAAAATGGGAGAGGGGAACTCCCTAGCACAGGCCTCAGGTTGGGGTGAATCCTCTGGTGAGCACCCCATTGACCATGATTCAAAATGAGATGGTCGAAATGCAGTACATGACCATATCTGTCCATTTCATGCAAAAACATTGTCAGCATCACAGCTCTTAGAAACTATCATTCCACTTTATCATAGGCTTTGGTCATATGTAGTTTCCAGGCCATGGTTCCTCTTTTCGAAGTGGAGCACGTTTTCATCGAGTGGAACACATCATGTTCCAAGATTTCATTATCAGTAATCAGCCTCTTGGCCACGAAAGCACTCTGGTTTTCAGAGATAATAACAGGAAGCCAAGGACAAAGCTGATTGACAAGGATTTTTTAGAAGATCTTATATGAGACATTGTAGAGGCGGATGGGTCTAAAATCAGGGATCACCTGGGGTTTCATGATTTTGGGAATGAGGATGAGGACAGTTTCATTGATGGTGGAAATGCTTGTATTCCCTGCCCTGATATTTTTTTATCATTTTGCAAATGTTGGGACTGATGATGTGCCAATATTTTTTAAAAAATAGGGCATGGAAACCATCCGGTCCTGGGGCCTTAGTGGGGTGTATATGTTACAGAGCCATGTGAATCTCATAATTCGACACATATTTTGAAAGCTGCCGGTTGATCTCATCGGTGATCACAGGTATGAAGATATCTTCCACTTCAACAGACATGAAAGGATTCCCTGTGGAGAAGAGGTTCTGGAAATAGCCTAACAAAGCTTTGTGAATGCCGTTGGTGTTAGAAACTTGGCATCCATCAGGTCAAGATAAGATCAGGATAGAATTTTTCTGACGCCTAGATTAAACTTTCAGAAGGAAATACCTTGTATTAGCGTCTCCCTCTTTAATGTAGATGTCATGCGCCTGCATGTCCTAGAAGATTTCCTTAACATGAAGGGCCCAATCCAGCTCTCTTTGGGTGGCACCAATCCTGGAGATGTTTCCATTGGATGGGGGGAGCCTGAGTAAGTGGTGTAACTTCTTTTCCAGGAAATCACAATGCCTATCTGGTTGATGGGATTTCTTGTTTCTCAAGGATCTTAGACCAAATGCAACCTGTTGAAGATTGAGGCCAATATAATCATGAGAACTCCCACAGCTTGAATGGACCACCTCTTCACATTCTTGGTCTTTTGACCAGAAGCTCTCAAATATGAAGGGTCTACGAAGTTATCTATTTCGTTCTCCTTGCAAACACTCAATGAGATTTGGGAAGTGATCCGAACAGTTAAGGTCCATGTGGCCAATATGAAACATGTTGAATAGATTTATCCAGTTAGTAGAACCCAGAAATATATTAAGACGCTCAGTGATGCGGGTGCCTTCAGTATAACCATAGAACCAAGTAAAAGGATTACATGTGTACCCCAGATCGACCAGGTTCTCCATATTGACTGTGTCCTTGATGTTTGACATCGAGGATGAGTGAAGAATGATTCCGCCTTTCCTTTACTTATGGAACATGATCTCGTTGAAGTCACCTCCGAAAATAATATGGCTAGGTAGATCTTGTCGCAGCATGAAAAGGAGGTCCCATGACTTCACCTTATCAGAGTGGGAGGGCCAGCCATAGAATCCCACAAATTCCAGTGTGGGTGCAAGTCAGATTGAACAGTCGTAGCCACATGGTGTGTGGAGAAAGACAAGATTTTAATGTCAATATTGGCCTTACACAGGAGATAGAGGCCTCCATAATGGACTAGTCTGGGCACCGGAAAGTAGCCTTGGATGCCACAATTCAAAGCAATACCATTGCTTTCATTGTTTTCCAGTATGGTTTCGTACAGGAAAACCACATCGGGGTGACATTGAGCGCAATTGCGCTGAAGCATGCGAACTGTTCATGGGTTTCCAAGCCCACGAAAGTTCCAGTATAACACAATCATTTCTCTAGGTGGGTCTGGGACTCGCCCGCCGCCACCTTTGGTTCCTCCAGACTGGTTTCATCACTTGTCGTTTTCTATCTTTTGGTGGGATTCCTCATCAATTGGCATGTTTCATTTTATATTTTCCTGACCCCAGGGTTAGGGTATTCCATGGGACCATCACTTCCTCCACGTTGCACCCATTCCATCTGCGACAGGTGATTAGGCCCAACATTGGATTTTCGGACATTCCATGGTCCTCCATTGGTGTTAGGACTCTTACGAACGATTGCGGATCTGGATCCAGATCTGGTGGTTTGGAGTTCATCAGAATTGTCGTTGAGAATTGTCTTGGTTGTTCTTTTTTCATCGTCGCCAACCTTGTGGATGATTGAGTTTTGTCCTTAGGGGGGTTAAGATGAACTCCCGCTTCTCTCTGAGTAGGATAGTCTGCATTAGGGAAATCATGTGGTCCATGCATAATGACTTTACCATGTGTGGGTTCCACCGGACTAGTATGTGCCAACGTGAGGCGTCATGGTCCATTTGTTTTTTCGTCTTAGGGATGAAAGAATATTTGTTCATTTTGGCATGGAGCCAAGGGCCATGTTGGAAGGTGATGTCACCTGATCCACTCTTATGCTTTGTGGTGCACATTCTTTCCAGGTGACCAAGGCGATAATAGAAAAAGCAGAAGATTGGGAGTTTCTCAAACTCGAATGATATCCAAGTGTTGGCGTCTTCGAATTTCAGGAACATTCCCTTCAATAGGGGTCGTGACACCTCAATTTCCGCCTTGATCCAAACCTCGGGGCCCCATTGTATTGGGTCTGAGCAATCCCATTCCAGAAACTGGCATGGCATGTCCCCAATTTCATTCATTATGTGTTTCATTCTTGCATGGAAGGGGATTTCTTTAATTCGTATCCAGAAGGGGGAGCGGGTTAACTTCACTTGCTGAATATAGTCTCCCCCTTTTAATTCATCCATGTGGAGGAGTTGATTAACGAATGACCACTGTTTTCCATGCCGAATTTTGTCCCTATCTCTCTCGTTTAAGAACTCGAATATGATGCGATTAATCGCCGCTTACCGAATAGTCACTCATGCATCAAGTTTCCAGATGTTCTGAAGAGTGTCTTTGAGAGCCCCCTAGTTAACCGAAATGTTTTCAATGAACTTTTCCACCACAAGAAGAGACTTAGGTTTTTCAAAGAGTGGGTCTTCATTTTTCCGTGCGTCGATCGCCACATTTCCTTTGTCAGTGAGGGACAACCTCTTATATTGATTAACTAAGTCAGAATTCATGGCGCAAGTCAAAGGATGAGTGCACAATCGTCCTTAAGTGACGACGCCCTTGTAGATCCAAAACCACCAGCACATCAAAAAAAACCCAGTCCAACGAGAAGGTCTCTGGACTGAAAATACTACACGGCCCCTTACGCGGTTCAACCACCTGAGACATGCTCCGCAGCCTTTGAAAACAACAAATCCTCAAAAAAGGTCCCGGCAAGAACTTGTGTCGCGCCCCCCAGCCTTCGCGGAGCAGTGCCCCACAACAGGCCTTCGCGGCATTGCAACGCCTTAGCCCTTCGCAATCAAACAATGCCTCGTGTCATCATGGTATGAACTTCATGCATTGAATGTGATCACGCAACATCTCTGTCCTTTTCATCAGGTATTTCACGACTCGGCCACTTCGCGAACTCACGTCCGGAACTAGAAACAACTCGCTCAAACAGCACCACAGTCCCACGTGGCAGGTGCTTCGCAAACAGAACACAGCACAAATAAAATAATATAATTAAAGGTAAATAATAATTATCAATTGTATTTTATTAAAATAAAAATATAATAATTCAATAAAATGAGTATAATGATACAAAAGTCAATGAAAATATGAACTCATTTATAAAAAATGAATTTTTATATTTTTTAAAAAATATATTAATTTTTATGTTAATAATTAAAAATACCAATTTAATGAAATTATTTTTATAAATTAAAAAATAATTTATGAATTTTAATTTCATGATATGTAACGGGTGAAATCTATATATATTTATGGGAAACATAATTTTTTACATGAATTTTTAAAAATGTTTCATAAAATTATCAATTTTAGGGACATTATAATGATTAAAAATGAAATTTTTAATGCTAAATTGGTTATTTAAACCAAAAATTTATTTGATAATATATATTTTTAACATAATTTTAATAAACATAATTTTAAAAGCATAAAAATTATTTTCCGAAGTCTACTGTAAAAAGTATTCTAAAAAAACAATAAATTTTTATATTTTCAATATTCTTTCTAAATAATCAGGCGAATTCAGGTTAATAAGGGGTTTAAGGTCATAAATTCATTTTATATAATTAATATATGATCCACAATGTTAAAAATTTCTATATTTAATGTTTTACCTTTCATATAATAATTTATTAACTATTTCATCCAAAAAATAACCCTATTCTAAAGAATAATTACTTTTCGACCCTCCATAGGAATACAACACATCCATCAGTTTCCAAAGCCAAATATATCCACAAATTCTCCAACCTATTCCCCTTATAATATATAAGGAATTATTCGAGTAAAATACATTCAAGAAACAAAGGAGATTACTATCCTATAAAAGAATGATCACAGATAAAAAATAGAATTTTTTCATGAACAAATCTCTTATTTTACTATTCTATTCCACTTTTACCAATTCCATCCAAACCTAAATATTCATTAATTAATTAATAATATTGTTATTGATATATTAATAACCTTATCCTACTATAATAATTACATTTAAGATGTATTGAATATTCATATTTTTGTTTCTTCTTTGGATGATATCCCGTTAATCGTTAGCTAACCACCATCGACAATGTTGTGAATAAATTTCTTACCACCACCCTTTTTTATAATTATAATAAGATACTAGTAATATTTAAAAATTTAAACATATATATATTTATTATTATCTTTTTAATCATAATATTGTATTATTAAAAATAATGGGTGATTATTAAAATCAAATTATGATAGAAAATTGTGAGGAAAATATTATATCAAAATGTTTCTTATTATGAGAAGTTAACTTTGAAATTGAATCACATTATTATAAATGATATATGTTGAAAGATAAGTAAATTTAAATTTTATTTAATTGGTTTAATAAAATAATTTTTATTATTAAGGAGGTGTAATAATGAGAACCTACAGTGGGATTTAATGTTATTGGATTCTCCAATCCAACTATTTCATCTGGGTGATTCACCATATCAAATTGTATCCTACTGGGTTATTCCTCTAATATACTATTAAATTTACATTATACATTTTTTGACTTATATTATAGGCGATATAAATATCTCCACCATAAAAAAATAAATTCAAATTCAAATAAAATTTTTATTTAACAAAAAAATCAATTTTCCAAAACACTGCATTGACTCTACATGATCTATTTATCCTGCACTAATGAATTATAATTTTTTTAAAATGCATGATTTACATTACTCATTTAGAAAAAAAAATTATTCATTAATTTATACTTCCCAAATCCTTTATGAAACTAATTCCATTCAGTGGGATTATATCATAACTATTGTTGTTCTATTTCCATGTGGAATGTATGATTATGTGGATTTCATAATGTGACGCGTAGTCCCAAAATTATACGTCCCACTAATTCAAATTTTATGTGAAATATCTCCTGATATTATATGTATTATAAGTGAAGCTGATGTTAGATTTGTCAAAAAAATATGATGCTAATATTTATTCATGTAAGTTATTAATGAAAATGATGCATGATTTATTTAAAACTATACGTTGTTTTTGGCCACCATGTTTTGATTCTTCATTATTGTTAAGTTTCCATAACTCATTCCTTTTATTGATGTTTCCCTATTTCTTACGATGATGATCCAATAGTTATGAAATGTATAATGACTTTTATTTTAAACCTTGTATCATTGAACCACATGTAAAGACCCAGAAATTTGAAGGGAATTTTTTTTTCTAATTTTTTTTTGGGATTTTACAAGAATGCAGTTTCTGACGTCGCCTGATTCCGAGGCCCGGTGTGCCCGGAATCAATTTCCGAAGATTAGCTCGGGTACGTTCAGTGAACGAACGAGCAAGATTGTCTAACTTCTGAACCGGTGCTCGGAATCGAATTCCGAGGGCACCGATGGAATCACAGCGCCGATATTTGCTTAGAAACGCCTTTTCTGGAGTTGCTTTTGCTCGGGTGTGGTTTTTCATTTTTGGGGGTTAAGTGAAGAAAATAAAATAAAGTGGTGCGACAACTTTATTTTATTTCACTGAAAGTCACTTAAAGCCACTTAAAGCTACATAAGCTATGTTGAAGCAGATAAGGTGAAATCCAAAATATCCTACCCTCTTGGTAGGATATTTGTGAGGTGGGGCCCACACGAGCCTCACCATTTCTTTTCGTCTAAGTAATGCACCCGCGAAACCTCCTCATTAATAAAAGTCAATCGTGCGTTTTTCTGGTTAAGAAACGCCCCAATTAATTGGGCAGTTAAATCGTTACAATTGATTCAATGAATTAATTGTTCGTTTCTTATCTTTTAAATTTCAAAAGCTTAGGTCAATAATAAAATATGGGTTGAACTTATTTTATTTAGTTGGACTTGTGGCGTGGAGAGAATTTGGGAGGAAAGTGTTCTTCTTCGACGAAGAACGCGAAGAACGCGAAGAACGCTCCGACCTCCGACGAAGAACACCAAACCCTCGGAGCTCGATGACGCGACGCTGTGTACTGCGACGTCAACGACGCTTCTTCCGTGATTCTCCCTCCGCGACGGTTCTTCCACAATGATCCAACCCCGCGACAACCTTCGATCGACAACAACAAGGTAGAAGGTAGCACTCCTTTTTAATTCTTTTTGGTTTATAATATCAACTTGGATTTAATTATTATAATTAAATCTGTATGTTCTCGATCCTCGGAGTTCGTCGACGCGACGTCGAGTACCGCACGACAGCGACGCCCTTCTGCGACGCGACGACCCTTTCTTCTGCGACGGTCGATCTCGCGTCCGACGACGAAGTTAAGGTAGAGGTTTTGTTTTGTGAAATGAATTTATTTCCGTGGTTGTTTCCTCCTAAAAACAAAAAACCTGAATCAAGAGCAATTTTAATTTATTAAAATTGTATATTGTTTTGTTTTCCATGTGTGGATTATTTTTCTTCCAGATTGTTATCACCTAACGCGGAGGGTGCGTGCCAAACAAACACGGCCCGACAACCCTCTGTAGTTCTTCGTTGATGCGCGGATTGGTGGGCGACGACAAAACATGTCGCAGGGGTGATTCGTTGATTCCGCAGTGAAGAACGGGACCTGGGAGGAGCTACGGCGCAGACGGGAGTGGAATCGGACCACCAGAGAAGCTCCGGTGGCCTGCAGAAACCACCGGCGGCGCGGCGGCGCCCCGGCGCGCCGCCGGATAGAGCCGCCGCGGATGAAGCCGCGGTGGCGGCGGCACCAGCGGACCCGCCGCGTCTGCTGACCAAGGGCAGCCCCCGCGGGGGGGGGGGGGGGTGTTCACACGCGAGGGCAGCGCAACCCCGCCCTTGGACTCCGCTCGCTCGGCCGCTCCGGGTTTCACCCAACCGGGTCGGACCCGGACCCGGGTCAGGTCGACCCGGTTCGGGCCGCCCCAAGGGGGGTCGGGCCGGGCCCAGACCCCCCGTTTTCGGACCCCTCATGGTTTATCGCCCATATCTTGAGCTACGGGACTCTGAACGACGCGCCGTCATCGGGAATGCTATCCCTGGATCGAGACGGTCGTTTCGGTATATCACACTGAATGTTTCAGAACACTATGGGTTCGACCGGGTTGGTTCGTACACGAAACCAACTGGGCCCTCGGAGCAGAAACACTCATATCTTGAGCTCTGGATGTCTGATTGATGTGCCGCCGACTTTTATGCTTTCCTCTAATTGAGACGGATCCTTTGGCTTACTCCGCTCGAGGTTTAGATGTTGTCGGAGTGCGGTCGGGTTGGTTCGCTCACGAAGCCAACCGGACCCCTGGAACGAAAAAGCTGATATCTTTCAGACCGGACGTCCGTTTGAAGAACCGTCAGCGGCGTTGGTGATCATATTGAGAAACGGTCCCTATGAGTATACCCTATGGGATTTTGGGTGTACAGTTGAGATACGGCCGGGTTGGTTCGCTCACGAAACCAACCAGGCCCCTGGGACGAAAAGGCTAGTAACTCACAGACCGGGAGTCCGATTGACGCGTCGTCTGTTGCGTTGAGACCCCTATGATGAGCCAGTCCTTTGAGATACTTCTTCGTGGAAATTTTTGATACCTGGGGTATCGACCAGTAGCTCGTGGAGCGGACCCTCCTGGAGACGAGCGTGCGGAGTACGGAGACCGTGTAGCCGGCTGAGACCTGACGACTGCTTGACCGATCGATTCGGTGTGTTTCGGATAGCCCAGTGGGGAGCTCTTGGTTGTAGCGGCAGACCCACAGCGGATGAGCGCTTGGTTGTAGCGGTAGACCCGCGGTACTCAACAGAAGGAGTACCTCTTGAGGCTATGAGGGGGAGCGCTTGGTTGTAGCGGCAGACCCAAGGCGGATGAGCGCTTGGTTGTAGCGGCAGACCCGCGGTACTCAACAGAAGGAGTACCTCTTGAGGCTATGAATGGGAGCGCTTGGTTATAGCGGCATACCCATGGTGGGAAGCGCTTGGTTGTAGCAGCAGGCACACAGTACTCGACAGGAGGAGCACCTCCGCTGTCTTAGGTCAGTGAGCAGTACCTCAGTGTCGTGACAGGACCACTGTACACTCCAGAGACGGAGCTCTTCATCAGTTACAGTTTCGATAATAAAATTCCTAGTTTGAGCTGAGTCTTTGACCCTTGTGTTTCCTCATGATTGAGATGGGTCACTTGATAACTTAGGTATATGTATGGGCATATACCTGGGAAGTGGTTATCCGTTGATTTCATAATCTCTGTGTTTCCCCAGGATTGAGATGGGTTACTTAATAACTTAGGTATATGTATGGGCATATACCTAAGTAGATGTTATCTGTTGAGATCTTCTTTCTGGTTATCCTTGTTGGTTTTAGTGAGACCTTGAGGGTCTCGGGGTCCCTACTGAGTATCGTTATACTCACCCCTGCACGGGATATGCCCGCCCCTCGTTGTGTTGGTTGCAGACGACGGGTAGTGCTGACAGAGGCCGAGTGTTCGAGGACTGGACAGTACCCGGAGGTGGACTACATGACGAGTCAATACCTGGAGGTGGACTACATGACTAGTCAGTATCCGGAGGTGGACTTCACGGTGAGACGACACTCGGAGAAGGTTGACGAGCGAGAGCGTTGTGGAGGCTATCTGTACCTACCCTTCAGGTAGGATCCGTGGTGGACGATCCAGGAGCTGCACCATCTGTACCTACCCTTCAGGTAGGATCCGAGGAGGACGACCCAGGAGCCGCTTCCGTCCTTCTTGATGTTGTCTTTTTCTATTGTACTTTGTTCATTTGTAGTTGTACTTTCTTTTTCGGTTTGTATTCTGGCCCATTTACCTTTCAACACTTCTCTTTGTACTTAGTGTTTATTTCCTCTTGTACTCTATGGTGTTTTGTTTACTTTTATAAAGGCAATGCCTTCCTAGTTATCGGGATTTACGCATTTGGTGCTAGTCGCCAGCCCCTGGCATATGGAAGGTGGGCTTGGGGTAGTCACGACACAGGCCCCGAGGATGGGTCGTGACAAATTGGTATCAGAGGAGTCGGTTCTACTGCAGAACTTATAACTCTGATATTTTCTTTCTGTGAAGCAATAGTGTTAAGAGTACCGAGTGTGGTTTTCAGTTCAGGGAGTCCAGTGTTGGTGCGGGAGGCCGACATATCCATACACCAGGACCCTGACAACTGATTTCCAACTTTGTGCACGAAAACACTGATTGCGTGTGTGTTTCCAGAAGTTCTTAAATGTCAGCTCAAACTAGGTCAGCTCAACAGGTATAATCATTTGATAGTGTCACGTTGTTTCTTTCAGGATGCCTTTTCTCGGACGACCAGCTAGAGCCCAGAGGGACGTGCGTACTGAAAGCTTGTCGAGCGACGAGGCTTCGGTACATGGCCCTCTTGTAGTTGAGGCACCAATGGAGGCACCAGCGGTACTACCATACATTGGGCCACCGATTCCACCAGGCCCAGCAGTAGGCGATGCTCGCCACTTGAGCACGCTGCACGAGTTCCAGCGCCAGAGACCACCCAGGTTCCAGGGAGAGACGGACCCACAGGCGGTGAGGATTGGCTGGAGGCTGTGGTGAGAGTCTTCAGTCTAGTGGGGACGCCGACCGACTTCATGGTGATCTTTTCTTCCAGCCTTCTTCAGACAGTAGCAGGCAGGTGGTGGAGCCACTTGTTCCAGTTTTGCGATAGGATGGCCTTCATATGGGAAGATGTCGAGACCTTCTTCAGGGTGGAGTTTGTGCCAGTAGCTCTACACCCCGAGCGTGTTCAGGAGCTGTTGCCATTGCTGCGTTATTTTCGATCAGTAGCTGAGTCATCTGTGGGCAGTAGACAGATGATGCAGAGGTCCAAGAGGGCCAGAGCCAGCCGTACGAGGAGTATGAAGTGTTATGAATGCGGCGGAAAGGGTCACCTGGCATGTGACTGTCCGACTCCTCGTACAGTTGATCCGTAGGCTTTGGAGGAGCCACCGAGGCAGAAGCAGCGGCGGGTGTGTGAGCAACAGCCGAGCAGTGGACAAGGTAGTAGAGCTCCGAGAGCAGGTGGACAGGAGTAGAACTAGTGTATACGTCCCTTGTACTACTAGTTCCATTTTGATGTTGTATTCGTGTCTTTTTACTATGAGATAAAATAATGAAAAGACACTTATCTTTGGGATGTTTTCTTTCCTTTCCTTTTTTTTGGTTGATACTGAGTTGTCCTGGTTAAGACTGTTGACTTGACCCTCAATTTTGAGATTCCTACTAGAGGAGACCCAACGACCTCACACTGATGCCGACAGTGTGACTCAACCCTTGGAGGCGAGAGTGACAGTTGGATATCTTAGTAATTACGTCGAGGCCTTACGACGTCATCCACGGCATGAATGCACCCTTCATGTCAGGATTGACTGTATTAGGCAATGGGCGTGGTTCATCCAGGGGGATGAGACCGAGTTTCTCTTTTCGACAAAGGAGAAATTTTAGCAGCTCTTCCGGATCATAGGCAAAGAAGGTGCGGATCATCCAGGAGCGGATGAAGACTGCACAGTGCAGTAAGAAACAGGAAACTGATGTCAGTCTTAGAGACTCAGGCGTGTTAAATGTTTCAAGAAGAGGAAGCTTTAAAGAGAGATGAGTCTGCGAAGTGGCAGACGTGGAGGCAGAGCTAGGAGAGAAGCATGAGGTGGTGTACATTTTAACATGCTACAACCACCCGCCTTAGTTATCTCCGCCAGGCTCAGGGATCTAGAGGTCGAAGGAAGAGTGTGGTTGCAAGCTGTCAAGGAGTGTAACCCAATGACTCTAAAAATGATTCAAGGGACAGTCTGTGTCCACTACTAGACGCTGTAGTAATAGACGTCGATATGAATCATTCCTTGTTTTCACAAATCTTGTGCCAGAACTAGAGTTTCTGGTAAGCCGTGGGCTTGACCCTCATGTCTGGAGATACCTTGGGAGAGGACTCGATAATCACACTTACGCCGACGGTGTGGTCAGACCCTCGAGGCGAGAGTTTCGGTTGGAATCTCTTGGTGGCAGCGTCGAGGCCTTACGACGTTGGTTTGAGTATAGACTGGGCAATCATAGTTCATACACAAATTGACGGTATTAGGCAAAAAGGTTGTGGTTTAACTACGACGTCGGAATGGGTTTTCCTTGGTCGGCGAAAAGGAAACCCTCGGCAGCACAGGATAACTCATGCATAGGAGGGTGCGGACGATCATTCTTTAGTCCGTCAACCTCACCCTCGTGGTAGTATTCGTTTTATGTTTCTGTTATAAACAGGAGTTGGAGACCTTTGAGTTCGAGAATGATGATCACGTCCTTACATAGGTCTCACCTCGACGAGTTTTACGGAGATGTGTCTAAGGTGGCAAGTTATCTCTAAGGTTCAACGGACCTTTCTAGGTTCTCAGCTGGGTAGGCGGTGTGTTTTACCGCTTGACCCATCCACCTCAGCTGCACCAGGTGCACGACGACTTCCACGTATCTCAACTGAGGAGATACGTGCTCGACCCTTCACATATCATCGACCATGAGGATCTGGACGATGGCGATGGAGTGTCTTTCCCGGAGGTTCCAGTGGGGATCGAGGATTGACAGGAGCGGATCCTATGAGGACGATCGATTGCTCGGGTGTACTTTCTCTTGCAGTATGGGAACCTCCGGGTGAGCACATGGGAGCGGAAGGCTCAGATGCATGCTCTGTACCGCTTTTGTGACCCTAGTTTGTGTTAAAGCTTTACGAGGACGTAAAGCCCTAAGGTGGGAGTAATGTAAAGACCCGGAAATTTCAAGGGAATTTTTTTTTCTAAATTTTCTTTGGGATTTTACAAGAACACAGTTTCTGACGGAGCCTAATTCCGAGGCCCGGTGTGCCCGAAACCAATTTCCGAAGGTTAGCTCGGGTACGTTCAGTGAACGAACGAGCGGGTTTTTCTAACTTCTGAACCGTTGCTCGGAATCGAATTCCGAGGGCACCGATGGAATCGCAGCGCCGATATTTTCATAGAAATGCCTTTTCCGGAGTTGCGTTTACTCGGGTGTGGTTTTTAATTTTTGGGGGTTAAGTGAAGAAAATATAATAAAGTGGTGTGACAACTTTATTTTATTTCATTTAATGTCACTTAAAGCCACTTAAATCTACTTAAGCTGAGTTGAAGCGGATACGGTGCAATCCAAAACATCCTACCCTCTTGGTAGGATATTTGTGAGGTGGGGCCCGCACGATCCTCACCGTTTCTTTTCCTCTAAGTAATGCACCCGCGAAACCTCCTCATTAATGAAAGACAATCGTGCATTTTTCTGGTTAAGAAATGCCCCAATTAATTGGGCAGTTAAATCGTTACAATTAATTCAACGAAATAATTGTTCATTTCTTATCTTTTGAATTTCAAAAGCTTAGTTCAATAATAAAATAAGGGTTGAACTTATTTTATTTAGTTGGACTTGTGGCGTGGAGAGAATTTGGGAGGAAAGCGTTCTTCTTCGACGAAGAATGCGAAGAACGCGAAGAACGCTCTGACCTCCGACGAAGAACGCCAAACCCTCGGAGATCGATGACGTGACGTCGTGTACCAAGACGTCAACGACGCTTCTTCCGCGATTCTCCCTCCGCGAAGCTTCTTCCACGACGATCCAACCCTGCGACAACCTTCGATCGACAACGTCAAGGTAGGGGGTAGGGCTCCTTTTTAATTCTTTTTGGTTTATAACATCAACATGGATTTAATTATTATAATTAAATCTGTATGTTCTCGATCCTCGGAGTTCGTCGACGCGACGCCGAGTACCGCACGACAGCGACGCCCTTCCGCGACGCGGCGACCCTTTCTTCCGCGACGGTCAATCTCGCGTCCGATGAAGAAGTTAAGGTAGGGGTTTTGTTTGTGAAATGAATTTATTTCCATGATTGTTTCCTCCTAAAAACAAAGAACCTGAATCAAGAGCAATTTTAATTTATTAAAATTGTATATTGTTTTGTTTTCCATGTGTGGATTATTTTTCTTCCCGATTGTTATCACCTAACGCGGAGGGTGCGGGCCAAACATACACGGCCCGACAACCCTCCGCAGTTCTTCGTTGATGAGCGGATTGGAGGGTGACGACAAAACATGCTGCAGGGGTGATTCGTTGATTCCGTAGTGAAGAACGGGACCCGGGAGGAGCTACGACACAGACAGGAGTGGAATCGGACCACCGGAGGAGCTCCGGTGGCCCGCGGAAACCACCGGCGGCGGCGGCACCAGAGGACTCGCAGCCGCGCGGGTCTGGCACACACGGGATGCGGCAATGCCGCGTCCGCTGACCAAGGGAGGCCCCCGCGGGGGGGGGGGGGGGGGGTGTTCACACGCGGGGGCAGCGCGCCCCCGCCCCCGGACTCCGCTCGCTCGGCCGCTCGGCCGAGCCGAGTCGGGCCGATCCGACTCGCCGGCCGGGTCGCGCCCTGGCCGGGTCGGGTCGGGTCGACCCGATTCGGGCCGACCTAGGGGGGTCGGGCCAGGTCGGTCCGGGCCCAGACCCCCCGTTTTCGGACCCCTCACGGTCATTCGCCCATATCTTGAGCTACAGGCCTCCGAACGATTCGACGTCAGCGGCAATGCGATCCTTGGATCGAGAAGTTCGTTTTGGTATATCACACTCAAGGTTTCGGAACAATTTGGGTTTGGCCGGGTTGGTTCGTACACGAAACCAACTGGGCCCTCGGAGCGGAAACACTCATATCTTGAGCTCCGGACGTCCGATTGACGTGCCGTAGACTTTGATACTTTTCTCTAAGTGAGACGGATCCTTTGGCTTACTCCGCTCGAGGTTTAGATGTCGTTGAAGTGCGGTCGGGTTGGTTTGCTCACGAAGCCAACCGGGCCCCTCGAACGAAAAAGCCAATAACTCACCGACCGGGCGTCCGATTGATGCACCGTCTGTCTCAATGGTTTCCTCTTGATGGGACGGAACTTTTGGCATACTTCTCCTGGGGTTTGGATGCAGTTGGAGTTTGGGAAAGTTGGATTGTACTCGAAATCCAACCGGGGCCCTGGAACGGAAAAGCTGATATCTTTCAGACCGGACGTCCGTTTGACGAACTGTCAGCGGCGTTGGTGATCACATTGAGAAACGGTCCCTATGAGTATACCCTATGAGATTTCGGGGTACAGTTGAGATACGTCCGGGTTGGTTTGCTCACGAAACCAACCGGGCCCCTGGGATAAAAAGGCTAGTAACTCACAAAACGTACGTCCGATTGACGCGCCGTCTGTTGCGTTGAGACCCCTGTGACGAGGCGATCCTTTGAGATACATCTTCATGGAACTTTTTGATACTTGGGGTATCGACCAGTAGCTCATGGAGTGGACCCTCCTAGAGACGAGCGTGCGGAGTACCGAGACCGTGTAGCCGGCAGAGACCTGACGACTGCTTGACCAATCGATTCGGTGTGTTTCGGATAGCCCAGTGGGGAGCGCTTGGTTATAGCGGCAGACCCATGGTGGATGAGCGTTTGGTTGTAGCTGCAGACCCGCGGTACTCAACAGAAAGAGTACCTCTTGAGGCTATGAGGGGGAGCGCTTGGTTGTAGCGGCAGACCCATGGTGGGAAGTGCTTGGTTGTAGCAGTAGGACCACAGTACTCAAAAGAAGGAGTACCTCAGCAGTCTTAGGTCAGTGAGCAGTACCTCAGATTCGTGACAGGACCACTGTACACTCCAGAGATGGACCTCTTCAGTAGTTACGGTTTCGATAATAAAAATCCTGGTTTGAGCTGAGTCTTTGACCCTTGTGTTTCCTCATGATTGAGATGGGTCACTTGATAACTTAGGTATATGTATGGGCATATACATGGGAAGTGGTTATCCGTTGATTTCATAATCTCTGTGTTTCCTCAGGATTGAGATGGGTTACTTAATAACTTAGGTATATGTATGGGCATATACCTAAGTAGAGGTTATATGTTGAGATCTTCTTTGTGGTTATCCTTGTTGGTTTTAGTGAGACCTTGAGGGTCTCGGGGTCCCTAGTGAGTATCGTTATACTCAACCCTGCACGGGCTATGCCCGCACCTCGTTGTGTTGGTTGCAGACGACGGGCAGTGCTGACGAAGGCCGAGTGTTCCAGGACTGGACGGTACCCGGAGGTGGACTACACGATGAGTCAGTACCCGGAGGTGGACTACACGATGAGTCAGTATCTGGAGGTGGACTTCACGGCGAGATGACACTCGGAGAAGGTTGACGGGCGAGAGAGTTGTGGAGGCTATCTGTACCTACCCTTCAGGTAGGATCTATGGTGGACGATCCAGGAGCTGCGCCATCTGTACCTACCATTCAGGTAGGATCCGAGGAGGACGACCCAGGAGCCGCTTCCATCCTTTTAGATGTTGTCTTTTTCTATTTTACTTTGTTCATTTGTAGTTGTACTTTCTTTTTGGGTTTGTATTCTGGCCCATTTACCTTTCAGCACTTCTCTTTGTACTTAGTGTTTATTTCCGCTTGTAGTCTGTGGTGTTTTGTTTACTTTTATAAAGGCAATGTCTTCCCAGTTATCGGGATTTACGCCTTTGGTGCTAGTCGCCAGCCCTTTCCCTATGGAAGGCGGGCTTGGGGTAGTCACGGCATGGGCCCCGAGGACGGGTCGTGACCACATCTCATTTCCCTTCTATATTATCCCTATGCTACAAGGCTTTTTTATTATCACTTTCATTCATATATATCCCCATGTGTAGATATACTAAGGAGAATATGATATTTTTTTGGAGGACATTGAAAAATGATTTATTTATTTATTGTGGTTTGTTAATGTAAAAGTGATGTATGTGTATTATTTTCTTAATATACCAATCCTTTAGATACTCGATTTTTATAATTTTATGTGAAATATGAAGATAAATATGTAATAGTAAGGTTACATAATTTTTTGTCATAATATAACCTACATGGTTCTCTAAACTTGGTGACTCACAGGCCTTAAGGGAATCATGGAGTGGTGGCAGGCTCGACTTATATATTTGATGAATATTTAACTGATGGTGGAGACATACCATATATTGTTTGATGTTCACTTAAAGAATCATTAAATATGATCAAATAATTTTCTGAACTAGTTGGATTCCATTTTTTCATATCTTCTGAAGTTTCTTATATGTTATACATACAGGTGAACTACTCCTTTGGGTTTCTATCTATCCATAAACCCCTATGATGAAAAGTAGATTTCCTTCAAATATGTGCAAATTTATAAAAATTTGTGGATTGTTTTGATAATATTTAATATTTAGAATTCACGAGAATAATGTTTTCAATGTGATCATTTAAATGAAATGTTTCACTAATTTTTGTGCACACATCAATTATTATCATAGATAAGAGACATTTTCATTGCCTAAATGGGAAGGTTTTTTTATGACTATTAATTGGGAATTAAAATAATATGTGTTTGAGTACATCCTCATTCGAGATTATAATTTTATCATAGGAGGTAGGAATTATTCTTTCATTTGATCAGATAGTGACTCCCTCCTATGTCCCTTTAATATGGTCTAGTAAGATGAAATAGTTCCCTATGATTTATATGGGTTTAAACCACACACATGGGATTATTTTGAGATCAAGATCGTGCATAAAAAAACCCAATATCAATTCTGTCATATTGAATAGAAATTGATAGTTTTAAATATATCAATATGAAACTATACTATCACTATAGTAAACAATTCAATAGAATAATTAGTTTTCCTTTGGTTTTCTTGATTATGGTTCACTAAGAAGAGGGTGGTCGTCTTTAGATTTGGGTAGAATAATTGTCCTTGAATTATATCACAATGAAAAATATGTACCTATTTCCAAGAATAAATGAATTTTTTTATTATTTAATTAGATTCTAGTATCTCTATAACATTGATATGTATTCTAGAACCAATCATTATTAGGCTATATAAGAAGGCATCATGAAGTTTGTGTTTAGGATAATGTTTGAGTTGTATAAATATCTCATTAATCATTTTGGAGTATAAAATTTTCTAATATTTATCATTAGGTTTATGTAAAATATTGATCACAAATAGTTTGTCTCATCCTCCATTGTTTCCTCTGAGGACATACTTATACATTCCAATATAAAAAAATAACATTCAGGACACCGAGATATCCTGTTGAGTATGATTTAGGAACATTAGATTTATTCCATGTACACAATTCTTCACATTGGGAAACATGTTCTATGATATTTTTATATGTGGATTCATATGAATGGATACCAATAAATCTTGAAATAATTAATGCATTTATATAATTGGAGAGACCAAGGAATGTGTTTAAGAATCATGATTTTATTTGATAACCTGGGAACAACTATATATTAATTCGGGATATTTCTCACATGGAAGTGTTCATGACCACTCATACCATGAAGGGATTAAACAATTAATGGTAAAATAATTACGAGTATTTTTTATATAATTATGAAAAAATTAAATTTTCGAACTTCTAATGATCCATTCTTATCAGAGATAAATTAATAATTGAATTTGTGACACATATGGTATTATATTCATAATTCTTTTAATGCATTGGGATACATGGTTATCTTATCAGTATCATATTATATGACCCCACGAGTTGATATACCCTATATAAAACAGGGATTTATAGGCCATCGTCTTGGATTTGAAATGATTTTGAGACTATCTCTCTAGTAAATGATACCTCATGTATACTGACATGAAATCTATATGGTATATTTTATCCAATAATGATGTGAATCTTCATCAAAAGGATGGATTATATTTGTTTGAAATTTTTTAATTTGGGATGATGTGTTCTCATGGAAAATTCAATACGGTAGAAAGTTTAGTAATATTAAAAATATAGGATGCATGAGAATAGATTTGATAAGATGATTGTAAGATCATAGATTTGAAAAAATAGTCATGTGGGAATAGACAAGAATCAAGTGGTGGAATTTTCTACACATATAGTGGTGCATTCCTTTTTGGTTGACTGGGTGAACACATATTAGGTTATTGATATAGAGTATATCATGATTCACGAGAGAGTATCATGATATGGTTCTATATCATATTGGTGTTTTGATAAACATAGATTATTTCTAGTTCATTAATGGGTTATGGTTAAATCATTAATAAGAGAGTAGATGATGAGACTCTTTAATGATTCGAAAGGGTAAATATGCGTCGGTTCAACTAATATGTATAAAATTGTTACGAGGGAGAACAAAGGTTCTGTAATCAATAAATACATTAAATGACTTTTTTCCTTTGTTTTATGAGTTTTCCAAAAATCATGCTTAGACAATAGAGACTAGGAGGGGAACATTGAAACATATATTCCCAATATGGAAGTTTTATGAGGTTATGGAAGAAATCATGATTTTGTTTCCCAATACTCTAAGAGGTCATGATACCATATGAGTTATTTTCGGTCAGCTGACTATGGTTTCACACATCATACAAATTTGGGGGTTGAACCCAATAAACTATCTTGTATATCTCTATATTCAAGATATCATAATTCATAATGGTGTTTTTTTGAGAATTTTATCTAATTGAGGAACAAACTTACCCACATGAATTTGGGAACATTTGAAAAAGGAAATAGGGATTTAGTTGAAGTGTGGAACCACCAATAATCCATGGATTGATGTTTATCACATTATTTTTGTATTGGTAATTTACATTAACATCTTTCAGTCTTCATTTTAGATGGATATGTCTGAGGTTATGTATAGATTAAAATTTCCTTATGATCTATATTAGATTGAGGAATGTGATTCTTCATTTGTTGGGACATTTATTGTATAAGAGACACAGAATAAGGATATTTTGATTCTTAAATGGCCAGTTATGTGTCAGAGTAGGTAGAATAGTTATTCTAACAAAAGGGGACAACCCTGGGTTATCACCCTGGGCGACAAGGATTTGGTACGAGTGTCCCCTTTGTTGGTAAATATACCTCTAAAGTGGAAATATAAGATGGAACAATGTAATTTATGGTCAATTAATATCAGTTATAACAACAAGAAGGTGGCCCATTGGTTGATGTTTTATCAATAGTATCATGTTTTGTAAAATTTACTCCATGTATTGCACCATTGGATGTATGATCCTAATCCATTGTATGTTTTAAAATGAATAAATTTTGAGTTTTAATAGTATCTTTATTCATTTAATAATTTATGTATATATATAGTAAATTTAAAGGATAAGGTTCTATTAGGAAAGAACAGTAATAACCCAGATTTCCCCAGGCCTTACCTTTCTAAAAATCCAGTGTCTAGGGTGTTCTATGAGGTAATGGTGGCTCATTTCAAGAATTTTCCAATTTACAGTTTTCCATATGTAACTCGGGGCGTAGCCATGGGCATGTTAGTGCAACGACATGTCAGTGCATCATCTTGTTAGTGCGTCTCTATGTCAGTGCATCATCTTTTCAATGTGTCGGCATGCTAGTGAATTAGCGAGTTAGGGGCGTCGGCATCAATGATTCAAGCACATATGTATTGGAGATTTAGGTCACCAGTAGGTCAATGTGTCGGTTGGTCAGGGCGTCGATAGGATGTCGCGTCATTAGGTCATTGCGTCAGTCGATAATTGAGTCAGTGGGTCTTCATTGGTGGCTCTGAATCGGTAGGTCACGTCAATAGCTCCCTGTCAGTGGCTCTATGATGGTGACTCACCAATCGATGACTCAATGGCAGTTTTTCCAGGTATATCTCAGTTTCCAATTTTCACATCTCTAACATCTTATTTTATATAAGCCAATTTCAAATCCTTGTTTGATCATTTTTAAGAGGGTTTTGAAGGATATTAGGTATATCATTGATTTCCTAATTTTTAATTGGATTTTAGATAATCAACCCCTGTAATATATACCATGATCGCAAGATTAATGACTTTGGGAAATCATTCTTCCATAGAAATAGGATCTTTCTCATCAATTTTTGACTTTAACTTCATTTTCTAATTTTTATTTCCCATTGGATCTCCTAGAGCCTTATTCCATACATAAGTCATGAAACTGTGGTAGAGCTCTCCAGCTCAGCTTTCTTGGAGTTCGTCCTTGTTACTCATTTGATCACTTGTTCTTGGTGCAAGGAGGATCTTCAATACTTTGATCATAATTTAAGGGTTTATTCTGTCTCTCCTTATTTTTTTATTATGCAAGGATGGTATTCTAGAGACTTACTTTGAGGAATGGCATAATACATCTTTTAAAACATGAAATAAACAAGGAGTAAATATGATCAATAGATAAAAATGGAAAATAAAATAATGGGAAAGAAGTTTTTTTTGGTTGATCACTTATTTTATTTGATATCTATGATTCATTATGGAGTATTTTTGTTGTATGACTCAAGAAAATCATGTCTATTGGTTACCATTTCTTATGCACTATTGACGTTCTGTTTGGTTTTGGTAAACGAACGTAACATGAAAAATAGTTATACCACATGTACATGTTTAAATAAATGGATTCCCCATGATCAAACCTATTGGGTGATCACCCCGATTATAATTAAGTGAAAATAAAGAACTAAATATGGTTAAATATAAATATAAATAGACATCCTATTTGTAGGTGTGGCTGAGTGTTGTACTCATTTGAGTGTTCTGACTTTGTGTGAGTTGTGTGGTTATACTGTTGGGAGAATATTTGTGGGTACAACGGTTTATAGAGGAGTTGGTTCATGGAGAAGAGAGTATAATTTGTGTACATCAGGGTTTTGGGATAATAGTATTCATTGTGGGTTTTATGTGTGGGGTAGTTCCAGGGTGTGTTGGTATCCCAATTTGAGAGACTAATTGATGGAATAATGTTTGGACTTGTAGGCAGTTGTACTGCTTTTGTTTTTGTCATGTCCATAAAAAAAACTGAGATGTGGGACTGTGGTGTAGTTACGATCATGTATGTAGTGGCACTGTCTCATGGAATTGTTTGATAGTAGGGCTATAGAACTACCCTGTGAGAGAAAGATTATGCAGTATAATTATGTAGATCAATATTTGGTGGTGGATTAATGGGGTTGTGCAGTGGGGCTGAAAAAATGTTTTTGGGGCTATTTTGGAATGTTTATTGTTGGTAGTTTCTTGGCAGTGTTGTAATAAATCAATGTGAATCCCTTAATTAATAAATGGAACGTTGTTAAATAAAAATGGGGTTGGGTTATTCATTTTTGGTGGATACAGTGTGGTTCTGCATATAGGGGAGAAGAAACGTGGTTAAGTATGAGTTGGTTGTTTGGTTTTTAGATCTGTAGGATGGAAATGAGTGTTTTCTTACCTATATATGTATTAATTCTATTTCCTTGTGATTTCTATATGCACCCCACCCTTACTGAGAACCATGTTATAAACACCCCCATTCACGGAAGAGGGTTCCTAACACAAAATCCCTATTAAAGGATGGATGTATGAATACTGACATTTTTTCTCGACGTTCTTCCAGGTTCATAGTGACCGAGAATATCTGGGATGGTTATAATTGCTAGAGGTTTATCATTTTCCATGATCATTCCGGAAATGGTTTGTTTTTGATGATAGGAGGAGATGTATGCGGGCTAGGACAATTTTCCAAAGTTTCATTGGGATGAGACCCTTGTTTCTTGGGGAAGAGGTGTGGCGGTTGTGGACCAGGTGTCTACGGGTGGGATTGTGTATGGTTTGTGGCCTAGAATTGGGTCTGTAGGTTGGGGTAGTGGGACTGCATATGAGAAGAGTGGTATCATCAAAGAGTTTTAAATTATGAACAAGTATTTAACTAGTTGGAATGTGGTGAGGGGTACCCAAATAAAGATGCACATATAATACTACTTGACATGGGTTATTTAGTGATTGTGCCTTAGTGAGGCTAGGCTAAATAGTATTCCTTGGTACGTGCATTGAGGTTCTACTATTTCCTCATAGGAATGTTAGTATGTTCCCTCAATTCTACATGGGTGGATATAGTTTTCCTAATGGTTATACATGTATACACACCCGACATAAATAAAATTCTTTCATATTTTGAGGAGGATAATGAGGACTGTGCCAGACTTTACTATCTCGGGTGTCAAAATTAATTGTTGATTCTACTTAGCCTTTTTTAGATTGGTACACTACATTGCTGTTTTTTTTTCCTTGTATTAGTTTAACTTTTGATCTTACATGTGGGAAATTAATTTTTCCGTTGCCATTACATTTAGTATTTAGAGTTTCTTGGGATTTTACATCTTATCACCCAATATTTTTCTACAAAAAGGGTAATTCCTTCCATATTGTTTGTGATTCTACTCCATTTTTTCTAGTCTTATTTTTGGGGCCTATTGAAGGTGGCACTCGGGGTCATTGTCTCTCCGTAATCTTGAGGTTGTAAGGGCTTCGTACCATGTTGTCCATTCCCTCATCATGAAGAAGGCATGTCGTGAAAAAATGGTATTAGAGGGAGGTTTTGGGAGTTGATGAATATGATGGAGTTAAGAGTTCAGTAGAGTGATAATTTCTTAAGATTATAGGGAAATGGTGTTTAATGACCTTGGAATTTGAAATAGTCAAGGGAATACATTCTAGCACACATGATTTTGGGCCCATGTGATCCAATGCAAGGAATTTGGACCTACTGAATGGCCAAGTGAGGATAGAATGATTTCATCGTAGATATTATGGCATCCCACCTTTTTGTAACATAAACTTTCATTATGTTATACAAAACCGAGGATCTTTAAGGTTTAGTATCTTGGAAACCAGGAACATAAAACATGAAAAAATAAAACTTTCTTCTTAAAAACTTGAAAGGAATCTTCTTATGTTCATCCTAGGTTCATTACTACATCTCATAACCTGGGGACATACCTAAAAATAAAGGGTGAGTAGAAGACCCAATAAGGGAGAAAAGCGGTAACATTTAACATGTGGTCTTGAGATACATCAACAATGTCATGAAAAAGAACATTAAGGCATGAGAAAGAGATAATGATGCATATCATAATAAAAAAAAGTATTTCATAACTTGAAGATGTTTCTACAAAATTTAACATTGACAATCATTTTTGTTTCACTAAGGTCCATCCACAAGGTGTCATTAAAAATTTACCAAGGTTATTCACCAAGGTGTCGTTAAAAATGGTCATCTCTAGAGATTAAGTCTTTACCCAATACATTGGAGCGCTATCAGGGCGCACCCTTAATTTTTCATTATTATCATGTTAGACACATATATAATCATTAATCATTTCATAAAAAACCCATATAGTATAAAAGAAATGGGTTTCATTTCATAATCATAACGTTTTAAAAACTTCTTTAAAGACATGATCTTTATGTCACTTAAATCCCATGGAAAGGGAAATCGGGTCTCATGTATATAAATCCTAGAATTTAAATTAGAAAATCATGTTATATATGTGAATACCCCTTTATAAGAAATATAATTGAGTATTAACTTAATAAAATAAATTAATTTGAGAATAATAGAGAGACATTTTGAGACGGAAATTCTGCTGCATAACGGCTATGTTACGAGGTTTTAGAAAACATTGAAAAGAGAGGGGACATGGGTCACCCACTCATAAATGATCTATAAAATAGTAGGGGTACAGAATATAAATGATTTAAGAACATGGTAATTAAATTTGAAAGATATATCATATGATATTTATAACATGAAAGGAAGACAAAAATAAGATTTCTCTTTTGAAAATTCAGTAGCCTAACGGCGTCACTAAAACATCAAAAAAATGAATTGACGATATCAAATAGGGTCTCTCATCATATGAACATATAAGATCAGTATTATAGATATAGATATCATACCAAAACATAATTAAAAGTAATTTTAAACACTTTACATGAAAGTAGAATTTTGAAAAATGAGAAAGGTGAACGAATCCCTTAAAAATTCGGCAGCCTAACGACGTCACCTAAACTTCAACAAAAATGAATTGACGAGATCAAACAGAGGATCTACTCATATGAACATAAAAGATAAGTATGATAGATATATAGATAATACCCCAAAGCAATAAAAAGGAACTTGAAAGACTTTACATGAAAGTAGAACTTTGAAAATTGAGAAAGGTGAATGAATCCCTTAAAAATTCGGCAGCCTAATAGCGTCACCTAAACTTCAACAAAAATGAATTGATGAGATCAAATAGGGTATCTCATCATATGAAAATAAAATATCAGTATGATATATATATATATATATATATATATATATATATATATCAAAAACCAACATAATAAAAAGGAAATTGAAAGACTTGACATGAAAGTAGAACTCTGAAAAATGAGAAAGGTGAACGAATCCCTTAAAAATTCGGCAGCCTAACGGTGCCACATAAACATTATTAAAATGAATTAATGAGAGAAATAGGGGGTATATAATCATATGAACATGAAAAGGTCAGTAATAGGAATATAAAATAACATCATAAAACATAAGATCATGGAGAATAAAAGAAATGACAAAAAAGAGATTACTTGAAAAGAAAGGTAGAGGTAGGATCCCTTACCTTAAACGTAACACTTAAAACTCAAAGGATGGGACCTTGAGGGATTGGGGCACCTTGGGAGGACTCCTTGGGAGGTAGGGAGACCTGAAATTCGTTGATAATGATTTTGGAGTCTAATGGATGAGAGTATGGCTTGGTATTTATAGGGAAAGTGAGGGGACAAGGCAATAATGGCCAAGGGACACCTCATTTGTGGTTTTGGAAAAACTATGGGCTTGCCCATGGCATTTTCCCATGGAATTGGCCACTTGGGACACCTCATACCTTAAATTACTATTCATAAGTCGACCATATTGATTACATACTTAAGACATCATTTAAGTATGTCATTAAACACCCATAACTTAAAAACTGTATTTTCACTATTCATCGAAAATTCAACTTTCTCAGAAAAATCCCAAAATTTCACCTTAGCCAAATATCGAAGCTCTGATTTCAAAAATGAACTCAATTTTATAAAAATAATTTTCTAAATATTTTTAATTTAATTTTCAAATAAATACACTATTCACTGAAAATTCATTTTTTTCAGAAAAATCCCCAAAAAATACCTTATCATAATATCGATGTTCTGAATTCAAAAATAAAGTCAGTTTTATAAAAATAATTTTTTAAATATTTTTAATTTAATTTTTAAATAAAAACACTATTCACCTAAGAAAACTAATACTTGACTACAAATTTATGAAACAGTTATTCAACAATTTTATTGAATCACATTACTTAATCAAGGTGCCTAGATTATATTAATAATTTCATTAAGTGATATTAATAATCCATTTGGTCACATTACTAATCCTACGCATAAAATCACTATTCATAATTTACTATTCATCAAAAATTATGTTGATCTTATTAGACTCTAAATTTCATACTGAACATAATTGTAGAAGACCATTTTTGGAAAATCATTACACATTTTTAATTATTTAAGGTTTACATAAACATTTTTAAAATATCCTTTCTCTAAAATTCATCAAAAATATGCATACTATATTTATCCGGACATTTGAAAATTCATAAACTTCATCATAAGAAGAAAACAAAATTTTTATTTAAAACAAAGGATTACACAAGGTAGTTACGGTCTCCTTAAATAGCCCCTTATAACCCCAGCATAGGACGTAAGTGTAAGTTGTGCAAAGGTGAGAGAGTCTGAGGGTGGCTCAGCCAACATTGCACGAGTAGTAATTTCTATCATTTTGAACTTCTCGCGAAGCCGATTCCGTTCTAGCTTCACACGATGAAGTTCATCTTGAGTTTGGTCCAGAGAAAATCCTAGTGGTGCTACCTCCTTCTCAAGTTCTGTTATATGGAATTCGATTGGCCTGAGACTACTGTATGAGGCCATAAAATCTTCTTTATATATTAATTAACCAAGATCACTTGTCTTTAAAGATAGTAATCAAAACGTTTAGTTTCAAGCAGTCATATTGACCAATGTTCATATAACAGTCCAAACCCAATGGTCTCATTTTAATTATACTCATGTTATCAAATGAAACAGTTTTGTTGAGTATAAAAATTAAATAACACACCAAAATTGGGAAACAAGATTTATTCAAAATTTCGGGTTGTTACAATCTTCCCCCTTAAGAAATTGCATCCTCGTAATTTTTAAAATTGGGTTTTGAAATTTCATCAAATGTCCCACATCGGAAAAGGAGTCAGTAAAAATATTACTTTAAAAGAAAGAAAGGTAAGTACAAAGGTCACGAATGTTAACCCACACTAGGATTCCATGTAGGAAAACATGGACATGGAGGAGAAAACAAAGGGTCAAGTTCTGAGGTAGAGTGATAGAAAACATGATTAGGAAAAAGTTAACCACAAGAAAATCACAAACTTATGATGTGTGTAAACAGTCTTTGATTACCCAGTAGGAACCGTAAACCAACAATGTTTTTGTTTTACATTCCTCTTCATAATTTTGTGGATTTCATTTACTACATAGAATAAAAACATAAGGAAATATACCTACCTTCAACTAGAGTTTCATCCTTTAATAAGTTTCTACCAAAACTAATCTTTTCACCAAACGATGAGAATTCGAAAACACTTGGTCTCATAAAAACACAAGAATCATCTTCTTGAGAGTCACATAATCCAAAAAATATTAACTATCAATTTCTTCTATCTTTAAACATTATCGCAAAAATAGAATGGGTATGTAAAAACAACTCTTCAAAAATAAAGAATCCCATAGGAAGGGAAACTACTTTTATATCTTCAAAGTTCCATGGTACTACCCAAAGTTCATCATAGACCATTCCATAAATAACTATCCTTAAAATTCCTCAAAATAAACCAAACTAAGATTGAAACCCAATTATAAGAACGATCTCAAAACATAGTCTTCCAAGATAGAATTTATCGTTCATCTCCAAACAACATCAACCACTCTTATCATCTTATAACAAAAGTAACTATCCTAATCACATTTTCCCCAAGATAGGTTAATCATTTTAATATGTAACCTAAATTACTACAATTTCACCTTAAATTCATCGATTCTTCAAAATATATGTCAAACTTTACTCCTCAAATAAAATATCGTAGTAATATATTTACCTCGATCATATAGGGTTCCCAAAATAGCGAACGTCTTCCAAAATAATAATCATCTTTTAATCCCCTAATCACATTTTTTAAGAAGAACAACTTCACTACATCAACATGTGGTACATAACAATAGATGTTTTACATAATGATATAAAATCATCTTAGGTAGTGACTCTATGATCTTAGAAAAAATAAAAGATATGCTCATAGAGCACGAACTAAAATACAACATGACATAGAAAATTATTGCGAAGAAGTTACATGTACTTCAGTCATCATGATCCATCTCAGCATAGGAATTGAATTGTTCCCTTGTCCTAGAATATTGTTGATGCTCATCATGCTTATCACCCATTCCAAGAGAGAATTTCCTTGGATAATTTATAACTTCTCCACATTTACGACACTGAAATGTATATGGTACATTAGATCGAACCTTATCTCCATTCATCGCATTATCCATTTTTTAAAAGCAATTGGCTACATTATTCCATATCTTCCCACATTTAAAACATCTCCCGGTTCCTTTGCGACATTCTCGTTGGTGCCTCTTCCCATAGTTTTTGTAAAAAAGAAATTGGATCTTCATTCCTTTATCAACTTTACCAGATGAACATCCTTGAGACTTTGTCTTCTTCTTCCTTGATGAATTTCGGCATTCAACTAGGCACCAATTATTAATTGTTATTTTTGTTAGCTGGTTTGGCATAATCAAAATATGTTAAACTTGATCTCTCGTCATCTCTGTCACATTAATAGGGAAATCGTCACATTTCCTATCACATTAGTTGTTGGGACATGTTCTTCCATTTCCCTCCATTAACTAAGAAAAGAAAGTATAATTAGGGGCTTAAATACTTAGAAAATAATCATTAAAAGAAAAATTTAACAATAGAAGGTTAAAATTATAGAAGAAAACTATATCCTAACTTGTGACCCCCTAGGTTCCAGTCTAGGTTATCCATGATCATATATTCTTATGTGAATCTTTATTTTATTTTATCTTGGTCCCTTTAATAATGGTTCATACTAAGCTTATGAATTTACCAAAGCATATCCCCTGGGAGTGTCATAACCAAGAGTGCATCAAGGCCCATTATTGGGTACCAGTTCCCATTTGAGTTTCCCTCAAAGCGATTTTTTTGGGTTCTACCCCTATGTACATTTGTGCCAGATCAACCTCTACATGCTCATATCCAGACAAGGATTTATTTATTTGGCAATCCCTTACTCAATACTCACCAAAATACCAGGAAGATTTCCTATATTTAAAATATTCTATAGGGTTCTTCTTAGAGTTTTCATATCCTAATTTATTCAAATAACTAAACCATCCTTTGATACCAACTATGTCATATCTCCTTTTTGTAACATAAACTTTCATCAAATTATACAAAATCGAGGATCTTCAAGGAATAGTGTCTTGGAAACCAGGAAATTAAAACACGAAAACATAAATAAATCTTCTTAAACACTTGAAAGGATTCTACTTATGTTCATCCTAGGTTAATTACTACATCTCATAACCTGGGGACATACATAAAAAGAAAGGGTGAGCAGAAGTCCCAGTAAGGGAAACAAGGGGAAACGTTTAACAAGTGATCTTGAGATAGATCAAAAATGTCATGAAAAATAACTTTAAGGAATGAGAAAGAAATCATGAGGCATATAATAATAAAAACAACCTATTTCATAACATGAAGATGTGGATAAAACATTTAACATTGACAATAATTTCTGTTTCACCAAGTTCTATCCCCAAGGTGTCATTAAAAAATTACCAAGGTTAATCACCAAGGCGTCGTAAAAAATGGTCATCTCTAGAGATTAAGTGTTTACCCAATGAATTGGAGCGCTATCAGGGTGCAACCATAATTTTTCATTATTATCATGTGTTCCAAATATATCATAATCAATAATTTCATAAACAATCCATATAGAATAAAGGAAATGGGTTTCATTTCATAATCATAACATTTTAAAAACTGCTTTAAAGACATGATCTTTATGTCACTTTAAACCCACAAAAAGGGAAAGCAGGTCTCATGTATGTAAATAACAAATTTTAAAATAGAACATCTTGGTATATATTTGAATACCCCTTTATAATAAATATCCTTGAGTATTCAATGAATAAACTAAATGAATTTGAGAATAAGAGAGCGAGATTTTGAGACGGAAATTCTGCAGCATAACGGCTATGTTATGAGGTTTTAGAAAACATTGAAAAGAGAGGGGACATGGGTCACCCACAAATAAATGATCCATAAAACAGTAGGGGGACAGAATATAAAGGATTTAAGAACATGGTAATGAAATTTTAAAGATATACCATATGAAATGAAGAGCATGAAAGGAAGAAAAAAATAATATTTCTCTTATGAAAATTCTGCAGCCTAACGGCGTCACTTAAACTTCAAAAAATTGAATTGAAGAGATCAAATAGGGTCTCTAATCATATAAAAATAAAAGATACGTATGATATATATATATATCATACCACAACATAATAAAAATAAACTTTAATGACTTGAAATTAAAGTAAAACTTTGAAAAATGAGAAAGGTGAACGAATCCCTTAAAAATTCGGTAGCCTAACGACATCACATTAACATCAACAAAAATAAATTGACGAGATAAAATAGGAACTCTCATCATATGAACATAAATGATAAGTATTATAGATATAGATTACATACCCCGATATAATAAAAAGGAACTTGAATGACTTGACATGAAAGTAGAACTTTGAAAATTGAGAAAGGTGAATGAATCCCTTAAAAATTCGGCAGCCTAACGACGTCACCTAAACTTTAACAAAAATGAATTGAAGAGATAAAATAGGGTCTGTAAACATATGAACATAAAAGATCAGTATTATATATATAGATATCATACCCAAACATAATAAAAAGGAACTTGAAAGACTTGACATAAAAGTAGAACTTTGAAAATTGAGAAAGGTGAACGAATCCATTAAACATTCAGTAGCCTAACGGCACCACATAAATTTTCATAAAATGACTTGATGAGAGAAAGAGGGGGTCTCTCATAATATGAACATTAAAAGGGAATTAATTGTAATATACAATAACATCCTCCAACATAAGAGAATGGAGCATGGAAGAAATGACATAAAAGAGATTACTTGAAAAGAAGGGGAGAGGTAGGATCCCTTACCATAAACGTAAATCTTAAAACTCAAAGGTTGGGACCTTGAGGGATTGGGGGCACCCTGGGAGGAATCCTTGGGAGGTAAGGAGACTGGAAAATTTTTTAGGATGATTTTGGAGTCGAATGGATGAGAGGATGTCTTGGTATTTATAGGGAAAGTGAGGGGACAAGGCATTAATGGCCAAGGGACACCTCATTGGTGGTTTTGGCAAAACCATGGATTTTCCCATGGTATTTTCCCATGGTATTGGCCACTTGGGACACCTCATACCTTAAAATACTATTCATGAGTCGACAATATTGATTAAATACTTAATACATCATTTAATGATGTCATTAATCACCCGTAACTTTAAAACGGTATTTTCACTATTCATCGAAAATTCAACTTTCTCAGAAAAATCCCAAAATGTCACCTTAAATAAATATCGATGCTCTGATTTCAAAAATGAACTCCATTTTATAAAAATAATTTTCTAAATATTTTTAATTTAATTTTTAAATAAATATACTATTCACCGAAAATTCATTTTTTTCAGAAAAATCCCCAAAAATTACCTTAGAATAATATCGATGTTCTGAATTAAAAAATAAAGTCCAATTTATAAAACTAATTTTCAAAATATATTTAATTTAATTTTTAATTAAAAAACACCATTCACCCGAAAAAACTAATACTTGGCTAATAATTTATGAAACCGTTATTCAACCATTTTATTGAATCACATTACTTAATCAAAGTGCTTAGATTTTATTAACAATTTATTTAAGTGATATTACTAATCCATTTGGTCACATTACTAATCCTACGAATAAAATCACTATTCATAATTTACTATTAATCTAAAATTAAGTTGATCTTATTAGACTCTAAATTTCGTACTAAACATAATTGTAGAATACCATTTTTTGAAAATCATTACAAATTTTTAATTATTTAAAAGTTACATAAAGATTTTTAAAATATCCTTTCTCTAAAATTCATCAAAAATATGCATACTATATTTATACGGACATTTGAAAATTCATAAACTTCATCATAAGAAGAAATCAAAATTTTAATTTAAAAAGAGGATTACACTAGGCACTTACGGTCTCCTTACATAGCCCCTTATAACACCACCATAGGACCTAAGTGTAAGGTGTGGTAAGGTGAGAGAATCTAAGGGCAGATCATCCAACATTGCACGAGTAGTAATTTCTATCAGTTTGAACTTCTCATGAAAGCGATTCCGTTCTAGCTTCAAACGATGAAGTTAGGCTTGGGTTTGGTCCAGAGCAAAGCCCAGTGGTGCTACCTCCTTCCCATGTTCCTTTAGATGGGCTTCGATTGGACCGAGACTACTGGATGAGGCCATTTAATCTTCTTTCTATATTAATTAACCAAGATCACTTGTATTTATAGACAATAATCGAAATGTTTATTTTCCAGCTGTCATATTGACCAATGGTCATATAATAGTCAAAACCCAATGGTCTCATTTTAATTATACTCATGTTATCAAATGAAATAGTTTTGTTTAGTATAAAAATAAAATAACACACAAAATTGGGAAACATGATTTATTCAAAATTTTGGGTCGTTACAGATATGCTAGAAAATGTACATGAATCATAATGAATTGTGTTCCTCTGTGTTTTGGTTATTTTGGTAATTTAAAATAAATGAAGAGTTAAATGAATCAAAAAGAAAATTTCTAGACTACCCAGGATTAGGAATTCTTTATTTAAATATCAGCAATGGTACCTGAAGGTTGTCCATGTGTGGTACGAGCAATGGCGGCCTGACAGGTTGACCAGGTTGGTCAGTAGAGGACTGATCGAGAGGTGTAAGATTAACAGTGGTATAAGACACTTCATAAATTCCAACGACATACTATGGGGAAGTATAAGGGTAGTGTATCATACATGGAGTTGTATAGTTGGATCAAGTAGTTGGTGATCACTTTTAGCTTGATTTGAGTTCAGATAGAGTGTTGGGTTCCTCTGGCAGTGAGCCAAATGAGGAGAGAAGGATGTCAGTGGTGGATGATTTTCCTTGGGGAGTGTAAAGAGACAGATGTTTTCTGGACTGACTTTAAGAATGAGTACTGAAAAAATTCCTTTATTCGATGATTAAGGTTGTGAAGTTGTAGAGGATACTTCTCCTCTGGTAAGGGATTATGTTGGTAAAGGGAATTTGATATCAATGTCAAGGATCTCCTGCATTCCACACCTAATCTATTTATGGATGAGGTTTCTTTAGTGAGACGCTTAGAGGAGGAACTCTAACCTTAACTTTAGTATGTTGTTTCCCTATTAATTCTAACGAAAAACATAGAGGATATGAAGAAGGCTGAGGTAGTGGAAATGAGACACACTCTAAGAGGTGTTTATCGAGAGGGGGGACAACCAATTTCATCAAAGGGGAAATAATTCAGCAGAAACTCTACTGTGTTAGGGCCTTGTAGGTTTCATCTTGGGTGGAGTTGGGATCAGTAGTTAAAAATCCAATCTACAAATCCCCATCCTTTACCAATGAGTCTGGGACCGAGGATGTTTTTCTGTGAAGGTTTTGGGAATATTCAGAACTAGTAAATAGTTCAAGAAGCGTACAACATGGGTGGGAAGGTTTAGCACCCACCTTAGTAGTTGTAGCTACCCATTAGGACATTCTAGCAGTAGGAGAAGTGGGCTTCCACTCTACCATAGGTATATGGTGTTGGGGAGGGGGGGGGAACCTGAGTTTTCACCTCAGGGTCATCAGCAATGGTGTTGTCAAGGTGGTGATAAATAGAAAAGAGTTATATCATCTATGTGTAGTTAGTTTCAATCCATCGAGGTAGAAATTCCTGCATGCCTGGAGGTTGTTCAAGGAATGATTAATCAATTTAGAACCCTTGAATGTTTTTTGTATCATTCAGGAGCATCACACTCTTTTTTTTCACCTATTATAGTCGATGATCTGGGACTAGAGGTAGAGAGACTTAACAATCCTTGGTTATGAGTATTCCAATTAGCGGTCAGGATAGTATGTTTGATGTTTTTCAGGGATGTAGACTTGTGTTGGGGCTGCTTCAATCTTGTGGCGATCATATTATACTGTATATGCAACCATATGATGTCATCTTAAGAATAATATTTTTGTTTTTTTGTGGATTCTTTTATCGACTATTCTGGAGAATCTTTGTGTCCTCTGATATGGGTGGCCATCATTTATCATTCATTGGCTTGCATGGTTTTCAGGATGGCAGCTAACATATGATTCCTCTTCATTATTTGTTAGCTGATATGTTGGTGGGATCAGCAGATATAAATATGGTGTGTGTTTCAAGGGTTGTTTGTGAGTACGTGTATGTCTTCCCCAAAGAGGATGTGACTCTACCCCATCGACCAGTTGTTGTGTTCATTATAGACCTGCAACTTAGTTCCCATCCTAGTTTGATGGTTCCCTTTTAGATGGTGCCTACTGAGATTCTAGAGTAATGGATTTAGGTTGATGACAAGATGAATAAGGGTTTTATCCATCCAAGTTGTTCAATGGGGGGGTGCTCTAGTATTTTCCACACAGAAGGTGGATGTTGGTCTATGTCTATGAATAGACTAATATGGGCTGAATAAGGTGATGGTCAAGAACCGTTACCCCCTATTGAGGATCAATGAACTTTTTGACATGTTGAAGGGACCATGTTTGTTCTCTAAGATCTGTATAAAAACTGATTATCACCAGTTGATGGTGAAGGTGGGTGACATCCCAAAGACTGATTTCAGTGACAGGTGTGTGCACTTTGAGTTTTTGGTAATGCCATTTGATGTTAATAATGTGCCCTCAATATTCATGGGGCTCACGAACTATATTTTCATTGAGTTAATGGACCTTTTCATCATCGTTTGAGGAGGAGCACTCATGGAATATTAGGACTATCTTGGAGGTCCTCCAACACCACCAGATATAATGAATGTTTCCCAAATTCATGTACTAGACATGTGAAGTGCACTTACATGGACACATGGTGTCTTAGCAAAGGAAAAAAGTATACCTATCGAAGGCCAAAGTAGTTGTTTCCTAGGTAGAACCCAAGAATGTGGCAGATGATTGTAGCTTCCAAGGTATTGTGGGCAATTATTAGTTGTTCATACCCATCTTCTCATGAGTTGCATATTTTTTGAATGATTCAACCACAAAAGAACATTCCTTCATGCAGAGTGAGTAGTGTTAGGAATATTTCATCTATCTGAAGGGGAAGTTGGTCAGTGTGATAGTGCTTAGGTTCCTAGAGGAAGGGGTGATTTTCAAGGTACATGTGATGCTTCCGGCCTAGGGTATTGAAGTGTTTTGAAGTAGCAACAAGGAGTAATCTCTTATGGGTCTAGGATGTTATTCCCTCAAGAACGTAGCTATGACACCCATGATATAGATATTTTAGTTGTCTTGTTCACATTGAAGTTCTGCAAGAATTAACTCATTGGGGAGTGAATTTTGGTATTCATGGATCACAAGAGATTAAGATATATATTTTCCCAATGTCACATGAACTTTCGGAAGTGAAGATGGATGGAGTTCCCCTATAATTATGACATAAAAATTTCTATACCCTAGGGAAGGGGAATGTGGTGGATAATTGCTTGAGCAGGAACTCAATGAAGGAGGTATTTCAGGAATCTATAGATGTTGGTAAGGCATTGTAGTGGTTGGCTACAGTTCACCTGAATTCTATGGAGGGATGTCGAAGAGGCTATTTTTGTCAAATGATAGAATAGTCATCCTTAATGCAGTAGGTGGAGGAGTCTTTGTGGAGAGACTTAGAGATTTAGGTGATGTGTGATCGTAGTTCCCAGTGTGATGCTCTAGAGGGATTTTTAAAGGATAGTCATAATCAGATTTTGTTTCATGGGATGCTATTTGTCCAAGTGGGAATGGATGATGGAATTATCCCTGTGTTCCACAGCTCACACATGGAGATACACCCAGGAGTTTATAATATGTAACGAGGCTTGAGGTATTCACTTTTGTGGCCCGGGATAAAGCTTGAAATGGAAGAATTTTTGGAAAAGTGCCTAGTCTGTCAATAGGTGATGGTTGATCACTATGTTCCCAACAGTTTATTTAAACCCTTAGATGTTCCCTAGTGGAAGTGGGATGACATATCAATAGATTTCATCACATGATTAACCATGTGTCAGGGAGTATGAATTTTTTTTTGTGTAGCGGTGGATCGATAGATGAAATCATCTCACTTCATAGCTATCAAAGAGTCGAGCATTGTAGATGCCTTAGCACAGAGGTATGCGGATGTCGTGGTGAGGATGCAAGGAATTAAAATATACATATTATAATATTGGGATACAGTTTTAATGTCACAAGTCTGGAAGGTATTACATCATGCCATTGGCACCCATTTACTCCTTGGCCCTAGTATAGGCTTCCAAAAATAATAGCTATCACTATCCCATTATCATGACACCATTTGAAGATTTTTATGGAAGATTGTGTCTTATCACCTGTATGCAGGATAGAGATAGAGGAATCATCCCTTCTTGGACCGGAGGTAGTGCATAGAACAATAGAAAATGTTCGACATGTGTTTTCTCGGACGAAGGATGCTTATTAATAGGTGACATTATATTTAATTCATTGAAAGGGCCCATAGATTTCGAGTTTTGAGACCACATGTTCTTTAAGTATTACCCTTAGGATGGGAAATGATGGTTTGGTGGAGGATGAAATCTTTCACCCAGGTTTATCTGACTATTCAAGGTTATTGGAGGATTTGGCAAGGTGGGATTTCATCTGGTCTTTACACCAAGGTTAGAGATGATCCACGACATCTTCCATGCCTCACATCTCATTCAGTATCTATACACTGACTCCCATGTCCTATACTGGGGATATTTGGATGTCGTGGGAGTTTCAATGTTCATAGAGAGATCAATAAGAATCAAGGATCATAAAGAGAAAGTGCTTCATGGGTGGACCATTCCTTGGGTTCATGTGTTATCGAGGTATGGTGTCCCTTATGAGAGTACTTGGAATTGAGAATCATTGATTTTTACCTAGTACCCAGATCTGTTCTATGTTTTGTTTCTATGTTTTATATTTGTGAATAATTTTATGATGTTATTCTTGATCTTGTTCGTTATCAGTTGAGTTTTTTCTCTGTTCATTGAATGTGTTTGAAAAGTCTCAACTATGGGTAGGGTAGGACTTGATCCCTAATTAGGATGCATTAATGTGGATGTAATTAATTCTGTGTTGGTAAGTGCGTGTTGCCACAATGGATAGTATCTTAACATGGAGAAAGGAGTTACCTAATCCATCTTTCTAGACAATGTGACCTTTGGTGTTTGTGTGGTTGTTTGGGGGCAGTGTGGTGCATTATTGATTGCATATTTGTTCAAGAGATATATGTCTAGGAGGAATTCTGGGATGTTGAGGTTTTCATTCTATCATTAGAAATAACAAAAGGAGGTTTTCTCCTAATTGGTATCTTAATGGGTGATTTTTCAGAACCCACTTTCTTCTAGGTTAGATTTGATATTCTCGGGGATGAGAACAGTTTGAGAGGAATCTGTTGTAATAATCTACATTTCCTAGGGCCCCTCATTTTTGAAACTCTATTGTTTAGGGTGTTATATGGGTTAAATGGTGGTTCATTTTATGAGTTTTCAGAATTTCAATTTTTCTATTAGTAACTCAGGGTGTCGGTTTTGACATTTCATTGAGTCGGCATGTCAGTGTGTTGACATGTCAGTGCATCTACATGTCAGTGCATCAGAATATTAGTGCTTCGGTATATCAGTGCATTAGTGAGTTAGGGGTGTCGGCATCAGTATGCTAGGCATGTCGGCATCAGTGAGTTAGGGGTCTATAGGTAGAGGCATTGATAGGTCATGGAGTCAATTTTTTGAGGCATCGGTAGGTCGTTACATCTGCAGGCCATTGCATTAGTGGATTACTGTCATGACTCAGTGTCGGTAGTTCACATCGGTAGCTCACCAGTTGGTGGATCTTTGTAGCAGACTCACCAGTCATTGACTCATTAGTATTTTTTCTATTTTTTTCCATTATTCCAGTTTTTCTCATCATACGTCATATATGATGTAAACTGAGTTCAAATTAATTTTTGGCTGATTTTATGAGAATTTTGATGGATATTAATTATATCATTAATTTATGAATGTTCTAGGGGATTTTAGTTACTTAAACCGTGTAATATTTAAAAATATCCCATGACTAATGAATTTAGAAACCAATATTCCTTTAAAATAGAATTTTTCTCATCAATGTCTTGATAATACCTTAATTGTGTGTTCTATATTTCTCCTTGGTGCACCTAGAGCCATCCTACCTAGAGGAGTCAGACAGCTATGCTAGAGAACTCTGGCACAACTTTTCTGGAGTTCTTCCCCATTGCTCGGACGATCCCCTATTCACAGTGAAAGGAGGATCTTCAATCCTTTTATCATCCATTAGGGATTTTTGTTATATCCTTTATTTAATGCATCATGCAGGGTGGGCGTGCTAATCACTCCTTCTGTGTAACGGCTAAATACATCTCTTAAAATAAGAAATAAACATGGATTAAATATCGTTAAAAGAGAACAGGGGTATCTAAAATAATTGGTAGGGGGTGGTTGATGTAGAAAACTTGTTTCATTTGTTATATAGTAATTTTTAATAGATGTTTGTGGTTATATTACTCCTGTAAATCATGAAAATTTGTGGTCTTTTATTAGGTATTTGTTCTTTTTTTGTTTTGTAGTGATAAATGGTCGTAACCTGAAAACCTGATAAACCACATACCATTATTTAAATAAATGGATTCCCCATGATCAAACCGATTGATTGATCACGTCAGCTATAACTAAGAGGAATTAAAGAAACTATGTTGGTTAAATATAAATATATATAAAAATCATGATGATAGGTGTGGCTGAATTCTATCTTCCACTGAGTTTTTTATCTTTGTGTTAGTTTTGTGGTGTTGTTGTTGTGAAAACAGTTGTTTTTACATGGGTTGAAGATGAGTTTGTTTCAGTATAAGGGTGTGGTACGTGTGTACAATGGGGTTGTGGGTTAATTGTATTCATTGTGGGATTTGAGTTTGGGGAGGTACAAGTGGTGTGTTAGTATCCTTATATGAGGGACTGATTGATTGTTGAATGGATAGACTTGTAAGCAGCTGATCTACCTTTTTTTGTGTCATGGACATCAAAGGATGTTGGGTAGTGGGTCTATGGTGTGGTAAATAACATGTATGCGGTAGAACTACATCTGGGAATTGATGGGCAGTGGGGCTATGGAGATGGTCTGTGAGACAAGGATTGTGATGTATAACTTTGAAGAATTATGGTTGTCAGTGGTTGAATGGGGGTGTGCAATAGAGATGAAAATCTGGTTTTGTTGTTGTTTTGCAATGGGTATAGTTGTTAGAATCTTGTAATTGATGGAATAAATTATATTAAATCCCTTAATTAATAAATGGAATGTGGTTAAATGAAAAAGGGTTTGGGTTATGCCTTGGTAGTTGTTGTGGAATGTTTTTTCATATCGGGGTATTAGAAACGTGGTTCTGTAAGAGTTGGTTGATTGTTTTTGGGATCACTATGTTGGTACTGAGTGTTTTTTACATATATATGTATAAATTCTAGTTCATTGTGATTTATATACGCACTACATGTTTCAAAACATGTTCCAAAAAAACTGATTAATGAGAGAGGGTGTCTTTCCCAACATCTCGAGGGGAGGAAAGATGGATGGTTATTGACTTTTTTCCTCACACCCTCTTCCATGTTCTTTCCTATCGACTATATTTTGGCGGGATATAATGTCTTCATACATACTTTAGTCCAAGAAACATCAATTATTGGTTTGTTTTAGATGAGTGGCCTAGGTGTTTTGGGCCAAAATTATTTTGCAAATAGTCTTCAGGATGAAGACAATAAGACTTCAGGCGAGAGGTGTGGTAGTTGTGGAAAATGTTTCTATGAGCATAATTGTGTCTGGTTTGAGTCCAAGGTGTGTGTGGGTGGGTTGTGGTTGTGTGACTAAGTCAGAAAGAGTGGTAGAATCAAGAAATTATCGATTAGGAATGAGTAGTTAACCAATTGGAAAGTGGTGTGGGGTACGTAAATATCGATGTGCATATACTACTACTTTAGATAGCTTTAATTATTTGGTGATTGTGTCTTAGTGAGGATAAGTTGGTTAGTCATCCATGGTTGGTGCTTTGAGGTTCTACAATTTTTTTATAGGGACATTATTATGTTTCCTCACATGGGAAAGGGTGGATTTACTTTTCTTACTAGGTATACTTCTATAGTAATCCTACTTATATAAAACTGTTTCTGGATTCTAGTAGGACATTGAGGACCTTGTTGGAATTTACTAGCTCAGGCGTCGGGAAATGTTCCTGGTACTTCTTAGCCTCTTTTTTGTACTTTACATTGGATTTTTATTCTACCTTATAATAATTATACTTTTGAAAAGGCATGTGTGAATGGTATTTTTGATTTACCTTTATTTTTTATTTGTATTTTCTTGGGATATACCATTTATCTAAGGATGTTGTTTGATAAAATGATTAATTCCATCTATATTGTCTGAGATTATATACCCTGGGTGCTAGTCCCTAATCTAGAGCCAGTTGAAGGCAGTACTAAGGGGTCATTATCTATCCTTTATCTTAAATAGTGAAGGGTGTAGAACATTTCTATCTCTTCCCTCATCCTGAAAAAAGGGGGGTTCTGAAAATAAAACATCAAATTTTCTATTTCTTTACTAGAAAATATGTTTTTATGAAGATAAGTTGTATCAAGAAACAAACATTCGAGATTAGTGTCCCAATATGTTCATGAAAACATTCAAGCACACTTGTGGAAATGATGTCATTAGAGAGTGATATTTTAAACACTATAAATTTTAAGATGCATTTATTTATTAAGATTAATCAAATTTTAAAGGTTTTGTTACACTTTTTAGTCCCTTTATTGTTTTTAAAGATTTAAATGGATCAATGGGTTGATGTGTTTTATACATGATCATAGCACACTGTTTAAGAATTTTTAATAAATTAATTATTTTTAGAATGAAACGCATGAATAATTATCAATGATAAAATATATATTAATAATATTAATGTTTAATTCATTATTTGAATTTGATATTGGATTTCAACCCATGGTATTTTTTTGATGTAATGGATTTCCTGATACTTCATGAATTGAATCTATAATTCACACCATGAATCTGGCCAGTAATAGTAGATTATATGAAAAATAACACCTTTTGACTTTATTGCTCTTATTTTTTATTATTTTAGGAGACATGTGTACTATATTGATATTTTGTTTCTCTTATCATCCATGCCAACTCATGTATTCGATTCCTAATCACCAGTTCAATCCATGTAATAAAATCTGGTAACTTGATGTTCGATCATAATCCATTAAATATTAATTCCTATAATCAAAAGTAAATAGATAATAAGAATAGTGGTCATATTATAGGTATTTGAAAATGTAAAATGAGGGTTTTATTTTTATTTTTTATAGAATATACTTTTGGATTAAAAGATTTAGATTCAACTCAACATTTAGGAAAACTAAATTGTATCTACTATATGATATTATATATGTTGATATATTTATAAACCTTTCATTTATTTCATATTCTTAAAATACCTATTTTTTAAAATTGATAAAAAATAATTTTTCTAGCATACATTCATGGTTTTGGGATATAATGGTGATCATTTCATTAATCTTCATTATTTTACCTGAATTAAGAATCCATTGGCAATAGTGTGTTTTTCATAAAGGTCATCATTATGATTGTTTGTATGAATTCACATCTTTATAGACCCATGAATGATGTATGATCACATGTGGTTCTCATAGGATGACATAGTAAATAAATTTTTGTATTTATTTCATATGTATTTTTTAGATATGGTTCATGTTTATTTGATGGGATTGTGGATCTATCATTTGTATCATGTATCATATTGTTCTATTGTTTTTGTTTTTTTGTGGATTGTATAGGTTATGAATTATGGAATATTCCAATTATGGGGATGTTTCTTATGCAAAAACAACATGCTTAGGGACATCACTTACTGAGGGATTTTTTATTCATGTTATTAGGCTATATAATTGAATGGTATATATTAAGAGGATGTAAATATTTCATTCTATTATTATTCTTATGTAGATATATACAGTATCTGAAGACATAAAATATGTTATTAATTATGTGAAAATTTGATATTTATATCTATTTCCTATTTCCATCATGAAAATGAACTAAAATAATATCCAAACATATTCTATATTATGTTGTTGCCATCTTTGTGAGTTAGGTAATCAAACTATACATATGAACATTAGTGTTCTTCAAAATTTCATGATTAGGGATATTGTGAATGGAAAGCATCGTTTGATGGAAACATGATAACATTTTCATGGATATTTTGATTATTATGGATTGACCTCCAGATGGATTTTTTTTATAATTAATATTGTCTTACATTTATTTAGTTCCATTTGATTAGTTGCGGTTATTTACCTGAAATGTCATACACCTTAAGTATGGAATAAATATCATTTTAATTTTAAACTTATCGAATAGTTATTAATTTATTTTCATATTTATTACAATACTTTCTCTATTTATATGTGATTATTTTCAAATGGGACAAAGGTCATGTTCTCCCCATGTCATCATATAGGCCCTCGTTACTAGTTACAAATCACTTGTATATCTGGAGGTCGACATGAGGACATGGGGAATTTGTATCATGGCCCTGATATTTTGGTTTTTTGGGTTAATAACACATTTATAAATTTATATAAATTGTAAAACATGATAATAATACATGCAGATTATGGATTTGGATAGTCGAACAATTATAACTAATCTTTTTAACAATCATCTATATTAGAATTAAAAAAATTTCCCATTATAATAGAAGTACATATTTTATATGTGAATATTTTATAATTTGATTTATAATATGTTTAATTCACAAAACATATAAAAAATGAGTATTTAACCAATAAAATACATTAAGAGTATTATCACAATCCTTTAGGAGAAAAAAGGGATGGTTTCCACATAGCCAAAAAAGTTATAAGTATTTTTCAAATGGTTTATGTTTGAGGAATTTATATCCCTAGAAAAAATGAGATGAAACCATATTATATAATCATATTTAATAATATTCCCAACTTATATGAAATAGTTTTTGATAATGTTCACATCATGATAAAAAAAATTGAGATATGAAAAATACTCTCAATCGAAGAGACACATGAATCAATAGACAATTAAATACATAAACTTGATTTTATTAGTAAATACAATGAAATATTATGTTTTTGATAAAATTTTATGAATTTATAGTCAATAGACCATTCAATGATAAAATCATGAATAATACATAATATGACTCAATGAATCAAAATTGAGACAAATATAACCCTAATAAGTTTAGAGATATTTGAATCAAAACCCCATGAATTAGAGTTCATAAAAATGGACATAAAAAACAATTTTAAAATAAAATTTATGATATGAAATATCAAAAATATAATATACATTACACAAAATATAAAATATCTTCATAAATGAAATACCTATATTAATGAATACATTTTGATATAAGACCATTACGTATTGTACTTAAATTAAAAACAAAATATTAATAACATGTACCAAATACAAAAACATAATGATATGATTAAGAAACAAAACTAAATCCATTTTCTTTTATTCTTTTAATAAATATTCCTTCTCTAAATAAATTCATTAAATTTATACCCCATGTGTTTTTAGTATTGATCAGTTGTATGAGTTTAATAATAGTGGTGTCTATAATGGTTCTTTTTACAAACATTACCATTACAAGTTGATTGATTATAATATTATATATTATTTATAATTGTTTATAATTTTTTAAATTCTTTTCATGATTTTTTATTCTTTATCATTGAATATGAATGTGATAATATCAATGATTTGGTTATATTTTTCTATTGGATGTTGTCTTTATAATTGATAAATTTTATATTATAATTAAATCTATAGAAAACAATTAAATAACTTTTTAAAGAATATTATCATATTATTACTATTAATTAAAATTTAATTTTCATCCATGATAATAATTAACTGTATTTTTTATGTGGTGGGTTAAATTGACCTAAACATGAACATACCCTGACATAATGAATTCTTATTAGGGGTTTTTGTTTTAATAACATTATAATATATTAATTATGATATTATTTAGTGTTTATTTTTTCCATAATGCATAATTTATAGGAATTATAAGAATAATTTATGTACATGAAAACATTACACAATTTGAATAAATTTTTTTCCTCTTAATACACTTATTTTAAATGATTATATAAATGATATTAATTTTTCAATCATATCATAAGTAAAATGTAAAATACATCATAATAGAATCCTAATTTTTTCATAATAATTATATTTGTCCTTTAATATCATCATTTTTGGTAACATTGAATGAAAATAAAGTTAAAAAGAAATGCATTACATCATGGATGTTTCAGTATACACAAAACATGATAAAAAATTATGTGTTTATTTATTGATGTGGAATATGAAAAATACTGAATTCGAACATAATATATTGTTATTAATGTATATGATGAAAATTATATCATTATATAAGGGTGTCTAATATAAATCTAAAAAAATAAAATTATATAAGAAACTAAGTAGTTGATAATAATCACAATAAGAACATGAATTTTCCTCATCAGTCTCTTGGAATATGAAGGTATTAGACAAAATGTTAGTTTCCATGGGATAGTGTTATTGGGATAGTGTTCAAAATGGGGTACCAATAAATGTTTTCTTGTGTGATTTCAAAAGATAAGTTAATATTGATGTTGGTAAATTGTTACCCATTTATATGTAATGGTATGGGTAGTTTGGGGGGGTAACAATTAAATTTAAAATATTGTAATATTACTATTCATGTTATAAAAATCCTAAAATCGATATTATAAGGTTAAAATGAGTATGGTTAAAAAATCACCATATGCACTCGTTTTTAGACAATGTTGAGTGATTAATGGTTTTTTGATTAAATTTTTTACTTGCACTATAATTTATTTTTACTGTGGAAACTAATTTATAACCATTTTAATTTATTATATTTATATGTATTAATATATAACCTTTAACTACTTTAAAATAAAAAATTTCTAATTTTCATATTATTTTATAATTTAAAATTTTAAAAGTTTTCATAAGATTAAAAAAAACTACTCTTAACTAGGTAAACAAGTTTTTCAATAAAAATTATTTTTATGATGAAAATTATTTATATAAAGTAAAACACTAAATGATATGTATTTCAATGACATTAAAATTATTTATATAAAATAAAATATATACATGAGGATTTCGACTTAATTCAAAAAATGATTCTCCATTGAAATATATTTTATTGAAATACAAATCTGAGACAATTTTTCTATTAAAGTAAAATATGAAATATTTCAAAAAAACTTTTCAATAAGTTTTATATCTAAAATAATATTTTAAAATGAATCATGAAATTTCCCAAATTAATATTTTATTAATAAATTTTGTATTAATTTAATTTTAAATCTTCTATAATAGTAATTTATTTCAAATTACATGTTTCATAAAAAAAATATTTTTCAATTAAAGAACATCATTTATTGAAAAATAATAATTAATATTCATAGTAAGTAAATTTTTATAGGATGAGTTAAAAAATTTGTTCAATTTTTAAATTTTTATTTAATGAAATTAAATTTATTTTCTAAATAAATTCATAAAATAAAAACGGAGAAAATTTTTAATTAGAAAATGATGTTTAAAATTTTTATCTATTATTATACATGATTCAATTAATTTAATAAAAAATAGTGTTAACAAATTATTAATATTAAATATAATTTATTTTTAATTTTATGTTTCCTTATTTCTTTTCTCATCACATAAATTTATATTTTTAGAAAGATACATTCCAAAAAACAATTTATCTTATTAGTTATATTAGTTAAACGTGTTGCGTTAAATTCGTTTTATAAGAATATTTTGTTTTATATACACATATAATTAATAAATTGTTGAATGATATTATTTCTTTCTATTTAGAAAACTAGGTTTTTAGTGATTATACTTAGATATGTATATTTATTATCATAATTTCATGATTTTGTTTATGTTTTGTGTTGCATGCGAATAAATCTATCAAAATCGTGATGGAACATACCACTCTGGTCCATTACATTTTGAAAACCTGGTGTTTGAGGTGATTTGGGAGGTCTAGTTGATTTATTCCAAGACTTTTAAAAATTTCCGATTTTCACAATAGTAGGTCAATATAGTGAGTCTGAGTGGTAGGTCATATTGGTGAGCCAAGACAGGTGAGTCACATGAGTGGGTTGAAATAATAGTTTGCAATGGTGATTCATAAAAGTGATTTGGAACTGTGATTGAAGACCAGTTAGTAACAATGGTAGGTCACAACAGTGAGTCAGAATAGTGAGCCTAGATTGGGGAGTTGAAATTGTAGCTTCCCGTGATATCTCACACTGGTGACTCACACCGCTGTCTCGTGACAGTGACTCTCACATATGATTGGAAATGGTATCTCAAACGAGTGATTCATTTTCAATTGTTTTCAATTTTTCTCGATTCTTCTAGTTTTTCCACCCTTAACGGTTTTTGAAGTATAATATATTTAATACAATATGTATGAGGGTTTGAAGCTATTTTCTGGGATATAAATCAGAAAATTAATTTTCTAAAAGTCTAGTATCCTTCTAAATGGTAATGTTACATGGTCATGCACAATATCATACTTCAAGGGATTTTTAATATAGTTTCTCCCATTGATTTAGAATTTTGATATTATAAATCTGTTACCTTCTCATACTTGTGTGCCTCCCTTTCCCTTGGTGCGAGATTCCCCGAACTTTTCCTCTAGAATGAGTCGTGTGGCTATGGTGTAGCATTTGGAAAATGTTTTCCCTGGAGGACCCTCATGTTGTTTGTTCACCCCCATCATTCGTTCAAGGAGGAAGTGTCAAACATATTTTCTTCCAAGTAGGTTTCCTTCCTACCGTATTATTGTTCATCATTCAATGTGGGTTTAAGGATTTATCTTTTGTTAAAATATTTCATCTTGGACTAAAAAAGTTAAATTAATCAATATTTAATAATAAAACATGGTGTTGGGAAAGTAACTTATGTTTTAATGTGTACATGTTTCTTCTAATGAAATTATGACTTATATGGCCAAGAAAGCCACTAAAAATAAAATTCGTTGGTGGTTCTGGTGTATTCATTAAATAGTTATAGAATTTATGTTGTTTCATTCATTGAACACAATTATATATAAAGATTGTTAAAAACATATAATAGGAAAATAGTTGGATTCAATAGGATCAAACCTTCTATGATAACCCCAAAATTAACAATCAAAATTACATAATGGATTCATTATTAAATCATTAAATGGTACCTTGTGTGGTTAGTGTGGTGCTTTGGTTGAGAGAACAGTTGTGTATCGGTGGTTCAGAAGGTGGGTTGGAGTCTCATGTTGAGAGATTGATTGAACGTAGAATGGATGAGTAGTATTATACAACATGGTTTTCAGAAATTGGTGGGATGAGATATATTATTGGTTATGTAAATTATAGGGGTTTTTCCCTGAGGAGATTATGGATTTTAATTATTGAAATGAATAATGATGATGACAGTGGTTGGTGTGGGAGTTAAACAGAGTAAAATGTAAAATTATTTAATTTACCATGGTTCCACTTCCTCTGTGTGAATTTTACTATCTGGATTATTGTGTGATATGCTCTGTATTTTCCCGAATAAATATTGGATGAATAAATTTATTGATCAACCAAGAATGATAATTCATTAAATGAATTGTATAGGGGTCTATTTTGAGCTTGTCTCTTGTTGTGTTATCGATCATTTAGAGGAAGCAACAAAGTTGGTTTTGTGGGATAGTTATTGGTTGGAATCACATAGGTTGGGCTGAGTGTTTGGTATCATATATGTATAATATATATTTTTCTTTTTTCTTTTTATATACACCCACCCTAGTTAAGCACTATGTGTCGAACACCCCAATCAATACGGGGGAGGGTTCATTTCCCGATCATCCTAGTAGAAGTATGGATGGATTTATACCTACTCTTCCCTGGTACATATTTAAGGATGTGATATCTCAATATTCTTTAGGATGATTGTGGATTTTGAGTCCCATTTTTTTGGGTTAGGATGAGATTTCCTAGGTGTTTTCATGATGAGATTTTTTGTGATATCCCATGTGGCTTTGGAATGAAGTTTGTTTTGTCACCTAACTATATGTTGGTAAGATGTGATGTGGCCAATGGATCCAGTAATGGGATTAAGTGTGGCTATGGACCAGGAGTCTACGGGTGGGATGTGATGTGGCTCGTGGCCCCAGTGATGGGATGATATGAACTTTCGGGCCTAGGTGTGTGTGGATGGGTTGTAATTTGGATCTTTCGGAGGATGTGAGAGTGCCTCGATTCTTTCCATTTAGAAAGAGTGGCTAATCTTCTAGAAAGTTGTTTCGGGTTCCCAAATAATTGTTTTGGATACTATATTACTTGACAAAACTTTCATTAAATGGTGAAAATTCCTTGGTGAGGTGGGAATGGTAAGCATACCTTCTTAGGGGCTATTAGTTCTGGTGTTTTCTCAATGGATCATTAGTATTCTTCTCTAACTTGTGGATAATAGACTTTGGTTTTCCTACTGAGTATACTAGTATGATCATTATACATATATTAAATTTATTTCTGGTTTCTAGCAAGATTTTACAAATGGTGATATACCTCACATAATTAGATATTGAAATTTTTTGTGTCATTACTTATCTTTACTTTGGTAAATACATACAAGACCATGGTATTTGTATCATTTTAAATTTTTACCTATATATGGGATGGTTTTGGAAATATTTTATATATTACTTGAAGTTTCATTTGGTATGATCCATCATATCTCTTTATAATTTTCTATAAAGCGTAATTCCTCCCATATTGTGAGATTGTATACCCTTGGTGCTGGTCACCACCTCAAGTCCTAGTAGAGGTGTGGCTTGGGGGGAACATTATCTCTCTTCCTCCATTGAAAACTCAGGATGGGAATCTCTAGAGGGAGGGGCCTCTGAATGAATGGTATTAAAGGGAGGTTGGTTGAGAGATAAGATAGATATTGGAGTTAGGCACGGTAAAGATTTCATGGTATGGTATGAAAACTATTTCAAGTGACCTAATTTTGTGACATATACTATAGAAGACTGGTTATGTTAGTGGATTTTAGCCCCCCACCAAGATCTGATGAATGAAATCTAAGCCTACTGAAAACCCAAATGAGAATATACTTTTTCTAGGGTAGAGGAACTATGAAAAGGTACATTCATCATAATGACTTTTGTTTTTTTATAAATTGGGATTTTTGGGGAATTTTAAAAAGTTAACGAAATGAGTTAAACGAGTCAAAATAAATTGTAATAAAATTATATTCTTATCAGGAATATAAATTCATTGTTTACCTTTTCCTACAATGTAACCCAATCATCGTCTATATGTGGCTTGTGTAGTTGAGGCTCATCAGGCCATTTCATTACATCATTGGATGGTTGATCCCTTGAAAGTAGAGAACGAGCAGTAGAGAGTGTTACATTATATCTTGCGAAAAGACATGGGAATGTAAAAGATTAGTGTTTATGAAACAGATATGGAGAGTTGGAATAAGGATCTTGAGATCACCTTCATTTTGATTTGTGATCGAATGGAGTATTGGGTTCCATAGGTAATGAGCTAGATATAGGGAGATGCAAGTCAGTGGTGGAAATTATACTTATGGGAGAGGATGGTGGATTATGTTCTATGGGTCAATTTTGAGATGGAGTTCCTAGTAGATTTTCACTCATTTACTATGAAGGATGATAAGAGGAAAGAGTTACTCTACCTATAGATGGGGGATTTTTCGGTATGAGATATGGAGATTAAGTTGAAGGAACTATTAATTTTTTTCATAAATCTATTTCTAGACGAGGAGTCACTTATGGGAGGCCTAGAAGAGGCACATCATCATTCTATCTGGTATGTAGTTACCCCCTTTACATTGTTTATGTACATGGTGGTCCATAATAAGAAAGATGTGATTGATCTGATTCAGTTATTAGGAGGTCTACCGTGAGAGGGGATCCAAACAATTTATTTAAAGGAATGTGTTACCAACAGTACATCTCAAGCACCAGGGCCTTCGAGGATTCATACAGTAGTGTGTCAACCCCAACAGTTTTCCTTCTGACCTTTTGTTACCATGGGTTCTTGTGACATTTATGTGGGTTTTACGGTCGAGGTGTTTCTTATGTGGGGCCCAAAACCATCATTAGAGTCAGTAACCAGTGGGAACTCAAGATCAGTATGGGGGATGTGGATTGGTTAAAAACCAACCAATCTTTCTATTTTCAGCTAGAACATTTTAGTAGTAGAGACAGTAGGATCATGCTCTAATGAGGGGATATGGAGCAGGTAGAGTCCAACCTCAGGGTGTCCCTTAGGGATCATGACCCATTCATGGCAATGAAGGTGGTCATCATCAGAGTGGAAATGTTGCTACCCATATTCAGTTGCACATAGCGGTGGCTGCCATTTTGACAAGACCAGGGATTTTTAGAGGTACAATCATCATTTTTTGGTATCCTTTATTGTGCTTAGTTTGATTTAGGAGCTTCTCACTCCATTTTTTGCACAAATTATATCCTATTCTTTGGGTCTGGAGGTAGAGTGGCTTCCCATTCCCCCTGTGTTATGTGCATTAGTTGTAGGTTAGATTGGATTGTTTGATGAATGATGGGGATTTAAACTAACGATTGGACCACATCAATCATGTAGGGATATATTCTTACTATATATTAAACAGTACAATGTGATTATATGAATCAAATAGTTTCATTTCATATGTTCAATTATCTAATTCATTCGATGAAGAGTTGTATTTTCATACAAGGATGGCCTCCATGTGGTTTTCATTGGTGAACGATGTTGTCAGGTGGGAAGTCGGCATATATTCCATATTATATTATTTGTTTGTGGATATGTCATTTTAATCATAAGATGATGGAAAATAGAGTTTCATTAGGTTTTTGGGGAGTTATTGGATTTTTTTTCTAAGGAGGTTGTGACTCAACCCCCTCAGTGTTACATTGAATTTAGAATAGAATTTTAGCCTAGTGCTTCTATGATAGAGATGAAACCTTATTGGATGGAACATTTTGTGCTGTGGGAGGTGAGGTTTCAAATAGATGATCTGAATAATAAGGGATTTAACTGTACCAGTGACATATTCGTATGCTCTAGTGTTATTCAAAAAATGGGTGATAGAAGTTGGATGTTGGGCATAGACTACCTGAGGTTGAATCTACTGATGGTTAAGAACTTGTAACCTCTTTCAAAGATATATGATCTTTCAACCAGTTAAGAGTGGTTGTTTTGTTTTCTAAGATTGATATGTGGTCTGGATATCACCAGTTGGTAGTAAATAAAGGAAATATCCTAAAATCTTCTTTTAATTCCCTATATGCGAACATCGATTTCATTGTGATGTCATACGGTGTTTCGAATGCACTGGATGTGTTCATGGGGATAATGTACACTGTATTCCATGAGTTTCATGATAGGTTCTTCATCCTATTTTTTGATGACATCATGATATACTCGATGTAAAAGGAGGAGCATGTTTGTCATCTCATAACTAACTTACAGGTTTTACAATGCCACCAGCTCTACAGATATTTGACCAAGATTAGGTTATTGACAATATATGTTTATTTTAATAGACATGTTGTGTCATATAAGGGTGTATTAGTGGAACCATCTAATGTTGATGTGGTTTTTTGGTAAGAACCCACAAATGTGGCAGAATTTTACAATTTCCTTGGTATGAAAAGCTATTAATGGAGGTCTATACTTGATTTCCCTTTGAGATACTTCTATGTTTATAGCTCTGACAAAAAATAAACAAGGTTTTTTCTGGAGAGAGTAGTTTTTTTAGCATTCAGTTATCTAATGGGGATGTTGGTCAGTTCTCTAGTCATCCAGTTGTTATAGGTAGTGGTGAAGTTCTAGGGGATTTGTGATTCTTAGAATCATAGATTGTGATGTGGTGTGAAGAAACAATATGAAGTGATCTATTATGGGTATATAATGTTTGTCCCCAAGTTCATAAGTCTGTCACCAATTATCTGGAGCTATAAGTGGTTGTGATTGGGCAGATGTTGTGGTGGAATTACCTCCTTACATAGAACTTTTAGGTTTTCACAAACCATAGTAGTTTGAGGTTTATATTTTCCAACTGCAATCATAATATGAAAAATCATTGGTGGAGGTATCTCAGTGGAGAGACAGGGAGGTAGAGGTGATGTGTGACCATGTTAGTCATTGTGATGCTCTCGAGGGATGGTCGGAGGATGATCAAAACATGATATTGTTCCATGTGATGTTTTTTGTCATGAAGTAAATGAATACGGGATTCATCCCTGAATTTCAAGAATCCCCAATGAAAGTATACCAAAGAGTTTCTATGATGAATAATGGAATGAGGATGTAGTTTTGGTGGCCCGAAATGAATCATGTGGTAGAAGAATTGGTCGTGGGTTGTTTGGTCTGCTTGTAAGTTTAGCTGATAATTGAGTTCCCTGTGGTTTTTTGTTTCCCATGGATATCCCTGAGAAGAAGTGGGTTGAAATATTGATGGATTTCATCATAGGTATACCCATTAAATGAGGAGGCTAGGATACAATCTGGGTAGTAGATGATCAGCTGAAGAAATCAGCTCACTTCTTTGTAATCAATGAGTTGGGCATAGTGGATTCCATATCCCCAATGTATGTTGATGAAATTATGTGGATTTGCTATGTTATGAGGTCCATTGTGTTAGACCGACATGTGTAGATAACCTCATGAGTATGGAGGGAATAACAACATTTTTTTAGCACCATGTTATGCCTCGTCACTTATTTCCACCCTCAGATAGATGTGCAGAAAGAATGGACTATCCAGATGATAGAACATATGCTATGGGCATTACTCGTAGAGTATTGATGATCTTGGGAACAACACCTATCCTTGGTAGATCTTTCTCACAATAATATATATCACTCTTCCAATAGGACGAATCTATTTGATCCATTGTACGAGACACTTTTTCATTATATGATGTATTGGATGAAGGTTGGGGAGGAAATTTCTATATTTCATGAGGTAGTGCATAGCATGACAATGATGGTTCCACTCATTCGTTAGAGGATTAGAGCCACATAGGACCAAAAGAAGTCAATGGTGGATCGCAGGTGGATGCCCATGGAGTTGGAGGTTGGAGGAAACATGTTCTTTAATGTTTTCTCTTGATGTGGGTAGTAGAGGTTTGGAAGAGGGAGTTTGCTTTCTCCCAGGATAATCGAACACTTCAGGGTGTTGGAAAAAAATGACGAGGTGGAAAAACCATTAGAACGCCACCATAGTAGGAGAGGATCCACGACATCATCTAGATCTATCCACTCCATTAGTATCATCACGTTGAATTACATGCCAATGACTCTGTAGAGCTAGATATCAAAGATGATGCAACATATGTGGAAATACCAATAAATATCTAGGATCTTCGGGAGAAGGTAATACATGGGTTTACCATTCCATTATTTTTTTTCTCATGGAGTCATGGTAGTTTGGATGAATGTGCATGGTATCAGTATGTGTAGATGCATCATTATTATATGGTGTTGATTTGATCTTTTCCTTGTTCTAATTTTCATTGGAATGCGATATTGGAACCCTGTTTTCTATGAGATGTGTAGTTTCATTTATCCATATAGTGTGGAAATTTCATGACATGTGGTAAGGGAGGACCTGATTCCAAACCAAGAAGACTTAATCGTGATGTGATTAATCAGATTAGGGAAAGGAATTTCCACCCAAAGTAGATAGTATCTTAACATAGAATATTGAATTCCTCAGTTTTTGTGTTCAGATAGTGTATTAGGATGCTATTGTTATGTGTTTTTTGGTTGTTTGGGTTTGTCGATGTTAGGGGAGGTGTTCATAGATTTCAAGGATACACTCTATATTTCAAAAAACACAAGGTGTCTTGTCATTGAACATATATGTGTTTACTCAGTAACAGTGATTCAAGCGTAGCGAGAAACTTTAGAGGTATCTCACTGGGTTGTTATTTGGTCCCATATTTCTTCTGGGCTTGGTTTTGAATTCATGAGGGTGAGAAATGTTTTAGAGGTATTGGATGTTATGTCCATGACCTCGTTGGTCAATTAAATTGTGAAAATATAATAATTGAGTTATTCTGGGAGGTCAAAGTGACATTTTAGAACACTTTGAAAAAAATTTACTTTTTGCAATGGTAGGTAACAATTGTGAGTTGGAATGGTAGGTCATATTAGTGATTATAAAATTTGAGTCATAATAGTGAGTCAGAATGGAAGGGTTCAACAGTGAGTTAGAATGGTTAGTTGGAATGGTGATTCTGGACTGGTGAGTCATAATTGTAACACGTACTAGTATCTCACAATAGTGACTCACACCGGTGACTTGAGATGGTATCTTGTAGCGATAGCTCTCACTAGTGACTCGCACTAGTAGGTCTCAATAGAAACTCACACCGGGGACTCACACCATGGACTCATAACAGTTTCTCCTACCAGTGGGTCATTTTAAATAGATATCCATTTTACAAATTTTTCCATTTTCCCCCAATAAATGTTATCATTGTGGTAAATTATCATAATACCATATTTAAGTGGGTTTTATTCCATTTCAAGTGATATTATTCATATTTTTAATTTTTCAATCATCCAGGTGACTTCTAAATGGTCAAATCATGTTTTCCTGGTCAAGATAATCCATTAATGTATTTTTAAACACATTTCTCCCTTAGATTTAGGATCTCTCCATTATAATGTTGATATATCATCTTCCTTGTGCACTTCCATTTCTCTTGGAATTATTCTTCTCAAACCTTTCTTCCTTGAGGACTTGTGTGAATTTCTTGTAGCCTTGGTACCATGTTTTTTCTAGAGGCTCATCGTCCTGCATGCGCAACCCTACATTGTTGTACCCCAGAAGTTCCAATATTCTATTCTTAAAAGAAGGTTTCCTTCATCCCTCTTTGATATGGCTCGTGATGGGTGGGTATATGGATGTCTGTTTTTAGAATATTGTTGATCCGAGATTAAAATTGATAAATGAATCTGTTAGTAATATAAAAACTAGGGGTTAGGAATGTACCATATAATTTACTGTTTTATTGTTTCTTATTATTATATAATGATATTTATGGGATAAAGACCCACTTAAAATAAAATTATTTGGAGGTCCTTGTTTTTAAATGGGATACTTATGGAAATTATGGTTTTTCATTCTCTGAACCCAAATATATTTGAAACTTTTCAATGACATATACATAGATAGCAATTGATTCGCCGAACATATACCAGCTGTGATAACTGCAAAATTAATAATTATAATTAAATAAGGGAATACATATTAAATGTATAAATTGTTCCTTGTGTAGTTTTTATGGTTTTTTGGTTGGTATCATTACTATTTGTTTGTGGCTCAGAAGGTTTTTTGGAATATCAGGTTGAGAGATTTATTAATTTTGGAATGGATGAGTATTTTTATGCAGCGGTGCTACCATAATTGGTTTTGATGAGATTATTTGTTTGGTATGGATATGATATGGGTTTTTCCATGAAGAGAGTATTGATGGAGAAGAATTACTTTGATAAATAGTGATGATAGCGGTAGGAGTGGGTGTTAAATGGAGATAAATGTGAAGTTGGTTAATTAACCCTAGTTCCTCGTCCTTGGTGTGACTTTTTTGTGTATATTGGTGTGTTATATTATTAGTAGTTTCACAAATATAAATCGTATAAATAAATTAATTTTTTAATAAATAAAGATAATTGATTAATTGAATTTTATCGGGGAATGATTTGAGTTTTTGTCTTATTGTGTGGTTGAGCATTTAGTGATAGTAGTAATGGAGGTTTTGTGGGTTGGCTGTAGGTTGAAATCCCATTGGTTGGTATTTAGTGTTTGGTAAGATATATGTATCATATGTATTTTTCCATATGAATTCTATATGAAAAACACCCTAGTTGAGAATATTGTGCTGAACAACCCCATCATTAAGGGGGATGGTTACTTTCCCTAACACCCCTATGAGAGGATAGATGGATGGCCATGACCTCTTCCAAGATTTCTCTTCCATAATGTTATAACACAAGATTCATCAGTAATATTCTGGTTTTTATGGCCTAGTTGTGTTTGGGAGAGAAGTACTTTCCCAAGTGTCTTTGGTATGATATGTGTTGTGTTGTCCCAGGTGTCTTCAAGATGAGGTGTGGTTTATAGAAAAGGGGTGTATGGGTGGAATGTGATATGGCTCGTTTCCCCAATGATTGGTTGATGTGTAGTTGAGTCATAGGTGTCTATGGGTGGGATGCGATATGGTTCATGGCCCCTATTAGGCATGATTTGTGTTTTTTAGCCTAGGTGTGTGTGGGAAGGTTATTACATGTCTCTTTCAAATGAGGTAGGAGCTTCAGGACCTTTACCATTAGGAAAGAATGGGTAAACTAGTGGGAAGTGGTACTGGATACCCAATTCATAGATGTTATTTCTATATTACATTACCTAACTTGTGTTATATGTTGAGCATTACCTAGTGATGCAGGGATGGTTAGTATTCCCTATAAGGGGATTTTGGTACCGTTGTTTTCTCATGGGAGAATTAATATGATTATCTCACATGTGCAAGAAAGAGTTTGGTTTTCTTACTATTTAAACTTGTAGGACCTCTCTATGTATATAAATCAATTTATAGGATTGCATGGGGATTTCACGGACTGTGATATTCCTTACTATCATTGATCTTGATAGATTATGTGTTGCTTCTTATCATTACATTTGGTACAGACTATCGAGACATTTTATATTTGTATCAGTTTTATTTTCCACATGCATGTGGGATGGTTTCGGTTTTATGTACATGTAGTAGAGTTTCCATGTGGATGATCAATAATATCATTCGATTTTTTTTTTCTAAAAAGTGTAATGCATTATATATTGTGATATTTTATACCCTTAGCAATGGTCGCCACCCTAGTACCTACTGGGGGTATGACTCAGGTGTTTATTTTCTCACTTCCTTCATTTCCAGATCAGGGGGCATCATTAGAGGGAGGGGTCGTAACACAAATAAAATGTCTTATTTAAAGATAATTACATATTATAATTTCTAGGTGTTACTTGTAACATGATAAAGAAATGTAGTATATATTGGAAGTGAAATGATTCAAGTCCATTGTATGACCCAAATAATAATTAGTAGCATACTCTACGGTTTTAATGGATAACTACAGTAACTCCAAAAATAAATTACATTAAATTCTCAGGAAATGAGTTTTTTTATGATTTTCATTAATCCTTATATAAAAAACCCATACTTAAATACCCCTAATTTGAATTAAATATCATATTCCTTATTTTAAATCAATAATTTCATGTCCGAAATATTTTTTTCATTTAAAATAAAAAAATTCCTAAATCCAATAAAATCCAAAAAGGTGGGGCATTAGTAATTCTACCCAATTTTACCTATAATTTAGGGAAACATTTTCCATGCATTAATTATTATTTTTTGAATAATTACTTTTTAAAAAATTGATTGAATTTTCCCAAATGGATAATTCATTAAAATTTTAATGGAAATGTGTATGTCGAGAATAAATTTTTGAGTTCCCTGGAAATTATAGTTTTGCCCTTTTATTTTCACTTTAGTGATTTTCATCATAACACATTATATATGTAGAATTATTTATTGAAATTTTATAGTTATATTTTTCCAAAACTTTGATACAACTTTCAATTTGAAAATTGTATTTGGATCCTATGGTTTAAGGGATAAATGTTTTTAATAAACCAATAAGACACATTATTTGATAGAATGGAAATCACCTCAACATTTGGTGAATTTAATTTTAATTAGTTCATAAACAATGTTGATAATATTAAATCAAAAAAGTAAATAAATTTTTTAGAATTATATTTGAATAAATTGTTATATTTTTAATATGAGAATTTATTATAATATTTTTCTTGTAGATGAGTACATTTTGGAGGATAAATTATGTATGTACTATTGTTGAAATTTTTTTCCCAACAACACATCCACTCATTTATAATGACATGGATTTTATGGTTTTTACAAATATATTTTTTCATTTACACATCTATATCCATTTTTAATAATTAAGTCTTTAGTTAATTTCATCTTCAATAAAAGATCTTATCAGATTCTTTTACATCTTATTAGTTTCCTATTTCTGTTGTAATCAATTACATACATAAAAATAAAATATATTTTTTCTTTTATTTAATCATTATCCTTTTCATTGTTATAATTAAATTTAATAGTTGATATTATATTGTGTTTTACTCATTCAAACCATTATAAATACTCATAATCTCTAAAACCCCCCACTTATCCCATGGAAGAGTTATTTCTGCTCAAAAAAATATGATTCATTCTCACTCGAGTAATTTATAATGAATCAATTTCACTATTTTAATTCATAAATTGTGAATAATTATCTAAGTATTAATTTTTATATAACTCGAGTGATTATATATTTTAACAGGAGGTTTTACTTTTGTGAATAGTGAGACAAAAACATTATTCACTAAATATGACCAATAAGAAGTTGAATTATAGTTTTAAAATATATTCCTAAAACATGAAATAAAATTTATAGGATGAATATTATTCTCTAATATTAATCTAACAATTAGTTGGGGTTGATACCACAATTATTGTTCGGTGTCTTGATTTGATTCAATGAATATAAGAAACATTTTTTTTATTCTATATTTATGGTAGAATTAATTTACATTTGGTTTGGAAGTTGAAATTATTATGTGAAAATAACTGAATAGAAATAAATTTAAGGAATAGTGACTAATATATAGTAATAGAGTATATTATATTGATAATTTCGTGGTATATTAGAAAATTAAGGGTTAAAATATTTTCTATCATTATTTCTATAATTCAAATGTCACTAACTTAAAACCACCCAATTTACCTTTTGTTTTTACAAATTCAAAATAAAAATAAAAAAAATTTATGTTTTTATGTTTAGTTATTGGCACAAAGGACCTCCATGAGAGATTATCTAATATAACCCATCTACATCACTATTCAAAAATCAAAAATCTTTTGAGATAATTCATAAAAAAATATCAAATTGGGGACTACGATGGGGAACTAGGTCAATATGTAATTAATTATACATTATAAGATAAATATTATACAATTTTAAAAAAAATAATAAACAGAATAATATTTGAAAATTTAATTATCTTTTACTTTACCACTCACCCTTAGTGGAATTGTGAAGAAATTTGTATGGAAATTTTTAAGATTATGGAAATCAATAAATGGATCAATGAAAATAAAGGATCTTATATAAGACCTCAAAAAAGAACTTAATAAACCAATTATAGAATTATTAGACTTGGAATATAATGAATTATCTCACTATAGTATATATTTCCATCAAATGGTTTCCAAGACATAGAAATTTGACATCCTCATATATTTATAATATAAAATCATTTATGAGTATATTGAATTACAAAAGATGTATCTTCCTAAGGAATCTACATTCGTAAAATAATAAACTAAAAAAGAATGAAAAATTATGGAATATTGGTTTATTAAAGTGCATTAAACAAATATTCTATTTTATATAATTTCACACCACATCCAAATCCATTTCACTACCATTATTTCTGATGGGATAGAAAAAACATATTCTTTCCCTAGAGAGTAAGGATATTAAAGATGACGTGGCCACAAATAAGGAGAAGATATTATTGTAATATGAATTTAAAAAAAATACACAACATTTTGAATGATGAAAATTTTCAAAAAGATGACTAAAATTATCATAATAATTATTATTTTAAATCATTTATTTTAAATTAAATATAATAATTTTTTGATAATTTTTCTATTCAATTTTTAGAAATAAATAATACTTTTTGAGAACATCAGTAGATACTACAAAAGAAACTAAATATAAGGTGGTGAATACATAATAAGATTAAATTGGGGATATAATTATGAATTGAAAACATCTACTATAACAATTAGTATGCGATTTTGGTGAAAACACTAAGAATATTGACTTTGAGTTACTATTTATTCTATCACCTTCCACAAATGGTTACTTCATTAAATGTTTTATTCTATGTGTTGGAAATTTTTCTTTTTTTTTCTTATGGGAGATCACTCTTGGATACAAAAATAATACATCAATGTAAATATAATATTTTATTACCTTTTAATTAAATAACACCCACCCTTAAATTATAGTTGACAGTAAGAATTATTTTCTATAAAAAAAAAATATACCTCATGGGTAATAACAAATGATTATATTTTTATTATTTATTTAATACATTCTTTAATTTTTATAATGAACATTATTTTAGTTAGTATCATGAAGTAGGTGGTAAGTATGATCTTATGTAAAAATAATTAGATACAAAATAATATAGGTTTTATTTTTCTCTCTTATTTAACTCCTACCCAAATGTAAAAACCTTTGATTTTATTTAAATTGGTTGATTCATAAAAATGTACAAGAATCTTAGCATACATAACCGAATTAGTTTTGTATTTTTTTTTCATCATTTTAGGAACATTTCACTTTGGTGAAAAATCTGTATCATTTTCCCATCATTTTTTTCATTTTACGATATGTAACACGATTATTACATTAATAGAATCTAAATTATTGTTGATGTAGAAAATAATTCACAAATTTTTTTCAATCATTCATAGGAGTTATTTATATTAGATAAAATCACATGAAACACCTACACAAATTATTTTCTCATATGTTTGAGTTATTTTAAAAATATTTTAAAATAATAATTATAATGCCCACACAATCATCATGCATTCATCGGTTTTGAGTGAAAATAATGAACCTATGATTATTTATATTTAAAATATTTTGAGTTCAGGTAATTTTATTGACATGATTTAGTCACTTAATTTAATAACTAAATTTTTAACATGATATATACCCTTCACATAAACCCTTCTATATCCATTTATATACATGAATTTAATTATTACATTTTTATAACATTACATGCAATTTTTTAATCACAAACCATCACACAATGTATATTTTAAAAAATGGTTCATTTTTTGGTGTGGGAGAGGGCCTTTTTTAGTTTTCATTGAATTTAGTTAATTCTTATATGGGTGAAATTATTTTGGGTTATATGGATTGTGTACATGATCCAGTAATTGTCATTATTAGGCTTTATTTATAACATGATATTCACTAAAGTACAAAAAAGGATAAAATAGATATGATATTTAATTATTCATTATGATTAAATGAATAAATATTCTTTCATTCGCCTCGTTTCTTTTTATGTATCCCCCATTGAAAAATGTACCATTGGAAATGAAAATATGTATAATTATTAAAAAAGAACTCATTACATGTATTTTTAGACACATATTCCATGAAAAGATGTTAATATATTATAAATATATATGTTAAATTGAGTGTTTTATATTTCATGTTATTTATCAGTAATTTCCATGAAATGTTACATAATATATTAACTTCCGAATTTTAGCCTTTAATTTTTAGTTTTTTAACCCATCAACTTCGTGCCACCAAATCTCCTTGATTTTTTAATGGTTGAATGTTATTTTTTATTTTCAGAGAAATGGACTCATATTATTCCAAATATTATGTTATACTTTTAATTTAAATGTTATTGAATAACTATAGATTAATGGTTTTTCAAGTGTCAACTATCAAGATTATTCTAGTAGAGTAAGTTGTGATTTAATTATGGTGAGATTTTTGAGATTTAAAAAATTGAAACATGACATTATACAATTATTTTTAAATTATATTGAGATGTCGAAATATTTTTTATAATGTATTTTATATAAGTCAACAATTAATTATTTTTGGGTGTATAGGATATATATATATATATATATATTACTATGATTGAAAAAGAGTATGTGTGGAGGAAATAATTCGAATTGTTTCTACCAGAATATTTTGATTAAAATAAATGATATAACTCTACAACACTTAGAGAGTGTATAATTAATAATATTTTTTTATTTAATAATTTTTTTTTATAATTCAATGTTTTTTTAAACCTATTCATTTAACATTAGTAAATCTATCAAAAAAATTATTGTCTAAAATATCAAAGGAATGTTAATTTATGAATTATTGAAAATTTGAGATAAAATTATTACTTATCCAAAGATAATATTATCCTAATATTGACTTGAGAAATGTGGATATGAATTTCATGAAGGGATTGGTTTAATAGAATAAATCTCTCATCGAAATTCGGTTCTTATTGATTTCAATCAGGACAATAAATGGAATTAATTTTGAATTATTTGAATGAACTAAATTGATTTAATATCAATTTACTATAAGGAATACTTGTTCATGTATTATTATAGTATAAAAATAGTGTAGATTATGAGAAACATTTGTATATATTTTTCCATATGATTCATTGTATTAATTTCAAAATGTGTCCCCCAAAAGTCTATTTATTTTATTTTTTCACACATGTGAAGGTTGGTCATTTATTTTTTAAGGAATTTATGAAGATATAGGTTTCATTCTTCCACTATAACTATTTAAGAAATTTTTTGTGTGAAAATGATATCTTATGAGAAGTATTTCATGTTTTTTCCAACTTTGTTTACATTACATTTTTTTAATATGTATATTATTTCATTAAAATTCATTGTTCATATTTTTAAATAAATTTACATTGATTTGTTTGGATGAAATCTATGAATGGTGACTAGATTGGTATTTTCAATATCAATACATTGATATTTAAAATCACCTATATGAAGAAAAATCTTCCAATGGAATTTTATTTTCAATTTGTAGTCATAATTCATAACCCATTTAAATAATTATCTTTGAATCCCAAATAACATTAAAGATATTAAATTATTATTATAAAATTACCTATACTTCTCACACACATATATTTCATCATTTTATATGAATATTAATTTTTTTAAAGGAACACAAGCGGGATGATCCTAATGGTATAATTCATATTGAAACATAGACACATAAATTCCATGCAAAAAATTAAAAAACACAATCTTGCATTATGAAATTCATTACTAGAACCCTCCTTATAGGTATCATAAAATATACCATTCACCATTATATGGGGAACTAAAACATAAAAAATTTATGATTTTTGATGCTAAGTAAGGGTAAAAAAGGGATATGTATACAAATAATGAATATAATGGTGTGAGAAAATTATAATAACATTTGGAAATCTATACCCTTCATTTCATAGATCATAATCCTAATTAATGCAATTACTATTAGAATTTAATAAGATAAGAATCATAATATAATCAAAAAACATAAAACATGAGAACATATCATTGGAATAAGGAAACAAATATGTACACAGATATGAATAGAAAATATTCTTATTTGTTGTTCAAGGCTCATTAACCAGACTCTCATAATGGAATGAGTTCACCCCCATACCAAAAATTTAGTCATGGTTTACTCTAAATATTATCATAGTTAAAAAATTCAATTACAAAACACAGTTCACACCCCATTCTTGAACAATTTATCTCATGATAATTCAATATTCTCCTAATAAATTATAGATAGATATTAGTACCAACCTTAAAATACTTAATATCATGAAGAGATATTTGAAATTTAAAAAAAACATTCATATTAGAACTAATTAGAATATAAAGGGTTCATAATAATTACATCATAACATATAATATGGAAAAGAAAAAGGGTTTCATATTCATTTCATAATTGAATATCACATGGAAAGTAAATGGGGTTTATAATCACATTGAATAGTAGTAATAAACAATCTTATATATAATAAGGTTGGTACAACTATATAATATCCCAAATAGAACATTTAAAATTCTAAAGGATTCTTTAGCAGATGAATATAAATTCAATAAGAATTCATTAAAACATTCATGATGAAAATATTCATTCTATTTTGAACAAACATAATTAAAATATTGAAGCATCCAAAATATTATTTAAAAAATTTTCATTTAAAATAATCATAAAAAAGTTATTTTAATAATGATGAAATTTAGTGGTTAGGATAGTTGAAAATCCAATTCAAGTTGTAGACTTTAAAAATGATCTTGTTCACATTTTTAGTAAATGTGGAAATTACCTCATTAAGAAATGAAAAATAAATTTCATTTGTTATTTTTTAATTAAAAATGGTTAGAATCTAATTTAAATAATCATTTTTCTATTTTTTTTAAAACCAATAAACCAGTTTTTGAAAACCTAGATATGGAAGAAATATCATTTTCAACTGAAGAGAAAAACAAAAAAACCATGTTCTAAAGATTATTACTTTTAACTATTGGATATATAAAAGGATGTGAAAGGAATAGAAAATATATATTCTAATGAAATTAATATTGGAAAATACAATCCTTTTTTTCTTGAGAAATGGGTCAAATTATTTCATCATTATAACTATAACCATAACAAATCCGGATTAATATTTATATTGTCTCATAAAACCAAAAGTTATTTGTCGATAGTGAATTGAAATACCCTTGAATAAATATAATTAATTGAAATGTAAAAAATAAGTAAATAAATAAAATCTTAATATTAAATGTTAAATGTGCTGAATAAACTTCTCATAAAAGAATATATGATCGTTACATGCCATTTATCTAATAGATGGAAAATTGAGACTAAATCATAAAATATGATTATGTAACCTTCAAAACATAAACCCCAAAAAATAAATATAATGAAATGGATATAAAAATACCTATAATTTTAAAGACATTATTCTAAAAATAATTTTATGTGATGTACATACACCACAAAAATGAAATAGTTTTTAAATATGGAACGCCACTCATGGATGTAATGTGATGGGAATCACATATCTTAAGTATCAATATCCTTTTTCCACATTAAAAAATTCATTTATAATAAATATAATTTTATTATATATATGTATATATAATTCTATATATAATTTAGTCATGACCCTTTATTTCCTATTTAATAATGATTCCATGTTAATGTCACATTTTGGGAAATAACAGCTTTATATTTCACATAAGTTTTGACATATTATTTTTTTCTATTACTTTGATCATTTATTATAATATAATGAATTATAAACTTGATATAAATATAATATATATTCATTACATATGTATTTATTGTATTTCATCAAAGTGGGAGATTGAAATTTAAAAAACTTGTTCATGGAGATGATAGTCTGTACATAAAGAAGAATGTTCCATCCATATTCTTGATATAATGAAATAAATAATGATAAATAATTTATTACCATTATATAAAAATTTTACTTCATATATATATCATATTTTAATTAATCCCATACTTATTACTTTCCATTTAAACCGTCAATTAATCAAGTCTCTATATGAGGTGGGAGTATTTTGTTGTATGAGAGATATCCACATATTCCAACAAAATATAAGGAAAAAATTTATCACTCATACAATAATTAACTATAGATAATAATAAATTTAATATAATATATAAACAATAAATCTATCATCATATCCATTAGAGATAGGTTAAATGGGGAATGAATAACATCATTTTGTGAGGTGGTAGTCCACCGTACACATGAATAAAGAATTTACAACACATTAGATAGAAGGGGAGACAAATATTTATTGTTAAATTAACATACTAGAATATCAGTCCATGGGTTATATTCATATTATTATATCATGATAATAATAAAAACATAATGATGTAGTGGAAGAATAAATAAAATATAATACCTTATTGGAGAATGTGACCTCTTCTTTATGTAATCTCATTCAGTTTGCACCAAGATCCATCCTAATATGGATTTAGGATCACAATATGGGTTATAGGATTTTATTAAGGAACTAAGCAGTGGATTTAACAAGATAATTTCATAACCAACCTTTTTTGGAATTTTAATGATTAGAGAAGTGGTGGCCTTTTATACATGAGGTGAGTGGTAGACTTGTAATTTTTTTGATTGGAAAAAGGTGTATCTACATTTTTTTCATGCCTAAAAAATAAACAGATGTACTAAACTGAGAAATAGAGATGATTAGGATGAATTATATCAAAAAAATAGATGTTGGGAAAGTTTAGATTCATATTAAAACAAAATATTATTTAGTTTAAACCCCAAGTAAACCAATTTTTTCCTCAATTGTGGTAATCAATTTTTACTCTTTTTTACTTTTCTTTATTGATAAAAATTGTGTTGACTATTATATATAATATGAATTTCTATTATTATAAACATTGAATATAATTTTGTAAAATTATTTCATTGATGAGAAATAATTTAATTTAAATGTAAACCCACAGAGGCTATGGGAAATAATGCTTTCAAAATCAAAATATTGAAAAGTTTAGAATATATTTATATAGAAATTCAATGTGAAATTAATTAAAATGAAGTAAAATATATTAATAAATATATAATTTTAATTATTTTACTTTATAAACGATTTTATAATAAAAAATATTCTTTATGAAATGTTTAATTGAAAAGGTATTTTTCAATAAAAAACCTATATTTTTCACTATTTACAGAAAAATATTTTTTTTACGAAAAGTGGAAAAAGAACTCCATAAGATAATTTTAAAATTCTAATACAATTTTTTTATTTTATCGAAATAATTTTCTAAAATTCTAGAAATCTAATTTCATTAATACTTAAAATAAATAAAAAATCAGTTATTATTATGAAAAATAGTATTTTTGATTCATATATAGATATTACCAAAAAATATGTACACTTTTTCTATTTTTTTTCTTCCTATAAAACCATTATAATTAATAATTAATGTTTTTTACTGCTATTAATTTGTCTATGTTTAAAATCCATGTAAAATTAGTCATGTTTAATTAATAATATTAATATTATATCACGGTCTGTTAAAAAATGATGTTGTGTGTAATGCAAGATATTATTCAAATTTGAATTTTCAGATAATTATAATTAATATGATCAAAGGGTGTTACATTATAATACCCTTAAAATTTAATTTATCCATCAAAATGATTATATATGATACAATAAAAAGAAGATAATTCTACTACACCATTTCATAATGTTCCCACGTGCATTCATCATACTACTGTTTTCACTTAAAAGTTTACAATTTATGTGGCATTATTTCAAAAAATATTCTAAATTATATATAGAATCTCCTTGAATACTTCCTCATAATAATGATATTTCTCCATTAGTATTACCACTATGTTTAGTACATGTGATGGGTCAGGTATATTCTTTCACATAAGATATACAAAGTACACATCATGAACTTGGGAGAGGATTAGTTGAAGCTTGAAATGATAGGATTTCATCCTAATATGAACATGAATTCTAAAGGATTTAATATAAAAATGAATTTATTTTCCATTATTTCAGAATCTCATTAATTCTTATATAGAGAAATTCTAAGAAAGATCTTGTCTCCAACATAATATTCAATATCAAATCAGTGTTTTCCAACATAACTTCTCTACTGACATTATGAAACCATTATTTACTTCTTAATAGACATAACCATATAAAAATTTAATTCATAAATATTATGTCCTCGTGGATTTCACTCTCGAACTGCATTCCCTAAAATTTGATAACTAAACTAATTTATATAGAGGGATTCATACAGAGACATTTTAATACTCAAATTAATGATATTGTTTTATAAAAATGAACTAGATAATGGTTTTTTTCTATCAACAATTACAAAATAGAGTACAATATCTAAAATAATTATTTAGGGATTGAATTGTATTTTTCAACTGGTCATCTATTTAAGCATGATACAAAGTGGTGAAACTCATATTATTACATGTTCTAGCTCAAGATATCATCTAAAAATTGAGGAAAATCTCAGATCCCAATAATTTATAATATAATGTGGTAAACCATGACACCATAATACATACAAAATTTATATACAATAAATATTATGTCAAGATAAATATTCTATGCTAAAAATGATTTTTTATGAATTTGCAAAGAGATCAACTAAAACCCATATATATTTTTGCCTATTTAAAATATTAGGGTTTCTGAAAGAAAAAAAATCAATTCTAATGTTTTTCTATTCCCCTTATTTTATTTTAAATGGATGTAATATCCCCTTATAATTTTGTCACTCTGACCAACTCACTGACATATAATAAACATTGATCCAAACTCTATGATATATCTCTATATTACATCCCATATGAAATATTTTTCCAACTATTGTACATCTAAATTCATGATTGATATATTGGTAATGAAGAACTCAATTTCTATAAAAACTAGTTATTAAAATATGGTATGGTTGGAAAACATACATAGTCCATTAACCATATCATTATTTGATTATCATGGAAATCTCAGGGACTTTTCTAACAATCTTTTACCAATATAAATCTTTATTTTTTTCCAATTATTATTCAAATGGATATATTATGGAACATTATATTTAAAAAGATAATATTTATCCCATTCCTTCAAGATTTATAGATCCTTCCATTGAAAATAGGTAATTTTTTGATAATTTTTTTCCCTTGTCATTGATAAGATAGCATGATTCATCCGACTGAAATCAACATCCACCTTGTTGGATTTCCTAGTGTGGTAATGTATTGAGAAGCTTTATTATATAATCAGTTCTAACCATATTATCTTACACATACTAACTACTTCATTATCAATATATACATCAATATTTTTTTATTGATATATATTTCATAGTTTTCAGTATAAAGATAATTCCTCCATATCGTTAATAAAACATTAGCATTGCTTACTCCATATATTATGTTGGGTAAAAATTTTCATGAACCGTTAATTGACATGGGTATTTATCAGTAACCACATAATTATTCATGTGAATTTTATCTATCCCTTTCTTTGATGTGTCAATATATATTACAAAACAATGTACCATTAATGGTAGTTTAAGCACATGCACACTGACTGCTCTTCCCTTAAGTTTCTTGAAATTTCACTCACATTCTTCTGTTAAGAAGAACATGGATCTCTTTTCAGTTAACATAGTCAGTGGATTGGATATCCAAGTATAATAATCCAAAAATAATCAATTATATATATATAATCTAGAAAAACTATGACATTTAGTCACCATAGTTGGTCTAGGATAACGTCCACTAGCCATTCCCATTGATGGATCTACAAGTTTACCCTCTCTTAAGATTATACAATGTAAAAATGAATTATATTTCCTCTAAAATTCATACATGGTAAATTATTCAGAAAATTTCCCCTTCAATAGTTTCAATTCTACAATTACAAATTGAAAATAAATTTTTTCATTCCCATTTAATAGATACAAATATCACACACACATATATATATATATTCTACCTCAAATTAATAATGATAATATCTAAAGAATCTATTAATTTAATTCATGATCATTTTGGGGGTATTATAAAGAACATATGGAAGAATCATAAGTTCATAGTGTACATACATTTTATAGAATTTTTTTCATTTTTATATCCTCAATCATGACCATCAATTGATGATATCCAAAATAAAGGTCAAACTTTGAAATGTATTGATATCTATATAGTTGATAAAAAAACGCCTCTATATGGGGTATATGATACTTTTTTTGATAGTGAGCATGTTCAATTTCCAAAAATCAATGAAGATTCACTTCTATTCATCATTTCTTTTATAAAAATGAATAATCTCTAAAAAAGGTGACATACCTGGATGAATGAATCCCTTTTCAATGGAATCATCGAGTTTCTTTTTTAATTATTTCAAATCAATAGGGGTTTTTCAATATATAGTCAATAAAATAGTTGTAGAACTAGAAATGTGATATACTGAGAACTCAACATCAAATTATGGTGGGAGGTCAGGATACTATTATGGAAGGTAATAATAAATTTTACATATAATAGGAATAACATCAATTTTGAGTTTATCCACTACCATATGAGATACAAAACCCTTTTGAATTGGAATATATTCCCTTATAATAGATGTGATCTCAATCCTCAGCTCATATTTATTATAACACTAATATACGATCATAAGATGGATTGGAAGATCAAAAATTAATTCTCTTTATAATAGAATATTTTAGGATTTATTTATAGAAATCCAATCCATGAAGAAAACAATATAAAATTCAACCACTGGATGAATTCAATAATTTGTAGAGATCCAATTCTCATAAACATCAATCAATGAGGAATTAGATACATGATATGTTTTCATCGTATAATTAGAAATTATCACTCCTAGTTTTATATGTAGCCATGTTTTGGAAATCTAGATACCCATATGAAATTATTCATTTAAAAATGAATGATTATATCCATAGTCAAATAATACATTAGAATTTCTAGAGTGGAAGGAATGTTTTTTTCATACCACATCAATATTGCACCACCGTCGAAAACTGTGATCAGTTGAGATTTACACTATTCTATAAGCTTAATAGATTTCTGATGTTGATCAACCTCATTATACATTTTATTAGGGAAATGTTTACCATATTTACCATACACCTTGTTTTTCAAACAATAGAATGTGGGTGGTTCATTCTATGGATAAATATCTCTATTTTAATCGTTATAAATATTCTTCCCATAATATTGTTATTCCACTACATGAAGAACATGAATTCTAAACAGACTAAATTTACCATTCCCATTAATAAAGTTTCCTCCATATTTCCATCGACACATCAAGGATGAAGGAAGGATCATATTTTTCTCTCTATGGTATTTATTAATCCCTTCGAGAAATATAATCGTTTTCATGTTATAACCATGCGATTTATGAGTATTTCTAGTCCCCATTTCCACCATTAGAGAAAATTGAATAATTCATTCTTATCTAATGAAGTAATTTAGGGATAAATTCTTTTGGAGATATGTATTCATGATACAGGATAAACAATCAATGTTATTTTCAGGTAGGATAATAATTCTAGAAGCATACCTCAAAAGTCTTGTAGAATTTTCTTCATAGGTACCAGTAAATTTCTTATGCTTATAATTAATCTCACTGAATTCCACAACCATTTTATGTAAAGAATATGAGTAAATTACTTATTGAAAAATAATATCAGAAACTCATTCCACTCTATGGAGTCAAATTCATCATGTTCCCTTATATTCTTAATGAAATTCCACTATTTTTTGGTTTTTCATATATAAATAATCATTTTAGTTTTAAAGATCCATTTATTAGCAACTATTATATCAGATTATCGAATTAAAGAAGGTAGAAATTTCCCCATGAAGGAATCATTAGAACATTTATCAATTAATTTATCATGATTTTGTTCAATATGATTCATGGTTGATAAAATATCGGGAGAATAGAAATAATTTTTCTTCATTCTTGATCTCATAATATTTTGCTACTCCTTGGGAAAATAATTTCAATTTACATCTTAGTAAGCATTAATATGGTTCCATTGGGTTAAATAAATTGAATAAAATTAATTTAATAGTGTAAAAAATTAATCATAGTGGGTAACTACATAATCTTGATAAATAATTTTTAATACATCTAAATCATGACACTTTATTATTAATCTATGAGACCTTACGATTAACGAAGTTCATTCATGGTTATTTTTCAAATAATTTATAATGGGTTATGAAGAAAATCTGATTTTTCAAAGTAATATCACCCGCTGAGTTTGAAACTAAGTGCACAGTAAGGCCAAAATTTGTCTACTTTGTAATGTCTTAATCAATCCCAACATGATTATATTGGATTGATTACCCATATTATGAATTTTTAGAGAAAAAATCCAACATATACTATACATAAAATTATTTATTTCTAGGAAAATAAAATTCAATTCTTTACCATTAATTAAGAAAATTTCATATTTTAATGGAATCCTGAGGGTAATAACAAATGTTTTCTTATCTTAATTTCCTTGGGTTTAACTAAACATATACTATAATACCAACAACAATAGCTTAATCATCTCGTGAATAGATATAATATCATTTTAGAATAATATTTATTACATTAAATAAATACATTATTGATTATCATAAAGGTATAGTGCCTTTGGAAACAATGAAACATAAACCACTTCTCCATATGTGAGCTACGTCATCTCACACTATGTAGCATAAGAAGCACTATTGTTAAAATATTTATATGTGATAACATTCATGGGGACCTAGGGAAAATTAAAATATCAAAGGGTATGATCAAATAATTATAAAGGATAATGAATTGATATAACAACATATCATGTGTTTGTGTGGATGACTGACTGAAAATTACTTTTTTTTATTTCCATACACTTTTAAAGGAATGTGAGAACCAATGACATCAAGACTTAAACATAATAAAATAGTCTCTAACAGACCAAAAAACAAGATCATAAACAAAGAACACTACAAAACAAAGCTCTTCCCAGCAACTAAAAACCATAACGCCTAGCTTCCATTGTCTCATCGCCGCACGACAAGCTGACTCGTGCCAAAGAGCACGAGCATAATACCGATGGCCAAAGCCACACCCTCTCAATCTTCCGATTCTGAAAATCCATGAAACCGTCAAACCTATTTTATTTGAACATTATCTAATGCATATTTTTATAAGAAAATGTTACAGAATCCCTCGTGTCATGGCCTTCCGAGACAAACACCGACATCACATCAAGAAAACCACCATTGTCCTGACATCACTACCAAGTGAGAATTCAACAATTTCATGTTGAATTACTTTTTCACCTTTTCCATAGAAAAATAAAATTGTTGGCCTTACAAATCTAGAAAAATATTTCAAATTCATACACCACAAGAAAATCCAAAGGAAGACCATAATAAAATCATAAAACGAAGAGCCGCAGATGAAACCAAAACCACAACATCTTCAACCATAACGATATCAACAAAGTAATGCAGATGAACCCAAAACCAACTGCCGCTTCAAACAGAATGAAATCATAGGACAAAATCATCATATTCAATTGTAATTCTCATGCCACACACAACAAGGATCAGTACAGATCACATCCAAAACCATAGCACGAACAAGAAACTAAGAGTCAAAATTCATCACCTTATCCAGCCACCTAGACACCAACACGATGATTGAAAGGCCAACGCATGCCAGATCCATAGACCCACCACCGCCTCCAAGGACGCACTCAAATACCACAGTTAACCTCCCACCGAACCCACATCTAACACCGATCTAAGGCTACAACCCACCGAGCAGGGACTCGACCACGGAAATCACTGTATCGTCGTGAAGATCCCTCAGATATGCGAGCTGCAAGCCACAAACCGCTGAACTGGGAGGTCGAGGAGAGGACACCACTGAACCGAGATGGAGGAGATGAAAGCACTAGCAGGGGGAAACCCTACCTTTGTAGAGCCCCTTACGGTCTCACCCATGTAGATCATAACATTAAAATAGCATTTTAAGACCATACCCTACAAACCATTGATTGTAAAATTGTTTCATGGAATTAATATTAGTAGATCTTATGAAATTAAATAAAAATTATTCTAAGAACATAAATAATGAGAATAAGACATTTAAATAAGGAATATATTTATGGAATATATATAAAAATATAAAATCCATTATATTATACTTCAAGAACCATTTCAAGACTATCAAGGTGTAATGTGTTATCTTTCCAAAAACAATTGTAGTGAATGATCTCCACCATGAATATTATAGTTACTGTTTCACTTACATTACATGGATAACAGCCTAATACCGTTTTATTTATTTTATTATATTCATATATTTCCTTAATGCATTATATAGGGATATATGTCCCACCAATCACATAATTTGAATAATACAAATTTTTTTCACAAGATTATAAATTTTCCATCACATCACATGAAATTTGAAGAAATGGGTTCTATAATCCTTAAATGAGAGAATTACTCATGGGAAAGATATGGTATTCAAATAAATTTCATCATATAATAACTGATGAAAAAAATGGTGTACAAAAACATCTTATTATCATAATACAAAACCATAAAATGACATAATAATAATGGTAGAACTAGTATATATACATGTTAAAACATAATTGAAAACATAATTTGCTTTCATTCCTGAATAGAAGTTTCAGAAAAAATATACAACATTATTCTAGAAAATAACATTTAAAATTTGAAAAAATTTCATAAAATCCTCCAAAATCCCAAATATTTTTAGGAAATGATTTCATTGAAAATAATATTGGAAATATATAAGGCAATCCTAAAAAATAGAGTAGCCTTAGTGTTGGGAAATTTTATTTTTATAATAAATATTATGACAATGATTCAATTCACATTTTTTTGGTAAAATTATAAAGGAGACCAATTGAAAATATGACAATAAGATTATTTTTTTAAAAATTAATTATATAAATAAGGGTAAAAATGACGTCATGTAGTCATGTTGTATTTCAAAAAACATATATAAAGCATTTTTTTAATTGGATATTATAGAAAATGTTTATTTAATCGAAGTGAAAAAATAATATTTTTTCTTAATAAAATTTCTTTGACCTTTTGAGTACATAAATTATATGATAACGAATAAAAACACATATCACATGAAATAATAATTGGAATATAATATTAATTCTATTATTGAGAAATGTATCATAATATTTCAACATCAAAAGGATATAAAAAACAGTCTTGAAAAACATTGGGATTTCACATTAAAACTATAACAAATTTATTAAAATTGAAATGCAATAATTATAAAATAATAATATAAAATGAAATATTAAATGTCTAATGAAAAAATTCATGATATATAACTCCAAAGGGATTTATGTACACACATAATAAGAGATTATAAGGGAATAATGTGACATATGTCTCAATGAAAGAATAATTAAACATAAATACCTTACTGAATTGGTTATTTCTGAACTAATGAACCCCTAAAACTGTGATAAAACATAAATATATAAATAAAAATAATTTTCAGTATAATAATAAAAAAATCAATTTATAAGTACTATATACCACTCATAACATAAATAGGTGGTTAATATGGAATCTCTATCACTAAGGTAATGATGCAGAATTCCATTACCACAGGTCTAGACTTACATTTTATATGTTAAAACCACATAAATAAAAAATATAATTTTTTAAATATATTAACGATTAAAATATCTATATATTTTACAAAATATATTTTATTTATGGTCTTTTATTACTAATTTATTAACAATTCCTATTAATGTCACGTTTCAAGGAATAACTTCTTTATCTTTTATCTATGTTTTCACGAGTTATATTTTTGATCATCATAAATTTCTCATGGATCCATAATCTCAATATTTGTAACCATGATATAAATAACATATATATATATATTCATTATATATGTTTTTAGAGTTTTCAATAATATTAAATGATAGAAAATGAAAACGTTGGTCATAGAAATATTAGCTCATATGTACACATGAATTTTGTAACTATTTTCTCAAATAATTGGCTGAATGCAAGATAAATAATATATTAATATTATAGAAAAATTTAAATTTTATATATGTCAAATATTTTCACTAAAACCGTCATTATAACCAATAATTTAATTCGTGAACTAGTATAATTTCTTTGAGAAAAGGCAATCTTCCATAAACACAAGTGACATTATCATATTCCCATAGAATCAAAACTATGAAGTTATATGTGATATGAAAATTCTAGAAGAAGGATAAAATAATTGATATCATATGTAAATAATATATTTATCATCATAACCATTCATTAATGGTTTTTATGGAAAATAAATAATATCATTTCACGAGGCTATAATCTTGCATACACATGAATGTTGATTTCATGCCCCATTTAAAGGAAGTGGAGAAGGATATTTTTCATTCCATTAACATAATAATATATCAGTATATTATATTTATTTTTTAAATTATATCAATATAATATAATATTAATATAAACAGGTTAAATAAGAAATAATATATATAGATGCTCATTCTAGTACATTACCTCTTTTTCACCTAACCTCCTTATGATTTCACCAAAATCATTCACATGTTGGACTAATGATAAATATAAGTATTATATGATTAATTGAATCCAATATGTAGGGCATCTAGTTAGTTCATGGGTGATAAAATGCGTTTTTAAATGTTTAGAGGAGAGGATAGGGTGGCCTTTTATATGTGAGGTTAGTGGAACATTTTTATTTTTCTAAATGGAATTGGGTGTATGAAAATTGATCACATGCTGCAAGGATTTAAATGGAACATTATAGAGAATTATAGATGATTAGATGAAAATATCAGTATAAAATTTTTTTCATTCAAGATTTTTTCATTTAAAACGTATTGTTTTTTATTAACCCTTAGTAAACTTTTTTTAACTATAACCATGAAAAATATTATTTTACTGTTTTGCTATTAATTATTGTTAATAATTATTGTTATAATTTTATACAATATAAATTATTCATATTAAATTTATCAATTAAATTTATACAAATTCCACACACCTATGAAAAATATAATAATTTAACATTAATCCTATAGATGTGATCCAAATTAATGTTTTTAAAGAGAAAATGCCCCAAAAAATTAATTGTTTTTCAACTTTCAGTATGAAATTAGGTAAAATAAACTAAATCAGAATTATAAATATATAATTGAAATAATTATACTTGTAAATAATTTATGAAATGTAACACATATAAATTTTTAAAATGTAAAGGTAGTTTTCAATAAAATTTTGTATTTTATACAATTCATAAAAAATTATTCTTTTAAAAAAATATAGAAAAATCAACATATGATAATTTTAAAAAAATTATTTCTAAAATCATTTTAATATTATAAAATTAATTTTATATACATTAAAAAATAATATTATTACAATTCACAAAAAAATTTAGAAAAATATTATTTTATATAAATGTAATTAATTTTTATAAAACAATGTCATTTTTTATCATTATGTTTTGTTAGATAAATTAATTATAATTCATATTTATAATTTTATTAAATCCTATTCATGCCACCATGTTTATGTTCATGTAATAATGTATATATTAAATAATAATACTAATAATATATCATTGTTTGCTAAATCATGTTGTTTCATTTAATCCAAGAAATCATAAAATTTTATTTATTAAAAAAATATAATTTGTAAAAACTATAGCTATTATAGATCAATTAATTGGTATTGAATTTATATGGATATCAATTTTTGGACACTATGACCACAAGGATAGAATTGTGTGAATCATGATTGAAAAAATTAAAAATAGATATATATTCTACATGTTATAAAATTATGGTATTAAAATTTAATCCCTCATCTCAAAAAATTCTATTCTTCTTCGTGGGGATGATACTGAAAATATAAAATAACAATATGATTTCTTTGGGACAATAATTAAAGTAGGATTACATGATTGGTTATCTCAATGATTACATAGGGTTCATGTATTCCAATAATTTCATGGAACATAAATAATTTAATTTAAACACTAGTGATACTGATGAATGAATAATTAATAGGTATATTATATTTATTATATCTTACCGTAATAGTTTTTAATAGATTTTATTCATTTTATGTTTCCTTCCTTTCAAAATTATATCATGTAACCCCACATTTCCAATTTTTATATAAAACATTAAATAAAAAAATAAATAAAAATTTAATTTTAATATTGAGTGATCAACTTTACTTCTCCTCAAATGAAACATCTGAGGTAATCACATATTAATAAAATGGATAAAATATAAAAAAAATTAGGGCACAAATATAAATTCTCCTAGTGAATCTCTAGTGTAAAACTAGTAAATAGAACATTGAATTCACTACATGTATATAATTCCATATAATTATGAAACTAATAACATAGATTGCTACATTTTTTATCTCATTTTCCCTAATAAAAGGAGTATAAGTCACTCATTGATATCCTACCAACACATCACATATAGCATTTGAAAACAATCTATAAATAAAACCCTTTATTTTAATCATATCACATGAAAATTTCAAAATAATTCAGTTAATACAATTTTTAATTCTTTGTTTGTAATTAAAAATTAACTACCCATATAATACCCAACATCTACATGAATGTTTCTGATGATGTGCATGACAAATTTTTTTTTTTCATTTATAATTATCATCTTAAGGAAAGATATTTTTCTACAATCAGATAGTTTAATTACCTGACTAATGATGATGGTGTTCATCAATATGAAAATTCAATATCCATGTATATAATTTTAAAAAAAAATTAAATATTAATTCAATACCATTATAATACCATATATCATATTACAATTTTTTTGAAAAAACTAAACCACAATATGCTTCCTTGAATCCAAATAATTTTATAGCAAACTTATTATTTTAACTCGAAAATATGAATTAACATATATGGCCACAACCTTAAAACATTACATAATATTGAAATAAATGAATAATTCACATTGAATATTTTTTATGGTTTAGAGTTTTAGAGTGTTTTTTCCTAACATATACACAACAACTAGAATATTACATGTAGACACATATACCTAGTCTCCATTTGTTTTATAAAATTAAAACTCTTTGAAAAAAGAGTCATGTCTAGTTCCATGTTTTAGACAGCATGGATTTTCTTTGATACCATCCTTGACCCGATTCCACTTTATATCGTTTGAAAAACATTTAAAAAACATGGGATGAGCATAAAAAGATCAGTAAGTGATACACAAAGAAGGAAACAATTAGTTTTTCAAAACAACAATTAATCCATGAATACTTTATCATAAGTAATATATTTTACCTTTATGAAGTAGTAAATAATCTTAACTGAATAGAAGATCATTTATTACCCTTTTGTATCAAAAATATTACCATAAAACCCATATAATAAACACATAACATATAAAGGTAACTTGAGACATGAACATTCTTAAGTGGAATTACCATACAGTCAATTTCACCACATATCACTAAATGGAATATCCATACGAACAACATCAATTCTCAATGCATTATAGGTTATAACATAACCACCCATCCTGGTTTATCACGACACCACCTGATATTTTATTGTCACATAACCACCTATCAAATGTCCAAGTACCATTATAATATCATTACTTAGAAAATATTTAAATTATAAACTTTTCACTAATAAAATTTAATTTGATATTATAAGAAATAATTTCAATATATTGAAATAATCAATCCACTTCAAAAAAAAACATTTTCAATACCAAAACACCAAAAAACAGAATAAGGGATTTTTTTCCTCTTAGAAAACATTAAGGATTATAGAGGAAGCCAAATAATGATTACGATGGCAGAGAGGTCATTGTCACCGCAAATGTTAAAAATATTCCATTTGTTATTTAGTAAAATTATTCATTGAAAAAATAATCACATTCAATGAAAGTAAAAGTCAAAGGGTTTTACTATACACTGTGTAAAAGAAGAAGGTATATATTATCGAAATATTCCTCAAGGAAATGAGATTGAGACGAAGTTTGTTACCTTGTGTTCGACATGACCCGTTTGTTCATTAATATCCTGAATAATAAACTAAAGTTAATTTCTACTATCTTAAGAATATTTTTAAATTTTATTACCTCTTTTATATCACTTATTACCATGTTATAAACATTGTTTAATCATTTAAGTTAATAATGGTTGTTTGGTCGATATTTGGTACATGGGTCACAAATGAACACTATAAAATTACATGTTTTCCATGTGGTAAATAATCCATTATCTCTAGAATGATATTAATTATTTAGATATAATATTCATCATATATATCCAGTATATATATGTATTTATAATTTTAGATTAAATTTAGAGATAAGAAATTAAATGCACCGTTCATGGAGACGGTAAGCCGTATGCACGAATAAATGCTACATTAATTTCTATTTCGTACATTAATGGAATTAAAACATAATGATACATAGGTATATTATATTTTCAGTATAATATCATATATAATAAAATTATCAATATCCTTTATACATCCCACATATGGCATTAACGAGTCATATCACTTTGAGGGGGTGGTAGTCTACACTTCCTTAAATGAAGTTATCACGTTTTCCTATAATGGAAACCATAAAGGTATGATATAAAAGAAAAATAAATAATCATAAAGAATAAATAAACATAATATATATCATTGATAATTTAAATTTCATATTAATGGCCACCATGAGCGACAATGGAGATAATCAGACAATCATCATTTGTTGAGGCGTTAGTTTTCCATTCACAGAAATAGTATGTTCTTCACCCATTATATGGAGGTGTGTGTGTGTATAGTTTGAATCCATCTCATAAAAATATCCTAGTATATTGAGGATACTAGTGTTTTTATTAAATAATGTAATAAAATTAGTTTTGGGGTTAGACAAGTAAAAAAAGGAAGGATGTTAAGAGGATTCGTTAACTTTAATTAAGGTCACTCCCATTGGCTTGAACCAAAAAGACATCATGAAGTTCCTTATACCTAATTCAAGGCTTCTAGAAGGAGGATAGAGATCTTGAGAGCTTATTTGGTCAGGGGATGGATGAGCCAAAGGGGCTTGAGAGGTTTGAGGAATGATTAAAAATATAGGGCTTTTTATAAGGGGGAGGAGGGTCTCTTTAGGAAGGTTTGCGAATATTATTTTATTATAAACCAATATTCAGTTTCTTAAGATACAAAACTAATTAAAGATGAATATACAAAGACTCGTTGTCAAAATAAAATCATTCAATAAGAATTGTATAGGTTTGGATATTGATTTATTATTTATAATCTTATTTATTTAAATCGTTTATTAATGAGGTAAATAATGCATCATTGTTGTGTCATAAATAATTAAATTTATTTTCTATCAAAAAATTATTAAAAAAATACAATAATGTAGGAAATATTATTTCCTTTCAAATTTTTATTTTTATTCAAAAATTTAATTTATAAAACCCAATGTAAAAAATATATTTACAAAAAGATTTCGGTTTATGACATTTTTGACTTTACGTTAAATTAATTAATATAAAGTGTAATCATCGATCCCAAATAGCTGCATGGGGTCCCAAAATAAACCCAAAGATATCCATGGTCGTAAATGTCTCATCCAATAAAGTTAGGACAAGTGTTAATATAAGGCCCCGGCCTTAAACCTTACTTAATATTGAATTAAATGAATAATTCACGTTGAGGATCTTTTCAGGTTTAGAGTTTTAGAAAATTAGAACATAACTATTACATCTCAAAAGATTACAAAGTATTCACTTCTACTAAGTTTCCATAATAAAAAAAACTCTTAAAAATAAACGTGTCTAGTTCCATGTTTTATATAGGATGACATTCCCTTGATCCCATCCTTGACCTTATTCCACATTAAGTCCTGTGAAAACATTTCAAAAAAAACTTAGGATGAGCATAAAAAGCTCAGTAAGGGATACAAAAAGAATGAAAACTGTTAGTTTTTCAAACATCAAATAAACCATATATACTCTATCAAAGTAATACTTTCACCTTCATGAAGTAGTAAAAACTCTTCACTGAATAAAGTATCATTACTTACCTTTTTGTAACCAAAGGATTACCATAAAATCCATAAAAATAACACATAACATATATAAAGGTAACTTGGGACATAAACATACTTAAGTGGAATAACCATACGGTCGAATTCCACACATATCACTTAATGGAATAGCCATACGGCCAATTTCCATACATACATAATGGAATAGCCATACGGCCGACTTCCATACCCAATGCATTGGAGGTTATAATGTAACCACCCATCCTGGTATTCACGGCACCACCCGTCATATGGTTTATAATGTAACCACCCGTTAAAATGTCCAAGTACCAATATAAAACCATAAAACATAAAACCAATATAAAGGAATGATAAAATTTCCACATTTAAATCACAATATATCATAATAGAATCCTTTATTAAAACCATTTTAAATACCAAAGTACATAAAAGAGTATATGGTATTTATTTTATATTAAAAACATTACGGCTTGTTGAGAAATCCAAAGACCATATAATACTCGCGGTGGCGGAAAAGGTCGTTGTCGCCGCGTACCTTAAAAGAAACATTCCTTTTTGTAGTTTTGTAAAACGCTTCGTAGAAAAATATTCCTTTTGTATAAAAGTAAAAGTAAAAGGGGTTTATACACCGTATAAATGAAAGTTGTGTATAAAACAAAATATGCCTCAATGAAATGAGATTGAGACGAAGTCCCTTACCTCGGGTCCGACTTGACTCGATCGTTCTTTAACGTCCTGAATAATAAACTTGAGTTAATTTATACTTGATTAAGAACCTTTTTAAAGTTAATTATTCCTTTTATATCACTTATTTCCATGTTATAAACATTATGTAACCATTTAAGTTAATGATGTTTGTTTTCTCAATATTTGGTTCTTAAGTCGAAAGTGGACTTCTTACAATTACATGTTGTTCGTGTGGTCAAAGGTTCTTTATATCCAGATTGAAATTCCCGATTTGGATATAATATGTATCATATATATCCAGAATATACATATATTTATAATATTACATAATCATCTAGAGGTAAGAAATGAAATGCACCGTTCATAGAGACGGTAAGCCGTACGTACGCATGAACGCTACTTTCATTTCTTTGTCATATTAATGGAATTAAAACTAAATGAGAGGTATGTATATTTTAATTCCAGAATTATATTCATCATTTATATATATCATTAATTATATATATCCATTATATACATGTACTTTTAATATTACATTACATTTGGGGACAAGAAATGAAATGCACCGTTCATGGAGATGGTAAGCCGTACGTACGCATGAATGATACTTTCATTTCTATCTCATACTGTAATGGAAAGAAATAATAATTATATAGAGGTATATTGTAATTACAGTATAACATCATATATAATAACTTTAAATGCATCCTTTACACGTCCCACATATGGCATTAACGAATCACATCACTTTGAGGGGGCTGTAGTCCGCACTTCCTTAAATGAAGATATCGTGTTTACCCATAATGGAAACCATAAAGGTATTTCAAAAATGAAAAATACATATGCTTAAAGAAAACATAAACATATTATATATCATATTTAAAAATAGTTACATCATAATGGCCACCTTTGAAGGTGTTAGATGAGTATTGAACAATCATCGTTTCGGGAGGCAGAATTTCGCCATCCACGGAAACCGTATGTTCTTTAACCATTTGATGTAGTTGTGTGAGAGTGTAGCTCAAATAAATCTTATAAAAACATCCTAGTATATTAAAGATACTGGTGTTGTTACAAAATAAGTAAATAAAAAGAGTTTAGAGGGTTGTAGAAGAAAAATTAAACAAATGAACAAGAGAGAATGAATTACCTTTAAAAGTGTAACTCCTTTTGATTTGAGCCTAAAGGCTTCCTTTGAAAGGATTATGCCCAAAGGGAATACTCTAGGATTAGGAGAGGGATGTGGAGAGAGTAAATGGGCAGAGGTTGGACGAGACAAAGGCTTGAGGAGTGTGTGAAATGAGGTAGAGGTGGGGGCCTTTTATAAGAGGAGAGGTGGGGCACTTTTGGAATGTAAAGAAATATTACTTTATTTGAAAATGTGTTTCGGTTTTAAAAGGTCCCACATTGAACTAATTCGTGGATAAGGTGATAAGGGTTCGAAATACACACATCCAATACGTTTTGGACATGTGTAGTTCATAGATTTCACATTATCTTTCCATTTATTTAAATCGTCAAATAATGATGTCATCACTGCATCATTATTATGTCATAAATAATTTATTTATTTAATGTGTAAAAATTATAAAACAAATACTATAATGTAGGAAATCTCTTTATCTTTCCAATGAATGTTTATAATCAAAATTTGGACTTGTATAACCCCACTTAAAAATTATTTTAGTAAAACAATTTATGTTAGTGTCATTTTCACTTTAACATTAAATAAAAATATATTAATGTAATTTTCCAACTAAAGTGGCTCCATGGGGTCCCCAAGTTGGCCCAAGGCTTGTCGTGTTCGGCCATGACTCACCCAATACGTGTAGGACAACTGTCATGGTGTTTTCAAATTTTTATAATATCATTTTTACATTAAATTACACTAATTACCTCTAATCGCGATTAAAAACTTAATAAGTTACTATTCACCAAAAAAATATTTTAATCTCATTGAACCACATTTTACTTCTTAATGACAACCATGTATGTCAGATTTTTGAAATTCAAAACAGAATGATGGCAAAATTTCATTTAAATGGAAAATCAGTCTTTATAAGTACCACTTAGTGGTTTCACTATTCATCAAAAATTGAAGTTTTTCAGAAAATTACCAAAAATTCACCCTAAGCTATATTTGATATTACGAATTCAAAGATGAAGTCTATTTTACAAAATTCAAAACATATAATTTACATTAATTAATTTAATAATTAATTCCCGCTGTCAGAGAAAATAGCGTGTTTTTATGAAACAATAAGTATCAAAAGATTGACACTAGTTTAAGTCCGATTTCAAAGTGAAATTAATTCCAACGACCACTATTGAATTTAATGGTAAAAATATTTTCTAATTTCACTTTAAAACCAATTAAAAAGATAATCTAATCATATTTAAAATTATATTAAAAAGAGGTTTCGAATTAAAATACAACATTTTACACTATTCATTAAAAAAATAAACTTTATCAGAAAGGCACCAAAAATTTACACAAAGTAAATTTTGATGTCCCGATTATAAAGAAAAGTTATATTTGGTCCAATAGAATTTATAAGAGTGATCAAAACTATATTTAATGACGGTTCTCCGTCAAAAGGTGATAAGTGGACCTTTCGTGAAAATTAGGGTATAAATGCCTAAAATTGAACTCTTTCCGTATTTTAAGCCTTTATCTTTTATTGGGTAAATGTAAAAACATTTAAAAACATATATAATCATATTTTAGTTATTTCTATCCATTCCCACCAGTACAACGGCTACTCGTTAACTAACATTTAAAATAATATTATTTTATTACTTGTGTGCAACGTAAGTTTTCAAAGAAACTCATCGTTGCGTACCGAGTACACTATCGAACGTAGAAACCCCTTTTAATTAAAATTAATATTTAATTCATAAATATTAATAAATATGAAAATTCTTTATTCTTTATTTACCTGGGATGTTACATCCTTCCCCCCTTTTGGGAATTGTATCCTCTCAATTTTATTCACTTATCAAAATAAGTGGGGGTATTTATCCCTCATAGCATTTTCAGATTCCCACATTGCCTCTTCAATCACATGGTTTTTCCAAAAAACCATTACCTGATGAATCACCTTATTCCGTAACACCTGCTCCCTGTGGTCAAGAATCTGGACCGGTTGTTCCTCATAAGATAGGTTCTCTTCCAGCTGAACTACCTCTGGACTCAAAACATGAGATGGATCTGGCATATACTTCCTCAACATTGAAACATGAAAAACATTGTGTACCTGAGATAAACTCGGAGGTAAAGCCACCCGGTATGCAACTGATCCAACTCTCTCCAGAATTTCATATGGTCCAATAAACCTTGGACTCAGCTTTCCTTTCGTACCAAATCTCATCACACTTTTCCAAGGAGAAACCTTGAGAAAAACATGATCACCTACCTCGAAAGATAGAACCTTCCTCCGGTTATCCGCATAACTCTTCTGCCTGCTCTGAGCTGTTCTCATGTGCTTCTGAATCAACTGAAATTTTTCTGCCATCTCTTCTACCAATTCTGGTCCCATCATCTTCCTTTCACCCACTTCATCCCAAAATGATGGAGTTCGACACCGCTTCCCATATAATGCCTCAAATGGTGCCATCTGTATACTGGAATGAAAGCTGTTATTATTAGAAAACTCAAACAAAGAAAGATGTTGGTCAAAACTTTCCTAATAATCCATCGAACAAGCTCGTAGCATATCCTCCAATGTCTGGATTGTTCGTTCTGACTGCCCATCTGATTGAGGATGAAAAGATGTACTAAAATTTAATTCAGTACCCATGACTTCTGAAGGCCATTCCAAAAGTTAGAAGTAAACCTGGGATCACGATCAGATACAATGGGGAGGGGAACTCCATGTAACCAAACTATCTCTTTAATATACAGAAGGGAAAGTTGATCTAGGGAAAAAGTATCTCGTATAGCAAGGAAATGAGAAAATTTGGTCAAGTGATCAACAATAACCCAGATTGCATTATTACCTCGAGATGTCCTCGGTAATCCCACAACAAAGTCCATGGATATGTTTTCCCATTTCCACTCTGGCACTGGTAAAGGCTGAAGCATCCCTTTCGGTAACTGCCGCTCTACTTTAACCTGTTGACATGTCAAACACTTCATAGTAAAATCAGCAATGTCTCTTTTCATTCCATCCCATCAGTAATACTCCCACAGATCTCTGTACATCTTAGTACTGCCAGGATGAACTGAAAACGGGGAACTATGAGCCTCACATAACAACTCATTCTTCAACTGTGAATCACAAGGCACACATAACCTCTTCCCAAACCTCAAAACACAAACACAAACTTATCCAATAACTCATGGAAAATTTTATTCATAAGGTCCATGAATACAGCAGGTGCATTGGTTAACCCAAAAGGCATAACTAAAAATTCATAATGGCCATATCTAGTACGGAACGCAGTCTTCGGAACGTTTTCTTCTTTTACTTTCAACTGATGGTACCGCGACCTCAGGTCAATCTTCAAAAAATACTGAGCTCCATGGAGCTGATACCACATCATTCGATGGCCCAACATCTGTTGAAGTTGTTGAAAAGGATTTCACCACCCCTTTCTGCTTGTAGTCTGGCTGTATTCCCCCAGTTGAGTTCTTCGTTGGACACTCGTTTGCATAATGACCCATTTCATTACACTTAAAACATCTTACCGTTGGATTTTCATTTCCTGCTTGATCATCTTCCTTACAGTTACGAGCAATATGACCAGACTTACTACACCGAAAGCACTTACCAGACTTGGATAAACATTCTCCAGGATGCATTTTACCACACTTATCACAGGATGGATATTTGGTTTTCTTACCTTCTTGCTTCTTTGATGAATTCTTCTCCTTTTCCTGCCAACTAGACCTTTTATTCTGTTGTTTGTCATAGAACACCTGATCATCGGCAAACTCCATTTCCACCTTCTCCGCACATCGAACAAGTTTTTCATAACTTTTGAACTACGAGAAGCTAAAGACCTTCGATACTTTGGCTTTAACCCTGAGTAAAAACGGTTTATTTTACTATCAAGATCTCGTATGAAGTTTGGAGCATACCTTGCCAATCGAGTGAACTTTTCTTCATAAGCAGCCACTGAATCATCCTCCTGCCTCAATTCTAGGAACTGTTTTTCCATCCTAAGATGAACCACCTTAGGAAAATATTTCTCAAGAAACATACCTTTGAATTCGTCCCAGTGAAGATCCTCAATCTCATCACTATCCCTTATATTTTTCACCATCGACCACCACTGATCAGCTTCACCTTCAAAACGGTAAACAGAAAGACTAACCTTTTGATGTTCTGAACACCCCATGACATCAAAAATCTTCTCCAGCGCTTTAATACACCATTCAGCTTGCACAGGGTCAGATGATCCTCTGAATGATGGGGGATGTTGCCTAATGAAGTGTTCCACCACTGACATGTTCCTCTGTGGTTGATTTGGCTGATCTCGTGCATGGATACCACCACCATTTATAGCCTGAGTCAATTGTGCCATCACTGCAACAAACTATTCAGTTCTGATTCCGACCATCTCAGGTTGCTGATTTGGAAGGTTATCTTTCTCCTGATGTCTTCCCAACATAGCTGCTTTGTTTCCTCTGCAGAAAACCATTCTGAACACAGAAATATCTTAGGCGAAGCAACATGGTAATCTGTAAATGCTATATCATTTCAATCATATTATAATTTAACACTTTTCTAACTCCTAAAGTTGTCTAAACCGACCTCTGATACCAACTATAAGGCCTTGGCCTTAAACCTTACTTAATATTGAATTAAATGAATAATTCACGTTGAGGATTTTTTCCCGTTTAGAGTTTTAGAAAATTAGAACATAACTATTACATCTCAAAAGATTACAAAGTAGTCACTTCTACTAAGTTTCCATAATAAAAAAAACTCTTAAAAAGAAACGTGTCTAGTTCCATGTTTTATATAGGATGACATTCCCTTGATCCCATCCTTGACCTTATTCCACATTAAGTCCTGTGAAAACATTTCAAAAAAAAACTTGGGGTGAGCATAAAAAGCTCAGTAAGGGATACATAAAGAATGAAAACTGTTAGTTTTTCAAACATCAAATAAACCATATATACTCTATCAAAGTAATACTTTCACCTTCATGAAGTAGTAAAAACTCTTCACTGAATAAAGTATCATTACTTACCTTTTTGTAACCAAAGGATTACCATAAAATCCATAAAAAGAACACATAACATATATAAAGGTAACTTGGGACATAAACATACTTAAGTGGAATAACCATACGGTCGACTTCCACACATATCACTTAATGGAATAGCCATACGGCCAATTTCCATACATACTTAATGGAATAGCCATACGGCCGACTTCCATACCCAATTCATTGGAGGTTATAACGTAACCACCCGTCCTGGTATTCACGGCACCACCCGTCATATGGTTTATAACGTAACCACCCGTTAAAATGTCCAAGTACCAATATAAAATCATAAAACATAAAACCAATATAAAGGAATGATAACATTTCCACATTTCAATCACAATATATCATAATAGAATCCTTTATCAAAACCATTTTCAATACCAAAGTACATAAAAGAGTATATGGTATTTATTTTATTTTAAAAACATTACGGCTTGTTGAGAAAGCCAAAGACCATATAATACTCGCGGCGGTGGAAAAGGTCGTTGTCGCCGCGTACCTTAAAAGAAAAATTACTTTTTGTCATTTTGTAAAACGCTTCGTAGAAAAAGATTCCTTTTGTATAAAAGTAAAAGTCAAAGGGGTTTATACACCGTATAAATGAAAGTTGTGTATAAAACGAAATATGCCTCAATGAAAGGAGATTGAGACGAAGTCCCTTACCTCGGGTCCGACTTGACTCGATCGTTCTTTAACGTCCTGAATAATAAACTTGAGTTAATTTATAATTGATTAAGAACCTTTTTATAGTTCATTATTCCTTTTATATCACTTATTTACATGTTATAAACATTATGTAACCATTTAAGTTAATAATTTTTGTTTTCTCAATATTTGGTTCTTAAGTCGAAAGTGGAATTCTTACAATTACATGTTGTTCGTGTGGTCAAAGGTTCTTTATATCCAGAATGAAATTCCAAATTTGGATATAATATGTATCATATATATCCAGAATATACATGTATTTATAATATTACATAATCATCTAGAGGTAAGAAATGAAATGCACCATTCATGGAGACGGTAAGCCGTACGTACGCATGAACGCTACTTTCATTTCTTTGTCATATTAATGGAATTAAAACTAAATGAGAGGTATGTATATTTTAATTACTGAATTATATTCATCATTTAGATATATCATTAATTATATATATCCATTATATACATGTACTATTAATATTACATTACATTTGGGGACATGAAATGAAATGCACCGTTCATGGAGACGGTAAGCCGTACGTACGCATGAACGCTACTTTCATTTCTATCTCATACTTTAATGGAAAGAAATAATAATGATATAGAGGTATATTGTAATTCAAGTATAACATCATATATAATAACTTTAAATCCATCCTTTACACGTCCCACATATGGCATTAACGAATCACATCACTTTGAGGGGGCGGTAGTCCGCACTTCCTTAAATGATGATATCGTGTTTACCCATAATGGAAACCATAAAGGTATGTCAAAAATGAAAAATACATAAGCTTAAAGAAAACATAAACATATTATATATCATATATAAAAATAGTGACATCATAATGGCCACCTTTTAAGGTGTTAGATTAGTATTGAACAATCATCGTTTCGGGAGGCAGAATTTCGCCATCCACGGAAACCGTATGTTCTTTAACCATTTGATGTAGTTGTGTGAGAGTGTAGCTCAAATAAATCTTATAACAACATCCTAGTATATTGAAGATACTGTTGTTGTTACAAAATATGTAAATAAAAAGAGTTTAGAGGGTTGGAGAAGCAAAATAAAACAAATGAACAAGAGAGAATGAATTACCTTTAAAAGTGTAACTCCTTTTGATTGGAGCCTAAAGGCTTCCTTTGAAAGGATTATGCCCAAAGGTAATCCTCTAGGATTAGGAGAGGGATGTGAATAGAGTAAATGGGCAGAGGTTGGATGAGCCAAAGGCTTGAGGAGTGTGTGAAATTAGGTAGAGGTGGGGGCCTTTTATAAGAGGAGAGGAGGGGCACTTTTGGAAAGTAAAGAAATATTACATTATTTGAAAATGTGTTTCGGTTTTAAAAGGTCCCACATTGAATTAATTAGTGTATAAGGTGATAAGGGTTCTAAATCCACCCATCCAATAAGTTTTGGACATGTGTAGTTCATATATTTCACATTATCTTTCCATTTTATTTAAATCGTCAAATAATGATGTCATCACTGCATCATTATTATGTCATAAATAATTTAATTTATTTAATGTCTAAAAATTATAAACAAAATCCTATGATGTAGGAAATCTTTTTATCTTTACAATGACTATTTAAAATCAAAATTTGGACTTGTATAACCCCACTTAAAAATTATTTTAGTAAAACAATTTATGTTAGTGTCATTTTCACTTTAACATTAAATAAAAATATATTAATGTCATTTTCCAACTAAAGTGGCTCCATGGGGTCCCCAAGTTGGCCCATGGCTTGTCCTGGTCGGCCATGACTCACCCAATAGGTGTAGGACAAGTGTCATGGTGTTTTCAAATTTTTATAATATCATTTTTACATTAAATTACACTAATTACCTCTAATCGCGATTAAAAACTTAATAAATTACTATTCACCAAAAAATTATTTTAATCTCATTGAACCACATTTTACTTCTTAATGACAACCATGTATGTCGGATTTTTGAAATTCAAAACATAATGATGGAAAAATTTCATTTAAACGGAAAATCAGTCTTTATAAGTACCACTTAGTGGTTTCACTATTCATCAAAAATTGAAGTTTTTCAGAAAATTACCAAAAATTCACCCTAATCTATATTTGATATTAGGAATTCAAAAATGAAGTCTATTTTACAAAATTCAAAATATATAATTCACATTAATTAATTTAATAATTAATTCCCGCTGTCAGAGCAAATAGCGTGTTTTTATGAAACAATAAGTATCAAAAGATTGACACTAGTTTATGTCCGATTTCAAAGTGAAATTAATTCCAACGACCACTATTGAATTTAATGGTAAAAATATTTTCTAATTTCACTTTAAAACCAATTCAAAATATAATCTAATCATATTAAAAATTATATTAAAAAGGGGTTTTGAATTAAAATACAACATTTTACACAATTCATTAAAAAAATGAACTTTATCAGAAAGGAACCAAAAATTTACACAAAGTAAATTTTGATGTCCCGATTATAAAGAAGAGTTATATTTGGTCCAATATAATTTATAAGAGTGATCAAAACTATATTTAATGAAGTTTCTCCGTCAAAAGGTGATAAGTGGACCTTTCGTGAAAATTAGGGTATAAATGCCTAAAATTGAACTCTTTTCATATTTTAAGCCTTTATATTTTATTGGGTAAATGTAAAAACATTTAAAAACATATATAATCATATTTTAGTTATTTCTATCCATTCCCGCCAGTACAACGGCTACTCGTTAACTAACATTTAAAATAATATTATTTTATTACTTGTGTGCAACGTAAGTTTTCAAAGAAACTCATCATTGCGTACCGAGTACGCTATCGAACGTAGAAAACCCTTTTAATTAAAATTAATATTTAATTCGTAAATATTAATAAATATGAAAATTCTTTATTCTTTATTTACCTGGGATGTTACATCCTTCCCCCCTTTTGGGAATTGCGTCCTCGCAATTTTATTCACTTATCAAAATAAGTGGGGGTATTTATCCCTCATAGCATTTTCAGATTCCCACGTTGCCTCTTCAATCACATGGTTTTTCCACCAAACCTTTACCTGATGAATCACCTTATTCCGTAACACCTGCTCCCTGTGGTCAAAAATCTGGACCGGTTGTTCCTCATAAGATAGGTTCTCTTCCAGCTGAACTACCTCTGGACTCAAAACATGAGATGGATCTGGAATATACTTCATCAACATTGAAACATGAAAAACATTATGTACCTGAGATAAACTCGGAGGTAAAGCCACCCGGTATGCAACTGATCCAACTCTCTCCAGAATTTCATATGGTCCAATAAACCTTGGACTCAGCTTTCCTTTCGTACCAAATCTCATCACACTTTTCCAAGGAGAAACCTTGAGAAAAACATGATCACCTACCTCGAAAGATAGATCCTTCCTCCGGTTATCCGCATAACTCTTCTGCCTGCTCAGAGCTGTTCTCAGGTGCTTCTGAATCAACTGAACTTTTTCTGCCATCTCTTCTACCAATTCTGGTCCCATCAGCTTCCTTTCACCCACTTCATCCCAAAATGCTGTAGTTCGACACCGCTTCCCATATAATGCCTCAAATGGTGCCATCTATATAATGGAATGAAAGCTGTTATTATAAGAAAACTCAACCAAAGAAAGATGTTGGTCAAAACTTCCCTAATAATCCATCGAACAAGCTCGTAGCATATCCTCCAATGTCTGGATTGTTCGTTCTGACTACCCATCTGATTGAGGATGAAAAGCTGTACTAAAATTTAATTCAGTACCCATGACTTCTGAAGGCCCTTCCAAAAGTTAGAAGTAAACCTGAGATCACGATCAGATACAATGGGGAGGGGAAATCCATGTAACCTAACTATCTCTTTAAGATATAGACGGGAAAGTTGATCTAGGTAAAAAGTATCTCGTATATCAAGGAAATGAGAAAATTTGGTCAAGCGATCAACAATAACTCAGATTGCATTATTACCTCGAGATGTCCTCGGTAATCCCACAACAAAGTCCATGGATATGTTTTCCCATTTCCACTCTGGCACTGGTAAAGGCTGAAGCATCCCTTTCGGTAAATGCCGCTCTGATTTAACCTGTTGACATGTCAAACACTTCACAGTAAAATCAGCAATGTCTCTTTTCATTCCATCCCATCAGTAATACTCCCACAGATCTCTGTACATCTTAGTACTGCCAGGATGAACTTAAAACGGGGAACTATGAGCCTCACATAACAACTCATTCTTCAACTGTGAATCACAAGGCACACATAACCTCTTCCCAAACCTCAAAACACAAACATAAACTTATCCAAGAACTCATGGAAAATTCTATTCATAAGGTCCATGAATACAGCAGGTGCATTGGTTAACCCAAAAGGCATAACTAAAAATTCATAATGGCCATATCTAGTACGGAACGCAGTCTTCGGAACGTTTTCTTCTTTTACTTTCAACTGATGGTACCCTGACCTCAAGTCAATCTTCGAAAAATACTGAGCTCCCTGGAGCTGATACCACTTCATTCGATGGCCCAACATCTATTGAAGTTTTTGCAAAGGATTTCACAACCCCTTTCTGCTTGTAGTCTGGCTGCATTCCCCCAGTTGATTTCTTCGTTGGACACTCGTTTGCATAATGACCCATTTCATTACACTTAAAACATCTTACTGTTGGATTTTCATTTCCTTCTTGATCATCTTCCTTACAGTTACGAGCAATATGACCAGAATTACCACACCGAAAGCACTTACCAGACTTGGATAAACATTCTCCAGGATGCATTTTACCACACTTATCACAGGATGGATATTTGGTTTTCTTACCTCCTTGCTTCTTTGATGAATTCTTCTCCTTTTCCTGCCAACTAGACCTCTTATTCTGTTGTTTGTTATAGAACACCTGATCATCGGCAAACTCCATTTCCACCTTCTATGCACATCGAACAAGTTTTTAATAACTTTTGAACTCATGAGAAGCTAAATCCCTTCGATACGTTGTCTTTAACCCAGAGTAAAAATGGTTTATTTTACTATCAAGATCTCGTATGATGTTTGGAGCATACCTTGCCAATCGAGTGAACTTTTCTTCCTAAGCAGCCACTGAATCATCCTCCTGCCTCAATTCTAGGAACTGTTTTTCCATACTAAGACGAACCACCTTAGGAAAATATTTCTCAAGAAACATACCTTTGAATTCGTCCCAGTGAAGATCCTCAATATCATCACTATCCCTTATATTTTTCACCATCGACCACCACTGATCAGCTTCACCTTCAAAATGGTAAACATCAAGACTAACCTTTTGATGTTCTGAACACCCCATGACATCAAAAATCTTCTCCAGCGCTTTAATCCACCCTTCAGCTTGCACAGGGTCAGATGATCCTCTGAATGATGGGGGATGTTTTCTAATGAAGTGTTCCACCACTGACATGTTCCTCTGTGGTTGATATGGCTGATCTCGTGCATGGATACCACCACCATTTATATCCTGAGTCAATTGTGCCATCACTACAACAAACTGTTCAGTTCTGATTCCGACCATCTCAGGTTGCTGATTTGGAAGGTTATCATTCTCCTGAAGTCGTCCCAACATTGCTGCTTTGTTTCCTCTGCGGAAAACCATTCTGAACACAGAAATATCTTAGGAGAAGCAACATGGTAACCTGTAAATGCTATATCATTTCAATCATATTATAATTTAACACTTTTCTAACTCCTAAAGTTGTCTAAACCGACCTATGATACCAACTATAAGGCCCCAGCCTTAAACCTTACTTAATATTGAATTAAATGAATAATTCACGTTGAGGATTTTTTCAGGTTTAGAGTTTTAGAAAATTAGAACATAACTATTACATCTCAAAAGATTACAAAGTAGTCACTTCTACTAAGTTTCCATAATAAAAAAAAATCTTAAAACGAAACGTGTCTAGTTCCATGTTTTATATAGGATGACATTCCCTTGATCCCATCCTTGACCTTATTCCACATTAAGTCCTATGAAAACATTTCAAAAAAAAAACTTGGGGTGAGCATAAAAAGCTCAGTAAGGGATACAAAAAGAATGAAAACTGTTAGTTTTTCAAACATCAAATAAAACATATATACTCTATCAAAGTAATACTTTCACCTTCATGAAGTAGTAAAAACTCTTCACTGAATAAAGTATCATTACTTACCTTTTTGTAACCAAAGTATTACCATAAAATCCATAAAAAGAACACATAACATATATAAAGGTAACTTGGGACATAAACATACTTAAGTGGAATAACCATACGGTCGACTTCCACACATATCACTTAATGGAATAGCCATACGACCAATTTCCATACATACTTAATGGAATAGCCATACGGCCGACTTCCATACCCAATGCATTGAAGGTTATAACGTAACCACCCGTCCTGGTATTCACGGCACCACCCGTCATATGGTTTATAACGTAACCACCCGTTAAAATGTCCAAGTACCAATATAAAATCATAAAACATAAAACCAATATAAAGGAATGATAACATTTCCACATTTCAATCACAATATATAATAATAGAATCCTTTATCAAAACCATTTTAAATACCAAAGTACATAAAAGAGTATATGGTATTTATTTTATTTTAAAAACATTACGACTTGTTGAGAAAGCCAAAGACGATATAATACTCGCGGCGGCGGAAAAGGTCGTTGTCACAGTGTACCTTAAAAGAAACATTCCTTTTTGTCGTTTTGTAAAACGCTTCGTAGAAAAAGATTCCTTTTGTATAAAAGTAAAAGTAAAAGGGGTTTATACACCGTATAAATGAAAGTTGTGTATAAAACGAAATATGCCTCAATGAAAGGAGATTGAGACGAAGTCCCTTACCTCGGGTCCGACTTGACTCGATCGTTATTTAACGTCCTGAATAATAAACTTGAGTTAATTTATACTTGATTAAGAACCTTTTTAAAGTTAATTATTCCTTTTATATCACTTATTTCCATGTTATAAACATTATGTAACCATTTAAGTTAATAATGTTTGTTTTCTCAATATTTGGTTCTTAAGTCGAAAGTGGACTTCTTACAATTACATGTTGTTCGTGTGGTCAAAGGTTCTTTATATCCAGAATGAAATTCCCGATTTGGATATAATATGTATCATATATATCCATAATATACATATATTTATAATATTACATAATAATCTAGAGGTAAGAAATGAAATGCACCGTTCATGGAGACGGTAAGCCGTACGTACGCATGAATGCTACTTTCATTTCTTTGCCATATTAATGGAATTAAAACTAAACGAGAGGTATGTATATTTTAATTACAGAATTATATTCATCATTTAGATATATAATTAATTATATATATCCATTATATACATGTACTTTTAATATTACATTACATTTGGGGACAAGAAATGAAATGCACCGTTCATGGAGACGGTAAGCCGTACGTACGAATGAACGCTACTTTCATTTCTATCTCATACTTTAATGGAATGAAATAATAATGATATAGAGGTATATTGTAATTCCATTATAACATAATATATAATAACTTTAAATGCATCCTTTACACGTCCCACATATGGCATTAACGAATCACATCACTTTGAGGGGGCGGTAGTCCGCTCTTCCTTAAATGAAGATATCGTGTTCACCCATAATGGAAACCATAAAGGTATGTAAAAAATGAAAAATACATAAGCTTAAATAAAACATAAATATATTATATATCATATATAAAAATAGTGACATCATAATGGCCACCTTTGAAGGTGTTAGATGAGTATCGAACAATCATCGTTTCGGGAGGAAGAATTTCGCCATCTACGGAAACCGTATGTTCTTTAACCATTTGATGTAGTTGTGTGAGAGTGTAGCTCAAATAAATCTTATAACAAAATCCTAGTATATTGAAGATACTTTTTTTGTTACAAAAGAAGTAAATAAAAAGAGTTTAGAGGGTTGGAGAAGCAAAATAAAACAAATGAACAAGAGAGAATGAATTACCTTTAAAAGTGTAACTCCTTTTGATTTGAGCCTAAAGGCTTCCTTTGAAAGGATTCTGCCCAAAGGGAATCCTCTAGGATGAGGAGAGGGATTCGGATAGAGTAAATGGGCAGAGGTTGGCCGAGCCAAAGGATTGAGGAGTGTGTTAAATGAGGTAGAGGTGGAGGCCTTTTATAAGAGGAGTGGAGGGGCACTTTTGGAAAGTAAAGAAATATTACTTTATTTGAAAATTTGTTTCGGTTTTAAAAGGTCCCACATTGAAATAATTCGTGGATAAGGTGATAAGGGTTCTAAATCCACCCATAAAATAAGTTTTGGACATGTGTAGTTCATATATTTCACATTATCTTTCCATTTTATTTAAATCGTCAAATAATGATGTCATCGCTGCATCATTATTATGTCATAAACAATTTAATTTATTTAATGTCTAAAAATTATAAAACAAATACTATGATGTAGGAAATCGTTTTATCTTTCCAATGACTATTTATAATCAAACTTCGGACTTGTATAACCCCACTTAAAAATTATTTTAGTAAAACAATTTATGTTAGTGTCATTTTCACTTTAACATTAAATAAAAATATATTAATGTCATTTTCCAACTAAAGTGTCTCCATGGGGTCCCCAAGTTGTCCCATGGCTTGTCATGGTCGGCCATGACTCACCCAATAGGTGTAGGACAAGTTTCATGGTGTTTTCAAATTTTTATAATATCATTTTTACATTAAATTACACTAATTACCTCTAATCGCGATTAAAAACTTAATAAGTTACTATTCACCAAAAAATTATTTTAATCTCATTGAACCACATTTTACTTCTTAATGACAACCATGTATGTAGGATTTTTGAAATTAAAAACAGAATGATGACAAAATTTCATTTAAACGGAAAATCAGTCTTTATAAGTACCACTTAGTGGTTTCACTATTCATCAAAAATTGAAGTTTTTCAGAAAATTACCAAAAATTTACCCTAAGCTATATTTGATATTACGAATTCAAAAATGAAGTCTATTTTAAAAAATTCAAAACATATAATTCACATTAATTAATTTACTAATTAATTCCCGCTGTTAGAGCAAATAACGTGTTTTTATGAAACAATAAGTATCAAAAGATTGACACTAGTTTAAGTTCGATTTCAAAGTGAAATTAATTCCAACGACCACTATTGAATTTAATGGTAAAAATATTTTCTAATTTCACTTTAAAACCAATTCAAAAGATAATCTAATCATATTAAAAATTATATTAAAAAGAGGTTTTGAATTAAAATACAACATTTTACACTATTCATTAAAAAAATGAACTTTATCAGAAAGGTACCAAAAATTTACACAAAGTAAATTTTGATGTCCTGATTATAAAGAAGAGTTATATTTGGTCCAATAGAATTTATAAGAGTGATCAAAACTATATTTAATGACCGTTCTCTGTCAAAAGGTGATAAGTGGACCTTTCGTGAAAATTAGGGTATAAATGCCTAAAATTGAACTCTTTCCGTATTTTAAGCCTTTATCTTTTATTGGGTAAATGTAAAAACATTTAAAAACATATATAATCATATTTTAGTTATTTCAATCCATTCCCTCCAGTACAACGGCTACTCGTTAACTAACATTTAAAATAATATTATTTTATTACTTGTGTGCAACGTAAGTTTTCAAAGAAACTCATCGTTGCGTACCGAGTACGCTATCGAACGTAGAAACCCCTTTTTAATTAAAATTAATATTTAATTCGTAAATATTAATAAATATGAAAATTCTTTATTCTTTATTTACCTGGGATGTTACATCCTTCCCCCCTTTTGGGAATTGCGTCCTCGCAATTTTATTCACTTATCAAAATAAGTGGGGGTATTTATCCCTCATAGCATTTTCAGATTCCCACGTTGCCTCTTCAATCACATGGTTTTTTCACAAAACCTTTACCTGATGAATCACCTTATTCCGTAACACCTGCTCCCTGTGGTCAAGAATCTGGACCGGTTGTTCCTCACAAGATAGGTTCTCTTCCAGCTGAACTACCTCTGGACTCAAAACATGAGATGGATCTGGCATATACTTCCTCAACATTGAAACATGAAATAAATTATGTACCTGAGATAAACTCGGAGGTAAAGACACCCGGTATGCAACTGATCCAACTCTCTCCAGAATCTCATATGGTCCAATAAACCTTAGACTCAGCTTTCCTTTCGTACCAAATCTAATCACACTTTTCCAAGGAGAAACCTTGAGAAAAACATGATCACCTACCTCGAAAGATAGATACTTCCTCCAGTTATCCGCATAACTCTTCTGCCTACTCTGAGCTGTTCTCATGTGCTTCTGAATCAACTGAACTTTTTCTGCCATCTCCTCTACCAATTCTGGTCCCATCAGCTTCCTTTCACCCACTTCATCCCAAATTGCTGGTGTTCGACACCGCTTCCCATATAATGCCTCAAATGGTGCCATCTTTATACTAGAATGAAAGCTGTTATTATAAGAAAAATCAAACAAAGAAAGATGTTGGTCAAAACTTCCCTAAAAATCCATCGAACAAGCTCGTAGCATATCCTCCAATGTCTGGATTGTTCGTTCTGACTGCCCATCTGATTGAGGATGAAAAGCTGTACTAAAATTTAATTCAGTACCCATGACTTTTGAAGGCCCTTCCAAAAGTTAGAAGTAAACCTGGGATCACGATCAGATACAATGGGGAGGGGAACTCCATGTAACCTAACTATCTCTTTAAGATACAGATGGGAAAGTTGATCTAGGGAAAAAGTATCTCGTATAGTAAGGAAATGAGAAAATTTGGTCAAGCGATCAACAATAACCCAGATTGCATTATTACCTCGAGATGTCCTCGGTAATCCCACAACAAAGTCCATGGATATGTTTTCCCATTTCCACTCTGGAACTGGTAAAGGCTGAAGCATCCCTTTCGGTAACTGCCGCTCTGCTTTAACCTGTTGACATGTCAAACACTTCACAGTAAAATCAGCAATGTCTCTTTTCATTCCATCCCATCAGTAATACTCCCCCAGATCTCTGTACATCTTAGTACTCCCAGGATGAACTGAAAATAGGGAACTATGAGCCTCACATAACAACTCATTCTTCAACTGTGAATCAAAAGGCACACATAACCTCTTCCCAAAACTCAAAACACAAACACAAACTTATCCAAGAACTCATGGAAAATTTTATTCATAAGGTCCATGAATACAACTGGTGCATTGGTTAACCCAAAAGGCATATCTAAAAATTCATAATGGCCATATCTAGTATGGAACTCAGTCTTCGGAATGTTTTCTTCTTTTACTTTCAACTGATGGTACCCCGACCTCAAGTAAATCTTCGAAAAATACTGAGCTCCCTGGAGCTGATACCACTTCATTCAATGGCCCAACATCTGTTGAAGTTGTTGCAAAGGATTTCACCACCCCTTTCAGCTTGTAGTCTGGCTGCATTCCCCCAGTTGAGTTCATCGTTGGACACTCGTTTGCATAATGACCCATTTCATTACACTTAAAACATCTTACCGTTGGATTTTCATTTCCTGCTTGATCATCTTCCTTAAAGTTACAAGCAATATGACCAGACTTACTACACCGAAAACACTTACCAGACTTGGATAAACATTCTCCAGGATGCATTTTACCACACTTATCATAGGATTGATATTTGGTTTTCTTACCTCCTTGCTTCTTTGATGAATTCTTCTCCTTTTCCTACCAACTAGACCTCTTATTCTGTTGTTTGTCATAGAACACCTGATCATCGGCAAACTCCATTTCCACCTTCTCCGCACATCGAACAAGTTTTTCATAACTTTTGAACTCACGAGAAGCTAAAGCCCTTCGATACTTTGACTTTAACCCTGAGTAAAAATGGTTTATTTTACTATCAAGATCTCGTATGAAGTTTGGAGCATACCTTGCCAATCGAGTGAACTTTTCTTCATAAGCAGCCACTGAATCATCCTCCTGCCTCAATTATAGGAACTGTTTTTCCATCCTAAGACGAACCACCTTAGGAAAATATTTCTCAAGAAACATACCTTTGAATTCGTCCCAGTGAAGATCCTCAATCTCAACACTATCCCTTATATTTTTTACCATCGACCACCACTGATCAGCTTCACCTTCAAAACGGTAAACAGCAAGACTATCCTTTTGATGTTCTGAACACCCCATGACATCAAAAATATTCTCCAGCGGTTTAATCCACCCTTCAGCTTGCACAGGGTCAGATGATCCTCTTAATGATGGGGGATGTTGCCTAATGAAGTGTTCTACCACTGACATGTTCCTCTGTGGTTGATCTGGCTGATCTCGTGCATGGTTACCACCACCATTTATAGCCTGAGTCAATTGTGCCATCACTGCAACAAACTGTTCAGTTCTGATTCCGACCATCTCAGGTTGCTGATTTGGAAGGTTATCTTTCTCCTGATGTCGTCCCAACATAGCTGCTTTGTTTCCTCTGCGGAAAACCATTCTGAACACAGAAATAACTTAGGCAAAGCAACATGGTAATCTGTAAATGCTATATCATTTCAATCATATTATAATTTAACACTTTTCTAACTCCTAAAGTTGTCTAAACTGACCTCTGATACCAACTATAAGGCCCCGACCTTAAACCTTACTTAATATTGAATTAAATGAATAATTCACGTTGAGGATTTTTTCAGGTTTAGTGTTTTAGAAAATTAGAACATAACTATTACATCTCGAAAGATTACAAAGTATTCACTTCTACTAAGTTTCCATAATAAAAAAAAACTCTTAAAAAGAAACGTGTCTAGTTCCATGTTTTATATAGGATGACATTCCCTTGATCCCATCCTTGACCTTATTCCACATTACGTCATGTGAAAAAATTTCAAAAAAAAACTTGGGGTGAGCTTAAAAAGCTCAGTAAGGGATACAGAATGAATGAAAACTGTTAGTTTTTCAAACATCAATTAAAATTAATATTTAATTCGTAAATATTAATAAATATGAAAATTATTTATTCTTTATTTACCTGGGATGTTACAGTTAAAGTAATTTTGTATTATTATAATATTCTTTTTACCTTGAATTATCCTATTTACATTTAACTGTGGAAAATAAATGTCAAAAGTTACTATTCACAAAAAATTATTTTAATCTTATTGAACAAAATTCTAATTAAAAATAACAACCATGTATGTCAGATTTTTGAAATTTAATCCACATAAGTGGTAAAATTTAATTTAAATGTAAATGTCAGTTTTTAACTACTACTTAGTGAATTCACCATTCATCAAAAATTGATGTTTTTCAGAAAACTACCAAAACATCAGCCTAAGCTATATTTGATATTACGAATTCAAAAATTATTTCTGTTTTACCAAATTTAAAACATAGAATTTTAATTAATAAATTTAAAATTAATTACCATTGTCAAAACAAATAGCGTGTTTTTAAGAAACAATAACTATAAGATGATCGACACTTATTTATGTCAAATTTCAAAGTGAAATTAATTAAAATGTCCATAATTTGATTAAATGGTAAAAATATATTCTAATAACCCTTTAAAACTAATTAAAAATATAATCTAACAATATAAATAAATAATATTAAAATTCACTTTTAAATAAAAAATACAGTATTTTTCACTATTCATAAAAATGAATTTTATCCGAAAAATATCAAAAAATAACCCAAAGTGAATTTTGTTGTCTCGAATCTAAAGAAGATTTTTATTTTGTCAAATTTAATATTTAAAAGTCACCAAAACTAGATTTAAAGAGGGTTTCCATCAAAAGGCTGTAAATCATCCTTTAAGGTAAATTATGCTTAAATTATATTCATTAACATTTTAAGCCTCTAAATTTTAGTGGATAAATGTAAAAACATTTAACAAACATGTATAATCATATTTTAGTTAGTTCTATTCATTCCCACTAATAAAAATGGCTAGGTGTTAACTTCCGTTTAAAATAATAATATTATATTGTTAGTGTGCAACGTAAGATTTCAAAGAAATCTGTTGTTGCATATCACGTACTCCATCAAACATAGAAACCCCTTTAAAGTACTATTAATATTTAATTCAAAAATATGAATAATCATGGAAAATGTCGTATTATTTATTTACTTGGGATGTTACATCCTTCCCCCATTTTGAAATTGTGTCCTCACAATTTTAGATTCCCACGTTGCCCTTTCAAGCATATGGTTTTTCCACAAAACCATTACCTGGTGAATTACCTTATTCTACAACACTTTCTCTCTACAGTCATGAATCTGGACTGGTTATTGCTCATAAGAGAGATTGTCTTCCAACTGAACTACCTCTGGGCTAAAAACATGAGATAGATCTGGAATATACTTTCTCAGTATTGATACATGAAAAATATTGTGTACATGGGATAAACTTCGATGTAATACCACTCTATACGCAGATGAAACAATTTTCTCTAGGATTTCATAAGTTCCAATGATCCTTAGACTCAACTTTCCCTTCTTAGCAAAACACATCACACTTTTCCATAGATAAACCTTGAGAAAGACATGATCACCTACCTCAAATGAAAGATTCTTCCTCCGGTTACCTGCATAACTTTTCTGTCTACTCTGAGCTGTTCTCATTTTCTCTCGAATCTACTGATCTTTTTCTACCATCTCTTCCTCTAATTCTGGTCCCATCAGCTTTCATTCACATACTTCATCCCAAAAAGATATAGTTCGACAATTATTTTCATATAATTCCTCAAACAGATCCATCTTTATACTGGAATGAAAATAGTTATTATGTGAAAATTCAACCAAAGAAAGATGTTGGTCCCAACATCCCTGGTAATCCAGTGAACAAGCACATAGAAAATCTTCCAGGGACTGAATTTTTTGTTCTAATTTCTTATTTTATTGAGGATAAAATGATGTTCTAAAATTTAATTCAGTACCCAATGAAATCTGACGGCCTTTTCGAAAGATAGAAATATTCCTGGGATCACGATCAGATACAATGGATAGGGGAACTCCATGAAACCTAACTATCTCTTTAACATACCACTGATAATGTTTATCTAGCGACAATGTATATCAAATAATAAGGAAATGAGCAGATTTAGTCAACCGATCAATAATGACCCAGATTGCATTGTAACCTATAGATTTTTATGGTAATCCCTCAAAAAAGTCCATTGATATATTTTCCCATTTTCTCTCTGGCACCGTTAAAGACTGAAGCATACCATTCGGTAACTGCCTATCTACTTTTACCTGCTGACAAGTAAATCAGTTCACAGTAAAATTAGAAATATCTCTTTTCATTTCATCCCACCAGTAGTACTCGTGATGATCTATGTACATCTTAGTACCGCCAGGATTAACTGAAAACGAGGAACTATGAGCTTCACGTAACAACTCATTATTCAAATGTGAATCACAAGGAACACATAATATTTTCCCAAACCTCAGAGCACAATCATTATCAACATTAAAATTAGGAAACTTACCCTTTTGAACCAACTCTACCTTTTTCATTAACTCACTTTCTTCCTTTTGCACTTGCTTAATATTGTTTGATAGAGATCATTTCACTAACACCAGAAAACAAATCAGAATAATTTCCTGCTCCAACAACATCTATTCCAAAGTTCATCAAATCAAAAATCAAAGGATCTCATTCCAAATGTATCATGGTTAATGAAGCATTACTTTTTTGACTCAAAGCTTCAACCACTTTATTTGCCTTTCCTGGATGGTAATGAATCGTGTAATAATAATCCTTGATTAATTTCATCTATCTTCTCTATCTCATGTTCAATTTGTTTTGAGTGAATATATACTTTAAAATTTTGTGGTCAGTAAATATTTCATAATTTACTCTATATAAATGATGCCTCCAAATTTTTAAAACAAAAAAACAGCTACTAATTACAAATCATGTGTTGGGTAATTTAACTCGTGAGGTTTCAGCTGACGTAAAGCATAAGCAATTACCAGACCTTTCTGCATCATGACACAACCAAATCCTTTCAATGAAGCATCACTATAATTAACAAACTCACCATTTCTTGAAGGTAGTGCCAATACGGGATCCTTCATCAATCTTCTTTTCAATTACTGAAAACATTCATCACATTTTTTTGTCCAAAGGAACATAACACATTCTCGAGTTAATTTAGTCATTGGACTAGATAACCATGAAATATTATCAACAAACCTCTGATAATAACCTGCTAATCCAAGATAACTATGGTTCTCAGTTATATATGTGGGTCTTGTCCATTCATTAACAACCAATATTTTAGCAGGATCAACATTTATTCCATTTTTGAAACAATGTGACCAAGGAAAGAAATTTTCTGTAACCAAAATTCACACTTGCTGAATTTCCCAAACACTTTATTTTTCTTTTAAGGATTGCAATAAAAAACTTAAATGACTTTCATGATCCTATTTTATTTTAGAATAAAGAAAAATATCACCTATAAATGAAACGAACATTTATCACCTCATTAAACTAAGCCATCACTACAACAAACTGTTCAATTGGGATTCTTCTCATCTCAGGATACTGATTTGGAAGGTTGTCTTTCTCCTGAAGTTTTCCCAACATAGATGCCTTGTTTTCTCTATGGAAAACCATTCTAAACACAGAAATATAATTTTTGAAGCAAAATGGTAATTTTTAAATTTTATATCATTTCAACCATACCATAAATTAATTTATGGACATTAATTTAACAATTTTATAACTCCTAAAGTTCTCTAAACTGACCTCTTATACCAACTACAAGTCCGCGACCTTAAAACATTACATAATCAGGAATTAAATGAATAATTCACATTGAATATCTTTTCAAGGATATAGTTTTAGAGAGTTGGGTAATTACATATACATAAAAACTTGAATATTACATGTAGACACATATACCCAGTTTCCAATTTTTCATAAAATAAAAACTCATTGAAAAAAAGAGTCATGTATATTTCAATATTTTAGACAACATGAATTTCCTTCATCCCATCCTTGACCCTATTACACTTTATATCATGTGTTTTATTTTTTTTCAAAAACATGGCATGAGCATAAAAATATAGTAAGGGATACAAAAAAAAGGAAAACTGATAGTTTTTCAAAACAACAAGTAAAACATGAATACATTATCATAAGTAATACATTTCACCTTTATGAAGTATTAAATACTCTTCCCTGAATAAAACATCATTTCTTACCCTTTTGTAACCAAAATGTTACCGTAAAACCCATATAAAGAACACATATCATATAAATGTTACTTGGGACATTAGAATTCTTAAGTGGAATAACCATACAGTCGACTTCCACATATATCACTAAATGGAATAGCCATACGGCCGACTTCCATACCCAATTAATTTATAGTTATAATGTAACCACCCATATTGGTAGATCACAGAAGCACCCATCATTTGGTTTATCATTTAACCACCCATCAAATTTCCAAGTGCCATTATAAAATCATAACACATAAAATATTACAAATATAAATATTTCAGTAATAACATTTAATTTGAAATCACAAGAAATAATTTCGAGATATTGAAATAATCAATCTAATTTAAAAAACATTTTTGAATAAAAATACACCTAAAAACAGAATAAGGGATTTCATTTTCATTTTAGAAAACATTAAGGCTTATAGAGGAAGCCAAATAACGATTACAGCAGTGGAGAGGTCACTGTCGCCGGAAACGTTAATAAAAAATGTTCGCTGTTTAGTAAAACGATTCGTAGAAAAAAGATTCCCTTTGAATGAAAGTAAAATTTAAAGGGTTTTATTATACACCGTGTAAAAGAAGAAGGTATATATTATCAAAATATTCCTCAAAGAAAGGATATTGAGACGAAGACCCTTACCTCGGGTCTGACTTGACCCGTTCGTTCTTTAATATCTTGAATAATAAACCTAAGTTAATTTCTACATTCATAAGAAACTTTTTAACATTTATTATTCTTTTTATATCACTTATTAAGATGTAATAAACATTATGTAACCATTTATGTTAATAATGGTGGTTTGGTTTATATTTGGTATTTGAGTCACAAGTGAACACCATAAAATTACAAGTTGTCCATGCGGTCAATTGTACATTATCTCGAGAATGATATTAATTATTTAGATATAATATTCATCATTGATATCCAGTATATATATGTATTTATAACAGTACATAAGATTTTGTAATTAAGAAATTAAATGCACCATTCATGGAGACTTTAAGTTGTACGTACGCATGAACGCTACTTTCATTTCTATATCATAATTTAATGGAATTACAAAAATTATAAATAGGTATATCATAATTAAAATATAATAATATATATATATATATATAATATAATTAACACTATCCTTTATACATCCCACATATGGCATTAATGAGTCATATCACTTTGAGGGGGCGGTAGTCCACATTTCCTCAAATTAAATTATTGCATTTACCCATAATAGAAACCATAAAGGTATGCTATAAAAGTAAAATACAAAAGAATAAAGAAACAAAACATAAAATATATCATATATAAATATAGTTTTAACTAAATGGCCACTGTGAGAGGTGGTAGGTGATAATCGAGCAATCATTGTTTCGTGAGGCGTTAGTTTTCCATTAACAGAAACATTATGTTTTTCACCCATTAGATGGAGGTGTTTGTAGGAATAGTTTGAATAATTCTCATAAAAATATCATACTATATTGAGTATATTTTTTTTATAAAAGAAAGTAATAAAAGAGTTTAGGGGTTGGAAAAGTAAAATAAAAGAAAAGAAGTTAAGAGAAATCGTTACCATTAATTCGGGTAACTCCCTTTGGATTGAACCAAATGTACTTCTTGAAGTGCCTTATTAATAAGTTAATACTTATAGGAGTAGTAGAGGGATCACGAGATCTTATATTTTCAATGGTTGGATGAGCCAAATGGGGTTGAGAGTTGTGAGGAATGAGTAAGAAGTGAGAGCCTTTTATAAGGGGGAGGAGGGGCTCTTTATGAATGTTTCCAAATATTATATAATTATAAATATCTCTTCAGTTTTTAATGTTCCAAAACACATTAAAGATGAATATAAGATGACTCATTGTAGAAATAAAATCATCAAATATGAATTAGACAGGTTTTGTATATTTTTTTATATTTATAATATTATTTATTCAAATCTTTTATTAATGAGGTAATTACTGCATCATTATTATGTCATAAATAACATAATTTTTATGATGTCTAAAAATTATAAAAAAACCATAATTTAGGAATGATTTTTAGCTTTAAAATGAAAATTTATATTCAAAAATATAATTTATATAACCCCATGTAAAAAAATTGATTTATTAAAAGATTTTTGTTTATGTCATTTTTGTCTTTACTTTAAATTAATTAATCTAAAGTGTCATTATCACTCCCATGTGGCTATATGGGGTCCCCAAATCTCCCCAACGATGCCCATGGTCATAAATTACTGAACCAATAAGGATATGTCATGTGTTATGGTAATTTTGTATTATTATAATATTCTTTTTACCTTGAATTAACATATTTACCTTTAACTGTGGTAAATAAAATTCGAAATATAGTATTCAAAAAATATTATTTTCATATTATTGAAACAAATTTTACATAATAATTACAAAAATATATGTCAGATTTTTAAAATTTAATCCAAAAAAGTGGTAAAATTTCATTTTAATGAAAATGTCAGTTTTTAACTACTACTTAGTGGTTTCACTATTCATTAAAAAGTAATGTTTTTCATAAAACTACTAAAAATTCATCCTAAGATATATTTGATATTATGAATTCAAAAATTATTTTTATTTTACCATATTGAAAGTATTTAATTTTCATTAATTAATTTAAAATTATTTCTCGTTGTCAAAACAAATATCGTGTTTTTAAGAAACAATAACTATCAAAAGATCGACACTTTTTTATGTTCAATTTCATAGTTAAATTAATTAAAATAACCAACATTGGATTAAATGGTAAAAATATATTCTAATAAAACTTTAAAACCAATTAAAAATATATTCTTACCAAATAAATAAATTAGATTAAAATTCACTTCTGAATTAAAAATATAGTGTTTTTAACTTTTCATAAAAAATTGAATTTTATCATAAACAAACAAAATATTTACCCAAAGAAAATTTTGATGTCCCAAATCTAAAGAAGAATGTTATTTTTTTAGATATAACATATAAACGTGGCCAAAAATTTATTTAAAGTGAGTTTTCCATCAAAAGGAAGTAAATCAACCTTTTAAGGTAAATTATGCATAATATTTGATTCATTAACATTTTATGACACTAAATTTTATTGGATAAATGTAAAAACCTTTAATAATCTTGTATAATCATATTAACTTAGTTCTATTCATTTCCACCAATAAAATCGCTAGGTATTAACTACCATTTAAAATAATAATATTATATTATTAGTGTGCAATGTAAGATTTCAAAGAAACCCGTTGTTTCGTATCAGGAATCGAACATAGAAACCCCTTTAAATTATAGTTAATATTTAATTCAAAAATATGAATAATCATGTAAAATTTATTATTTTTTATTTACTTGGGATGTTACATAACCTATGACTAAACTCTAATATTAATATCACAAATTACAATACATTTCCCATAAAATCTTCAATATCAATCAATTGGATGGGAAATTTCAAATTTATAATGTGTATTTAATCACCTCATAGGTATTACGTTAATGTATTAATTCCCTCTCTGGTGAATCAAATTGGAAATTTTCTCTTTTCCATGATGAAAACTATCCATTAACTATTATGAAATTGTTGTAATATTATGCTATAATTACCCTTTGATTTTGACATCTATAAATAAAAAATTCTATTATACTATGATGAAAATAATATACATCCATAACTCATATCACACTAAATAGCCTCTAATGAATCATTACATCATATTATTAATAGAAGCCCTGACAATCCTACAAAATTCCATTCACCATCACTATGAAGTGCATCTGTTTAGAATGTATTTGTCTCAATTGAAGCACAATAGATCAAATATGTAATCTACAGTACTATGATAGTTTTTATATCGAATTTGAGCATTTATTGTGGTATTTAATTATGTATTAAAAATTTAAATCATTTCTTGAAAATGATTGCAGATCCTTTACAATGAAATTCATTTATTCAATATATTACACTGGAATAAGATCCCCCATCAATAGGGAGGTTATCAATCACTACACCGAGATGGAACACCCAATATTTTATATCTTCATATATAAATATCTAATATTGATATGAAATTATCCAGTTTAACTAAATAATATAATCTGATTCCAAAATCTATAGAAAATAACACACCTAAATTACTATTAATTTATCTTACATTGAAAGGATATTTAAAATTGAAATGAAATTTAGTATACAATTTGATTTAATCTCATGATCACATCACTCTTATAGAACCAACCTCACATATAAAAACACCTACCTTATTAGACCCATCAAATGAATTTGTGTATGAATCTGAAAAATAACATTTATATTTAGTCATTTTTAATGTAAACATGTACCCAGTTATCCCAATTAGTAATGAAAACTTTTAAATTAAAAACAATCATCTAAAAAATAATAAATCATAAGTCTGTAAAATCATATAAAATGAATATAATAAATTTTCTAAATGTATTTTCTTGGTGTACTATAAATTATTCCTTCCATGTTATGGCCTCTAAACAAACCATTAACTAGCCACATTATTCATTATTAATTTCTCAATGTTACATTTTCTAAAGCATTACATGATCATATATTTGAAATTACCTATATCTTCGTTACTGAAACAAGTAACATTTAATTATTATGTTCTATGTTAAATGTTAATTATTGATTTTAAAACAATCTAATTCTATTACAATTTTCAGCCATACGATAATGAAAATACAAAATAATTATACTCCAATACAAATATTCAATAATATATAATGAATCTTATAATATTACATCATGTCTTGTCTATAATATGACATGAATATTATAATATATTATTTTTATTGAAAATCCTTATCAAAAAAAATTTCTAGTCTATAAAAATTATATAGAAAATATCAAATTGAATAATGAACTAGTCTCTTTCAAGATTATATTTATTTTATAATAATAGTCCCTTTAAAACCATTAAAAAGATGATTAGAAAATTCTACATAATTTATAAACCCTTTTCCATTTTAAAACCCAATATTTTCATTACATAACACATATTTTAAAATAGATTTCTCATTTATAAAAGAACTCATATATCACAAAATCAAAAATTTTAAAATTATTAATTAATAAAAAGAATCGATATTAAGAAAAATGGAATAATTCATAGATTCAACAAATCCATATCCAGATAGTAGATTCCACGTTTTATTTTAAAAAATCACTCCTAAAATTTAATTCAAAAAACATAATTTATTTTAAATATATATTTGGGTAACATTGAATTTCCCCCGTTTTGATTTATCATGATACAACTCAATTATTTCAAAAAAATAATCATGCACATCTTCTATGTTCTCTATAAAAAAATCCGTAATTAAGGAGACTATTCAACATTCTTTCTTCCATGATGAAGACTTGAAAAAATGAAAAATAAAAATTATAGGGGGTGGTGGGAAATTTCGACCAACTCATATCCACATATTTCCATTATTAATATATTAAATGTTATAAATATTTTAATAAACCATATTTATACATTATATTGTAATAAATTCTTTTATCCACCTATATAATTTATTAAAAACCTCAATTTTTTAGGATACCACTAGTGACAACTAGGTACCATTTTCTATATTAATGGATGGTAGAGAGTCCCTATCCCACCTTTGGTGCACTCACACAGTCAAAAGTCATTGGAGGCTAGAGAGAAGGGTTTTGTTAAAAAAAATTAAAGGATGCTTTACGCTCTAGAAATATGCAAGACATTATGCGTAGATTCTAATACTGATTAGCATGATGTATCTAAAAATTAGACACATCAAATACTAGCATTAAAAAATATGTTTCATATTATATATGTAAAAAAAATAAACTAATATAGTTAACTATTCATTTATACAATCAACCCTAGAATTAACAAATCATATAATACACATAAGAAAGAATTTATAGGATCAAATGGAAATAAAATAGGATCATTGAAAACATCAATCTTGAATCTCCAGCCACATCATTTCCATCATTAACCCATCATCACCCCAAAAATCCAATCCCATGAATTATTTTTCTTCTCATCTATACCCCACATGATATTTCACATAAATATCCTAGAATATACATTTAATAATAAAATTATATCATTATTTACAAATAGGGGGATATGTGTGGTTTGATTATGAAGACTTATTTTGGACCACCAAGAGTTCCTCTATCCACCATTGGAATAAATTGTCATTCTTTCTTCATAGAATGTGATTATATAGAGTAATAATTTCAGATTTACCTAATAAAAAATCGATAAAATTGAATAGTATTCATGTAACAAAAACATCATATAAATATAAAACCCTGATCAGCTTCCAAAATAAATAAAAATAATCCAAAATCCCAAAGAATACCTGCATCAAAATATAATATGATGGATGATGAAATATATATTAACAACCTCTTATTTGATGGATTAGGGGGGATGATAAAATATAATGGATAATAAGATCTAGATTAACAAATGAAATTTATAATAACATCATTTAAATAATGGATTCCATCTCACAATAATAATAGGATATTTAAAAAATCGATAGTTATATTCTTGTTTACAAAAAGGTTTATAATTACAATTTATGGATATATATAACATACTCACTATTATATATGGTTAATAATAATAAATAATTTTTTCCATATTATCACTATAATTGATGTATATTAATAATAACTTGATGAATTCCTATTATATACTAGCAAAGGTAGATAATAATGGTAATATGGTACGAATTCAACGATATTTAATGTAAAATGTAGTTTTTATTTAATTCCAACCTCATATTAAATAAAAACAACAAAAAAATTTCATTATGACATACATGAATTTTATAAAAAAATAACCCCCCCCAAATATTATTATTCAGTTATTATATATTTTTCATCATTCTTGACATAATATAATTCAACCACATTTTATTATTTATACATTCAATAAATATTATTTTATAATATTTCAAAATAAGTTAATTTTTTTCTTATATTTATTGAATGATTTTTTTGTATACATTTCTCCTATAACCAAAACATTCTACATTTCTAATTTAAAATATCTTATTATGATTTTTCACACCTGAATATGTTGATATATATATATATATTATATTAACAAAATATGTATGTTTAATTTTTTGTTCTAATTATATTTTTATATTTTGAATTAAAAAAAAGAAATATAATTTGATGAATAAAATATATTTAAAATAATATTTATTCTATGAATTATACTGTCTATTATTAAATAAATTTTCATAACATTAACTACTAATCCATGTTAGGTCGATTAATCATGGTACTCGGACTCTTATTCTATAACAACCAAAATATTTTTATTATTCACCATTAAATTCTATAATTTTTTAAATGAACACAACACTTCATCATACTATTTCCATATAACATCTATTTACAATGAAATATATGTTTCATGATAGAGGTCGAGTGGGGAATGAAAAGTTCGAAGAATATCTAGGATAATGCATCTCAAAAACCAACATAAGGGGATGTGATATTGAAGGCCCAAAACTATGTGAATGTCACAACCTCTTGAATCTAAATGTCTTTATGGGTCTTGAGGTAATATCTTCCAGTCCGTGTCTGTATATTCATGGAAGTAATCCAACCACCTGGAGAGTGAGACGGTAACCTGTTAGAAACACATGTTTATTCGTGGAATGATCCTCCAATCGTGAAGGTCACATTATTTTAGGAATGATTTTATATTTTACAAAATTGATTACCTCACATAAGATAGACCTATAAATAACTCTCTTCTCCTAATTTTCAGAGGCCTGCCCTTTGTAATTTCATACAATTATTGAATTCACATAACTGTATCCATAGAGAGCATAGGAGTATATTTATTTTCCAATTGTTCCATATTTCATGATACTCCCTTCAATGGGTTCCAAATTAATTTTGAAAATGGTAGGGATTTATTTCTCAATGCTGCTCAGCCGACATAAATGGATAAAATATCTTTTTGGATCTAGGGTTATCATCAGATAATTACCATTCCTGAAGCCATCCCCAAGGGAATCAGGACTCATTTACAATGTTGGATAGCCTTGTTTCGTGAAAAATTATCCTTCATAAGACCATTGTAATTCACAAGGCCACATACCTTCATGAACCCCGGTCCATTGTTATAACAATTCACACTACCTCTCCATGGTGAAACATTTTACCCTACATCCTTATGTGAATGTTGACTACCAATGGACCATATAACTATATAGAACTATTTCATGCATACCCAAAATTCCCATGTGACAACTATCATCAAACCTCATGTCCACCCCTTTACTTCCTACACATCCTGGAAAATTATCTTCCCATTTTTCTCATAGTCATAGGAACTTGAATTATTCTTTATACTAAGAATATACACCCGAATGTTGGGACCCCTATTAGAAACTCTTCAAGGGTAGTGTTTATTTCATTCCTCACCCAGAGGTGTGAGATTATTAGACACATTAGTCTCAACTATTTAGTTATCTTGGGAACCTCTCAACTTTACCTATTAGGCATGAATCATTAAATATATTCCCCTTCTACATCAAAATGGTTTCCCTATGTGTTGTCCCTTACAACATCTGACATGATGATGAAAAACTAACTATTACAATATCTTATTCATAAAAATATAACTTCACAACGAAATACCTGACATATTACGTTAATATATACTTATACCATGTGTGATGAATATAAGATTCCACATGTATGATGGGCTTGGGATAAACCCTCACCTTTTACACTATGCAACATGAACTAAGTGTCCCATGAACGATCATCATGGAATATCAAATCCTTCCCAACAATGGAATAAAAATCCTACACCATGAACCTCCCATGTGTAATAACAACCCAAAAAATTACAACCATGGGAGAAAACTTCATTATTAGGATGAAACTCCACCCATGGTATTAGAACACCCACCCATCCATAATTTTTTCAGGCATTATCCCCACGCCATCCCTCATTTGTGTTCCTCCCATGACATGAACATCCTTACAACAAAAAATTAAAATTCTAATAAATGTCTTGTCAGATGACCTTAAACTAAAAAAATAAATTTGTATTGATCATTATTTTCCAATGGGGTATATATGAAAACTCAATGAGATTCAATCCAAACATCTCAATACCCATGGGGTACCACCATGAGGTTCTGTAATGAAACTACAAAAATTGATATAGAAAACATATATTTGTTATCATTACCCCTTGGGGACACACATAACCAAACATTAAAGTGTGATCCTCTTCCCCCCTGAGCGATCACTTCACAAAAAAATTTGGTTTGTTCATTATACTACTGAGGAGGCAGTCAACCAAAAAAACATTTGATGTCATTTTTGCACAAAGAACACACATGATCAAACCCTCAAGTGATTTATATTCCCCCCATGTAAATACATAAGTAAACCTTCATGTGTGATCCATTTCCTCCATGGGGAGACGAATTTAAAAATACATATTCCCACATGAGATTATATTTATATCCAACATGACCACATAAGACATAAATTCAATAACCTACCATTCCCTATAAGAGGTTAAATATATAACCTACATACATTGACAAGAATTTTGATCTATGACCTATATATAACATAAATATGTTAAACCTATGACACAAACAATGTATCTACATTGTAAATTAAACATGGGATTCCTATGGTATAAATACATTTATTTCACAAACCCTAGTGTCATCTAGCTTGTGTATGAAATGGGAATCATTGGGCTTTTCATCGAAGATGCCTCCAATGTCAGCAATGGATGAAATTATAGATTCATTAAATTCCCAACATCTAGATATACCAAGACACACATATATTAATATCTACTCTAATGAAGGTAGGTTCCCATTAAATATTAACATTTTTTTAATAAATTTTGTCATCCTTTAGAAGGCACTAGAAATGAGTATCATGAACATGACTCAAAACCATGCGGGATACCTAGGTAATGTGACATATTACAAAGTGGAATATATAGAAGGGGGAGCTAATATCCCATCACCCCATTTTGATAATGGAGATAAACATCAGAAATAATTATGGTTGAGGCCACCTAACATTAGAATGTCAGAATATTGTGAAGAAGCACTTGTTTTATGAGGTCCTAGTGGGAAGTGTCAAAAATAAATGTTGAACATTATGTGGACACGTTTTCCTTCAACATTGATGAATATCAAGGTAGGGGAAGTATTAAAATTTTGTGTCTCTAGTTATTGATATTAAACTCCAAATCATATAGACCTATTTATGAGTCTATTATAAATCTCTCACATGTCTTGGAGTAGAAAATAGATTTCAAGAAATGTTTCTAACATCATCAGTGTGAATCATTTCATTGAATTGGAATCAATGGTTATTGTAGGGGCACTCGTCATTACATTCACAATATGTTCATATATAGATAATTCCATGTTCCCTATAGGTATCAAGATAAAGGATATCGATGACATAACACTAATCGGTATGGGAGAAGGGAAAATGTAAATGTAATAATCCCACATGATTACCTCCCTAACAAGACTACCACCGTATATTCAGAAATTGTGCCCCCACACCCCATAAGACCATATGATCTCATCTAGAGGAGGTTAATAAACACTTTTATTCATAAATATTAATAAAACATGGTCATTCCTAGCAGGGATATGGTTCAACAGGCTCTTGAACCATTGGTACCTCACCAGAACTACTATCATTGACTACCATATAGGTTTAAAATAGTCTGAAATTTTATATTATAATGATTTTGTATTTTCTCCCTAGATAATTAATTTATCTTTCAACCATATACTGAGGATTTGGGGATGGTCAAGACATGCCCATCATATCCACTACTCGGGATCCTACCAATGGGGATCCCACCCAACTGTGTCACTACCAAAACTGATCGATCACAATGGTCAACATGTGGGTTGAATCCATACTCACTCTGATGACCCAAAATCATAAAAACAATCATCGATGATATATAGTGTCCATGAATAAAAAACAATTGATTCAAATTATATTACTACAATGGATCTTAACACTATCATTATATCCCATCACAGTCCTCCAGTTGTAGAATGTAGTTATATCATTTCCTATTTGGGATTGAGACCCCTTCCAACTCTCAGGAAGGACATGCTGACATTTTTATCCATTGGTTTCAACAACAACAATTATTAGTGATCCATCGATGAATAATTATAGTGAGGATTTCATCCCCATGTTTTCACCAAATAATGATGTGTTCTTCCCTATGATACCACCGTCTAATGCAGAGATACCCCCACACAACCACCATTCAAAATAGGGGTCCTCCAAATGTTGATGAGTTACCAATATGTACGAATCCATTATCTGATAGGATGTAGAATATCTTCTTTAAGGTAAGTTAGTGTGATTTAGGTTGAAACATTAATTGAGGAAACCCTAGTGACTTATATAATCATGTTCTTTAAGAAGTCCCACAATGCCATAGGTAGTACCATGGGAATCTTCATGTAAAATTCAAGATCGCAATATATGAGATAACGAAATACATGTCTAGGTATAATTAACCACCACAAATATAGAATATGAAAAAATTACATCAATTGAGGCTTAGGAATGTTGAAGCCATGGTATAAAAAATCCAAAACAATACCTATGAACTTACATACATGTAGAGGATGTTCTATCCTATATCAATTAAATGATATTTAAACTGTATCTACTGACATCCAAATCCCTTCAATCCAAAATCAAAAAATAGGATAGATATTCATCAATATCTATATTTATTCCCTAATAAATTCTGAACAATATACTCATCTCTAAATAGATGTTTCCACCAATGAAAATGAAGAGGTAGTAAAAATCTAATCTTAAATAGACATGATATTGATGTTTGACATACCTATGAAATAAATTCAAATAGTTTGGTATGATTGGACCACAAGACACACAATATGAAATATAATAATTTTAAAATATGTATACATAGGTTCCACAATTTGTTTAAAAGCAAACACTTGTTGGGGATTGAGAATAACTAGAGAAGGTTGATTGTCGAGTTAGTTAGTAAGAGGGATTTTGGGGAATCTTAACTACCAATCAGTTTCTTGTTTTACTATATCCACACGTGACCATGTGATTTATTGTCCTATATTTCCCCACTAAGGACAAGGTATCATGGATTTCAAAAAATATCTGGTCGACAGTCATCCATTTAAGGATCATCAGCTACCCTACCTAAGTATCCATGGACATCTTATTGTCATCCACCAACAATGAAAGAGTTTTGACATCAAAATGATCCTAGAAGAACAATTACTCAACATAATATAATACTAGGATAAATTATAGATATCATGTTTTATAAGACTAATTATGCTTCAAATTATTATTGGAGACGAAAATCAACATTTACATATCAAAGGTTTGGGGAAGTACACTGCCCTCCATTTTAGATCAATGAATATATAATAACAGGATCATCAATATGACCCACCCACTGAATTTGAGTGTTCCCCTATAGAAATTCCTATAATGAATATGGTCAGTATTGACCCTCCTAGGGATCAATAAAACTTCAATGATGAAAAATTTCAGGTTAGGGAGATTCCCCATTAAGGTATTTCATAGTACCAATCTGATACCCTGATGGGTGTTCACATTTTTTATAATATAATTGCATTAAGCTTCGAGAGACCCCCAATAAAACATTACCTATATCATGATGATATTTAGAAAAGGAAAGGGGGCTTCTAAACATACCATTTAGTCCATGATTACATCTGAAACCGAGTCAGATACAAGGATGGACACATTACTCCATGAGGATGTTGGAAAATGTGATATCTTTCAGAGCATTTTTCTAAGAATTTATTATATTGTATCATTCTAAAATATAACCTTATATCTATTAATGGTGGAAATACATTCTTTATTTGCATTGAATTCAAATTTTTTTGGGTGGCCCTATGTATCCAACTAGGGAAGAATCTAGGTGCTAGGGTAAACAACATAGGATTCAGTCTCCCACACCCAGTGAGCGGTGAAACTATATAGATATAGATAAATATGTTGCATCCTACTATGATGATGAGATATTCTAGGAAATGGTTACCTCAAATTATCACTAGGATGACATGATACCTTGTATCTCTACCCACATTATGAATGTGAGTAAAAAAATAAGCCTCAATCCCAACTGAATAAAATTTGTATTCGGAATGGGTTGGAAAGATACTCCCATCACACGAATTTTAATATCCATTATTTATCATGTTCAACATAATGGGTGACCAACAACATCATCATGAAAACAGCACCTCATTGTGCAACCAAATTTTTTGGACTCTAGAATTTAAGGAGGCTTCCAAAGTCCAATATTTTGTCAACACCCTACTAGGACCTGTATTAATGTGGTATAGCTAGCTGGTCCCATGATCCATCAGTTTTAGGATTTTATACACATAATGTTTTTCTACCATTTCAGATCCACCTTTTTCAATACCATCATTATACATCTCTCCATATAAAAATAGGATAGATGTGCGGGCAACATTATTTATTTCCCAATTGAAATTAGTAACATACTCTATTGATATTTCCCAGAACATGGAACAATTACATATGATGTGATTGGAGAATTTAAAAGATAATTTTGATATCACCCAAATTCCATGAATTATCTAGGTATATTTTAGGATTTCTCTAAAAATATTCAGTGTTTGGAAGAACCATTAAAGTGGAAAAAATCACTCCCATTACCTCTTAAATATCTTATGCGAAGGCCTATGAATGAAAAGATACACACTAATTTACATGATGTTCATGAGAAAATATATATATATATGACCATTTACTATATATAACCCACTATGTGCAACAAAACATCATGAATCCTCATCTCTATCAATCATGTTGAGAGAAAATTTCCCCCACCACCTACACGGGCCAAGTACCCAATGTTCAATTATGAGAATGTAATAAACATAATTACTCAGATATGTATGAATAGGTCCTAGGACATTTCATCAGTACCATGTAATAGGTGATCCAAAAATTTCCATAATTAAGGTGACAACAGAATTCTAAACATACTAATCAAGACAATTATTTATCATACCACAGATACCGTGGACATATAATCAATTGATTATCATTCTAAAATAATTTTATCTAGGAACATGTGAATGGTGGAATAGTTAATTTTTGGATATGTGTCAGCCTAGGTAGCACATTTCTTTATCGAAACTGATAGTAAATGTGAATAATCCAGTGATTAGTTGTAGGACCTCAAACTAAGATCATAAATGTACAATTACTGGTTTACTCAAATGATAGTTTCTCGTGAACATGGAATAATCCATGAACACTTGAGAATAATAGATCATCCTTAAGTTAATACATATCCTTTTATTACCACCTCAACAACATTTTCATATTATTCCATTACTCTGGAGCAAAAATGTTAATGATTTAATAGAAATAATATTTATCTGTTGATTCTCAAACCATCCTTCATCCTTGGTGACTTCATGTCCCTTGAATTGGGAAATTCACCTAGTGTACATTAGACCCTAGAATAATTAAAGGATGGTAAACAAGACTACAAATCATTGAACAATTTCAAAATATTAGATAATTATTTGATGATCAATGTAGAAGAACACTATGGGATCCCATTAGGATCCTTCCACTAAAGTCGATGTTGGAGAAAAAATAGACCTGGTTGCCAATATAATATTAAGGATAGAACTTAAAACTATGATAGTCAAGAGAATAAAACTATATGTGATGACTCACATTTATCTCATTAATCTTACCTGTCTTGGTTTTATCTATCAAGAACTCATCTCTAACAGACTATATTTGTGACCACATGACTAATTCCTAACCACATCCCGATCACTTATGTCTAGATAGGACACGACCACAACTGTTTGGTGGCCAGCCATACGGTATTCAAAGAAAGATGACTAACAAAAATTATTGAACAACCATCAATAGACATTCCCCTAATGCCTCAATGTATGGTTATCACTACACTCCAAAACTAATGAATTCCTTTCTGCATGAATACTTTTGTTCCTCGTATAATGTATGATGTGTTGAAACACATTTTTAGACTACTTGTGATGATATCATTCTCTATGGATCTCATACTATCAAAGTAAATGTGATAGTCCCTTATTAAAGCCTCCAAAATACTTGTTATGTTTTCAACTAAGGTGGCTACTACTGAGAACTATTATTTAGTAGAATCTAAACAAGATGAATTTCAGGCCATCATTTTTTTCAATGAAGATGAAGACACGACCATACAGGGCGATTAACCCCCATTTTATAACACCTGCCCATTCGATGGAGTGGAAATCCACAACTACTGAGTGGATAAAAATTTTGAGATAAATATCATAGCCAACGAAACACTCTACAAGAAGAATATATATGGGGATATGATCCACAATAAGTTAAAAATTTAAAGATATGATTAGAGTGAGTAGAAGCCAAATGGATATATTCGATTGAAGACCCAATTTGGAGGGCTACATGAAAGAAGTAAATTAATGGAGGTCTAATTGGATAAATCCTACAATTAAAAACTAGGAAGGACTTATTTCCATTTGAGTATAGTTGTCCCCTCTTCATACAACCAGTGCCTCTTATATTCCTTTAATAGTCGATTCAATGTACTACATGGTGATGTGTCTCCCTTCAACTCGAGTGTATGATATTATTTAAATTCCATGAAATAAAAAAAGGAATAAAATTGTCACATGTTAATGGGATTGAGTGTATCCATGAACCTAGTGATGTTATTAGAACTACAACAGATTCATGGGAATACATGAAATAAAATTTCTCATCCCAATTCTTTTGTAGGAACCCAACACACTAGAAATGGGTAGTAGTATAATTGTACCCATGAAGTAGGAGTTCTAATATATTACCTATTATTAATACTCCATACAGGCCCAACTAATATTTGAATACCATAAAATATTATAGTTTAAAGCAGTTCACCCCATTAACATTGATCTCTAGAATTATTGAATGTTCTATATAGAGGATTTGACCCCATGGATGTAGTATTGTTATTATTACATAGACATAAAGAATTAAACATTAGGTTATAAACCTAGTGGTATTGGACTCACAAAATTTACCAAATTAGTCTTCCCAAAATAAGATTCCCTTATAGAATACATTTCCCCATCCAGCCAGGTTCTGATTACATCACTAAATATACAGGTTTTAGATAGTTTTTTCCAATATCTTACCTTAATATATCATACAAAAAAGTGGTTATGTATGATTCCCCATAATTATATTTTTCTTTCTAACCACTTTTTATGTTTTGAATTAGCTAAAACTTGGAAATGAGGAAAATCTATGGTCTATAGTGATCAGTGCATACTTATTATCATAGTAATATATGTAATATATAACCTTCCCAAAACAACATTATGATGTGTTATCATCATTCTATAGAGACATTCCAGGCGAACATCCCAATATACTCAACTTTTTCCTTAACATCAAAATGTGTCACCTTGTGTGTAAAAACCATCCCAGAAAAATAAACCCCACTGATGATGATATGGTTATGGTCGATGATGATATTATTATTAATGCCAACTCTAACAGATAATTTCAAAACCATATAATCATATAATACATTATCCTAGTAAGGATGAAGAAAAATCAAATCCAAGTATTCATCGACTTATGGGATTTCATAAACCATTTTCTGAAGATTGAATTTCCCCTTATAGTGACAGATTTTAAAACAAATGATACACTTGGATTTTACACCCTCTTTGTTATACACAAATTTTCTAGGAATAATCTGATCTAGATGGCCCCTGAGGAAGAGGAATCCACTAACATGAGGGTAGCATAGTGTAATGTCTTCTAATAATTGATCCCTTTTAGTATGAACAGTCCAAAATCCACATACAACTGAGAAATGAACCATATCATAAGACTACCCATAATTACATTACAGGAGTGTTACAAGGATAAATTGGTGGTTATATAATTATAGCACCATGAACATATAAAAGATCATGAAGAATTTTTCTTCTTCCCCATTACCACCGTAATAAAATGATCGATATAAAGTATGTGTTAAATTATACGAATAAAGTTTTACTTTTATTCATTATTGGTTATATAGATATCAATATTGATATTGAGAAGATCAATTCCAACTATTAAATTCCACCTCAAAAAAACTAAATGATTTACAAGTCATCCAAGGAAACATACCTGATACAAAAATATTAATTTAAAATATAGTTGGTTAGGGTAAACCATAACAAAATAATATAAAGAAATATTAAAAATTCTATTGGGATGAAGACTTCTAGACTAAATTTGATTATATTATTTAGTATTTTTTACAACTATAGTTTCTAATACCACGAATCTCAGGAATCCATTAGATCATTTATTCGAAAAAACTAGAATTTTATATTGGTTCATTTAGAGAATATAAAATAATGTGGGTAATGAAAACAACCTATATTAGTTTTCTTTTTGAATTATATTTCATAAGAATACCATACAGTCATCCATTGATAATATATCCCCCATAAATGTGTTTTTAGTTGTGAATTTGTGACACTAATTACAGCCCCAAGAGATACAACTAGCTTCCCCTTTTTGACCTAATAATGTAAATCATAAAAACCAAAATACATTGAGGTTAATTGGACTAACAGTTGGTAATTCACTAGTATCATGACATTAGGTTAATTTTTAAAAAATATATCAATGTTTAGGATTTGGATGATTTTTTGGCAGCACACATGACCCATAAATATGTTACCTAGGATGGTGATTTTTTTATGATGAAAATCTTACAACGGAAAAAGATTAAAAGTATTGGTGGATTTATTTCGATGGTCTCTTATGGATTATAACTAGTATAACACTCAAATACCTCGAAATCATTAAGGTATCCCTTTGAGTTTTCTTCATCGCTATGTCATTTGTTGTCCAGCCAAAATCTTTTTAGTTTTCGGAAGGATGTAGTAACAAAGAGGTAGACTATTAGGCCCTTATTTATGATCTCGAGAAATCCCTTGATATTTTTTTTATTGTTTAAAAATGAATGGAGACTCTGAGCTGGTGAAAAATACAATGGTAGATGACTACTTTCTAAGAAATCAAGTCTTAATTCCCCTGATAGAATAAAAATTCCATATATAGGACTAATTAATATCCCATACATAGGTGACACATGTTTCATGATCAAAAATTTGATGATAATTTGATTAATTGATCTTGGATACATCCATTTAATGGATCTACCATGATTACTTGGTCATTCATTAGGTATTATGAAGGATAATTTACACCGCCACAAATAATTATTGAAACCAACATGAATATCAGTTTGTTATCATTGAATTTACACCATGTCCTTCAAGTTCCCCAACATTTAGAGAAATGACTAATTTTTTGAATCCATTCATCATGTTACTCCAATAAGGAATTATCCAGCAAGTTCGAGCCGAGCATCGGTGAGTACACCAACATGATCTATAGTTCACCCTCAAGAGTGTCCCAAACCATTAAAAAACTCTTTAAAGGTATCTTTTCAATAGAATTACCCTGTTTATTATATTGGGATACGATGTTCCTTAAGTTAAAAAAAGTCCCATGAATGTTCTTATAGAGCCCATTAGGTCGGATAAAAATCATCCTCCGATATTTGGAGGTTGGGTTACTTCATTCCCACAATGGTTAATGACTGCATTTATTTCACTGAGAGTGTTCATACATGTTAGATAAGTTCCAAATTTTTACATCAACCAATTGAGCATCTCCACACCAACATGTACTATTATTACATTACAATTGGGGGACTTGACATTGTGCTTCATTACCCACCATTGATATCTCAACTATGAATGTTTATTCTGACTAAAATAGATTTCTTCTCAGTGTTAGAGGACGATGTTCCACTTAATGAATTTATATCCATGTCCATTATCGAGATCATGAACACCCACAACATTCATTAGTTTAGATTTCTTCAAAAAATTATCAATTAAAATGATAATGACAACATTTTTTAAAGGATAATGAAATTATAGGCTAACTACAACATTCATCCCACCTAAAATTCCAAATATCATGCATATATGAATGGTAATATTGACATGGTCAAAAAATCATCTCTGGATATATATATATGTATGTATGTATGTTGGTGGGAAATAACTATAAGGTATTTCTTGATAAACAATCTAATATCCCCAAGGTCTATTATAAGATTAACTGAAGTTCCAACTATAGACCGCATACACCATGTTTTTGCAGATCATAGGTAATTTTAACAGTATAAGATTAGTATCTATAAAAAAATATACAATTATGACCATCTAATTATATAAATGTATATTTACAACTATATATTTATATATGTTGGAATCGATTTAATAATATAGTTTTTAGGCTCAATATGGCATGGAGGGGCACAAAAACCAGGTTGTCTGAGAATTTATCTATAAGGTTCATCTTTGATCCTTTCATCAGGGAGACAAGGTATTTTCTCTCATAACACTGAGGATATCATACAAAAAACCCACAAAATATAAAAAAAATTATGTAGGACCATCAATTATTAATTATTTATATTATAATGTAATATACATTTTAATCACCATTGGAGAGGAGAACATCACACCTCTGACAAAAAAACAGGTTTCTAAAGAGGTATGATGCATCAACCTCAATGTCAAATAAATGTGACCATAAAATATAGCCTGATTTTCAGAGCATTGGGACCTTATACTATTTTTAGTAATCTAGTCCATGATCTATGGACATAATCATTCATTAGCCTTACAGTCAGTTATATGAATGAAAACTGTAAATCACAATATCATCATCTCATAGAGATAAAAATAATCCTTACCATTTTTTGATAAACATACGATACAACATATGATAAGTATGGGATGAACAAAACCAACATACTTATAACATGATGTTGAATTGTAGCCTCACATGAGGTGATGAACATATTATGTCTCATTGGAATAATATGGGATGTTGAATACCAAAAACCATAGCATATTATGTTAAACTATAAGCTTTCAGAAAGTGATGAACATCTGATAAAAAATATTAAAAATATGGGATGACGAAATGACGTATTGAGCACAAATTGTTAAACTATTGCCTCACATTATATGATGAACATAGGATTCGAAATATATGAGATGATATCATGTCATCTATATATGATGTAAAAAAATATTCCATGTGTCCACACCAAAGGGGATACTACATTTCCCATTGGAAATGGTTTCTTACTATTAGACACTGTAGAAATACTTTTTTCCCGGTTCCATTCTTTATAGTATTTGATGTGATTACTGGGGACCTCTTTCATCGTACCCATCCATGAAAATCATATCTTAAAGTATGGTTATCTTCAACATTAATTCCTTCAGGTAATCATACCCATGAAGATTAGATTAGTCATCATGGGACTCATCATTAGGATTAATCGTCAATAATATCCCTTTAATTGTCACCATGTTGAGAAACACACATGACTTGGCATTAAGAAGGCAGAATGGGAAGCTTAATACATAAGACCCACTAACATCCATATAACATTACATTAAACTTCATCCTTAACAAATTAAATGGAAAAAGTATATCTCAAATGTAAATACGATATAAATAAAACCAACATCCTAATCACATGAAATTAAACTATAGAATTACCATAGGTCACAAACAATGAATGCCTCAAATGATAACTGTGAGGTGATTCACTATCCTCCGTAGGGAGGATTTCACTATAGTGGTTATAGTCTCAAACCATTCCATGTTATTAATTCTTATACCTAATATGATGTAAAGGAATTTAGGGATCAAACATCCTTGCACCAACATCAACACCAACATATATTGGGCCCTCCCCTTATCATAACATGATTACCTTTAACTGAGTGAATCTAATTTCAATATTTCATTATGTGTTATAGGCATATATGTTTCTATTTTCACATCAGGTTTTAACTCTTTGGTACCACCCAAAAATCCTTATTGTAACTACTCCCCTTATAATCCTAGAATATTTTCCATGAAAAATATACCTTAGTACCCCTATATCCCTTCATCTGCATAGTGTTCATCACACATAGCATTGGAAAAAAAATATTCACCCAAATGTTTAATAGAAAAAATTCATGAGATAATACCAACCTTTTAATGTTAGTATCAGGCAAAAATAAATATTAAGAATATTTTTTTATTGATTATAATTCCCATGTGATTTGTAATAACATACATATCAGATAACCTAGGTCTATCACCCCATAGTCAACTAGTTTTGGGGGATTCCCCCTTAGTATCCTTACCTTATAATATGTAAAAATAGTATTGGTTTCCATCATTCATTTAATCATTTTTGTCTTTTGTTCCATACATGCCACTTCATGACAACAAAATCCATTTGTCAGAGTGCATTAACTTTAAACTAGTTGTATCCATAGTCAAATCATTTTGACATTAAACTAAAAATCGAATCCACATCCGATCATGAAATTATACTATTTACTAAAGCTGTTGTATTGTTATAAGATTACTCCTATAAAAAATATGTGATTACCAAAGCTGAAACCCTTGACACATTATTTTAAACACTAACTTTACATTATGTGATATTCATAGGGCACTTCATTTGAAAAATATGGGCTGAAAAAACAAAATCATTTTCTAATTATCATAAAATTTAAGCCATACCCTATGGGGTAGTCACCTGATAACTCATATCAAAACAATGAGATGATCCATTATGATCCCCAAAAAATAAACATCCCATCTGAATTGGTCCCCTACCAAGACACATTTAGGTACTAAATAGGGATGATTCGCATTCCCATGCAATACATAGTAACACTAGAATCTTGTGTATTGGTTAAAACCCTAGCACCAAATAATTATAGGTAATCCCCCTATAGTAATGACTTTATACTTGTCTATACACATAACCATCCAGTACATTCAGACACATTGAATTATAGATCCCCGGGCAATCAACATTCTATGGATGGCCCCTCTTCCATTTTAAAACATAATTATTATGTCTATTGGGATCCAATTCATCCCATAAATCTGAATAGGCCCCCTAATATCCCCTTAGTCCATGACTAGTTTGGGTGTGAAAATTTTGTTTTAAACACTATATATAGTTGTTCCCCACCCACATGTATTCCCCTTTTTATGATCCTAGTCTAGTAAGTCACAATTTAACTTAATTTCCAAATCCCTTTTATTGTGAGAAAATCCAATCACTATGTGGGTTGTTCCCATTTATAGATTCATATGAAGAGTCAATTTGTTGAATCCATTTCAGGACATCCCTTAAGCTATTCAATTTTCCCCTTTTACAACAATTATAATTTTGAATAACTTAATATCACATCATGTATTTCATAGTGATGATAGATAGAATTACCTTAAGATTAATGTAGTGATTTCCCTAATGAAGGTTTGATACATCCATACATCACATATATAGATTATTATATCTTTGGCATGTACTCTCTAACATCAAACAAGAAGATCAGGTCTAATCATCATTACATTAAACTCTAATCAAGTTATCCATGAAATGTTTTTTGTGGAGTTAGACCTCCATGACCATAAATTCACATCCGGTTAACTTCCATATAAGAAACATACACTCCAACAATTCATTCACCCAATGACCTATGAAATATAACTTCAATATATTTTAATCCCATTGTCCTAGAATAAATAACTAAATCTATTTCAAATACATTGTAAAATAATTATGAAATTATGTACTTATATATATGAGTCTAAGATTTATAAAATTAATATAGTTGGAACTCCAAATCTAATAAACATTCCCCTCAACCAAACATCCTAGGTCTATCATCCATGTTTATAAAATTCCCTATCTGAGAGGCAAAAATTTCTATCTGGAAGGAAAACCATATGGGAAACCCAATAAAAGTATATTCCCCCAACCGTTTTTTTAGTCTGTTGACCTAGGGAAACTGAGATCATAAATAATAATAAAATAACACCCAAGTACCCACCAATTTCTTTGAAAATATATAATATTTGATTTTTGAACTCCCTAGTTTTAGAAAACATTAGAACCAAATCATGAATTTTTTTCCTTGATGAGTTACCCATAGAGGTGATTCCCATAATATTCTATGTTTATTCATACCATAACCCTAATCATGCATGATTTGTTCTTGTAGGCTTCGACGTCCTGGTCAGAAGATTAAAAACAATGCCTTAATAATCCACGATATACAATGTTAATATATATGATTCATCATCATCAAATTTAATATGTTAAACTTTTCATTCAATGTCCTCACTATAATACATTAATATACACACATTATATATTCATTTAATGACATAAAACTACCACATGTCATATACCCTAACCTAAGAACCCCCTTTCACAATTTATTTCCAATCACTTATTTCATTTTTTGTGGTACTTGACCATCAATTAATAATGCAGATGATAATACACATAGGAAATCGGGCAATCCTTTAATCAGAATGATGCACCAACGAAAGTTTCTCAAATCCACGATGCAATAATTCAGAGCATTTAAATACATAAGTAAATTCCCCAAATTCATCACCACACTTCCCATTTTACTTTATCTATATCCCCATCATCTTTCAAATCAAAATTTCTCCTATAACAATAAGATTGTATAACCATTATATATCATCCACCATCATAGTAACAGGCTATGAAACTATATTGAAAACATTTTCATAGGAACTTTATTTTGAACCTCATGAATGGTCAACCATTATTTTATTTCACAATTATTAGATGAATGATAGTTTAATATGTGTTTCTAAAATGGTTAGAAAACATCAAAAATTGTTCTATCAACCATTTGTGTTCATGATCTTTTCTATATACATTGACACTCTTCATCCAATACGATCATGTACAATTTATTAGTACTGATATTAGCCCATTATTAAACTAGAAGAAATAGTAAAATCATGTAATGTGTACTGAGATCTGTGTTCAATAACAAATGCTATTTTGGTATGGATACTCCTAGTTGAGAATAAACTAAAACAACATGTTTTAGGCACTTTTCATGAACTCTCAAATAAATGAACAATTGTTTTCAAGTCCCTAGATTCCCACACTAAGAATGAATCCTGTGGTATTAGATATTTATTATTGTTTTCCTCATGGATATGATTGATATGTAGGGAAAAGGTAACTTTTATGTATATATTAAATTAAGATAAATTCATTACAAATATTTTTGTAGGGTCAACCACAAATCAAATAATCACCTTTGTTTTAAATTTATTTTAATTTCGAAAAGGATCAGCCTTAACAATTGGGTTACCTATCTTTTATTGCCTTTTATGAGTATCCTCTAATATGGAATGTCACTAAACTAACCTAGAATCTTCCTCCTCATAAATAGAGTGGACCCCATTGACAAGAATTCTTTCCTAGTGCCTCCCATATTGGAACTCTGCCAATAGAGATTCTGCCTCAATGACCAGTTCATCAACATCCACCATGTGATCCCTCAATTGGTTAATGATCTATACATGAATATTGAGTATAAATTCATTCCCTCACTCATGATCATCTAACCACGTGATCTCTTCCATATCCTCTGATATTACCTATTCTACCTTTTATTTCTTTTTATGCAAACATGCGTAGAATTCTTATAACTCAATTGTCTATAGCCCATTGAGAGTGTCCTGAGCTAGTTCATAGAGGCTACTAGGGTATACTCCTATAGTCTCTATGCTAACTAGAATTTATTAAATAGACCACATTAGGTTTATAAAATAATTTAGTGGAGGTTATATGATGAAATTCCACAAACTCATCTACACCTTGCAATGGACAACTGGGTTCTCTTCAGAAAAGTATGAGCCAAAATTCTCAAAATTTTACAGTGGAACATGTTCTTACTATGATATGGCCCCAGAAATATTAGTGTTCAGATCATATATAAGAATTTTAAATAGTGGTATCTCCACAATTCTTTTGGAAACACGTCCACACTTGATCCTTCACAGATAATGGGATCCTAAACCATCTTTAGTAGAACCTATACCAGATATTCAGACATTATAACATCCATGACCATAATAATTGAATGTGAGTTACTGAATACCATAATTAAATCATTTTCCCTAGAATCAATTACCTATAGAACAAATGTGGTGTTCCTAACCACAAAATCTTCCTATAAAACTTTTAGTGGTGGTATAGCCTTGACCATTGATGATGGGACTATAACATCTCCTATCACTACCTCATCTACAGTATCCAATCACTAAATCATTTGTAATGGTTGATTTCCCCCAAACATGGTATTAATATCCATTTAAAATATTGGATTATCCATGCATAAAATATGAATGATAAAACTAAACGAAAGAGAATAATATAAGAGAATTCTAACAAGAGTGGTACTCAAACAACCATAAACAAAGAGAGGTCCCAAAAATTCCCTATGTAAACCCCATGGAATCTAATGTACATGTTTTCATGAGATTACCTATATCTAGAAGTTTTTTCTATACTGATAAGGAAAAAACTAATATCAATATGGAATCAAACATATATTTGCATAACAATATCAGGAAAAGTGGTGTTATCGTGAAATGTTTTGGACTATTGTCTCATCAACATACCCATATGTACCACATAAATAATAGAAGGTCAGTTCAATATGACCACAATATTGTGGGGATTTCATACTCTCATACCATAATTTAATGTATACTTTCAGTCACCCTAATCAAGAGGATAATCGTTAATCTCTATTTCATATTTCTTACAAATCCCTACAAAAGAAAAAATATAGGCAACAATTATAGAAGTTTGTTATTATTGAAGATGTAATGTAGATGAATTCAATATATCAATGAAATTATATCCTTTACTAGGGGATTCCTAGTGGGAATCACCTTCCAAATAATCTATGTCTACTGTTACGTCACCCTATAGTACACAGGTTCCCAATTGTCCCATTGAATGAACCTAAATATAAGGTGTACCCAGCAACACTATCAACAATTTTGTTAGAGGACATGTCATTCCAGGAGAGTGGACATGGTATTATATATCTATAAAGTATCTTATCACCCCATACTGGGGATCATGGAAGCTTATCATTATGGGAACCCTCACGCAATGGTACATCTCATTACTATTGATACATTTCAATGTCCAATGAAGAGATGGGAGTTATATATGGATCAACAAAATAAATTAGGAATAAAGGTTGAAAACATCATTGTGGAAATATTTTATACATAATAAAATCCTTGGGGAATCTCCTTGATCCCTTATAACAACTCTTGAATATTGAACCTCCTCCTAAGGCTACTCTCCTATGATTGTTTGTTTGATTTCTACTCCACTCCCAACAACTTCAACTTTTGTAGGACCGTGAATTACATGAACTATAACCACTAAACAGAAAAATAGTCCTAATCTAAATCCAAGGAATGCCCTTCCCACCACTCTCCATAGACCCCACGGTTTTGGTACCAATTATTCTATATATGACCATGTAACTGGTCCCCTTATCATGTCCCCATGGTACATACCTTCCTATATTATCACATATTCAGGGATAGTCCCATAAAAATTTGTAGGAGGTTCCATCTCATTTCACCCATTTCATTCATCAATTGAAAACCTATGATAAAGATGTTGAAGATAAAAGGGTCAGTACTCATTCAACACTAATGTATACAGCTTCGGTATGATGCACTAGAAGAACTAGAACTTACATGAAATATTTTGGGCATTATATTGTTTTGATATCACTTTACAGTCAAACTATTGAAAAATATCTTACATCAAAAGGATTGAGGGTATGATCTTTCATATATGGTCCCCACACCATTATCCCGCACCATTACCATGAGAAGGGGAAATTGATGGATGCAATAAATTCTCCTGCCCGATCCATGCATATATGTCAATTGTACCAAGTTCAAGTGGATGAATCATGATGATATTAATGATAAATAGCTAGAAATTAGTGAAAGGAGTTTAAATCAGGTTTTGGAATTCTAATGCCCCAATACGTAAATCTTTTCCAAAATACAAGAAGTTGAAAAGTTTCTATACATGTATGTGAGTCTTCTTCTGACTAATGTGGTGTTGTACCATGTACATGTTTTTTACCACTGCGACTGCAGTATTGATGTTCTACCCCATCCCTAAGGTCGCCACCTTGATTTTGGGTTCTTGACCATAACCCCATTAGAGATCCCTAAGCCGGTATCTTCCACCTTAAAATAAGTTTAAAAATAATCCCCATCAATTTGACTAATAAAGACACTATATTCCCACTATATCCCTAAAGCTTCCCTTTACTCATCGTCAGGAGACTCTTGTATTAGTTATACATGGAAAAATAAAATTCTATATGAAATTGGAATGACCTCCCTAGTAGATTATCTGACGAATTAATCAAGAAATTAACAATAATTTCTAGTAATGGATTTATCTATTCATTGGAATGGGTTTACTGAATCCATTTTATTGGTGATGTAGAAACTATGTGACATCCACCATGTTTTCCTGGACATAATATACATCCTATTCAATGAGGAAATCATACAAATTATCCATTTGGAAGGGGATCTCTATGATTTGAGATAGGTCCCATAAAAAATAGTCTACAATCACATGATGTTGGTGAGACAAGTTGGTCCCCAGTGAAAACCATTTCAGATGCTCTGGCATGATGTACTGGTTATTGTATAAATGAAACTGTGAGGACTATTCAACATCATTATTATCTATATGCTTCATCTTCACTAAAAAGTTCTGCATGGGCTAGAATAACAATTATGGACAGGCCTAGTCATCTATAAAATCTATATCATGGGAAAATACCATTCCATAGTCCAGTCCTAAATATTTACCATCTTAACCACTTTTAGAATGACCACATTTTGATGAGGGTATTTTTCCATAGAAAGAGCCACTATATTGATGTTTCTCACATGGTTCTATAGGGTGTATGTGTTAGGAAATGCATGGTACTCCAAAATTTTACAACCAATGAATGTGTGCCTTTTGTGCTGCCCATGCGTGTTCTTGAACCAGTAAGAGGGTTCATCACAATTTCCACCAGGGAGGAGCACAACATCTATCATCCCAAAACCATATATCGATGGCCTAATTCATTGTAGGTATTTATATTGAGCCTCCATTAATAATATGATATGTGTATCTTAATCTGAACCACTCTAAAAGAATTCCCCAATCACGTGGTTCTAGGATAACCCCCTTCATCGGTCAACGAAATCCTAAACACTGTTAGTGGCCATAGATTTTCAAAATAAATTTTAATAGAATATAGTTCTTAAATATTTGTTTGTGGATGTAAGGATTTTAGGTGTTCACTAAATCACATATGGATGGTCATCAATTTTGTCTTAATAATTGGACTATTTTGCGAGCATTATTGACTTAAAAAAACTCTGGAAAGTATTAACATTCCTGAAAAGATAAAAATTACAATATATTTCAAGGAAATCTCATTGTCCTTTTAGGGACCCCGCCAAATTATATAGTCAATATGTAAGTATAGATTCTATGAACGGGGATCACAGATAGATAATATTATATGTTATTTCCTTAGAATAATACCTTATTTTTCCTCGTCAAATCCAATTCTGGGTGGGGGGGGGGGTACAGAAATTTTTGTCTGTAGAGAGATTTCATTTAAGGAATGTCATGTTCAATAAAATTATGATCCAGAATAGAATAAAAGCACCATTTATAACCATCTTCATGATGATGCACACCTTCAAAAATAATGGAACCACGTGAATATCAATGACCACACAGAGATTAATGAAAAACACTCTTTGTACTGTATGTCTATTTATAGAATTTATTCAACCCTACATATCTTACGGGGGTAAAATCTACATAGTGTATGTATTTTTACCAAAGACCACAACCATTTGTGTATTGGGTCGAATCCCTCCACAATACATATGTATATTTATGAAATACGCTTCCCAATGTGAATGCCATGATATTCTAGAAAAGGCATTATTATTAACAAAACCAATTTACACATATTTATTAAGGATAAAAATACATCTCTCTTGAAAAATATTAATAGTATGTAACCATTAAAATTCTAGAAAAATACATAGATTATGGGAACTCTAATATTCATGATCCAAAGAAGATATGGATTCATATAGTTTCTATCATTTATGATCCATCCATCCATTTGAAATAAAAAACCCTCTACATCACTTGATATTTTTTTTAGAAAAATATATTTCATAAAACCACAACCATGGTAACAATGACATTATAGAGAGATAACATATCCTTGTTTCACAAAATTTACAAATTTATGAGTCCAAATTTTTCTATGAGTCACAAAGAAGTTCAAGAAAACCCACCCATAATAAAACCTATCATTGACGACTCTCCATCATTCCTCATTTTATCAAATACCCTTTCAAAAATGTTATGTTCCCATAGATATCAGACCATTTTATAATATGTTCAGTGACACCAAAAATTCCTAAGCAATCAGTATCATTAAACATTGTTCCTTACCTCTTTTTTACAAGAACAAACTTGATGATAGATATTCATATTTGTAATAAGAATAGTTAAACTAACTAATCATTCTTCTAAACATAGGATCCAAAACATCAGTACCCAATATTATCACTCTTCCAATGAAGTGGTTATTCCATGCCTCACCTTGAAAGGAATGACAAGTAGACATGTAAGTCCTGATGTAGGAATTATTAAGGAAAAATGTTCAATATTCTTAATATGGATTAATCATTCAAAATATTTATTTCCTATATCAAAATGGTGTCCCATAGTGTAGGCCTTGAATATTTATTATTGGAATGATGAAAAAATTCCAAGACAAACGCCCTGGTCATATGAAATTAAACTAAATGATAAAACCTTCAACATAGGATAGAAAATGTAGTTTTAGATAATGTTATTAAAACCTAATGCATGTTATATGACTGTAATAGGATGAAACATCGCCTCCTACCATCTTCATCATGCACGAGATGCCCCAGGTATGACCATAATGAGATTCCATATCATTCCCCTCCATGGGATAAAACCCTTAAACCATGTATATCTCATGCATGAGGACTACCCCATCATTAACTACAAATAAATTAAACTCAATAATGGGATGAATCTCCATTTGTGGGATGTGACCCCCAAACATTTTGGAACCTTCCATACATAAGCACTGTACTGTCCCTTATTGACGCTCCATTCACGACATGAGAATCCTTACAATGCAATGTTAAACTACATGGAATGGTAATATCACTTGACCTAAAACTATGACATTGAACAACATGTTTTTTTTTCATATTTCCAAATATGGGTTTAAAATCCAACATGAGGTTCAATAATGACATCCCAATACAAAAATGGTACATCCATGACATTCATTCAAGACACACAAATATTACCATAAAAAACCATTTTGTCTAATCATATTCCTACCTATAAAAAACATAAACAAATACCCATGTTTTATCAACTATAAAAAATGGAAATACATGAATAAATCCTTATATGTGATCATCTTCCCCCCAGGTATACTCTTGAAAAAAACCTAAACTGTACTCATCTTGCCCATGGTGACATAGTTGAGAAAACCCTGAAGTGTCAGATTATCCACTAGGGAGAGACATGAAAAGACCATGGAGTATTATATATCCCCCATATAGGGACAAACATAACAACCAATATGTCTGTATAGGAAGTTATTTATATTAGATATCTATCCCCAGAATTTGTTAAATCAATTACCCAACTATCCCCACAAGTCCTTAAATCATTTTCCTACATATCCCGATATGATATTAAATCAATTATTATATATCACAAGTGTTTGTAAACTCTATGAACATCCCAAAATATCAACCCCATAAAATAAACACGGTATTCCTATGATAAAAAATATAAGATACCTCATGCTATTGGAGTCAACTACCTTATGATTAACACAATATTCTTTGGGAACAACACCAAATATGCCTCATATAAGAGATGGCTATACACTAAAACGTGGAAGACATTACATTTTATTGACATGAAAAACATAGAAATATTCCTAGAAATGAATAACATTTATAACTAATATAAACGAAAGTTTTCTCCCTAAAAATATTAAAGAAACATGATTAACCATTTCTATCTCAATATGGCATAGAGAATGTGGTTCATGAACACGTTCAAATTAATGAGGTAGATCCAAACTATGTGAAGAGTTTTATAGAAGAATAAATGGAAATATGAATTGAAATCCCAGAATTCCATTTCTATCTAAGAGACAACAATAGAATACATGGTGTTAGAGGATGCTCAACTTTGGAAAACATGAATTTGGGAAAAAATACTCTTTTCGGTAAACCGTAGTAGAAAGAATTGGGATGAAAAAAAATTGAAAAATTTAGTGAAATTTGTAACCCTATATTCAAATACTCCCTAGTCTATATGCCATGACCCATCCCTAGGGGCCCATGTCATGAGTACCTCAAGACTACCTCATGAAGGCCATGGGTTGGCGACTGGCGCTGAAGGCGTCAACCTGGAAGTGGGAAGAATTTTCATGGGTACATGTACCCACATACAAAAACATCTCATTAACTACAAAGGGAAACAAGTATGCCACTAAACAAGTGTTGAATACAAGTAAAACTTGAAAACGAATAGGCTATAATACAACCCAAACAATGAAAATCATTTAAATAAGAAAGTACATAAGAATATCAAGATATCCACCTACTATGAACCCCCACTAGATAGTATGTGTAGAGTAGCTACTAGAAGCTATAAGAGTATTCCCCTTCTAAAAATTATTAGTTGGCCCCACATCGTCCTATTCCACTAATACCTCCATCGAAACATTCATCATCTTAAAAAGACAAAAGACGTATAGGAGAAGCCCATACAGGGGTGAGCGTCATAGTACTCAATAGGGGACCCTATTCTACTAAGGGGGAATCCCAAAAATTAATCACAAAAAAGGATAAAAAGTAAAGAAATAAAGGAGGGAAATCTCATTCCGGGTATAATATGATGCATATGGAAATATTTTCATCGGATATGGTGAATAAAATTTCATACTGTTAAGGGACTCATCCCTGGTGAGTCGTTGATGTATGCTGAGACATTGAGGTCCACACAACTTATGCTCGTCATCCAGGACACTTAAGTTCACATGGAAATTATAGTCCAATATGTTCCACATGGATGCAAGTATTTTGTGCCACAGATTTCAACACAAATGATGCTCTTACAGGACACAGTGGACCACATGACTGTTGCTCGTATGCGCGCTTGATCCCGATGGAACCACTCCCCCATGCCAAATGATTAAATTCAAAATCATTGGAAGTATCCTAAAATCATAAAAAATGACCTGACTCATCATGGTGGTCTCAACGCCACAAACGTCTCCTCAACCGGATGTCTGGTTTGTGTGTTATTAGTGTTTTAGTAATCAGGGGCCCGTTGGGTCTAGGGCCGGTCCCACCCAGTCAGACCGACCATACCAACCAGGATCGGGGGTCCCACATACCTCGATTTGATTCGACTGGCCCAAACTGACCTTGTTTGGGTATGGGTAGTTCTGGTCCGGTTTGGAATGTGGGCTAGGCCCAATGGGCCTCTCTAAACCGGACCAAGTTTGGCCGAGTGTCTAGCTTGTCGAGTCACCCAGTGACTTGGTCTCGACTATCCCAACTCAAAGGATGCGAGTTCATCCTCCCGATAGAAGCACATTCCTCCATGGACAGACAAGTGGTGTGCACCCGGGACACAGAAGCTGTCACCTCTTCCCCTCTCTACTCACCAACACATCTGAGTGGCCTTTGTCTACCGTAATCAAGCACCTGCAGCTCACTAAGGTGGCCCGAACGCGGTCCACCGCCTCCTCAAATCACCATGATGGCACTGCCTCTGCAACAAACTCCTCCACCTTGGTGCGCATTGAGTTACCACCACCTCCTGCACATACAGTGAGGGTCGTCTGCCTCATCTGGCACACAATGAATGGGCGGCCCGGAATCCTCCAGCAGCCATCGAGTGTTAGCCGTCGCAAGGCTCGCGACACCTTCTATAGGGAACCGTGTCTACACAGGTGGTCTGATCAACGATCCTTCTACACCATTGGGCCACTTGGGTTGGCATTGTCACTACCTTTTTCTCTTATTCCTATTTCTAACACTTTAGGTTGTGGCCACATAGAATGCATGTGCGGAGGGACCTAGGCCTTGTTCATGTTTCCCCACACCTTCCACATTGTATGTTTAAAACATGGGGAGGCTTGTGGATTTTAGTTTCATCAAACAAGTGGTTGTTTAAACAGAGATAAATAAATCCCAAAAAATCACCCTTCTTGCAAGAATGAACGATCCATGGATCAACGTTTTTTTTTGGGTTTATCTGCATTCATCATTTATAAAAAATGTATAATTATGTGGAACTTTAAACAATTTAAATCCCCTACAGGGATTGAGGATCTTTCACTGAAGAGGGGAGAATCGTCAAGCTGTCGTCGATCCTTGATCTGTTACAGTTCATCATCATTTATTGATGGTGCTCTCCTTTCTAGGTTGGAGAGTAAATCTGAAGATTTCTCATTAGAGAGTTGTCTAATTTTTAATTGCCATCTTTATAATGTGTCAACCAAATAAAAAGAAATCATTTCATTGATATGTATTTATTCTACGATGCTTCTTCTTTACGCTGCTTCATTTATGAAATATCGTAGCTGTTATGTGTCATTTAATGAATCGTTGCACTGCCAGTTTACGATCCATTAATGAATCCCAATAATGTGAATCATCTTCACATTGCAACGTCATCACGTCACTAATTTTCAATTGATGAAATGAAATAAATTTTCTTTTTTATGTTTATTTTATTTTTTCCAACATGGTTAGAAAATTAGCATTTATGTTTAGCCCTTGTCAGCTGATGAAATGTCTTTTTCTAGGAGAATCCTAACACTCTGAGTTCAATGGTGCCCTCAGATTTTAAATCTGAGCACAGGTTCCAATGTTAGAAAAACCTGCTCACATGTTTAATTAAGTGGACCAAAAAGTTCAAAATTTTGTTCTAGGATCCCCGGGCCTCGGAATCACATGTCTTCAGAGAGAGTAGTCTTGATATAATTCCATATTATTAAAAATAATAAGTTTAAATTTGAAGATATTACATTCACCCTAGAATAGGGCCTTATGTCCCCAAAATCCATAATAAGGGAAATTGAATCATATGGGGGTACTGAGCATTAATATGAGCCTCCCACTACCATGTGCTCTCATAGAGATTCTCATGCTTCCATAGAATGTGAACTAGAGGAATTGAACACCCATGAAAGACCCACTTCTTTTAGTCCTCTATATCTACTGGGAACTCTGCAAACGTCACCCCATCATTAATTTCCAGCTCCCCCTAGTTGATAACGTGTGAATGATCATGCACATATATTCTCAGTGATGACATGTGGAAAACATCATGCACCTAGTACATCTATGGGGGAAGAGCAAGGTAGTACGCCACCTCTCCAACTCTGCTCAGGATCTAAAAAGGGGCGACGATCCTCGAGGATAACTTGTTTCCCCAACCAAATCTCACTAATTATCATTGATAAGAGACCAAAAAGAAAACATGATATCCCTCCTCAAACTACAATGGTCACCATATCTTGTTGGAATAATAATTATGTCTTTTCTCTGCAGTCCTGATCTTATCCTGGATGACCTGCACCTTCTTAGTGGTATCCTACACCAACACTGGACCCATGAGTGTCGACTCCCCAAGGTATTCCTAACATAGAGGTGATTTGCATGGCTTCCCATACAAGGAATTGAACAGGGCCATACCAATAGTTGAGTGATAGATGTTTTTGTATTCTGACTCCACCAGTTGCAGTTGGTCCTCCCAACTACGAACAAAATCTAAAATGCATTCCCAAAGCATGTACTCATACGTATGTATTATTCGCTCTGTCAGACCATCCATTTGGGGATGGAATGTCATGCTTAGGTGTTGTCGAGTCCCTAATGCCTCCTGAAATCCCTTCCCTTTCTGATATGTAAAGAGTGAATGATAGTATGACATTATCATTGAAGGAACATCATGAAGATGCAATATATCATGGATGCCGAGGAGTCCAAATCCATCTACCAGTCCATGCTCTCGAATATATTGGAAATGAGTTGACATGGTGAGTCTGTCAATGATCACCCAGATATAGTTGTGGTCCTTGGATGTGTGTTGTAATCCTATCACGAAGTCCACCGAGATAAAATCCCATTTCCACTCTGGTACCTCAAGTGGTTGGGCCAGACCTGTGGGAACCTAGTTCTCAGTCTTTGGATGATGAATAGTAAGGAATCTTGAGACTAATTATACTACTAAATTCTTCGTACCCAGCCACTAGTAACGACGTCGGAGGTCCAAATACATATTTTACACACTTGGTTGTAATTCCAAATGAGATTTATAAAGCTCTCTCAACACCTCATCCTGCAATTCTACAAGAATGATGGTGTGACCACTGAATATGATGACGTGCTCCCCAATTATCGAAATTCAATCTAGATATTTTCCTATAGAAAACTGGGCACATAGGTCCTCAAACTCTACTTCAATGATTTGTGCTTCCCCAACATGTTGTATGAGTTGGGGAGTGAGAGTCATCGACTGAATGTAACAGTATCATTTTTCATCAACGAAGGATATCTCTATCACAACTAGCTGCTCTGGGGCCTTATTCAACAAATGCAACTCATACCTACTACAGAGTGATTTTTCTACCACCTTCCCATTCCGAGGAGTATAGAATATATAATGTTCTAGATGACCTACTTCCATCTCTTTTGTCTCAGGTCCTGGTCCCTTTGGGAGATGATATACTTCAGACTCTTGTGGTCAGAGTAGACAGTAAACCATTAACCAATCCAGTATTGTCACTACATCATCAAGGAAGATAAAACTATTGTGAACTCTAGGTTGTGGTTCGTGTAGTTATCATCATGGTACCTCAACTGTCATGATATGTAGGTGATAACTTCTCGCTCCAGCATCAAGACACTACCCAGTCCAGTCTCTATTGGGTCATATAAGTCTACATACACAGCACCCTATACTAGTAGTCTCAAGATGAGGGATCTTGTCAGTCTCTACCTCAGCTCCTGGAAACTCTACTGGCACATTGACATCCACAAAAAGGGGTGTCCCTTCATTGTAAAATATAAAAAGGGTGATGCTACACTGGAATAGTTAGACCCAAAACTATGACAGTATCCAACCAACCCAATGAAACTCTGCACCTCAGTCACACTTCTAGGTGTATCACAAGAATGCACTGCCTCTAACATCTTCAAATCGACTGCAACACCAGCCTCTGAGATGACATGTCCTAGAAAGTGGACACACCAAATATTGAACTGGAACTTCCAGATCTATTCATATAGCTGGTTCTCTCAATGTGTATCTTGGACTATCTGAACGTGTGTAGAGTGATCCTCCTCTGATGTTGAGTACAACATGATTTCATCAAGTATTTTTACAATGAAATGATGGAGGTATGGATAAAAGATTAAATTCACGAGTCCCATGATCATTGTTGGGGATTTGGTCATGCCAAAGGGCATCAAAAAAAAACTTGTAGTGGCTATAACGACATCTAAAGGTTATATTTGGAATGTCTTCATCCTGTACTCAAAGAAAATGATATTTTGATTTTAGGTTCATCTTTGATAAACACCTCTCTCCCTTTAGTTGATCGAAGTGGTCATCAATCCTTGACAGTGGATACCTGTTCTTCATGGTCACCTAGTTCAGGAGTCGTATGTCCACACATAGCCTCAAGCTCCCGTATGCCTTCTTGACAATCAACACTGGGCCTACACATGGGGAATCGTTGGGACTTATGAACCCCTTCTCTAGAACGTCCTCTAGTTGTACCCTCAGCTCACGAAACTCCATCAGAACAATCCGATATGACAATTTGGATATCAGTGTTGTCCTGAGGTATAGATTAATGAAAATTTCAACCTCTCTAATAGAGGAAGTACAATAACAACCTCAAGAAAAACATCCCCGTATTTTTCCTCCACTATAGGAAATCTAAGACTCATATATTCCACTCCACTAAGGGTGAGGATTGTAATGACCCAAAAGTTTATTAAAAAAATTTCTTCTTCATCTAATTAATTTTATTACTACGTAAAATTGTTATATAAATCTAATAAACATCCTTAATTTTGTTTTTTTATTTTTAAAATAACATTAAGGATTATTATTATTGTTATTATAGCTATTTAATAGAGTTCACATGATTAGTATAAATATATGGCTTTAAAAAATCGAATTTACTCAGAAAAAAGATGTGATGGCCTCATAGAGTATAATTTCTCTATACGAATCCCATTTGTCAGAACTCGGAAAGAAGCTAGAATCTCTGGTATTTTCTCTTGACAAAGCCCATGTTGAGCTTCAACACATTATGCTTCAATGGAATCACCTATGGGAGAAGTTGATGTTTATAGAGATTATCACCTGAGCAATGTTATGTGAGACAACCCAAAATATTGTCACCATCGCACACCTTAACATTTGGTCTTACACGAGTGTTATAGGGGGTCATGTAACGTGAACCTAGCAATATGATTATGTGTATTATGTTTTTTTATAATAAATAATACACATTCATTTTATTATTCATAATTTTTAAATCGATATTAAACCATAAATTGAATTATTAGTTAATATTAGATTAGTAAATCTATTTGGATGAATTAATGGATTTTTTAATTAATTGATATTTTAATAAAATATTATTACTTAATTTAATTTTTATTAAATCTAAATTATGGTATTATTTTTTATGAATAAAATTGATATTTTTATTATTGTTTGAAAATTAATTTTTTCAAAACCAATGAATTTTTGATAAATGTCAGTTATTATTTCAAAATTAAAAAATTAACATATTTGGAAATATTATTTAGATATAATGAATATCATTTTTGGATTCAAGAAATCCCAATTTTCTTATAATTAATTTTTCATATTTTTCTAAGACAGCCAGATATTAGGTAAAAAATTAAATATCCTTTTATATATAATATGTTTTATGACATAATAATGACCAAATAGTAATGAAATGAAATACTATAAAAGGGTTTTTCATAAAATATATATTTTAAATTTTATATAATGTGATTTTAGATTTGTTTGAATAATTTTATGGTGCCTTAGTGGACCCTCCAAGACTTATAAATATTTTAACTTCAAAAAATGATGTCCTTGAGAGTGTGACCCACATACAAATAAGAAAGACTAAAATTATAATAAATATATCCATTATCCATATAATATAATGATTTTGAATCCTTTTTGGAAAAAAATGTGCAAACCCTACGGGGTGGTCTATGGTTTTTATTAGATTAATGTGTACTATCCAAAACCTAAATAATAATGAATTCCCAATCATTTACTATATAAATCCACTCAATCTCCCATTACATTTCAATAAAAACCTTGGGATCTCAACCAACCTCTTCCCTCTTCTCTCAATAATCCTCCTAAGGCACCCTAAGCACCCTGTAATCCTCTCTCAAGACTATACCAAGCCTTTTGTGTAACACCCCAAGATTTTATGAAAAATATTCTTTTAATTTCATTAATGTCTTGTGTTGTATGCTACACCAAGATTACCTTGTGCTATACGCAACACCGTATTAGCTTGCAGTATATGCAACACTATTCTTGGATCGTGTTACACACAATTTTGATAATAGCTATTCTACGCAACAATGAGTATATATATATATGTATATATATTCAATGTATAATTTAAATATGGATGGATTCTGTTATACAAAACAATGAAGGATTCTTGCACAACACGCAACCCTGAATTGGATTGCATTACACGCAATCACAACCTTCCTCGATAGCGTGTGTTGTACGCAATACCGGGATTTACTAAACAACGATATATTATTATAATATTATTATGAACTAGCCGTTATGAATTATATTAAATAAATTTTTAATTTTATAAAATTATTATTCATCTTACAAATTTTCTAGAACATGGTATAAAAAAAAATTCGGGTAAAATAAGTATTTTTCAAAAAATGCAGTTTTGCCGCCTTTTGATGGCGCACCCACTTTAAATATAGTTTTTGACATGTTTGTAAGTTCAAATTGACAAAATAAAATTCTTCTTTGGAATCATGAAATGAAAATTTACTTTGGGTAAATTTTTCATATTATTCTGGTAACTTTCATATTTTGATGAATAGTAAAAACACGCTATATTTTAATTAAAAACAAATTTTTTCATCGTAATAATTTATGTGGTTAAATTATAATATTTAGTGGTTTTAAAGTATAAATAAAATATATTTTTACCATTTAATATAATTTATGTCATTAGCATTGATTATACATTGAATTCGTAGGTTAAATCAATTCAATCATTTGCAATGTTTTAAAGGAAACCTCGTTTTCTTTCAACAACGAGATTAATTTTAATTTAATTTCTACAACATTTGTGTATTGAATTTGGAAAAATTGATTCCATATTTGGAATTAGTGGGTCCAAATTATGTTAATAAGCTACTTTTTATTTTTGGGAATTATGAATAGTAACTACGGGAAATTTTATTTATCATAGTTAAAGATAAATCGGGTAATTAAGGGTAAATATAAGATTATAAAATTACCCTAACACCTGCCAAAATCCTATTGGATGACTAAAAGTAGACCCATATCACCTAAGGATCGGATTATATTCATTTAATAGACTTTTTTCTATGAAAATAATTTAATTATTATTAAAACCAAAGAATGTGACAACATGTCACTTTCTTAAATATTATAAGTATAATAATTTTACTTTTGTGATAAACTTCATGAAACTTTGAACATGAATAGTATCCAGAAATCTAATACAATTATCTACATCATAGGAATTTATTTAAAATTTTTAGGGATTAAATAATTATCATTTATTCTGACACAAAGATGATGCATTAATTATCTTATTAATGAAATATTGACATAATTGATGTTATAAATACCCAAATAAATGTAATTTAAGACTTTTTATGAATTAAACTAATATTATAGGTTACTATAACATGTTATTAATTATTTAATTAACTGTTTTATAACTAATCATTCTGTTATTATTTTCACAAAAATCAATTATTAAATAGTGTCAAAATTGACCTAAAATAGTTTTTTAAAAAAATATTATATTATTAATTGTTATTTTATTCCTAAAAATCTAAGGTTAGGCCAAATTACTTATATAAGGATATATATATTAATAATAAACAACCTGGGGTTCGTTTGTCTTGTTATAGTATGTTTATTAACCTTCTAGTGTAATAACACAAAAAGACACAGTAAAAGTAAAATTATCTAACTTAAAGTTAAATATAAATGATAAGGTTAAAATAGGAACCTAAACTTGTCTAAATTCTATTGGATGAGATTATTTTGACCCATACCCACCTTATCTTCTAAATAAATCAATATGGAGCTATTTAAAATCGAATTTGGCTTTATAATAAAATAATATATTTAGTTTTACCAAAAGAGCCCCTCTCCTCCCATATAAAAGGGCACCTCCTCCCTATCTTCCTCACACCACTTTGAGCCTTCAAGCTCAGCCAATCCCTGACAAATTCTCTTCTCCACTTCCCTAGAAACATCCTAGAGGTCCTGGTCTTCTTCAAAGACCAATCATAGTGCCCTAAGAGGAGGAATCAAAGAGGCACTTCAAAGAAGAGGTGATGTCTGTTACCAATTATTTCAACTTTATTTCTTCTTCCACATCTTATTCTTAGGTTGTTTCATTATGAAGTAATAACATCAGTATCAATCATATATTTATATGTTATTATAAGTATTAAATAACCCTATTTCACCATCTATCCATCCTACGGAAAACAAAATCACCACGCGTGCGTACATACAGAATACCGTCTCCACGCCGTGGTGAAATCTGTTTTTCCACCAACACCTTACATGGATTGGTATAATGGTGTAAATAATAACTATATATGGTTATTATAACATCATACTGATTCTGATATATTATACCATCCACTCCGATTCTATTCAATAATTATGGGAACGATATCATCGCTCGTGCGTACGTAAGAACTACCGTCTCCACGACGCAATGAGATTCATTCTCAATGATTAACCATACGAGAATGATCATAAAGTTTATATAATGAATAATAATGAAATATATGAGATAATAATTCTACTGGATTTATGTATATATATATATTTATGTCATCTATTTAGTTTCATTCAATTAAATAAGGAAATGAAAACAGCGTTCATGCGTACGTACAGCCTACCGTCTCCATGAACGGTGTATTTCATTCCTTTTATCGATATATAATATATATATGTATATGATGAATATATATTATATATAAATCATGTTTTAAATTCTGGAATTATGTAAATCAGGATATAAGTAATAATATCAAGAAACGACAAGTCGAAAAACATACGATAAATGGAATGATTTTACCCAAAACGCTGCTTTAACATGGAATTTACAAAACAACGAGTAATATAAAGTCATAATTGAAACATATATGATATTATAACAATGAATATGATTCTGTAATAAGTCAATGACATTATTTAAATCAGAATACAGGAGGTTCGGATACGTACGAAGCATATCGGACCTAAGGTAAGGGATAATTTTGCAAATCTCATTTTTATCCGAGATTTCTTATTCGTAAGTATTTACTGGGGTTATTTCTATCATCCATGTCCATGTTTTATAAAAGTGTTTTCATGTATGTTTAAAGTCCTTTTTACCCATTTTTTGAGTTTTAATACATGGTATGTAAGGAATCATTCTTTTGTTTACGTTACGAGGTACTTTTTTTACATTTCCTGCAAAAGTACGAGAAGAATGTTTTTTTAACGTATAAGACACGAACAGATTTTTACGGTTTTATAAGACTTATATTCATGAAGCTTACTCCAAAATATTTCATGACTATTTAAAAAAAACCTTTTCTTCTAAAATTCTATGACATTTTGTGAAAAGAAAATTATTTTGAAGAAAAAAGGATATTTTCTTCAAGAATTCATTTCAAGTGTTTTATCAAAACCATTTTCCTCTAAGATGACATTATTTTACACGTGTATGTTTCAAGTATCATGTCTCCATGATTTACATGGTTTCACTTTTCTTATTATGAAATTATATCCATTTATTTTATATGGATTATGTAATTATGGGATGATGTTTATGAAACCCATTATATTTATTGGGTTATTATGAATGATGTATGTTTATTTTGTGACACAAGTAATAATGATTTCATTATGAGATGGGTGGGACATATATCTCCCTCCAATGCATTGGGTAAATATTTTATATCTCATGAGATAGACATGGCTGGAACGATATGTTAATCCGGTTTAGTATTACAGGACTGGAATGAGGAGTGAAATCGATTTAGAAAGGGACTTTGTCCACTAAGATGGTCTTGGAAGCAATGCCTTGGCTACTATGGAAATCATTACATGTGCTTAATGGATGAAACAATTAAATGTTTTATTCCCATGCTATTTTATCATTCTTAATGTTTCTTTTATGATCTATGCCTTGCACACTTCCATGTTTTATGTCATTGCTCAAGATTTTGATGTTTAACCATTATGTTCATGTTTTTAAGTTCAAGTGTATATGGTATGTTTTATTTTATCCATGCTTACCCTTACTGAGCATTTGATCTCACTCTTTTTATGTTTTCTTTTCCCCAAGATATAAAGAAAGGTTTTAGGTAAAAAAAAAGGGGAAGATCTTTATGGGAGATGTTGAAGATCTTTCACCACAATTAGAAGATTACGTTCCATGTTTCCAAAGACACTAAACTATTACAGTCCCTGTGTGTCCTGTTTTTGTTATGTATTAAGTTTTCTGCAAAATTAATGTAATTTTAATGTACGTCAAGTTTCGGGTCTCTACAGTTGGTATCAGAGGAAAGTTTTAGTCAAACTTTTGAAACTAGGATGCGAAAACGTTAGTGAGATCCCTAGATATATTTCTAAGGTATGTCTAGGGATGTCCCTAAGGATAAGTATACGTATAGGATATAGTCCTAGAACTATGGTAACTATCTTAGAATTAAACCTAAGAAGTTAGATATTGAAGGTAATCCCCATTTATTATGTTGTTTTCCCTAGTATGATTTTTGCCTCTCACACTTTTCTTTTTGGGTTTTAGACAATGGCTGGAACCCGAAGGAACTGTGTTGATCAATTCAATGGAAAATGCAATGATTGTCCTCCTGAACAAAAAAATGTTATGGGAGACAGAGTGCAAAATCTTATTGATATACTTACACAAGCTATGAATCATTCAGGACTTCCAAATGAGCAGAGAATAAAACAATATTCTATTGAGTCCTTCATGAGGCAACATCCACCTTCTTTCAGTGGGTCTTATGATACACTTGTTGATGAACAAAGGATCAGTACCCCTGAAAAGATATTTTCAGTTCTTCAATGTTCTGAACATGATAAATTCATCTTAGTAGTATATCGTTTGGAAGGTGAAGCTGATCAATGGTAGAATCTTATCAAGAATACGAGGCAAAGAGATGAAATTGAGTCAATGGAATGGGACGAGTTCAAGAACTTATTTTTCAATAAGTACTTCCCTCGTATTTTTCGAACAAAGATGGAGAAGGAGTTTCTTGAACTAAAGCAAAAGGATGATGAATATATTGGTATATACGAAGCAAATTTTACAAGGCTTGCAAGGTATGCATCTGGATTTATCATCCAACCTAAAAGTAAAGTTGATCGATTCATCAGTGGCTTAAAACCAAATCGTCGAAGGGCATTCGCTATAAGAGACTTCATTAGCTATGAAGAAATTGTGCGTTGTGCTATCAAGGTAGAAATGGAAGTTGGTTTTACATATCCATCTCATAGTTTTGACAAGAAACGAAATATGGAGTTCAAGGAGAAATCTCAGAATAATGGTGAAAAGAAGATGAATGTTTCCTTATGCTCAATGTGTGGAAAGAAGCATGGTGGAGATTGTCTTAAAGGGACAAGTAAATGTTTCAAATGTGGAAAGGAAGGTCATCGGGCATTTGAATGCAGCAATGATGGGAATAAGATGTCTAATGATGCAAAGAAAGGAAGGGATACATAGAATGAACCTAATACACTTCAATGGTTCAAGTGCAAGGAAATGGGGCATTATGCTAATAAATGCCCTAATCCAAGGGTTAGTGATGATCGACATTAGCAACCACTTAAGGAAAAGGAAAAAGGGAAGTCACATGCGATCACCATTGGCGATGTTGAATATGACAATGATGTGGTGGAATAATTAAGTGTTTATGTAATGGGATTCCAAAATAATGTTGTATATAGTATCATGGAATATTGGAATATTTATGTATTGGTCTATTGTGGTTTTCATTAATTTTATGGTACCGGAAACCATGGAATGTGATTGAGATATTTTTGGAAAAAAAAGATGATATGCGCATAATGAAGGGAAAACAAGAAAATGAAATATTTGACAGTATTCATGAGCTCATGATTGATATAAGGACTAAGTTACATCATGGTTTGAGTATATAGAATTTTGAGGATTTTGGTATGTGGAAAGTGTTAACTTTTAACTGCATTCATGTTTTCACTAAGGTTCAATGGGTATTCATTTTTCAAGAGAATACATGATTAAGGCCTTCGAATGTTTGGAATGTGACCAACAAGACATATCTTATGATATATGGGGGATAAATGATGGCATTCACGTGATCATTTTCTTTATACTATGAGCTTGGACTGAAGTATTTTAGATAATCCTAAAGATTGGAATGGATTATGATGGACATAAGTTAGTATTGTTTAAGGATAAAACTTTTTTCTGATATTGTTTAGGGGATGTTATAGTAATATAGCTTTAGAAAAAGGACAACTTGCAGGACAGGCGACATCCCCTCACGTCGGACAAGGCTGTGGGAATCGAACTCACAACTGAAGTGCGACTGGCCTTTATCGCCTACCACTGGCCTACAGGAAGTCCCTGTTTATTAGAAACTAGTATTATTATATTATGCAGTATAATATAAGAAGTATAAGTCCATTTTAGGAACCATATATGATTAATCTCACTATAGATGGTCTTACGTATTTTTCTTGATAACTTTTCTAACCTTTTCTTTGAGACAGATGGAATGACCCCTCATTCTGTCACATGATCTGCTAACACATCACGAATAACAAATTCAACTTCATTTCTTTAAGGGATGAAGTGGAAATTGTTCAATTCACGAACAACATTGAGATTGTACCAAAATCATGTAAGTATTTCTTTTAATTAATCAACTTTTGGGAAATGATCTTGAAAAAAAAATGTTGTCCTAGTTCCGTTATATCTGATGAATTATATGGTACCTTAGATCATCACAAATCTATAGCTTTGTGATTATTGGCTTTTTCATAGCCATGTTCTCTACCACTCTCCATCAGAACTTGATGGTTAGATTTTTCTTCCATATCCATATTTTCACCTATGTTCTCCTACGTGGAAACCCAGTGATGAGTTAATTTGGGTAACCATTACATTTCATAATTTAGTTTTTAAATCCATGTTTTGGTATTCCTTTTTACGATGTGGGTTTATATTAAACAAAATTTCGAGTAGTAAACCATTTATAACCCCGACGAATTTCTAGGGCGAAATTTATTTTAAAGGGGGTAGAATGTAACACCCCGATATTTTATGAAAAATATTCTTTTAATTTCATTAATTTATTGTGTTGTATGCTACACCAAGATTACCTTGCGCTATACGCAACACCGTATTAGCTTGCAGTATATGCACCACTATTCTTGGATCATGTTACACACAATTTTGATAATAGTTATTCTACGCAACATTGAGTATATATATATATATATATATATATATATATATATATATATATTCAATGTATAAATGAAATATTGTTGGATTCTATTATACGAAACAACGAAGGATTCTTGCACAACACGCAACCCTGACTTGGCTTGCATTACACGCAATCACAACCTTCCTCGATAGCGTGTGTTGTACGCAATACCAGGTTTTAATAAACAACGATATATTATTATAATATTATTACGAACTAGCCATTATGAATAGTATTAACTAAATTTAGAATTTTATAACATTATTATTCATCTTACACATTTTCTATAACATGGTATAAGAACAAAATAATTTTTTGGGTAAAATAAGTATTTTTAAAAAAATGACGTTTTGCGGCCTTTTGATGGCACACCCACTTTAAATCTAGTTATTTACATGTTTATAAGTTCAATTTGACAAAATAAAATTTTTCTTTGGAATCAAGAAATGAAAATTTACTTTGGATAAAATTTTCATATTATTCTGGTAACTTTCATATTTTGATTAATAGTAAAAACACACTATATTTTAATTAAAAACAACTTTTTTCATCGTAATAATTTATTTGGTTAAATTATAATATTTAGTGGTTTTAAAGTATAAATAGTATATATTTTTACCATTTAATATAATTTATGTCATTATCATTGATTATACATTGAATTCGTAGGTTAAATCAATTCAATCTTTTGCAATGTTTTAAAGGAAGACCTGTTTTCTTTCTACAACAGGATTAATTTTAATTTAATTTCTGAAAATTTTGTGTATTGAATTTGGAAAAATAGATTCCATATTTGGAATCAGTGGGTCCAAATTATGTTAATAAGATACTTTTTATTTTTGGTAATTATGAATAGTAACTACGGTAAATTTTATTTACCATAATTAAAGGTAAATCGGGTAATTAAGGGTAAATATAAGATTACAAAATTACCCTAACACCTTCCAAAATCCTATTGTATGACTAAAAGTAGACCAATATCACCTAAGGGTATGATTATATTCATTTAATGGACTTTTTTCCATTAATATAATTTAATTATTATTAAAACCAAAGAAAGTGACAACATGTCACTTTCTGAAATCTTATAAGTATAATAATTTTACATTAGTCATAAACATCATGGAACTTAGAACATGAATAGTATCCAGAAATCTAATACAATTATCTACATCATAGGAATTTATTTAGAATTTTTAGGGATTAAATAATTATCATTTATTATGACACAAAGATGATGCAGTAATTATCTTATTAATGAAATATTGAAATAATTGATGTTATAAATACCCAAATAAATGTAATTTAAGACTTTTTATGAATTAAAATAATTTTATAGGTTAATATGACATTTTATTATTGATTTAATTAACTTTTTTAGAACTAATAAATCTTTTATGATTTTCACAAAAATCAATTATTAAATAGTGTCAAATTGACAAAATATAGTTTTTAAAACAAATATTATATTATTAATTGTTATTTTATTTATAAAAATCTAAGGTTCGGCCAAATGACTTAGATAAGGCTATATATATTAATAGTAAACAACTTGGGGTTATTTTGGCTTGTTATAGTATATTTATTAAACTTATAGTGTAAGAACACAAAAAGACACGGTAAAAGTAAAATTATCTATCTTAAAGATAAATATAAATGATACGGTTTAAATACGAACCTAAACTTGCCTAAATTCTATTGGATGAGAGGATTTAGACCCATACCCACCTTAGCTTCGGAATAAATCAATTTGGATCTATTTAAAACCGAATTTAGATTTATAATAAAATAATATTTTTAGTTTTTCCAAAAGAGCCCCTCTCCTCCGTTATAAAAGGGCACCTCCTCCCTCTCTTCCTCACACCACTTTGAGACTTCAAGCTCTGCCAATCCCTGAAAAATTCTCTTATCCACTTCCCTAGAAACATCCTATAGGTCCTGGTATTCTTCAAAGACCAATTTTAGTGCCCTAAGAGGAGGACTCAAAGAGGCGCTTCAAAAAAGAGGTAATGTCCGTTACCAATTCTTTGAACTTTATTTATTCTTCCACTTCTTCTTCTTAGGTTGTTTCATTATGAAGTAATAACATTATTATCACTCATATACTGATATTTTTTTATAATTATGAAACAACCTTATTTCACCATCTATCCATCCTACGGAAAATGAAATCACCACGCGTGCGTACGTACGGAATATCGTCTCCACACCGTGGTGAAATATGTTTTTCCACCAACACCTTACATGGATGGGTATAATGGTGTAAATAATAAATATATATGGTTATTATAACATCATAATGATTCTGATATATTATACCATCCACTCAAATTCTATTCAATAATTATGGGAACGATATCATCGCTCGTGCGTACGTACGGACTACCGTCTCCATGACGCGATGAGATTCATTCTCCATGATTGACCATACGAGAATGATCATAAAGTTTATATAATGAATAATAATGAAATATATGAAATAATAATGCTACTGTATTTATGTATATATATATATATGTATGTCATCTATTTATTTTCATTCAATTTAATAAGGAAACGAAAACAGCGTTCATGCTAACGTGCGGCCTACTGTCTCCATGAATGGTGTATTTCATTCCTTTTATCGATCTATAATATATATATATATGTATATGATGAATATATATTATATATAAATCATGTTTTACATTCTGGAATTATGTGAATCAGGATATAAGTAATAATATCAAGAAACGACAAGTCGAAACACATACGATAAATGGAATGATTTTACACAAAATGCTGCTTTAACATGGAATTTACAAAACAACGGGTAATATAAAGTCATAAGTGAAACATATATGATATAATAACAATGAATATGATTCTGTAATAATTCAATGACATTATTTAAATCATTATACATGAGGTTCGGATATGTACTAAGCATATCAGACCTAAGGTAAGGGATAATTTTGCAAATCTCATTTTTATCCGAGATTGCTTATTCGTAAGTATTTACTGAGGATATTTATATCATCCATTTACATGTTTTATAAAAGTGTTTTCATGTATGTTTAAATTCCTTTATACCCATTTTTTACTTTTACTACATGGTATGTAAGAAATCTTTCTTTTGTTTATGTTACGAGGTACTTTTTTGACTTTTCCGGCAAAAGTACGAGAAGAATGTTTTTTTAACGTATACGACACGAACGGATTTTTAAAGTTTTATAAATACTTATTTTCATGATGATTACTCCAAAATATTTCATAACTATTTTCAACAAAAACATTTTCTTCTAAAATTTCATGACATTTTCTGAAAAGAAAATGATTTTGAAGAAAAAAGGATATTTTCCTCAAGAATTCATTTCAAGTGTTTTATCAAAACCATTTTCATATAAGATGACATTATTTTACATGTTTATGTTTCAAGTATCATGTCTCTATGATTTTCATGGTTTCACGTTTCTTATTATGAAATGATATCCATTTATTTTATATAGATTATGTGATTATGGGATGATGTTTATGAAACACATTATATTTATTAGGTTATTATGAATGATGTATGTTTATTTTGTGGAAAAAGTAAGAATGATTTCATTATGAGATGGGTGGGACCTATATATCCCTCCAATGAATTGGGTAATGATTTTATATCTCATGAGATAAAAATGGCTGGAAAGATAAGTTAATCTAGTTCAGTATTACAGGACTGGAACGAGGAGTAAACTCGATTCAGAAAGGGACTTTGTCTACTAAGATGGTCTTGGCAGCAATTCCTTGTCTACTATGGAAATAATTACATGTGCTTAATGGATTCCACAATTAAATGTTTTATTCCCATGCTATTTTATCATTCTTAATGTTTCTTTATGATCGATGCCTTACGCACTTCCATGTTTTATGTCATTTCTCAAGATTTTGATGTTTAACCATTATGTTCATGTTTTTAAGTTCAAATGTATATGGTATGTTTTATTTTATCCATGCTTACCCTTACTGAGCATTTGAGCTCACCCTTTTAAAGTTTTCTTTTCCCAGTATATAAAGAAAGGTTTTAGGTAAAAAAAAGGGTAAGATCTTTATGGGAGATGTTCAAGATCTTTCACCACAATTAGAAGATTACGTTTCAAGTTTCTAAAGAAACTAAAATATTACGGTCCTTGTGTTTCTGTTTTTGTTATGTATTAAGTTTTCTACAAAATTAATGTAATTTTCATGTACGTCAAGCTTCGGGTCTCTATATTTTGGGCCACACATCCATTAAAGGGATTTCATCCATTCTTATTTTTTCTAAATTTCATTATGTTGATATACCGTTAAATATTAAATCAAAAATGATGGGGTATGGTTTTTCACCTCCCCCGTACTACGCACCTAATTTTTAATGATGATATACCTCTTTATCTCTCATTAATTACTCCCATGTACACGCATTACCATGCTGAAATTTCATAAAGAATTTCTCTTTCTTTATTTTCATTCAAGAAATTATTTTATATTATACATCTAAATTCCCTTAAATATGTTGGGATATTTGTTTCCATGACCCCTTACTGTCCATTTAATTTATAAATGATGAGATAGCCTTTTCCCTCTCATCAACCCATTTTATGATTTATAATTGATGTAGTTATGGTGAAGAAGTTACACCAAAATTTCCATGCCAAAATCATCATATAAGTAAATACCATACCCATATATCTATCAAGGGTATCCACCTTTATGAACATGTACATGTTTATTGAGTAATTAAATTTATTTATTGCAAATCACATATTCGTGGACAGATTTATTAATTTTAACGAATTCATTTTTTATGATCTATGTGGGTCACTTATGCATGAAATGAAATTTTTATAATTGGTGCATTATAATAGTGCTCCAATGCATTGGGTAAAGAATATTATCATTATATGACATGTTAAGTTAGGGTTTACCCATTCTAATTCAATTGAAATGATGTTTTACTTATGCTAAACCATGTGGAATGAGGATTTACTCATGCTCCATGTGCAATGAGACTTGGCTCATGCTAATACAATGTTAAATGTTTTTTCCACATTTCTATGTTATGATAATCAAACTATATCATGAATTTAAGTTCATAATTATCTTATTCTCCATTGATATTCCTATTTCCTAACATATAGTATATTTTTCATGTTATTCCTTTTTTAGTCATTTACTTGGCATTATAGGTCACCCTTTCTTATGCATGTCCTTAGGAAATCTGATGCAATGTAAAATACGAAGCAATGTTGTAGTCATGTAAAATATGTTAACAATAAATATGTGTATTTTATGTTTTATGTTGTTATGTAATGTTCCTAATAACAGAATACACTAGACCTCTTGATTATCTATGTTGTATGAATTGAATAACTTTTTAATAAATTATAATTAACTGTGAAATAAATAGCAGGGATGTTATAGTTGGTATCAGAGGATAGGTTTAGTTATTTTTGGGGCTGGTATTAGAAATCTATAGTTAATGCCTTATAGATAAGAATAAGTATAATAAAAATGTCACTAAATATGAGTGATTATAGATTAATTTGTTAATTAAACAAATTAATCCAAATCTAGATACGAACAAGTCGAGGTGGCTCTAACATTGATGTATCTAGTGGTAAAACCCAAAAAAAACTGGTTTAAGCTACAATCAAACAATAACTGGTGCAAAAAAATTAGACTTGATGTAGTCATGGTTATGAGCCACCAAAATAATATGCTTTGTTAAATTCATAATCTTTGTAAGAACCATTATTATGGGAATAAAAAAATGCATGTAAGAGTATATATTGTTAAGTAGATCATGGATTATGTATATGTATTCCTATAAATTCATAGGTTAAGAAAATAAAATTAATATACATGTTATCCATTTTTTTGTTTGGATAACCCATTTTGTGATAAACCTAACATTCCTTTAATTCCATCCAATGGCCAGTAATTAGAGGACTCAAGCTAACAACCAATTCGACGATTAATGCGGTGACTGTTCTATTGATATTTCCAATCCGATGGGATGAAAATCGTGAAATTTGTCACAATACTCTCTCATTAAAGTAATTTTTTTAATAGAATTATGGTTCATGAGGATCTTCCATCTCCTCCCCACCCCCATAAAAATTAACAAGCTACAATCGAGAGTTTCATGAGAAACAGTGAATGCTCTTATGGATGCATATTATATGGAGTGTGAAGCTGTTAAACGGGGAAATTTGATCAAAAATATGAAGCCTAAGGAAGAGACTGAGGAATTTCAATGAAAGGATTTCTGGAAATTATTTTTCAATATATATTTTCCACATACCCTCTAACTTAATATAGAAAGGGACTTCTTTACCCTCAAGAAAAAAATATGATATATCCACCAGAACGTATGAGGAAAACTCCAAAACGGTTGCATGATACGCCTCTGGCTTTGTCATTACCCCCAAATGCAGGGATGACAACATAATTGGGGGGGGGGGATAAAACCTTGCCTGTGGAAATTGGTTGATGTTCCCCTAATGTGAAAATGGTGATCGGAAAATCTTTGGGTTATCAAGGGGATAAGAAGTGGAACACGGACTTTAATTTTTGTGGTCTGATGGATAAATACAGTGGTTTTTAGAAATTAAACCACCCTACATTCCAATGGTTCAGAAAAAGCCCCTTGGAAATTTACTGAATGGGACAAAAAATTTCATTAGGTGTGGAAGAGAAGTAAACCTGGACGTTAATTGCCGATTAGAAAAACTCACTGCGGCGATAGAGGAGATGAATTCTCTATTTGAACCCTCAATGCGTTTTTCAATGCATCAACTTTAATGAACCATGGAAATTTTAAAAATTGTTTCCTAAGACAAGGGGTTTTGGAGGCATCCAACAACCTCCAAGGCAGAAAGGGAGATATTTTTCATCCCTACCGCTGATTTCAACCCTAACAAAAAAATTTTTATAGGGATTGTAATTATTAATTAAATAATTTAGAATGTATTTTTTTATTGTAGTTCTATATATTCTTTAATATCCCTAAAATTTAGTAACAAAATCCCAACACCACCGCAATCATAGAATTACAAATGTCGGTAAGAACGGTAAATGGGGTAATAATTTCATTCAAGGAATATAACTGCTCCTATATCATAATTTCTAGATTATACTTCTCGGAGAACATCATTATACTCCCACTGGTATAATTTGATGAAATTCATGGCATGGATTGAGTTTCCTTTTATAGGTCCAAAATAAATTGATGTGATAGGGAAATATCTATCCATATGTGAACTGACCCTCGATTCTGTACAACTGTAAGGAGGAGGATGATTATTCAAAAAAAATCATCCCAAGCATGGATATTGCTTCACAATGGGCACACTTATTTTGTTCAGATGATTGATTCTAATGGAGCAACCACCCCTGAATACATGCCTATTGTGATGAAATTTTCTGATGTGTTTCTCGAGATATTACTTGGTCTTCCTCCTAGAAGAGATGTTAAATTCTGGATTGATCTTATGATTGGGTCATTGACAATATCTAATACTCCATATAGAATGTATGTTGTGGAGCTTGAGGAGATAAATAAATGACTAAATTAGAATCTAGATAAATGGTTTATACACCCAAGTGCATCAGCAGGGGGTGCACTAGTCATCTTCATCAAGAATAAGGATTGGCCAATAAACAATTCCATCAATTATCACAATCATAAAAAAATCAAAATAAATAAAAAGTATCCATCTCCACAAATTGATGAATTGTTTGATCAGCTATGTGGGGAAAAAAATCTTCAAGGTGGATCTACAGTCGGGATATTACCATGAAAGGGTGAAGAGGTAGATTTACCCAAGACTACATTTCCTACAAGATACAGGCACTATGAATTCATAGTAATACCTTTGATACTCACTAATATTCCAGAAATCCTAATGGAATTGTTGAATAATGTCATTAGATATTACCACAACATATTTTTGGTAGTCTTTATAGATGATATTCTAATATACACAAAACCCAAGGAGGAGCATGAGAAGTATCTAAGCACTGTACTAGAGACCTTGCGAAAGGAGAAGCTCTATAAAATGTATAGAAAATGTGAGTTCTTGTTGAAGGAGGTCTCATTCATTGGTCATATCATCACGAACAATGGGATATCTGATGACCCCCAAGACAAATGTAATTCTGGGATGGATGAGTCCAACATTAGTGACAAATATCCGTAGCTTCCTTGGGTTAGATGGATATTATCACTTATTTGAGATAAATTTATCATGGTTATACAACCCTCTTACCACACTAACTCATAAGGGAGTCATGTTTTCTTGGAGTGATGAATGACAAGATAGCTTTAATGAGTTGAATATGAGGTTTATCACTGTGCCCGTGCTCACACTTCCCACAAGTGGTGAACTTTTGGGGTATTTAGTGATGCTTCAAAAAAGGGTATGTGCAACGGTTGATGCAAAATGAAAAATTAATTTTTTATGCACTATGGAAATTGAAATTTCTTGAGAAAAAATATCCAACACACGATCTCAAGTTTGGTGTAGTAATATTCAGATTAGAAATTTGGACACATTAACTCTTCGAAGAGAAGTCTGAAATATATACGGATCACAAAATCATCAAGTATATACACACACAGAAAGAGTTGATCATGACCCAACGAAGATAGTTAGAGCTGATCAATGACTATGAATGCTCATTTCATTAACATTCAAGGAAAGTGAACAAGGAGGAGGATGCTCTATGTAGAAAGGATCTAACAACTATTTCATTGGTGTGGATTGAAAAGGATCCAATCCTGTTATATTTGATGATGATGGACATTAAAATCCTGATGAAGGGAACATCATCAATCCTTTCAAAAATTATTTCTCAAACATATCTTTTCTAAAGTTTAAAATTAGATCAAAATTATGATGTGGGAATTCAGATGAAAGTGGAAACTATCAAATAAGGGGAATCCTCAGACTTTAATGTTAATGAAGAAATAATAGTCAAATTTGGGACAAGTTTATATGTTCCATCACATTTAGAGTTAACTAATGTACTTTAGGATCATGCACAGAGTTAGAATTTCTCCATTCACCAAAGAAACACATAGATGAATAGAGATCATCAAGTAAATTATTGGTTGGATAACATGAAGAATGATATCGCTGATTATACAACAAAATTCAAGGTATGTATTCAAGTGAAGGATGAGTGGTAGATGTCTAAGGGATTGACACAACCATGACTCATACAAAAATTTAAACGAGAGAACATCAACATGGACTCTGTTACTGGACATATGATGGCATCCAATGGAAAAAATATTTTTTGAGTTGTTGTGGATCGTTGTACAATGACTGCACACTTCATTTCTATTCGAGAGGATTTCTCATTAGATCCACTTGATCAGATATACACCAGAGAATTGGTAAGGCTACATAGAGTTCCAATATTGATTATATCTGATCCAGATCCATGATTCAGAGGAAGTGATGAAGCAGAGTTACCCTCTTCTATTTTAATGCGGGAAAATGAAATTTCTATGGTGAAATTCCATAACAGTGGATGATTGTAACGACCCAAATTCTTATTAAGGAAATGGCTTATTGATCTAATTAAATGTATTATTTTGGAAAATGGTTATTTAAAACATATAAAATTACTTGGTTTAATGTTTTTGGATTTTTAAAATACTGTTAAGAATCATTACCATAATTAATATAGTTGATGAACAGTGATCAAATGATTTCTATAAATATAGGGCTTTAACAAAACCTATTTACATAGAAAAGGAAGTGATGGACTCATCCAATTGAATTGATCTATATGACGCCCATTTATAAGAGCTCGGAATGAAGGTAGTGTCTTTAGGATTTGATCATGACCAATCCCAAGCTAAGCTTCTACACATTATGCTTGAACTGATTCTCCTACTGGAAAAGTGGAAGTTGATTGAGATTAAAAACTGAGTGATGTTATCCGAGCCACCCCAAGAGTCTTTCACCATCAAAAATCGTACCCAGCAGTCTTATAAGGGTGTTATAAGGGGTTATGTAATAATTCCCCAACAATATGATTATGTGCATTACGTTTTTACATAATAATGAATATTCATTCAATTTATAATTGTTACTTTGTGAATGGGGTTTAAAGGAAAAAAAAATTTAGTTAATATTTTATTTAGAAATATATTTTGATGAATGATTTGATTGTTGAATTACAAAATATTTTCATAAAATATTATTAATAAATTACTTTTCATTGAATATAAATGATTGTATTCATTTTTCATGAATACAATTGATATTTTTATAATGGTTTGAAAACTATTTTTTTCAAAACCTATAAATTTTCGATAAATGTATATTTTTATTTTCAAAGTAAATAAATTAAAATATTTATAAAATTATTTAGATAAAATGTACAACAATTTTGGATTCAGGATGTCAAAATTTTCTATTGGTGAATTTTTCATTATTTTATGAGACAATCAAATTTTTTATTAAAAATTAAATTACGTTTTATATATAATGCGGTTTATGACATCATAATGACACAATATTGATGTAATAAATTATTATAAAATGAATTTTCCACTAATATATATTTTAATATTAAAATATAGTAATTTTAGATTTGTTTGATAAATTTTATGGTTCCTTAGTGGACCCTCCAAGACATATAAAACATTGTTCATTTTTAAATGACTTATTTGACAGTGTGACTCACCTCAATAGAAAAATGATTAATATTTTAATTAGTTTGGATACTGGTCTTAAAAAATAATTTTATCTACACCCCTTTGGAAAACAACATGTGCTAAAACCATGGGATTATTTGTGGTATTGATTTGTTTAATTTGTTGTAACTAAACCCTAAATAATAAAGAATTCCCCCTCATTTCCTATATATACCCACTCAATATCAAATTCTGTTTCATTAAAAACCTTTGGAGCGAGATGAACCTCTTACCTCCTCTCACTAGAATTCTCCCAAGGATCCCCAAGCTACCCTCAAGCCCCTCTCAAGGCTCTCCCAAGCCATTGGGATCACACTTCCAAGTAAGGTATTTTATTTATTTCTCATTTTTCTCCAAATTTTATTATGGTGTTGTACCCTTGTATTTTCAAATATAAATGTTGTGGTATGGTTTTTCACCTCCCCCATACTTATTTAAATTTTTTTTTATGATGAGAGACCTATTTATCTCTAATTAATTCCTTCTATGTACACCTATTACCATACTGAAATTTCATATGGAATTTATCTCTCCATATTTACATTCATGAAATTAGTTAATATTATGCATCTAAATTCCATTACATATGTTGTGATAATATTTTCCATAACCACCTTTCTATCCATATCACGTATAAATTATGAGATACCCCTCTCTATCTCATCATAATATTTTATGATTTCAATTTGATGACATTACGTTGCCGAAGATACACCAAAATTTCCATGCCAAAATCATCATGTAAGTGAATACCTTACACATATATTTGTCAAGGGTATTCGCATTATTTGAACATGTACTTATCAATTGAGGAAATACATTTACGTATTCCACATCTCTATTTATTGTAATAAATTATAATGTTTAATGAATCCACATTTATGATATATGTGGAAAACATATGCAATGAAATGAAATGTTTATAATGCCTGCGTCTTGAAAGAGATCCAATGCGTTGGGTAAAGAATCGTATCAGAAAACTCCATGTGAAATGAGGGGTTACTCATTCTATTTCAAGTATAATGAGGGTTTAATAATATTACATGTGCAATGAGCCTTGGCTGATTCCAATATATTGATAAATTTTGTTTCCACATCTCCATGTTATGATAATCAAGATATATCATGCCTTTACGTTCATGTTTCTATTAGAATTCAATGATATTCCTATTGACTGACATGTACTTTATTTTTTATTTTATTCCTTGTTTACTACGTTAGAGGGCTTTATATATCACTCATTTCTTATCCATGCCCTCAGGTTATCCCAGGAAATTCTATGTACGAAGGATTGTTCTGGTAATGCTAAAGATGTTTTCAATAAAGATGCATATTTAATGTTTCACATTTTTATGTAATGTTATTAATCCCTAATGACACTGAAAAACTTGATATTATATGTTGAATCAAGTGAAATTTTATTTAATAATTTTATTTAAGTTTGAAATAAAGAGCATGGTTGTTATATGGATAGAGAACTGATGAGTGATCGGCTGCACCCTCCTCCAAGAAAGTCCACCCTATACTGCAAAGGTTCCCTTATCAATGGTGAAGGAGAACATGGACCCATCCTCGTGGGCACACTTCACTTTTCCCCAAAAACAGTCGATCTTAGCATGGACTATAGATAACCATTTCATACCCAAGATGATGTCTTGAGGGCTTGATGCTGCTAATAGAAGATCCCATCCCAAGATCTCGCCTCATTGAGTAAGCTCACACTACCTTCATGAGTGTTTAATTGTAAAATACCCTCCCATATTAGTCCATATCTATAAATATTGATATAATGGCTCCACAAGAATCTCCTAGCTCTGAATGAGAGTCACAAAAATGGAAGGGTGACTGGAAACTCTTTCTATAAGAACTTCATCTATGGTGGAGAAGACACATATCGTACCTCGAATATACTCCAATATGTAATGGTCCTAATCCTCCACTACCTAAATCGTAGATCACCCCAGTCTTCGTGTTCTCTGAGGTCGAGGTGGCCACCCTGGAGGTCGTGGAAGTAGTACCTCAAACCATCTCCCACTGCCTACTAATCGAACTACTCCCCTGTGAAATCTTCCACCCTACTACCCTCCCCACTCAAACCTATCCCTTTTTCTCAACAGTCCCTCTATTGTGTGTTGATTGTCTGTATAGTGGGTCCAGCATTCATGAGCCATGTGTACAAGCCCACTGCATGAGTAGAACACCAGGCTCCTCTACTGTCTCCCACTGTCCTGGTGGTCTCACACCACCGATCCTAAGTATTGGGGTCATTTACCAGATGATCAATCCCATTTGGGCCATTTAACCATCTATCAGCTACCTTCCATGTATGGCTTATCTACATTTCCACCAATGGTGGCACCCACTTTTGGTGCATTCTCTATGAGGAAGCTCTCTTCTAGTAGAGTTATCTCTAGTACTCCAACATCCATGAAAACGGCGAGTGACGACCAGTAAAACCTAATATTCTATCATATCCCCATCTTGAAGGCTTGATCTATGAAGAAAGGGTCTCTTACAATGTCATTAGTGTAGCAGGAAAGATCAGTGAACCTCGTTGAGTACTCAGCTATAACCATTTTTCTCAGCTGAAGGTGAAGAACCACCTGAATGCGCACCGAGCACAAAGTCACAAGGATGAACTCCTCCCAGAAAATCTTCTCGATGTCCGTTCAGGTGAGGGTTTCCTCATAATTCATCTATATGTTAATGCCCCACCCTCCCCCTACTGATCCTTGCAGAATGCTCATAGCTAGGACTTCAATCTGGTCAGGTGGTGTCCTCACTAAGCGGAAGACCCATGTCACCAGCTCTATCCAAGCCTCACGACCTAATGATGAATCTCTCCCCTGAATATAGGTGGTATATGTCCTTAAAACTCATTAAAGGAATTGATTTTGCGCATGTCCTCTTCCGGTACCACAATCCATAGATGGTGACCAATGGGTGGTGGTAGCACTAGTTCACCACCCGGTGGGGCAATCTCGAGAACTGGTCCTTGATTGGGTGACTCACCAATAGGCGGGATATCATCCCGACCAAGTATCAGAATCCTGATTGGCCATCCACATTGAGATATCTTAAAAAAGATCTAGATGGGTTAATGTCAATATATTATACCCGATGTGATTAGTCTTATACAAAATATCATAATGAGACAATTTTGAAACCAAACATTTTATGCATTGCACCAAAAAGTATAATTCAAGGTCCTGGTGTGTGGATACGTCGGTCACCGCCCCAATACTTGACACCCTGAATCTGAATGTGGGAATCCCAACATTTAATATTATTTCACCGAAACAAAAAAAATAAAATCTTTGTCTCTAAGGTATAACCTACCACCTTTGATACCACTTTGTCACAACGCATGCCCTAGTACCATGCCTTGACTACCAAAATCCTGTCTCCCGAAGGCCAAGGCTTCGCGACAAGTGAAAAAGATGTCAACATTTATGTGGGCGGAATTTTATTTGGTACCAGTACAAACACACAGACGTCCCATAAACAATAAAGGGAAACAATTATACCATTAAAAACGTGTTCCATACAAGTAAAACTAGAAAATGAATGGGACTGAATTCAATCCCAACAAGGACAAACTAGAAAACAAGAATGTACAGAAGAACCTCTTGATAGATACCCACTAAGATCATCACCTGATAGTAAGAGTAGAGTAGCTACTGTATGATGTAGGAGTATGGCTCTTCTTCCCGATCTCATTGGGCCCAACCCGGTCCTAGGCCACCAAGTCTTTTGTCGCAATTTGTGTCATCTTCACAAGGCACAACATGTGTGGAAAAAGCCTATCTAGGGGGTGAGTAATATAGTACCCAGTGTGGGGCCCCAGACCACTAAGGAGAAATACCAAAAAAAACACTAAGGAAATCCAAAATGTAAGGCCAAAAAGAAATGATAGCTCACAATAGGTATAATCTGAAGCATAGGGAATTATTTTCATCAGTTATATAGAATAACATTTCGTTATGTTGATGGAATAATCCCTAATGAGTTGCAGATGTATTACAAGAAACATAGGTTCACAAGGATGTTGCTCGTCTTCTTAGCCACTATGGTCCACATTCCTCTACCAGACCACTGAGGTCCACACAGCTGCAGGTCTACTAGGCCACCGAGGTCCACACAACTACTTGTCTGCCTGGCCACTAAGGTCCACACGGCTGCTTCTCTTCTTCAGGATTGATCATGGTAGAACCACTCCCCAATACATAAATTTAAATTTAAATTCCTTTTAAGTCTCCTAACAACATACCAAAAGATCTACCATGTAGAGAGGGTCCCAACACCACAAAATTCTGATCAACTGGAAGCCCAATTTGCAAGTTGTTTGTGTTTTAGTAATCGGGGGTCGATTGCGTCTGGACCCATTCCAACTAGACAAACCTGGTCTATGGTCCCATATACCCTAATTTGTTTTGACTAACCCTACCTAACCAAGGTTGGGTCAATGATGGTCAGATCTAGCCTGGCCAGTAGTCCGGGCCTAATGGTTCTCACTGGAGTCGACCCAGTTTAGTCAAGGGTCCTGCGTGACTGGTTTCCCGGTGACCCGAACTCATCCGGCCTTGCCTGAAGGGCATGAGTTCGAACCGCTGGCTCATGTCCAGCATTATGTCATAGGTCCAATGCACATGTGTGAGTCCGACCCACTACGCATAGTAACAGTCGGGCCTACTGGCAGGGGGTGCGTCCCACCAGCAGAAGCCTTGTTCTTCTATGCCAGACCGGTGGTTTGGGCCTAGGACACAGAATCTGTTGTCGTGTCCCGTCCATGCCCCACGGCTTGACTATGGGTCATCCATCTGTTGTGGTCAAGTGATCGTGGCTCGCCCGGGTGGACCCGACATGGGCCAACACCTCCACGCGGAGCGAGACTAGTGTCGCCTCTACCGCAGCTGACGGGCCACAACATCCTCCAATGCAGCGGGAATGGGCACGCCACATCCTCTAGTGCATCCAGTGAGGGTCGTCCGCCTCATCCAGCACGCGAGTGCCCTACGGTGGCGTCTCGTCCCCCACTCGTCTAATGAGGGCCGACCACCATTGCCTCACTGGTGGTGCCACACCTATGACACATTCGGTGGGCCACCAGGTCTGCTCCGATGGCCTGATCTCTAATTTTTCTACACCATCAGGTCTCTCAGGTCACCTCTATCACAACCTTGGTCCCAAATTCCTCTTTCCACAACATGATGATACAACCAAAAAGAACATACGTGTAGAGTTAGCTGATCCTTGTTCATGTCCGGCTGCCCCATCTGCATTAGTGGTTCAAAACATGGGGAGACTCGGGAATTGTAATTCAATAAAAAAAAGTGATAGTTTAAACCTAGATAAGGAAATACCAAAAACTCATCCTTTCTGCAAGTATGTATGATTTGAAGATCAACTTGTTCTTGGGTTGATCAATGTTCATCATTTAGAAAAAAATTACAATGAAGAGAAACATTAAACAAGTTAAATCTCATACCTTGATTGAGGATATATTACTGATAAGGAAAAAAGCTCCGAGCTATCATCGATCTTTGAACTGTTATCTTTCATCGCCATTTTTCTATGGCGCTCTTCATTATTCATTGCATATGAAATCTGTGAGTGGTTAATTAGCGAATCATCCTCCAGTTAATTTTCATATCTCCAACATGTCAAACAAATAAAAATGAAACATGTCACAATGTTTTAGTTATGCTGTGATTCCACATCATAAAATTTCTTCATTTATGAAACATCATATCTATTATGCATCATTTAATTCATCGCCACACTATGGGTTTATGATCCATTAATTATTCTATTAATGCGCCTCAACATCGCATCGAAGCGTCACTGTGTCACCACTTTCTAGTCTATGAAAAGAAATAAAATATATGTTTGAATCTTTTTTAATTCTATTCTGAATCGTCCAGAAATTAATCTTTCCATTTGGCCATTGAAATCAAATATTAATTCCTTTCTAGGTGAATCTCGCCATTCTATGATCAATAGTTCCCTCAGATTATTGATTCGAGGTGTGGTTCAATAGATATAAAAACCAAGTCTCAATTTACTTAAGTTGACAAAACAATGTTCAAAATTTCATTCTGGGCTCGCTGGGTCTCAGAATCACATTCCTTAAGAGCATGTAGACTAAAATAATTCCATATAATTAAAAACAATTACACAGAAATTCTGTTACATTACAATAAATGGACATAATTAATCTCCACATTTAAAACCATTCAATATAAACACTTTCCTTAGTTTTATTTCCTAAAATATTATATTAATGATTAGTGATTGATTACCTCGCTAGAGATTTTAAATATATTTAGTTACATATGAAAATTTTTATCCTAATCAAAAGTGTCAAGATAGATTTCAACTTTAATATTTGAAACCATGATTTCATATTCAGTTTCCATTATCACATTACCACTATAGTCTCTACATGAAACTATACCTATATATAGTAATAAAAATAATCCAAAAAACTAAGAAATGTGAACATCAGTCATTTAATGTTACATGAATATAATTATAAAATATTTAAAACTAATTTAAATGTTGATGTCCCTATATTTCTTTGTCATTCTAAAAAAATATTCTTAAAATAAATAAAAATCATTAAAATTAAAAAGGTATATTGTTAAAAAAACCCAAACATTGACCATATCTCCCATAACATGTTCCAGTAGTTGAATTCTTCCAATCTCATTAAATATAAAAACTATAATAGAAATCCAAAATTGGTCATTTAGAAACTAGGTAACGAAATATAAATAGAAAAATGGTAAAAAAAATTTAACATCGTTTTAATAATACATATTTTGTAACCACATATTGTAATACTAGATTTTTCATCCATTGGATGATAAATAATGTTGTGTATTGGTAGGTAATATATATTGTGAGGTCATAAGAATTTTATAGAATAAATTTATTCTTTGGGAACAAATCATGACTCATGAAAAGGGATCATACCATGGGTAAAGATGCGTGAACAAATCATGGGGATATGTTTAAGGATAACAATGTGAATTATTAAAAATATTATTGTATATTTGGGTATCCTTAATTAAATTTAAGGGTCACAAGAATTATATATAAAGGACGTATGAATGATACCTCAGGGATACCTTATTAGTGTTCCAAAATCTATAGATCATCAAGAAAAATTATGACATACTAATAATGAAGTTCATGTGTAGTTATAAATTTGATAAAACAAAAATAAAAAGGTTAAAACACAATTATAAGAACTAAAACATAATGGTTAGACCATTAATAATGTTTTGGATATTTGAATGTTAAATTTTTGGTTGTCATAGAATAAAAAATATATTTTGGGAAATAAAACATTAGATAATTCCACAACATGTCTAACAATGAAAGAAAATGTATGGATGAACAATCATGTCATATGACATTAAATGTTGTCAGAAAATTAGATTTTAAACTACAAAAAAAAATTTATATGTGATGAATTCATACTCATATGAATATTTGAAGTTATTTAGTAAACAATTTTACATACCATTTGCATATATATTATGGAGATTCATTTGGATATAATTAAATAGATGGATATTAAATGAAGGATTTTTTAATTTGGTTTAAACCATATTTTTGAATACAAATTTAAAAATCCCTAGGTTATATTTGAACCTACTATAAAAATGAATTTTAGAGAATGAACATAGTTTATTATTAAGGTGTAATGTGGACTAAAAATGTTTTCTAATTTTTTAATTATATGAAATTGTGTAATGAAGTGTGATTTGATATAATTATAATAAATATTAGTATTTAAAATTAAAAGTTACTATAAATATCATTTAAGTCCAGGATGTGGATATTAGAAAATTACTATGAAATCACATTGATGTCAGGTGTGGTAATTTCTACTATTATATTTTACGAGTTTGACCTATTGGAAAACATTATATCTTTTATATGCCCATTGGAATGTAGTGAGTGGAAAAGAGAAATATTCCATAAACATTGGATATGATGTATTATTTTTATAATAATTTTAATCAAAATATAGTATATTAGATACTTTTTTTCATATCAATACATAATTGATATTTCTTTAATGGTTTTATCCCATTGTAATTGAACCATGTAGACCAAATGTCCCCAGGATTCATTATTTTTATGAATTTTCATGTTCATGTTTGTGTCCACTATGATATAATCATTTTTATTTTTTGAGAATGTTAGGATAATATCTAGTTAAACGTGAAGTGAGAATAAATATCATGTAACCTTTATTTTCCCATATCTGCATGTTTATTTGATCCTATGCTACCAAACATTTTATCTTAAAATCAAATTATTTTTTAGTGAATCTGTAAGAGAAATCAATCATTATGGTAAATGATGTAAATAAAAATGGAGTACCCTTATTTGATGGAGAATATTACATGGGAAAAAATAATATAATGAGATTTATTTTAGGATAAATTTCGAATTATGTTTACTAGGTAGTAGTTAATTTTATTCATGTAAATGAATATATTATAATATCATTTCTAGATAAAGATAAGGAAACATTAAATTATGATACAATGACTTCAAGAGTATTTTCTTGAGCATTCTGAGAACAAATATATAAAAACATTGCTGACTTTTAGTATATAAAAGTAAATTTTTTGAATGATTTTAATGTTTTTGGATGTGAGAATAATAGGATTGAGGAAAATATAAAAATTCATCGTAATGAATTTGATTATTTGGAGATGATTTAATGTCATAATATTTGTATTTTATTTAACCCTGCCTATTGAAGTCATTGTGGGATATTTTTTGGACATGTAACTGTGATGGAATATGATGATATAGTTAATAATACAATACTAATATTCCAAAAAAGAACTACAAACTTTATGTTTTATTGTTTTTATAAATAAATCATTGGATAATTTTCCCTTGACAATCTATATAATATTTCATCCACACATGAGATGTGGGTGATGTAGGAATGTTCATTAGAATATTTATTAAACCAAATATATTTTAAATATTTATATAAGAATGATATTCCTGATACTAAAATTATAGAATATGTTAGTGATGATATATTTATTCTTGTGGAACTTATTTTTAAGATATAAAAAATATGATTATAGAGTAATATATATTTAATATGATTTTGATAATGAAATGATTAAAAATTGTTTCTAGGCATCCAAAAGTATTTTGTAGAGAGTATGGTCAAATAGAGTTTAAAAAAATGTTGAATTATGTTTTACAATATAAAAACCTATTATTAGGAAATTTAATTGGATAAATGATTAGTATAATGGTTTTGTTACGAAAACAAAAATTTTATCATGAGAAAGGTCATTTATATTTTGTGATACTAAATTTTTCTTAGATACATTATTATCTACTATAAATTATTCGGAGAAATCAAAATTTGATGTAGATTTGGAAAATAAACTTGATGGAGTTGTTAATCTCATCTTGGGATTGGAAGTGTATCATGAGAATAAATTACTATAAATAAATATGTAAGTGGATATTATACGATTATTGAATGGATACTCATGTTATTTTGTTTATACTGAAGATTAAATTGATCTCCCAATGAATATTAATGAAAAAGATGAATGATATCAAGTAAAAGATGAAATATAATTGAAATATTTTAGAAATAAAGAATAACTACTTATGGTCATTGATGATTTTATTTTTATTATAATGGATAACACTAATAAGATTGAAACACATAAAGTGTATATTTTATATTCTGAAAAATTTCATGAGTATAAAATTAAAATAGATCAGTGTTGGATGAATATAAAAAATTTAAATTCCCTATATGATGTTTTATAGGAAATGGAAAAATTCGGAACTAAATTATTAAATAATGTGTTTTATATTTTGTAAATCCCCAACATTCTAAAGTAGGAACAGTGTATTCGATATCATTAATTAAATGGAACACTAAGATTACAAGGGAATATAATATCCCAAAATATAATAATATAATTAAAATTTATTTTAAATTTAATTTATTATATATCATGAAATACACACAACATTGATTTAGCGTATGTCACCCGAAATAGCTTCTTTCATCACTGGATTGTGTTGCACGAAAGACTGAGATTTACCAAACAATAATATATTATTAAAATATTATTATTTAATAAAATTAGAAAATATGTAGCTATTATATTAGTAGAAATGAATAATATTAACTAACTTAATATAATATGTATTCAATAGAAAATATAAAATAAAATCATTGGATAAATATTAATTAGAAATGAATATTATAACTAATATAATATAATTGGTATGTTTATATGGAAAAATATTTCTATGCGCACAAAGATTTTTTATACTAATAAATTAAATTAATTACGATTTGATATTGATATTAATATATATATATATGTGTGTGTGTGTGTGTTTTATTAAATTTATTATTTTTAAAATTCATCAATTCTTTTATGCATTAGAAAAATAAAAAACCAATATTATACATAAAACCCAATATATTAATTAAGGATAATTTTCCACCTTCAAATGGAGAACCTATTTTATTGAAATTTTTTCACTTTTATAAATATAAATTGTAAAAATTAACTTAATATTGAAAATTTTAATATAAAAATTATTTTGGGGTGAATTTTGTTTCTGATGTTTCATTTTTGATGAATATTGAAAAATAAACAATTTTAACCCATATCTACTTTTTCATCTAATTTATTTATAAATATAAATTAGATTTTAAATTATTTTTTATGTTTATTTAGATAAAATTATTATTAATTAATACAATTAATGTAATGGGAATCAATTTAACTAATAAATTGGGTATAAAAACCTATCAAACTTTTAAAAATATTATTTAAAAACATATATTTTCATCCTTTATGGGATATTAAATTTTACATAATCTCTTACATTTCAGTGATTGTTATTTTTAAAAATTTATTACATATTTATAATCATCATATTATTAATTTATAAAATAGTATAAATATTATTTTATAAAATTAATATTAGTGAATGTGATTAAATTAATTACAGCGATTATGAGTAAAATTAGCTCAACAAGGGACTTAATCTTAATCATAACGAAAAATTGAAATAGAAACATGTCTAAAAACCATTGGATGGTAATCTTTCGACCCCATACCTTTTTGGTTTAATTTTTACTATTATTTTATCCCCATGACATGGGATAACATTGGTGCATTTCTATTTCCAATAATTTACAAGAGTGCCACTACTCCCCCACTGTAAAAAGCTTCATCCCCTCCAATATCCTCAAACCTCTAAAGCCGCATTGGCTCAACAAAAGTCTTAAAAGTTAGCTCATAAACATATCTAAACCCATCGTAGAAGTCTCCCATTAGTCTGGAATCCATCTAAGTATAAATCATAATGAAATCATTAAGGAGTAACCAAAATAAAAGGTCACATTATTCCGCAAGATATTTCATTTTATTTTCATTATAGACTCCTTAAATTATACATATTTCATGAATATATAATAAAAATAGAATCTAAAATATACTGATATTTTTTTATTATAATTTATCAACCTATACATTAAAACATTTAAATTTAATGTTTAAAAAACTCTTCCATTATGTGTATGGTGAACTGCAGCCCCACGAAACGACGGTTGCTTGTTTTTTCATTTCCATCTATCATGGTGTTAATTATAATGGAAATGATGTTTATATATGATATATTTGATATTTATAATTTTTTTATGCACATATAAATTTTATATAGAATATATCCTTAATCATTCCATATTGTGTAAATACTATAACATCGTTTGTGGATGTTTGGACTACCACCACCTCAAAGAGATGTGATTTGTTCACACATACATGTTACAAAAAATGGATGATTTTAATAAAATAATTTAAAATATAAGAAATTTATATAATTTTGAAATTATAATATACTTATATATTATTTATATTTCATTCTGTTAAATTTAAAAATGAAATGACATATCGTTCATGCATACATATGGCCTACAATCTATATGAAAAGTGCCTTTAAATTATTATCATAAAATGTAATTGATTATTATAAATAAATATATAATGTATAGATTTTATAATGAAATTATTTCTTAAATTATTGATACCATGGAACCTTTATTGAAACAACAAGTAACAACTCAAAAAATACTTGAAAAATAAGACAATTAACAATAAAAATAGTGAAAATAAAAAACTTTTACTGACAAATAGGTAATAAGATATTTTGAAAAGATCATATATGAAATTACAAGTTTGAATATGGTTATATAATAAGTTATTAACATAATTAAAACCATTATTAAGGAGTTTAATGGATATTCAATGAAAAGGAAATGCTACATAATGGATTGTATTTTCTCTTTTCATCCCAAGGGGCATAAGCCATTTTCGCAACATACTTCTTTCTATCATGTATGTACTTCCACTTTTGATATATTATATCTTCAATTTTATTATATTTAGATAATTTAAACCTTTAATTTAATTTTATTCATATATGAGGCTTTTGATTCAAAATTTTTAATCTGGTATGGGACACTTTCGAATATTTAATGATTATTTTCCTCAGGAATAATTTTAGTGATCTTCAAATTTTATTTCAATTCCACGTGGATTAATTTATATTTATGAACCTAATTTCGTATATATGGTGTAAATACCAACAATTTGATATGTGATTTCATGATTTAGACGTTCATTATGGCATTATTAGTTTTAATTTCAATTATTTCAACAATGTTAATTTACACATAAAGATACATAAGTTGAAATGAATTTCTCAGCCCAATTTCATTTTATCAGGTTATAGTACTTCATCATTGTCACTAATATTATAGGATTATGTTTGAAATATTTGTTTATAACTATTTTTTTCTTGACACTTTATTATGTGGAATTGCAATTGAAAAAGAAAATATACTCATTGACTGATTCTGAAATCAATATTATGGTATTTTTAATGGTTTCCTTCACTATATCATTTTTCTCGAGTTTTTTATACTTATATTTACATTGGATTAAATTACTTGATTGTTTTTCAGTAAAACCATTAATTTTTTACTTATATGATTATTCATGAACTTTTTCAAATATAAGTACCATTTTTCAACTCTTTGGTACAAAAAATGTTTTTTAAAAATACAATACAGAAATGTCAACATCAATTATCTCTATATTTAGAGAACCTATTTTATTCCAAAAATTCATTCTTCTAAAAATATATTCAAATTTTAACCATTAAATATGATTTTTTAAATAAATTGTTACACATATTTACTTTTATCATTTTTTAAAAAATAATATTCTCGTTTCATTCCAAACAAGGCATTTTTATAACCATTTTACCATAGAAAAATGAATGTTCTTTCTACCTCATATGGAATGTATGGATTTACAAGTCATAATTTAATTGAGTCTTCATTGCATGTTTAAATGTATAATTATTAAATAAATTTTTTCCAATAGTGAAATTCAATGAAATTTGTTTTCATAAGGATTTCAAAAACAATCGAATATTTTTTTCGATAATAATTTTAATAGATATTTTTATAGTATATAAATTCATCAAAGACAATAACTGTTCATTTCTAGTCCAATTTTAATATGTCTCATTTAGAAAATACTCATTCTTCCTCTACTTGTTTTATGATTGATTTGGATGAGGAATGTAATGTTATTCATTTCATTGATTCATTTAGTCACCTAGAAATATTAAACAACTTAATTAAAATTAATGAAGAATTTACCTAAATATAAATTTAATTTTTCAATGATATTATTATCTACTAAATTGTATAATATTATTCATATAGTTTTTACTTTGAATTTTATTTTTTTATTTGGGTAACTATTGATAATTGTTTATTCTTCATTCAATACACATATTTGATAAGTCATATGGTTTATGAATGAAATCAATACTCAATATGGGGAATAATTTTGAAATGAAATTATGGGTGGGGCTTATACATTATACATCCCCTCAATGCATTATAGTCTCATGAGGCAAAATTAGTTAGTTAAAAAACCATTGGGTTTGCATACATGTATAATAGATGAATTTCTTCTTAAATACTTAAACATTATTGAGGATATATCATGATGGTGTAATAGTTAATGTATTAGTTACAAGAAATCAAATAATTAATCATTACATTAATATTAATAAATATACATTTTGTCCAGGACATTTGGCATCAGCATAACTTTGGATTCATTAAATTATAGTTTCATTTATTAAATGGATCATGTTTTTAGTTTCCTATCGTTCCATTTTTAGTTTTTGTTATGTAGTTATTTTATTTTCTTTAGATTCCATATATATTAATAAAAATAATAATTATACATGTCCATCTTAGTTTAGTGATATCAGGTTATGCGTGTTCAAGTTATTTACCTTGACAATTGAACATTTTTATTTATTCGTTATTTATTCAACTGTAAATTAACATAATCATAATTTGTGGTATTTATTATTATTTTTCATTTCCCCATGAACTCAAGATGTATACTATGAAATCCATGAATTAATATTCTTTATGGAATGATGTTTTTTAAAAATAATGTAATTTGACTAATAATTTGTAATACAAGACTCATGTATAAAAATAATTTACAGAGACTACTAAATTGATTGTACGTTAGTGATGTGATTTACTAGTATCTTATGTAATTGTAATGGTTTCATGTCATCAGCTTTGATCATTACTTGGGTCAGGATTCTATTTTTTGTATCAAATATACCTTTTTAGATACTTTATAAATTGATTTAGAAAACATAGATTAGAGAACATATCTCAACGGTATAATTTTATATTAAGTATAAAATAAAATCATATTTTTTCACTTAGATAGTGAGTATGTGGTTCTTCCTAGAAAAACATCCTTGTCTAGATACAAAAACTGGATATAGATATGGCACAGCTGTACCTATGAGTAATAAATCTCAAAAGGTGTTTCAGGCCTGAGTTGACAAAACATGGTACATGACAACAGGCTATAATGAAAACCTTGAATGACACTCCTATAAGATATTATATGGATAGATAAAATTATTTAATAAATCCTAATGAAGGAATTATGTATATAATAGAAATTAATGAACTAGGATAACCTGATGGTGTTTTAGATTGAAGATAAAGAACATGATTTTGAAATCATATAAATGATAATATGGATAATGTCTAGATCATGGAAACAACAATACAGAAAAAATTGATGAAGTATTTATGTGTTACGGTTGTGTTGAATACCTTAGTTAAAATTATATTTAGTGAATAACCTTATTTCAAGTATTTCCATCATATTTATTTTGAAAATTATATTGACTTTTTTATTGAAAAGGACAACATATATGCCAGATGAAAAATGAATCAAATCAGATAAGGCACGTGACATGAACCCAAAACCGAATGATGACATGGGTGTGACACAAACCACTATCCTACATGATTTCCTGGATAAAGTTTAATTGTTTTTAGTTATATTTTTGACAAAGAAATGTTAATTATGAAAAAGAAGAATACATTTGAGGATTAGATATTAATTTATTAAACATATATTTTTTAATGAATCATTATGGAGAAATGGAAGGACTTGTCACTATTTTATTGGCATTATGATATTTTAAAATTGTATTTTAGTACATAAATCATTAAATTTAATTTTTCGATACCCATTTCATGATATAAGGGGGAAAGTAAATTGTTTTTAAAAAAGAAAATATACAGTTTTTCATATAAAAATAAAACATATAACGCAATTAAATTTCTTTATATTCTTTTTCCATAAATTAATTTCTCAAAATTATGAAAATTATGTTAATTTTACATACATATATTTATTTATTTTCCTAATACCATATTTTTTGAACATATGGTTACCTAAATAATCAATGTTGAATGGATTTTAGGCACTTAACATTCCTTTGAATATTAAAATATATATGATTGATGAACTTAATTAATCTATATAAATATTTATGTTTTTCCTCCATATATGGATCTCAAATATTCGTTACTATTCTTTTTTATAGAGATAAAATTATATGTTATTCCATGTCATCTTTAGGCATCTAAATATCTGTTAAAAGGATGATATTTTATTATCTCGTTTAATGATATTGGATTTAACAAAAATTAAATTTTAGAAAATATATCTCTAGCCATGAGCTTAAATTGAAATGAAACAATATAATTAATGTGGGTAAAATGTAACGCCACAAAATATTAAATTAGGATCATTTTATTTGATAGATTGAATGAAAGAAAAAACCTAGAACATAATGGAATATAAAATCCAAATAATTTCTAATAAATTAACTATTTAAAATAAATTGAACATATTTTATAGCTTTCAATGCATGGAAAAATGAGTTATTGTATGTCACATGTGACATCAAGTTTCATCAATGTATTCCATTACATGTGAGACCGAGTTTTACCAAACTATAATAGATTATTAAAATATTATTATTTAATATAATAATATATAACCAAGCTTTTAAAATAGTTGTTGTGAATATTCACAAATAAATTATAATAATAAAAGGTTTACAAAAAATTTAAAAATTACTCATTGATTAAAAATTAACTATAAATGAATATTAGAAAAAACTGAATATAATGGGAATGTTTGTATGAAAGATTATTTTTAAGCTCACAATTCTTATTTATCAGAATGTTTTTAATTAATTAAAATTAATGAGTGATATTAATTTAGTGTGTATATATATATATATTTATTCAACCAAATATTTTTTACATTAATATATTTTATTTTATAATTAAAATCAAAGAGAACCCAAAACAATACACATAAAAACCAATATTTTTATAGCATCACTTTTATTTATTATTAATGGAAAACCTATTTTAAATCCACTTTTTTACAATTTTATTATACATATATGTAAAAATAAACATAGTTAAATTAATTGGAACATAAATTCTATATTATAGATTAGTTTTTGTATTTTCCTTTGAAGTTTTATTTCGGGATGAATAGTGATGAAAAATGAATTTTATCTAAAAACTGCTTTTTCTTCTAAAATTATCATAAGGATAAATAATATTATAAATTATTTTATATGATTAATTAAATAATGAATTTATAAATGACCCCAAATATGTTTATTATAATTAATATCACATTGATATTTTTTACAAAAAATGTAGGAAAATGGTGAGCATTTTTATTTTAAAAACTCGAATTGTGGTCTCTTATACAGACAAAATATTTAAATTAATGTATGTCACATATATGATTTTAAATTGAAAATTGGATTTCATATTTTAAATAAGGATAATTTATAATGTCACATATGCTTAAATTTTATATTTTTGTAAATATTATTTAAATTGATTAAATATTTTTACAATGATTAGGAGGAAAATTCGCTTACCAATGTACTAAAGATTAATCATAAGGGAATAATTCACCTTAAAACTAATTAAAAGATAGTGGATTAAACTATTTATACCCTATATTCCATTTTTTTTAGTTTTTATTATTAAGGGATCTGTATGGCATTGGGAAAATTGTGGGTGGAATTCAATTACATAATATTTATAAGAGCGCCACTCCTCCTCCACTATAGAATGTCATCCCCTTGTCCCACATCATCAAACCACTAAAGACACTATGGATTATAAAATATGTACTAATGATGCTCTAAAAAATACATGAATTAATCCAATAAGACTCACTTTTTTCTATAATCCATCCAAATCATCCACTTGGTGAAAACCCAAAAAGCGTTACCCGAATATGTTTTTACATTATTCGACAATATATTTTGTTTAATATTCATTATAAAATACATGAAATGTATTTATTTCATTATTATGAAAGAACAGCGGTATCCTAAATATATGAATATGTTTATATTATATTTGTTCTACCTTCATATACACACATTTTCATCTAATGGTTATTGAACATACTGTTGATTTGTACGGTGAATGACCTGCACACAAAATAATGATTATTCTATCATCCTTTACCAACATCAATGGTAGGAATTATAATGGAAACAATATTTATACATGATATATATGAAATTTATATTTTCTTGATGTTTATTTTAGTAATATATAGAACATGAAAATATTTTTTCCATTTTGTTTAAATACTACAATTTCGTTTGTTGAGGTGTCCACTACTTCCCCATCAATGATATTTGATTCATTCACTCTATACATGGAATGTATAAAGGATGGGTTTAATAACCGAATGTTATGTATATCATATTAATATGGTTATAAAATTATAATTTACATATATATCATTTATATTTCATTAATTTAACGTGGAAAATAATAGAATGTAGCATTAATGAGTATGTACGGACAATCGTCTCCATGAACATTATATTTCATTTCTAATATCCAAATGCTATGAATTATTTTAAATACATATATAAATCAGTTATATGATAATAAAATTATAGTTGAAATATTATATATTATTAATACATTAAAATAAAAATAGTTAAAAAGTAAAACCAAACTAAAAAAACTAGATAATTGAAACATTAAATTGTGAAAATAATAAAATTTTATAGACATGTGGGTAAAATGATATTATAAAAACATCATATATGTAATTATATATTTAATGAAGTTTCTATAATAAGTTATGATCATGATTATAACATTCATAGTATTTATTATAGGATGTTAACAGAAAATAAAATTCTCGGTAAGGGATTCTTGGCTCAGTTTTTGTTCCGTGAGGCATACAACATTTTCACCACTTACGTATTTCTGTAGTGTATCAACTTCCCCTTTTGATATAATATATCTGGAATAATTTTTTCTTAATGGGTTTAAAAAATTAATTTCATTTTATCCCTTTATGAGTCTTAATATTAAAATGACTCAAATATGTATGTGACACTTTGGAATGCTTAAATACTATTTTCTTCAAAAATAATTTTAATGATCCTTTAATGGAATTACCATTCCTTTAGGTAGAAATTATTTTTGGGCACATAATTTATTATATATGGTGTAGATACTGAAAATTTGATATATAATATCCTTATTCATTCATTATTACTATTTTTTCATTATTAATTTTAATTATTTCATCAAAGGGTATTTTGACAAAATGTTACCCAAGTGGAAAAGAATTTCATAACCCAATTTCTTTTCATTGGGTTATATTACTTCATTAATGTTATTAATGTTGTATGATTATGTGTTTAAAAAAAATTTACTACTAATTGTTTTTCCACATGTTTAATGTGTATCTACATTTGACTCATAAAATCTACTCATTTATTTATTCTCACATCAACATAATGGCATTTTCACAGGTTTACATCACAATATCATTTTATTCAGTATTATTTATACCTTCATTTTAATTAATATAAATTAGTGTAGATTTTTCTAGTAAAAACATTAAAATTCTACTTCAATGGTTTTTCATGACCTTTTTCGAGTATTTGTACCATTTTCCTACTCATTAGTCATCAAAATGTTTTAGAAAAAAGTTTTTATCAGAACATGACATCATTTATATCTTCAGTTAGGGAACCCGTTTTTTTATAATTTTTTTTAATGAAATGTTTTACAAATTTTTTTTATCATCCCAAATTGATTAATTAAATCCATTTCTTACCATTTTTTTGTTTAATAATGTTTTGAAAGTAATATTCTTGATTCATCCTGAGCAATGTATTTTTATATCCATTTTACTATGAAAATGGGATGTTAATTTTACTTTATATGAGATTTATAGTCATACCCACCATCATTTTGCAAAATCTCCTTTTATTTGATTAAAGGATACTTTTTAATGAATTTTTTTTATAAAGTTATTTTCAAAGAAACGGATTTCAATAGTTTTATTTTAAAAAAATTATATTCCTTAAAAATGTTTCAATGTATTTTTATATAGTACAGTTTTTCATGATCAGAAAAAAGCATTTATTTTTACTCTAATTGGGTTATATTGAATTAATAATTCCCATTTTCATGTTGTGGATGGTTTATCATTGATTTTCCTAAGGAAATTATTGAAATTCACTTCGTCAATTTCTTTAGTCCCCTTGTAATATTCAATTTCATGGGATCATTATACAATGGTTTCATCATAAATATCCATATCATTTTTCATGGTTATGATTATGTTTTTAACTATATACATTATTTCAAATATTATTCACATTGAAATTTATTTTATTAATGGTGGAAATATTGTTAAATAAGTAATCAGTATTCAATAAAAATATTTTGTAAAAAATAATGTTTATCAATTAAATTGATCGGTCAATATGAGGAATGAATTGGACCTGATTTTATGGGTAATGCCCAGACATTATTATTGAGTAAATAAGGTTTTACTTATGAATTTTCCATTCCTTATTTTTTTTGAATCACAAACACCATATATTATAGCAAATCTGATTTTACCATATATTTTACTTCTATAAGAAAAATTTACAAACCCAAGGAAATCTACCCTTACATAGACTTCATTGTTCATATCAATATTTTTCAAAAGTATAAAAATATGATTAATATCTAAAACCTTGGAATCGTATAATACATAGATATGAATCATTTTGTTTTAGGATATGAATTACTGTTACGATCTTTTATGAAGTTCTACTCTGAATTCCCTGTAATGAACATTAATGAAGTTCAACTCTGAATTCTGATTACGAACTTGTATAAAGTTCTAACTATGAATTCTGATGATGAATTCTGATTACGAATTCTCAATACAAATTCTGATGATGATTTATGATTACCAATTCTCATTAAGACTTCTGATGATGAATTCAGATTATGAATTATCATTTTGAATTCTGAAGACAAATTCTGATTTCAAATTCTCATTACTAATCATGATGAAGAATTCTGATTACGAATTCTCATTAAGAATTCTGGTGATGAATTCTGATTACGAATTCACATAATGAATTCTGATGACAAATTATGATTATGAATCCACATTACAAATTCTGATGATGAATTCTGATTACGAATTCTCATTATTAATTCTGATGACAAATTTTTATTATGAATTCTCATTATGAATTCTAATTGTGAATTCTGATTACGAATTATGGATATGAACTTGAATAAAGTCTATCTCAAAATTCTTTTGATAAACAGAATTCGAATATCCTTGTATTATAGACTCCAAATTTATTTTTGGTTAGACTCCGAACATTTATTTTCTTACATTTTGAATATTCGAGTTTGGTTATGATTTCACTTGATATATTATAAAATGATGGCATGCCTTCAGTTATCAACTAACCGTTATTTGAGTGATATGTGTATAGGCCCTTCCAAAATTCAATGAAAAATATGACCATTTGAGGAGGGATCCGACCATTGGAGCTGTGCCTATAAATAGGAGATCATTTGAAAAGAACTCAACACTTGACAACATCTTTGACAATCGTGATTATATGCTGTTAAAGTGATATCTAGAGAGAGAGGCTCTTATAAAATCTCAATCTTTGTGCAAAAATTTTGAACGGCTTGTTCAAACATTGCATTGGGCAGATTGGCTTCGTGCGACTCTGATTTTTGCTGTGTACATTCAAGGACTTCCGGGGATAAGAAGGAAAAGGTGTCAACTACCTGCTAGTTGAGGGCTTGTGGGGATAGAAAGAGAAACTCAGATCTTTTATCGAGGTCTTACCCTGGTGTGGGTAAGACAGACTTTCTTGAAAGTATAAATCAAGGGACATCTTAACCAGGGTTGTTGGATACCCTTTTCTTTGGGTTAAAAGAGTTATTTTTTGTTACTTGTATTATTACTTCTTTGTTTTCCGATGTGAATTTGTATTGTTGAGGAAAGTATAACTTCCTTATACTTCCTCATACTTGTATTGTGATTTAGTAATATTCTATATGATTTAATGTAGAATCTTAGTTGGTGTCAACTTCTGTTATGTTTGATTTCCAGAATCACTTTTCTGGAATCAAGCATGGTATTATAACTTAGAGGTCTTGTGAATTATCTTGTTTAACATTGTTAAAAATAACCATCTTTAAAAGTTCCAAATGAAGTTTTAATGTAAAATACACCCACCCTCTTGTATTTGAGCATCTCATGTTTACATATTCTATCGTACATTTGGTATTTAGAGTATATCATACTCACATACCATCTAACAATTGGAATCAGAGCATTGGTTCAATCTGAATTAATCTCATGATTAAATTTATAAGATAATACTCATGTATTATAGAGTATATCATACTCACATAAAATCAAACAATTGGTATCAAAGGGTGGTTTAATCTTAATTAATCTCAAGATTAAATTTTGAAGAGAATACTCAGAATTGATTTTCCGGAATCATATTTTCTGAATTCAATTTTTTTGGAATCTATTTTTCAGAATCACATAGTTTGGATTCAATTTTTTTTGTCTTGTTCAATATTTTCCTTGTTTATGATATTTTCTCTTGTTTATAAACTCATACTACTAACACGTTTGTGCACCAAAGATTTTCATAAGAATGGAAGGTTTAAATGTTGGTTCTATTGATAATCTAAATCCTACCGGACCTATTTTTTTGATGGAAATGATTATGAGTACTGGAGAGATAGGATGAGGAATTTTTTTATCAATACTGGAGTTGACAACTATCTTATGATGACTGGAGATTTTAGGATTCCAGATATGGAATTGAGAACCGTTACGAATCAAGAGAAATCAAAATATGCAGCAAACCTCAGAGTCATAAATACATTGTTATGTTCTAGGATTAGGAATATATATAGTCAAATATCTTCATGTGAAGCTATAAAAAGTATCTAGAAGATAATTGAAGTTACACATTTTGGTACATGTAAATTCATAGAGACAAGATGAGCTATGTTTAGAGCTGAATATCATAGCTCTAGCTTTACTTACGGAGAACCTGTAAGCAATTTACAACAACGGTTTATGACTATCGTGAATAACTTGAATTATATTGGATAAAATGGTTTGGATGATGAGGCTCTTGTAGACAAGATCATAGATATCATTCCAAATTAATGGGAGTCGAAGAGGACAACTATTGATGAGAATAGGAACGTCGCTCATATTTCCTTAGATGAATTGTTTGGAACTCTTCTTCAGCATGAAACCAGAATGAAGAGAGATGCTGAAAATGTCAAGAAGAATAATGGGAAAGGAGGAGTTTCTTTTATAACCACTTATAGACATATGAAATCTGAGACCCCAGAAAGAGTAACTAGATCAAAGACAAAGAAAGTTGTTCTTCAGTCAGAATCTAGTGACGTAGAAAATTTTGAGAATGAATTATCTAATATTTCTCGGAGAATGAATAAGATTTTAGCTCAATGGAACCATCAGAATAGGTATAAGAAGAAAGAATACAAAGACAATAAATATAGAAAAGTTACTTGTTATGAATGTAAAATAAGAGGTCGTATCAGACCTAATTGTCCTTTGTTGAAAAAGAAGGAAAAGAAGAAAAGGAATTAATAAATGAACAAGAATAAATTATACTGATCAAAGAACAAGAAATGTCTTAAAGCTAATGAAACATGGAGTGTTATTTGTGGAGACTCATTAGAAATTGAATCTTCTGAATATGATTCATCAGCACAGAAGAATATGAGATTCATTTCTACTACTTCTTTCCCAAATACATGTCTTATGGCCAAGGTATGCTCTTCTAAGGATTTAACAGATTTATCTCTTAATAAGAATTACTATTCTGAAAATAGTACAGATAATGAAGACACTTCATCCCCAAAAAATGAATGAATAACTTCATATGAAAAAGTTTCTAGATTTTCCATGTTACTTGAAGCAAGAAATTTTAAAATTTCTATGAAATTAGACAAGGAAAATACTAGGGAAGAAATTCATACAAAATAACTTTCAGATATTTATAGAGATCTTAGAGATAAATAAGAGATTTTAGTAAAATATTCTAAAGACCTTGAGTAATAAAATTGTGATAAAGAAGAATATTCTAAAGATTTTTAGAATGTTATGTTAGAGATAAATGTTTTTGAGGGAAAATCTAACTCTAAGGAAATGATTCCTAAGGATAAGAGTTTAGTTATCAGACTAAAATATGAAATATTTTCTCTTAACAAGCTTATTGAAAAATTTACCTCTGGAAATGAAAATGTCAGAAGATGTATTCTAAAATTAAACCTCAATGAAACACTATTGGATTAGGTTATACTCACCAATAACCAGTTTTCAAAAAAAAAACTATTTCGTTCCTTCTAGATCCCATTTTTGCACTAAGTGTCAAAATGGTGGGCATTGGAAGAAAACATTTCTCCTTGAATAAAATGCAATCTATTGGGTTTCATACATCTTATTTTTATAAACAAATGTGGATACCCAAAATTTTACTGTCTAACAATTATGGATCCAAGAAAGTTTGGATTCTGAACATCTAACTTTCTTATTTTTAGGAAAATAAAGAAGGTACCATCATCATTACGTGGTACATAGATAGTGGATGTTCCAAACATATGACTCATAAAAAAAACTATTTTGAAATGATTATCAAGAACAATGGAGGAAAAGTAACATTCGGAGATAATGCTCAGGGAAAAATTATTGTTATAGGAAACATAATTATTCTTGGAAAAACATTGATTTCAAATTTTTTATTTGTTAAGGGTCTTAAGCACAACCTCATTAGAATAATTCAATTATTTGATGAAGTCTACCTTGAGAATTTTAGGAATGACAAGTGCATAGTACACAATTCGAAGGAAGAATTTATTCTATCTGACAATAGGAAAGAGAATGTTTACACACTAAACATAGAATACCTTAAGATCCAATAATTACGTTGACTTAGTGCAATGGAAGATCACTCTTGGTTGTGGAATAAAAATTTAGGACATTGTAACCTTAGGAACGTATGAAAACATTATACGAAAAGATTAGTTAAGGATCTACTAGATCTTAGATTTGGTTCTTCAAAAGTCTATAAACCTTGTTAATATGGAAAGCAACACAAATCAAGTTTTAAATCTGTCGTTGAAGTCTCAACTACTGATGCATTACAGCTAGTTCATATGGATATTTTTGGTCCAACATAAACTGGAAGCATTGGGGGAAAATATTATGTATATGTCTTGGTTGATGATTACAATAGATTTACATGGGTCCATTTTCTAGTAAAGAAGTTTAAAGCCTTCTGTTATTTCAAAAGTTTTAGATCCCATGATAAAAATAAGAAAATCCTTCCATTGAAAACTATTCATAGTGATCATGGAGGATAATTTCAAAATTCTGATTTTGAAACATTTTGTAGTAGAAAAGGCATTAATCACAACTTCTCAGCCCCCAGAACACCTCAACAGAATAGTGTTATCGAAAGAAGAAATAGAATTCTTCAAGAGATATCTAGAACCATGTTGAGTGAGTATTTTGTAGACAAACATTTTTGGGCTGAAGCTATAATTACTGCTTGTTATACTATAAATCAAGTTTTGATTAGACATTTTCTTAATAAAACTCTTTATGAGATTAGGAATGGTAGAAAACCTAGAATTTCCTACTTTAAGGTTTTTGGTTTCAAGGTATTCATTCTGAATTCTAAAGATAATCTACATAAATTCTCACCAAAATCTGATTAAAGAATTTTCCTCAGCTACTCCACAACTTCTAAGGAATATAAATTATTCAATAAAAACACTTGTACTATTGAAAAAACAATACATGTTAAATTTGATGAAACTGATCCTTTTGTTTTTAAATAACTCCAACCTACATCCTCGGATGTGTTTTCAAAAACTGATTATCAACCTTTGATATAAAATTATTCTAATAAGGAAAATGTTCAAGAAGATACTTATAAAACATTTACCCCATAATATTTCTTACACTATGTTGGTGAACTGGTTTTACAAAACCCAATTCAGTTGATTATAAAGAATCATCCCATTGATAGTATCATTGGGGATGCCAATCATCCTTTAAGGACTAGAGGTTTCTTAAGAAATTAATTAGAACATCTTTCATTCCTTTCCCAATTAGAACCAAAAATCAACGATGAAGCTTTAGGTTATGATGATTGTATTAAAGCCATGCAAGATGAACTAAATGAATTCGAAAGGAATAAAGTCTGGACCTTGGTTTAAAGACCTAAGGAAACTTATGTCATTTGGGTAAAATGGGTCTTCAAGAATAATGTGATGAAAATTTAGTCATTGTAAGAAATAAATCTAGATTATTTGCTAAAGGATATAATAAACAAGAAGGAATAGACTATGAAGAAACCTACGCTCCAGTATCTAGACTTGAATCTATTCGTATTTTACTTGCCTTTGCAGCATTCTTCAATTACAAACTTTTTAAAATGGATGTGAAATTTGATTTTCTTAATGGTTATGTTCAAGAGGAAGTTTTTGTTGAACAACCTCTATGCTTTAAAGACACAAAACATCCTGATCATGTTTTTAGACTTACCAATGTTGTGTATGGCCTTAAACAAGCCCCTCGAGCTTGTTATGATAGACTTACAAGATATTTGCTTCAAAATAAATATGTTAAGGTAAATTCAGATCCAACCCTTTTTATAAAGAAATATAAGAAATTTTTTTGATTGTTCAAATATATGTTGATGAAATTATATTTGGTTCAACTCAGCAATCACTAACTAATTCCTTTATGTATCTAATGAAATATGAGTTTGAAATGAGTATGATGGGTGAGTTAACATTGTTCCTTGGTTTTCAAATCTCTCAAAAACAATAAGGAATCTATATATCCCAATATATATATATTAAATTTATTCTTAAAAAGTATTGATATGACAACACTAAGAGTATAAGTACACCCATTGGTACCTCAAACACACTTGATCTTGATGAAGCTGGGAAACCAGTAGATCAAACAACTTTTAGAGGTATGATATGAAGTTTACCATACTTTATAGCTAGTTGTCCATACTTAATGTTTTTAGTATGATTATGTTCAAGATATCAATCCCATACTAAGGAACCTCATTTAAAGGCAATGAAGATATTTTTTTCCACTTAATGGGAACCATGGATTTAGGACTCTTTTATACTTCTGGAAATGATTTTGTTCTAAAAAGTTTTTTCAGATGCTGACTTTGGTGGATGTAGAATGCATAGAAAGAGTACATATGTAACATGACATTTATTAAGAGATTAATTATTTTCTTGTTCTTGCAAGAAGCAACACTCAGTAGCACTTTCCACCGCTGAAGCTGAATATTTAGCAGATGGAAGTTGTTGCGCTCAAGTGTTGTGGATGCAACACACACTCACAGACTATGGCTTGAGTTTTACTAATACTCAATTTTTGTGTGATAACACAAGTGCCATTTCACTTAGTAAAAACCCGACACATCATTCTTGTGAAAAACACATAGACATTATGCATCACTTTCTTAGGGATCATACACAAAAAGGAGACATCATTCTTCAGTTTATCGGAACGCAAGATCAACATGCTGATATTTTCACAAAATATTTACCCTCTAGTAGATTTGAATACATTAAACAGAATTTAGGGATGATAAATGTATGGTAATCTTCCTTGATTAACTTCCTGATGAAATAATCTCTTTACAGTAATAAACTCCTTTTCATAGGGGGAGTACATTCCCTTATTAGCAATTTCAATGTTTTCGTAATCAGTTTTTTTGTAGTGAGTTTTTCATAGTCAATTTTCTTCAAGAAAAATATCATATATTACGAATAATCTTCCTAGTCAATCCGAAAGGTATGACTTTTTTACTTAAGTTTTCATAATCATTTTTACATTTTAGTATTTTCTTTTAATTTTTCGGATTATTTTCTCCTTAAATCAGAATGTTTTCTCTTAAAACCTCAGAAGATTGGATTTAAGATTTCCTTGCGGGTATGTTTTCAACCATCAGATCATATCAGAGAGTTTTTCCACCATTAAATTGGTTTTAGAAGATGAAAGGTCACTTCTATTGCCTATATAAAGGAACCCCGATGGGTTGTCCCACATTAGTTCTCAAATATTTTTCATCTCGAAGCTCTGCCTCAATTCTTAAGCCCATTCCAAATGTCTCAAAGTTCCGCTAGTCTGAATGTCGGTAGAATATTATTCCCAAGAAATATCTACCGTGAAGACAATCTCAAAATGGTAAGTATATAGGGAAAGGTTGGTGAATCTGAACATTTTCAAGAATGATTATATCATTTCTAAGAATATCAAGTTATATGGATGGGAAGATGTCTGCATATCTATACCTGGTGATCAAGAAATGGTGTATCTGTATTTACTCATAGAGTATTATGAGTCAGTGTGCATCTTTATGGAAGATGGAAGAGAATTTTTTTTGTTCAATTCTTATAGAAACCCCTACAAACGTTCTTATACTAAGGGAGCTAACTTGGTGGGATTATCCTATGAAGGGGAAGAGGAGTTTCGTACCCAAAAATTACCCGATGAGAAAGGAAGTTTTTTAATGTTGAAGGCTTTGGAATGTCTTGGAATTTCTGAAGACATGACAGCACAGATTTCCAATCTATCTTCTAACAACTGGATCCTTCTGCTATGGGTACAAGGATTTTTGGTACCGAGAAAAGGTGAAAAATATACCTTCAAGAAGAGTGGCATATATTTCTTATATTTCTTGGTAAATCTATGTAAAATAAATTTGATGAGGCATGTTCTTATTAAGATTTAGAAAATAAATAATGGAAATTAAATATCCCAAATTATCATATATCCTTCCTTACTTTAAAAGATGATAGTTCAGTGTCATGAATCATTCATGAATACATGTAGTTCCATGTCTCGAAATTTCTATGTTATGCTTGTTAGTGATGACACTCTGAAAAGAATGAATATGGGTTATTCTAAGGAGACACGAGAGTTTTATGATCTGCCAGAGGAAGAGGAAGAACCCATCTAGAAAGATGCAGAAGAGGCTAAACCAATCATGAAAGCTGGGAAGAAATTAAAATTGAGGGAAGTGGAAGCTGAAGGTGAAACTCCTAAAGCTAAGGATGTTCAATCCACATCTCCTAAAACAAACAAACAAAAATCTTATTCGGATGAGGTGGTTGAAAAATGTGGGGAAGATAAGGAAAATATGATAGAAGGGGAGCCACAGTTTGGGTTAGACCTTGCTGAAGCTAAGTATTTAAGGGAGAAGACAGTGGAATACCTTGATAAGAAAGAAAAATAGAAGAATTTGAAGAAGAAAATGTTTGAGTCTGATGTTGTGAAATCTATTTTGAAATCCACAGAAGTGGCTTCCAAGAATATTCCAGTTCCGGAAACATTCCTAGTCAATCCATAACCTGAGACTCCGGGGATAAATTTCTTCACTCCGGAAAAAATCTAAAGAGAAGGATATTGTTGAAGAAGTGGAAGAGGTGGAAGTAGATGAAGAATAAGAAGAAGTAGAAGAAGAAAGTGGGGATATAGATGATCTGATTAAGCAAGTTGATGAATATCAAGATAAGGAAAACCCATTAGTTAATTATCACTCCAAACATCTGAGGCGGAGTCGTCAAAGCTTGTCACTCTTGGAAAGGAAGAATAGAAATATGGAAAGAAAGATGAAGACAAGAGAAAATAAGATGTAAATGAATTATCTGAGGAAGAAAGTTATGAAAATCAACTTATTGAGGAAAGTGCATAAAAAGAACATATTGATGAAGATTGTGTTGTTGAATTATCTGATAGCCAGCATAAATCTTTTGATGAGAAAGTCATACCGAAGATTTATAAGGTTAAGCAAGTAATGTCTCAGATTCGGAGTTATCTTCACATGGTCATGGTTTTTTGGAGAAATATTTATAGAAGCTAGTCGGTTCTATTAAGACTTTTACAATCATAGATTTTAGATTCCAGATACTCCAACACACTCTTTATCAGAAATCAGATTTGGTGTCCATGGTGATGGACAAGTGTGTCAAGATAGAATATGATTTCATAACATTTCTTATAGGATACAAAGCTCACATGAAGTCATGCAAAACAATAGTTATCTCGTCAAACTGATAAATTCATGAAATGAGTGAGCTTGATGAATTTAAAGATGGAGTAATGGAATCAATTGATATAGAAGATGGGAAGGTCAAAGATTTTTCAACTGTTTTTGAAGAAAAGCTGACCCTAGAGAAAAATACTTAGAATCAATAGGTCAAGGATCTAAATAGAAATCTTAACTCTGTTGCTCAAAGATGGAAGGGGGAAAGAGATCTCCGAATTGAGATCGAAAATAAGCTTGTAAATCAGGATGAAGTTCTGAAGGCTCAGTCTGAGGCTCTGAAGGCTCAAGATGATAGGATTAAAGCCATATAAAAGCTAGCTGAGGAGGATCACAAAGTTTTAAAGAAGCTAAAAACCTTTCTGAAGAAGCTTATACCCAAGGAAAAAAGAATACAAATGGACCTAACCCGATCTTTTATTGTAATGTTTTTCCTTGTACAATTTTTTTTCCAACCATAATGGAATTATGTTTGCCTTCATTTTATTTTATTTTCTACTAATATTTCAGGTACCATATTGTTTTCCATTCCCTCAAACTCTTTTTGAAAATTAAAAAGCTGGAGAAGTAAAAAGAATTCTAAAGATGAGAATGAAAAATATTTATAAGTATAGAAGAAGTATCCCTTAGTAAGGGGGAGTTTATCTAAGGGGGGTTCTCATTATTATTATTTATATTTTCATAATGAAAATATCATTCCGGAAATCTAGAATACGATCCTCAGTGTTCCAAATCCTAAGGGGGAGTTAGTCATATTCACCTTTGTCCATGAACAAAGGTAGATAAGATTTATTTCAAAGTCTAGAAAATATTTTTCTATGTCCTTATATTATTTTTCAGATGGATGTTTGTGCTTCCCAAAAAGAGGAAGATTGTTGAGTCAATATGGGTTTCCTTATGAATTTTCCATTCCTTCTAGTTTTGAAAATCACAAACACCTAATCATAATAAAAATCTGATTTTACCCTATATATTAATTCTATAAGGAAAATTTCGTTACCCAAGGAAATCTACCCTTACCTAGATGTCATTGTTCATATCAATATTTTTCTTAAGTATAAAAATTGGATTCATATCTAAATCCTCGGAATCGTATAATACATAGATATGAAGCATTCTATTTTAGGATCCGAATTCATGTTACAAACTTTTATGAAGTTCTACTCCGAATTCTATATTACGAAATTTTATGAAGTTAAACTCGGAATTCTTATTACGAACTTGTATAAAGTTCTAAATACGAATTCTGATGATGAAATCTGATTACAAATTCTCAATATGAATTATGATGATGAATTCTGATTACGAATTCTCATCACGAATTCTGAGGATGAATTCTAATTAGGAATTCACATGAGGAATTCTGATGAAGAATTCTGATTACGAATTCTCATTACGAATTCTGATGACGAATTATGATTACAAATTCTGATGACAAATTCTGATTACGAATTCCCATTAAAAATTATAATGAATAATTCTGATTATGAATTATCATTATGAATTTTGATGATGAATTCTAATTATGAATTTTGTATAAGAACATGTATGAAGTCTGACTCCAAATTATTCTTATAAACAGAATCCCAATATCCTTGTATTATAGACTCCGAATTTATTTTTTGTTAGAATCTGAACTTTTATTTGCTTAAATTCTGAATATTTGAGTTTGGTTATGATTTCACTTATTCTATTATAAAATGATGTTGTTCCTTCATTTATCAACTAACCGTTGTTTGAGTGACACGTGTATAGGTTCCTCTGAAATTCAAGGAAAAATATGACCATTGGAGGAGTGAGCTGACCATTGGAGTTGTGCCGATAAATAGGAGATCATTTGAAAAGAGCTCAACACTTGACCACATCTTTTAAAACCATGCTTACATGTTGTTTAAGTGATTTCTAGAGAGAGAGGATCTTATAAACTCTCAAGCATTGTGCAAAAAGTTTGAATGGATTGCTCAAACTTTTCTTTGTGCAGATTGGCTTCGTGTGAATCCGATTGTTGTTGTGTACAGTCAAGGGCATCCGGAGATAGGAAGACAGAGGTGCCAACTACCTCATAGTTGAGGGATTGAGGGGATATCAAGACAGAATCCGATATTCGTATCGAGGGATTACCTGGTGTGAGTAAGACAGACTTTAATGAAAGTATAAATCAAGGGACTTCTTATCCAGGGTTGTTGGATACCCTTCTCTTTGGGTAAAAAGAGTTATTGGTTGTTACTTGTAGTGTTACTACTTTGTTTTCCACTATGAATTTGTGTTGTTGAAGAAAGTATTACTTCCTTATACTTCCTCATACTTGTAATTTGATTTAGTTAGATTTTATATGATTTAAGATAGAATCTTAGTTGGTGTCAACTTTTGTTAAGTCGTCTTTCCGAAATAAATTTTCCAGAATCAAGTAAGTTAATAGAACTTAGAGGTCTTGTGAATTATCTTGTTTAACCTTGTTAAACATAACCATCTTTAAAAGTTCCAAAGTAATCTTTAAAAGTACAACGTACCTCCAGTCTTGTATTTGAGAATCTCATGTTTACAAATTCATTCCTACATTTGGTATTATAGAGTATATCATACTCACATACCATCTAACAATTATATAGACCCTTAATGAATCAGTAGTCTCAGGAGATGAAATTAGTTATAGAAAAATACATCAATTATTTTACAATATGAATTGATGGGTTTCTATACATAGATATAAACTATATTGGGGATATATATGGGTGGTTTAATGGTTCATGGTATACATACATAGTGTCCAATAATTAATAATTTACATTATTTTGATTCAGTTATTTTTTATCCCTGAGAGTTTATGATGAAATATATAAGGATTCATTTTCTTATTAGTTCTGTTATTAAATGTCTTGAGTTTTCTTTTTCATACATTTCCATATATATTTTTCATTATATATTTAATTTATTTTCATATAATTCCACTTATTTACCATTCTATATTGATTATACACTTCATTATCATTTTTATTAAGTGTTGGAATGCGTGATAATGTAAGTTACCCTTCCATTTGTTTATTTTTATTGAATAATTATTCTTTCCACTATATTTAACCTCACTATGAATTTAATCTCATCTAAATTTTTTTTACATTTCCGAACAACACATGAAGTATTATAATAATGTCATGAAAGGATATTCTAAATGAAATAATGTTGTTATCACTAAAAGGAAACAATATGTTGTAATTAGTTCTATTATTAGTAATAAAAGACTCGTGTATATATCTTATATACGAAAACTACTAAACCATTTGATATTTATTTATTAGATTTACTTGTATATTGTTCCAATGAAATGGTAGTATGCCACCGGCTCTGAGCCTTACTAGGTTTATGTCACTACATGATCAATAACAAAATTTTATTTCTAATATTGGTCTTGAATATGATTCTAAAACATCAAATGAAATGAAAACATTTCTAATAGAAAAGGGAAGCATAATAAATGAAAATTTTCTCAAAGTAACTTACCCATATTCATTGTGTTAATGAAAAATGATGATATGGAGAGTGATGGTAACAATATGAAATTTCAACTAATGAAGTGACAATTTTTTAGGCACATACGCAACAAAATTAATAATTATGAAAATGATTAATTTTTCCTTCGAGAATATATAATGGGAATACAGTGTTAATTAATTAGTTTATATTAATAATGATAGACAAAAATTTAGTTACATGGATATTATCTTAGTTACTCTAATTTTATCAATAAATATGATTCATGTTTGAATAGGAGGTGGTGAGTTTTCTATTTTATATAACATAATATGGATTCAAGTCAATATTAGTCAATTATATTAGTAAATATTTTATAATATTTGATAGAAAATGTGACTTAAATTTTTTTAATAAGGATATGATAAAAGATTGATATATTCTCAACTAATTTATGAGTTTTGTAAAATTATATGTAATATAAGAAGAAATAGAACTCTATATTTTATGAAATATGTTTGAATGATAAAATGAATTGTATTATGTGGATTCATGATAATATTTCTTCTTCCAAAATGGGGGGTGACAAGAATCTTCTAAAGAATATAAAATTAATATTTAATGGAATTGTTTGTTTTTTAAATGATGGATCCCAAATGATCACATCGACTGGCCAAACACTTTCATCTAGAAATGTATTTAATAATATAGATTTTACCTATATTGATTGTCTTGGAAGAAATTTACAAAATGTATAATCTGTTATGTGACATGATATTAGAACATACAATCATATGAATGAGATGCAATACAAATGTAAGGTTGTAAATTCTATTATTCAATGACAGAGAATAAATATGAAATTTTATCATCTAAATATTAATTTTAATACTAAAATACATACATTTTAAGAGTATAATAATAGATGAAATTCAAGTATTATTCTAATTTAACAAATAAAAATGGTTAAATTTTCCTATTTGAAAAATTTTACATACATTACATTATTCAATAGGAACAATGAAAATTTGTTTGATGCAAGATTGATGTGAGTAACTATTATATAACATTACCCAAAAAGAAACATCAAGCATAAAATCCACTAATGTTTTTCAAATTGATATGTGTGGCCCAATCACTAATGAAAAAAGAATAAAAGTGAGAAATACATATCAATTATTTACGATGATTATAGTGTGATGTGATATCATATGATAATGTTTTCTATATGAGAAGAGTTAGAGTAAAGGAAAATATTTCCAAAATTTTTGGATATTTAAATTAGATGTATATATAATATTCAATACTTAAAAATTTAACTGAATAAACTTTAATTTATGTTTATAATTATTCTAGAAACATAGAATACAAAATTAAGTTTCAGTTGCATAGGATCCTCAATGGAATAGAGTTATAGAATGACTGAATGACATGGTAGGTAATATGGAAATAACTTTTCCGATTATAGTGGAATCCTTAGAAACTACAAGGAAGAATCTATTTTTGTGGGTTTTTACATTTTGAATAGAGTATTACCCAATCCTATTGAAATGGAAATTCAATATGAAATATTGAATGAAATTAAACCAAAAAAAATATAGAGTTATAAGATGTAAATGATTCTTTCAATGAAAATTAAAAATATTTGTCATGTATAATGATGTATATAATGAAGAAATATTTTAAGATACTAGTAAATGAGTAATACTTGAATTTTTTTCATCGAAATACTTTAAATTTTTTGAATTCATTGATTCAAATGTTATTAAATTTGATAGTTTTGAATATTTTGTAAATTTTATCCTCAACAAAGAGAGTGATGAAGAAGAAGTATTAATTACGGATTGAGTAGAATTTAAAAATACTATATTTTTTGATGACATTGAATTTAATTCAATCAATTATCATTAAAAATGGATTAATCACATGAATTAAAAAAATAAAATTATATTTGAATATGTTCGATAAATAATTATTGAGGAAAAATATGTTAAATCAATGGCCCAATGAATTATATAAATTTTAAAAATATATATATTATAAGAGGTTGAAATAAAGAATTTGTTAAATATTTAAGGGATTAGTCAATTATGAAATCCAAGAATGATGATATGATAAAATAAGAGATGATAAAAAGATGGAATCTTATAAAATCACCAAGAAATTGAAATATTATTATCAAAAAATGGGTCTTGATTGAAATTTTTTACCAAGATGGAATAGTGGAACAAAATAATGAATTGATGATGTGAAATGGGTATTCATCAGTTGTTTTGATTGATGTTGGAGATACATTAGATCTAGTGGATGCGTTGAAATCAATAAATATTATTGTCTTGGCGGAAAATCATTAGAAATATAGAGTTTATCAAATGGTGAATAATGAATTAATGGAAGGAAAGTTGAATGAATAATTCTACCTAGAAAAAAGTAAAATCATTTATTATTAGATATTATGTTTTAATTTATTGTTGGTTGAAAAAAAATATTCTTAATGAGAGAATAAATAACCATGATATTAGAATCCATGGATTGATATTTTGTAATGCACTGATCCCAGGCTTCCAGAGTCATTACATTTTTCTATAATTTAGATATATTTATAATACAACTAAAAATAATAAATAATTTTTCATTACAGTACCTTTTCATTTCATAGTTTCAAGATTTTAAACATATACATTATATGTTAACACTTTTGTACTAAAATTTTAACAAATTTCATTATATGCACGACCTCCTTATATGAAATACACACCAAATTGGAATTCCACTAATATAGTGGTGAATTTAATTGAATCATATGGTGATAAATAATTTTCTCATTATGGGGGTTTTGAACATATTTTGTAAATTATATTCTTTTTTAAGAGTAAATTTATGAGAAAAAAATATCAAATAAATATTTTTACAAAAAAATTACATAGAGAAGGGTTTTCCATAATAAATATTTTTTATTAACATACATAAATAATGTATAGTAAATTAAAACCCATATAGAATAAAAATAAAAATACTTATCAAATACTATATTGGATTTATCCATTTTGAAAATAATAATTTATATGGATAAATCATGATACTCAGTGAACCATAAGAAAACAATATGGACACATAGTTGTATCACATGTAGGACAACATCCTCTTGATTTCATCGTTTTAATACCTAAAATAGATTATACCATTCAATAATCTAGTGTCAAATATTTGGAAATAAATTTCATGGTACTTCTATTCTCACTAAGAACACCGAAAAAATTCATAACATTACTGAAATTATTTTCATATAATAAAATAATATTAAAATATTATTTATGTGGAATATTGTTATTTTCCTATAAAAATTATAAAAATTACTTTGAAAAATAGATATTAATAATGAATTTATATTATTCTAAAGTCATACATGTATATCTTCTTAATAAATTAAATAAATATTCGAATTAATGTGAATAAAATGTCATTAGTATCTTAGAGGATGTACATATCAAATGTAATGAGTGACATTCATGGACATATAAAAACCATTAGCACGTATAATGATTAATTTTCCCGGTTACACCAAAATTTAAATAAATGATGCACATAAATGATAACATATATAAAATACATTATTTGATATCTTCTATTATATAAATTATTTATAATTTCAAAAATGTAATGGTAACAATAAAAAAACATTTCAATAATTTTAAAATAACATATATAAGATCATGAAATAACACATTTGAACATTGATTATCTGCATATATATATAGTGTTCTTTGAAAATAAATAAATTGATTATTTAATTTAAAATTACTTCTCTTATACATGTTATGATTAAAATTAATGTTTAAAAACTAAATAGCGATATTGTTTTCTAAAAAAAAGTCATTATAAAAATTATGAAATACTAACATTCTATTAATATATATTTTGGAAATATTTATATATATAAATATATATATATATATAATACATAACATACGTATAATGGTTTTAATATAATTCATATTGGATTCGAAACCCAAGAAAAAGAACAATTAGTTTGGGGAGGGTGAGTTGTGTCCTTTGGGTGTGCAAAAATGAGGGTTATATATATAATTTTATTGTCTATTTTTTTATCTCAAACACTTTTTGATGAGAAAATAATGATATTGGGAATATCTATTTAAAAAATCATTAAACGGTTTTTGATTCCTATTCCATGTTGTTCAGTTATGTTACTTGTTATAATATATATATATATATATATGTTAAATTTTGCTGTATTTGATAATAAAAATAGGGTTCAAAATTAAAAAATGAAGATTAAAGAATAGTGTTCATTAGGATTGTATGAACTATGTCATTTGGATTATTTAGATGGTTAAGAAAATTTTATATATTTATAAATTTATCTTAATTTGGATGATGATGGAGGAATTAATAAACGGATAATCAAACTCTGAGTTTAGGATTTTTTAATATAATCACTCACTTTTGGAGTATCGACACCAATTGGACCATAGCATCGAAGGGGACACCAATTGTCATGGAATAATAACATACCGCGTCAAAGACTAAAGGTTTATAGATTCATGAAATTATTTCAATAGAAATGTATATCTAGAAATATTTGAATGGCTTAGATGATCCATATCTCATTCAGATAGCGATGATCTGAACCCATAGAGTCCCACATAGAATCATGAGGTGTTCGAGCGCTTCTTTATAACACAAGATGCCATTATTTTACCTCTAAAATAGTATAACACACAAAAATGATCCCTACACACTTGATCCTATACGATTTCGGCCCACAATATGCATCCATTTAGTGGGCAGTAAGACACAGTCTAATGCTTGACCCCGTGTGGGAACTATGATAGAGAGTACGAGCTCAAATGGTGCCACCTGAGTTTCCCCATCCATAGAGGGCCTTGACAGTGCCCACCAAAGTCATGGTTCCACAGATTCTCTAGGTTTTGTGGGTGTGTATGTAGTATTTTCATTATTATTGTAAAAAATTACTAATGAATTTATATTTAAAATTTTCAACAAAACATTTATTAATTTTTTAATTTTTTAATCATTTATATTAGGTTAATTATACAATTTATAGAATTAAATATTATTATTATTATTATGTTTATTATTTGAAACTCACTTCTAATTTTATGACATTTTATTCTTTCTAAAACTATAATTTTTTTAAAAAGTTTTAATTATTATATAAAACATTTTCTGTATGGGATATCATTTTAAATCTTGATAATGTTTCAATTATAATTATTATAGTAAATATATTCATATCATTATATAAGTATATTCTCTTTTAAATTTTTATTATTAATTATTCATTTTAATATTCTATCATATTTATTAATTCAATTCATATATTTTTATAATAAAATCAGTTAAATATTTTTTAAATAAAATATTATTTCTAATCAAAAAATAATAATATACATTAATATTTTTATTTAAATTATAATATTATGTTAAAATAAAATCTTATTTTTATAATTAATAATTTAATTATTATGTTTGGAAATAATAAATTCCCAATAAATAACAAGGGATATAAAGTAATTTTATTTGAATTATTTATGTAAAATATAAATTTTAATCAAATTTTATATTTGATTAAAATTAATTTGTATTGAATACTCTATCGTAGTTTATTTAAATTACCAAACTATTAATTTTCTAAATAAATATAGAATATTTTAGAATTTTGGGTATTTTATATTCTCCAACCCCTAAATTAACTGTGCTCCACCTCTTTATTCCGTTGGTATAAAAAACTCTGAATGTATCCCCTAAAAATAATGTAAAAATATGAATGTTAAACTAATATACTCTACCCCTTTGAGATTCCTCAAACAAAAACATATAATGACTAATGCTTCCTGGACCTCTGCTCTGATTCCATGTTTAATTCTCAAAACCCATTATTTCAAATTTGGTAAAAAATGTATATATATATATATAGGTATAACAAATCTAAAAATTCATTGATCATTTTTCATACTAGGACCATTCTCGAACTAGGTTTTGGATATTTAGACATATACATTATAATTTAACAATGTTGTATAAATATTTTAAACAAAAATCATTTCATGTGATGCATCACTATATGAAATACATACAAAAATAAAATTCTACTAATTACAGGTTAAATAATTTTAAAAAATAGGATCATCATTAATTTTCCCAGTAAGGGGTCTTTAAACATCATTTGGAAATGATTGTCCTTGAAAACAATAAATTTCTTTGAAAAAATATACAAAAAATCCATTTATAAAACCATTACGTAGAAAATAGGGTTCCATGCATTGAGAACTTTATATAATTAATCTAAAATAGTTTATATTAAATTGAAAACCATATATATTGAAAATAATAATTCTTCTAAAATATTACAATTTATTTAATCAATTTGAAAATAATATATTTTTTGAGTAATCTGGACACTCAACATGCCATAAGAATACCATAATACCACTTAGTTGTATCGCATATGGGATTATATACCCTTATGTTAATCATTTAACTACATATACCACATCATAAAAATAGACACTCCAATGAAATAATTTATTAAATCATGTTATATAGTCTTCCCTTTCTCAATCAGAACACCTAAAAATTCAAAACCATATAGAAATTTTTTCTAATAAGAATATAATTTTACAAATTTCATTAAATGGAATAATCACATTTTTTAATGAATTTCTAATAAAAATGTCTAGAAATCCATATTCGTATTGAATCTCTCTTATTTTGAAGACCTAAATAAACCTTTATAGTAAGTTAAATGGATTCATGAATAAAATTTCATGGAATAGCATTAATTTTTTAAATGATATCCAAATATAATGTAATTTATAAAATAAAAGGACATATAAACAATTGCCCCAAAATTGATGACATTAATCAATTATAAAATGATTTAAATGGATGGTGCACATAAACTGATAAACTATATATATTTCATAAGATGAAGAAATCTATAGTAAAAATTATTTACAAAATAATGAGTTCAATGTTGATAATAATAAAATTATATTTTTCTAAAATAGCTTATTTTGGTCATTAAATAACTAATTTTAACATTGATTATCTACACAATTTATATATATATATATATTGTTATTTAAAAATAATCAAATAGATAATTGGACATTGAGATAATCCATTAGAAGGGTTGTTATTGAAATCAACACTTGAAAAAATATATTTTGTTTTCCCAAACAAAGACAAGATAAAAATTATGAATTATTTACTTTATTTTATTATATAATTGGGATGTATATGTATATAAAAATAAATTCATAAATCAAATGCATCCCTTAACTAAAATGGATGAATCAAATTCCATGTGTCTTCTGGACACCAAGAAAAAGTGAAGAAGTTTTTTGAGGAGGATGAGTTGGGTCTGTAGGGTGTGAAAAGATATTTGTTTTATTTAATGTTTATATATATATATATATAATTTATCTCCAACCATGTTTGATGAGAAAATTTTGATCTTGGGTATATATTTTTAACCAATATATCATTGGTTTTGATATATATGTCTCGGTGTTCATTTATCTTCATTGATATATATATATATATATATATATATAAATATATTACGTTTCGTGTTGCTATATTTGATAATATGGAAGGGGTTCAAAAAGTTACTAAAGAAGAGTAGACAATAGTGGTCATTATGAATGTATGAACTCGATTATATGGACTATTTGGAATAATATTATATATATATATAGCTTCCTTAAGAAGCTGAGGGAGTAACTAAAAAAGGAAATTCAAACACTTAATGACGGCTTTTTGTTTGTATTTTAATCATTCTATTTGGGAGAATCGACAATGATTGGGCCATATATTAAGAGTGGATAAAAATTGTGGAGGATGATGAAAATAATAGGTAATAGTCATCTCTTTCATAGATGTGGGAATGTTATTTATTGGAGATGGTGATATGGAAATTGGTGAAGGCGTCAGATGAGCCTAATTTCGTTCGAATGGATGTGATCGTATCCTGTGGCATCCCACATGAAATTTAGTGGTGTTTAGATGCTTCAAAATAAGATAGGACGTGATCAGTATTCCCTTAAACCACCAGGAAACACAAAAATTATACATATACATAGAATCGTATTAGAAATTAGCCCACACTATGCACCCATTGAGTGGGTCTTACACACGGGTCCCCCCTCGACACCTTGTGGGAACTATGTTCGAGCATACCGGCTTACACAGCGCTTCATGAGTACCCCCACACACTGAGGGCTTGGCTAGTTCCCACCTACTATGTGGTTGTATGGATGATGTTGGTTTTGGCGGTGAGTGCATAGTATTTGACTTGTGAAATTAAAAAAATTCTTGACATATGAAATGTAATCATTATCAATGTAAATTTTTTTTTGTTTTATTTATTTATATATAATTTCTATTAAGATATGTATAAAATTTTATAATTTCAATTATCTTAGTATTATTATGATTATTATTTAAATCATTCATTTTATTTTGTTTATATTTTATTATTTTCAAATCTATAAAACGATATTTTAAAAGGATTAATTATTATTTAATGAAATTCATTTTGTGATATACTTTAAAAAAAATAAAACATTTTAATTATAATTAGTGTATTAAATGTATACATTAGGGTATATATGTCAATTCACTCTTAAAATTTAATTTTTACCTAATGATTTTAATTTTATAACATATTTAGTTATTCCATTCTAATATTTTTTTAATGAAAATCAGATAAATGTTTTTACATTAAAATATTCTTTTTAGATAGACAATAATACTAAAAAATAGTATTTGTTTAAAATTTAAAATATAAAGGTAAAATAAAATATTATTTGTCTAAATTAATAATTTATTTATTATATTATAAAATATTAAATTTTCATAACATCAATATTGATATAAATGATTTTTATTTCTATGTTTCATTATAAATATTTTATTTAATAAAATATTATTTTTTATTAAAAAAACATAGTTTATAAAAGACTAAAATAAATTTATTGATATTAAAAAATCTTTTATTAAACATTTATTGTATATTTTAGAATTTATAAGATATTACATATATACCTAATAATGTCATATTTCAATATTAGAGTTTTTGATAAAAATATCAATGTGAAATTATTATATGATAATCACTTCATAGTGATTATGTAAGTCGATGATATCATATTTTGTGACTAAATAACGAATAATATTGATATGTTTGTTAGTTTTATACATTTTAAATTGGAGATATCTATGAAAAGGTTGAAAATTTGATTTTATATTTTAGAAGTTCATTGTGTAAAAAGACACAACATCTCACAAGTAAAATATGCAGGAGTGATGTTAATGAAATTCTAATTATACATTGTAAAACATGCCTCCATATCGATTTCAATTAGAATAAAACAATAATATCTTATGGAGAGAAAATTATATGAAAAATATTATATTGAATATATTTTCAAGTTTAAAATATCTTACGTAAATAATAGATGATATCATATGTGTTATATGTTTGACAAGAATATTTTATAAAATTCAAAGTGATAAATATATATTTGTTGAAAATATAATAATGTTTTATATTCAATGAAAATTCAATTAAAATTTTGTTTAAAAAGCAAGGTAAGATCTTTATTTAGAAGCATATTTTGATATAGACTCGGTTGAAGAAGTTCTAGAATGAACAAGTACATTTTTCGGAACATTATTTATTTGAATAATATATGTTGAATGACATTGTAATAATAGGAATAAAATTTTCATAATCAGATTTTATGTAGAATAAAATTTATTTACCATGTAATTTACATAGTTGATATAGATGAATTATTAATTATAAGATGATGGTGAAGTAGTGAAAAAACAAATGTCAAATCATTGTGATTATATGTTTTCTATCAATTTAAAAAAGAACATATTACAATACTCTTTCATTAAAAATATTACAGTTGGTTACTGATTTTTGAAGACAAATGTAGAGAATGAATTTATGAATTTATTGTTTTATTGGTACTCATCATCAAATGGAATATATATTTACAAAAAATAATGGTTTATGGTTTTATTGGAAAATTAATACAAAAAATGAAGGTATTCTCTATTTTCATATGATGATAATTAAATCACATATTCCTGTAGAAATTTTAATATCTCTTTACATAATTTTGGAAAATTATTACCTTCAAGAATGAAAATAAAAGATCAAATATATAAAAACAGAAAGCATTTATATTATATTGTCAATAGAGGATGATGATACATGTGTGAGGGAGATATATAAATGGCTAGCATGAAATGAATTATTAAACATAGTGATAAAAAATTAAAACCATATAATAAACTGAACATAAAATTAACATAATAGGATTGATAATAAAATAAAAAGGTGGATAATATTTCAATCCTCCTTTTTAATGTAATAGTTTTCATCAATTGTAAGTCAGTTGATGGTGTGTGTAATTTAGAGTTGGTACGTTTGAGAACACTAGAACACTAGAAAATATTGTTAATTTACATAATCAAATCCTGGAATAATCATTATGAGTTTTACATGTTATTGATTCAGATAACCTAATTTTTTTAATTTCTTTTTAAAATAAAAACACAATTCTTATTAATATACATTATCTGCAAATTTATTAATTTAATTTTAATTATATAAATATAATTTTTTGTGGCATGAACATTTGTGAAACTGAATACATATTCTTGTTCAAACACTTTATGGTGATTTACTAAATTAAATCAATAATATATTATATTTTAATGATGGAACAATAATTAGATGATATATATATAACCTACTTTAATCAAAAGTTAAAATATTATTTCAAATTACTTCTCCACCACATATGAAGGAATTGAAATTAAATGCTTAATGTTGGTTATAAATGTGGTGATAAATTGATCTCAGGGCTCTATTGAGTGAAAAATAACTTTTCATGATAATTATTTAGTTATCTTGTTGTCATATGGTAGTTTTAATCAACTTTATGAATGAAGGGATTTAAATTGTAATTTTTTTATTCAATGAGGTTTAGAATATCCACTTGTGAATGATATTTCATTATAAGGATATTAGATTTTCTCTTATAATTTCTCATCATCTAAATACTCATAATTGAGTATGTTCTCAGTATAGAACCCATTATTTTTTCAATCTATGAGATAAACATGCTTTCATAGTCTAAAACAAAATTTACACAACCCATTTTTTTCAAAGATATCATATTATAGAATTTTTATAAATCATTATATTTAATATTTTCATCAGGATAGAGTTTCCATTTTTTTTGTTGAGATAAAAATCAACTGGGATTTGGTTTGGGAAATTCGTACCATCTGATAGGTATAATATTGCCGAGTTTGTTGGTGTAAATTTTTTCCCACCATAGATTATGTCTATAGATCCTCTTTCAAACTTATGTTAAAGAAAAGGTTTTATTTTACTAGAATCATATTGGGAATAATATCTTTTTGGGTGTTATGGATTTTTATGTGGAAATATAATTTTTTTTATATTTTTATAGTTTCAGTGTTATATATATATCTATTATTTTAATTTAATAATATTTTATAAAGTGTATATTTTTTCCTTATATATTAATTCTTTGAGGGGGGTTGAAATTTAATGTCTATTTTTTGAATAAAATTCACCCCGCTCATGTAATTAAATATTATTTGTATACCTAGAGAACATGTGGTATCAAATCGAAAATCTAATTATATCTAGATCTTGGAACAATATAATTTTTATTATATTTTTTTTTATTTATTGTAACATATAACAACATAAGTTAATTTATAGTGCATTAATGACCTTTCATTTTAAATATATAATGAATACTGGTTGGATTGAATGGTAATATGAATCGAAATAGATCTCTAATATTTTATGGGGGTGATTTTGATTATTTTAGATATTTTATAGAAAATTAAAATATTAACAATCAATTATAGAACTATATCAGGTTTTCTAGAATTTATAAAATATATAAGAAGGGATTGTTAGGTTGTAATGATATAAATTTCAAGTAATCATATGTGACTAAAATAATCATATTTCGGAAATATATTTTCCTATAAAACTAATGTTTTTTCATGATGAAAAATATGAATATTTTGGGTGAATCTAGATGTCACATATCATTGAATATCTATTTATACACATTTTATAAGTTATAATGTAATATGTTATTTTCAATGTTATTATTTTAATTTTATTTAATCTATAGCATAGTTTCCCAAGAGTTCCATAACAACTATAAATAGGACAATATGTCATCAATAAAAAAACTATAAGTTGATTTTCATGGAAAAAATATGATAGTAATTTTATATTTATAGTATGAGCTAATACATATAATTATCATTGATTTGGGAGAAATTTCCCTGGAAAGTACATATGATATTTTTAGTGATCTAATGAATTATTAGAGATGGGGTTAATGAAATTATGAAATTGATATAAAGAAAAATAATGTTTCATTTTATTTAATATTTATTGATTTAATTTTTGTAAATGGAAAATCTATGTGGATTATATATTAATCTAAATTTATTTCATAATATTGTGGTGAATAAATCAATAAGGATTATAGAAAAAAGAATGGATATATGTGAAATAATAACATTTATAAGGATATGTATATGTACAAAAATTAAATATGTGATAATTATATTTATTCAGTCCTTATCTTCTATGAGTGAAACATATCTTGGTACCATGAGAATTTATTGTCAGAGTATCAAAAATAATGAGAGAGAGTCAATCGTAAGTTAAAAACTCAATAGAAAATGAATTCAATGTAACTATTGTTATGTAAAATTATAATGAAGTCAAATTATATAATATTATAGGAACATTATATAAATTAATGATGACCATAGGATAAATCATTTTTTATTCTAGTGGTATGCATAATAATTCATGCTTTATGGGATGACTTTCTCCTAATTCACATTCATTGTTATCACATGACACTAAATTTTATTTTACATTAGAAGATGACAATATTTAATTTTCATAATGCTGTTAAGATAATACAAAAATAATCAATGATATTTTTATGTATGTAAATAGATTGGTTAATTGAGATTGATGGATGAAAGAAGAACATTATAACAAAAAAATTTATTATTATTCTTTTGAAAAACATTATAAACATGAAAATATTTTTTAAAATAAGACATATCATTATAAGGATATTAATTAGGTAATGAGTTTTAAGAATAAATTTTTTAATCGTGAATAAAATATTTTGAACAAACTGTTATTCAAAAGGGAAAACATACACATTTTATGTCACTAGAATATAAACATGTAATTAGAAAGTCTAAATTAGATGTAAAATGTTTGAAAAAATATCAATCTAACATCACTATATGAAGATGATTTTGTGATAGGATTGAAAAATAGTCGAGGCAAAAGAATAACAAATCCAAACATATACATGAAACTTTTTAATTTTGCTATAATCTGTCAAATTACATTGTTCTAAGCAGTGTTCAATTATAGACTATATTTAGTATAGGATGGAATTAAAAGATGTAATTTTAATTGAATAAACTTAAATCATTCAGTAAAAATAATTCAAAATATCTAAATAACTTTCTTCTATTGAATAAGAACATGTTATGAAGAATGTTGGTAAAAAAACTCTTCTCTTACACAACCTCACTGATGTAGGCCGAGATTACTGAAACATAAATTTTTATATATTGAAGAAAATATGTATTGCAAATTGAATTGTCATAACTGGTACATGGTAAAATATAATTTATTATTTATATTTAAATTTAAACTTATATTTAATCATTAACATCACTTTTCAGTGGTATTTTTACATATAACCTTCAAAAAGAAATTATGTTATATGAAAATAATATATACAAAAGATAGAATTGAGTTATATAAAAAAATACAGATTCATAGTATATGTATGATTTTCATGATGTTATGATTGATGATAACTTCCATAATGTCCATATTCTTTTATATGTGGATAATTTTTCTCTTCAAATATATTTTCTTTTCACACATTTTATTCATTTGGAAATGCATGTTTATTTTTATTTGATGTTAAGAAGTTACCATAATGGGAAAAAATATTTTCTTTATTATCAACAATAATTTATTATATAACGATAAATTCATTTTATCTTTTCATAGTCTATTAAAAATAACTTTTAAATTCTTTATTATCTTCATGATTTTCCTTTTACTATATGATTTTTATGTCATGAGGTTTTCTTCAAAATACATTAATGTTCTTGAGCTATAAATTTACTTGTTCATTGATTTGGATATGATACGGTATGTTTGGTATTATTAACAAGAATACTTATTTACTTATGAGAATGAAATATACATATTGTTGAAATCATTGTATGCAGAGTGATATTTCAATAATTTTTTCTATTTGTGAAGTAATTGTTTTATATACATTGGTTAATTTTGTAATATCATTTTTTACATTTCTTTATAGAAATATATCTACCTTAAAAATATTCTGAATTAGTTATATCTATATGTATATACGTTAAAACTAACTCATTTGACTAACTCATTATGATAAGAAATAATTTTTTTATCTTTATTAATTTTATATATAAGTATTTTTTTTATTATTTATAAAATATTTTATGATATGTGAAACTATCAGATGATAGTAGGAGAAATTCTATTATTCTAAGAATAAATCATCCTCTAATAAATGTTAAGTTAAATTAAATTATATATAAAAAATATTTTGGATTTATGAGAATTTTAGGAAATCGTATTTGTGTTAAATTTTAAAATTTTTAGAATATCATATAAATTCTCTTTTAAGGAATTACATTATTACTATTAAAAGAATTTTTTATTTACTGAATGTTTATAAATCATTTTAATTCCCACTAATTATCCAAAAATGGAGTTTTTGTTTTTTGGTGAATTTTGAATATTTTTTTTAAAATATATTTTCATGAAATTATATGTAATTATTACATTTTTTCAAACTAAATACAATAATAAGAAATTCATCTACAACCTAGAATGGAATATCGGACGATTGATTCTCTAGATTTTACCACTTGATTATTTTTTTATTCCACTATTATTGTTATTCTTCTTGGAAATTTTGTAGGGGGAGATATTTGAGAATATAATTATAAGAGTATAAATATTTAAATGTTAGCATGAATGTTTTAATTTTTATATTTTAATTATTTAGTAATCAATTCATTAATGGGTGAGAGATTTGAAAAGAAATGATAGATTGAATCTAATGGAAGAAAATTAAATTTAAGATATCCAAATGTAAAAATCAAAAGAAGTTTAATTGGATGCTATAAAAATCATTATCTATTAAGATTTAGTCAAGCCTTATTTGTTTTGTGTGTCTTGTGGTTCCAAGAAAGGAGTATATTTTTAGGGAAATTGTTGAGTAAATCAAACTTCATTTTATATTGTTTAATTCAAAATATAGTTCCTTTTGAATTGAATTAACCTGAAAATCATAATTTTTTTAAAAGTACATAATATATGAATCGTCAAAATCATGGGAACTAATTTTATATTATTTGTAGGATACTTTATTGAGTCACGATTAGCTACATCCATCAGAGATTATAACACAGTGATATAGTGGCCATTAGATTATATAGATAGAATATATATCTATTACAAGATATAACGTTTCATCTGATGTAGTTGAAACATTACCTGATGACAATACAATTCGACCATTTCAATTGTAAGAACATAGTTTATGTATTCCTATAAGGTATTCAGTGATGTGAAGATAATGAGTTATAATATACCCTGATATTTCTAGTCTTCTTTTTTAATACTATATTAGCTTAATTTATTGATAGATTCTGATTGTAATTTTTTATTTCAGTGATTTCATGAATGAAATCCCTTTTTGAGAGGTTTAACTGTTAGGATATTATTTTTATCCTTTAATATAATTATTTTATTACCCGAGTGATCAAACAGGATTAGGGGATTATAACATATACATTTTTATGAGCTATTTTATTGAAAATCTTCTAGGATTGGATGAATGATTTTTCAAACCCCCTTTTTAAAAAAATCTTGTAAATACCTTCTGATTTTTTTATCAATGTGGTTGTTATGATTAAAGATCCATGTTGATGGTTATAATTATAAATTCAATTGTATTTTCTATTTTCAACAAGTCTATGTTATATTGATCTATAGTAGAGGAAATTCCATGTGTCGTATTGGTTTATATTTTATTAGCCATAGATATCCCCTTCTTATTTGGGTTATAGAAAATGTTTTTTTTATTTAAATCGTGTTTGTAATTATATTATTATGGGATTCTTGGATTTTTATTTCATATACATCATATTGTTTTCAAATTCATTTTTCTATAAATTTCTATTTTCCACATGCCTTTATTAAAAAAAATTTAATTTGTTATCGTTTAGTTTGTATTTTTATAGTATTATTTGCATATATTTTTTATTTTATAGTATTGTACATTGATCCTCTAGTAATTTTATTGTCCAATTATTTAACCCATTGTGTTTATAAAATTATGCGTCATGTTTATAAATAAAATTCACCCCAAATTTTTTTCCATAACAATTTTATATTGGGAAAACATATGGAAAATGATGTGTATAAAAATTTAAGTAAAAATGAGGGGGCATAAACCAGGATGACACAGTTAATGGCTAAAAAATGTAGTATATAAGGTCATCTACATGAAATGTAATGGCCTCCATCATGATTATGTAATGTTTTCTAGAATATATATAGGTACAATATATATGGGGATAAATATGTACATTCCTATTGTAATGTGTGATCCACTGGAGAAATAGTAATTGTATGATTAGGAATTTCATCACAGTATAATAGAATGGTCTTCTAAGAAAAATAGCACCGCATTATAATGGCTAGATAATTAATAATGAATCAGGGATATTAATTATTTTTATTATTGTATATTAGAAATAAATATTGATATTACATATAGAAACATCCATTCACAATAAAATACATATATAATTTCAATAAAACTCGTGAAGGAACCCAAAAATCACTATATAGTAGAGAATTAAACACTGTTAAGTTTGACATTATTTATGATTCAATTAATATTTGGTTTCGTGGTACACTAATGAAGACATGGATTTTTTTTTTGATTTAATCTATCCTTTTTAAAATCTATGGTATGTATATACATGTAAATTATTCAAAAGTACTACATTAATTAGTAAAATATGTAATTTTGTTAATTGTTGAATTATGAAATTCAATTTCAAAATTTGAAAGATGGAATGAGACTTTTTTATAGAAACATATTTTTAAAAAATATATGTTATTGGAATATAAATCAATAAGATAAATATTTATGAGAATTATTGAATATATATAGTTAATTATATACATGTGATTTTATTTAATTTAAATGATTATTTGTCCTTAATGTGAACAGATTCCTGGTATAAGAGTGGTGTCTCAGATGGAGAGATTATATCAATATGCAGAACTGTAAGAACATGATTCTTATATTTGAGGTATGGTTTTATTATTTTCTATTTTCATTAATTGTTTTTGAGAAAATAAGGAAAATGGGGGGAAAATCCCAAATTTTTTACTTACACGCCATGTACTTTTCCACACGTCGTGTACTTTGGCCGTGTGGGGTTAGTACAAAGGGTGTGTATGCCTATCGGTGAAGAATCATGTGAAAACTGACTACACTCTGTGTACTTAGTATTTAAATGTCGTGTACTCAGTAGGCATGTGAATAGTAAGGTGGTGGAATCATCCACCAGTTGAGCGACATTACATGCCGTGTAATAAAAAATACACGACGTGTACTCATGTTGACAAATGAACAGTGCCACGGTGCAAACTAGCCGCCAGAGGAATAGTTAAATGATGAAAATTACACATCGTATACTTGAGAGTACAGGCTGTGTCGTCTTCATTTTTCTCATAAACTAGCCAGTAGCCTCCTCTTTTCGCAGAAGAGGCAGTGGGTTTGTTTGGTGCTTGGGGGAGATGGTCAGATCTTGGAAGATCTCCCGACCGCACACTGGGAATAAGATTCCTATGTCGCTGATCTCCTTTAAACCACATGAGTAATCCCTTCCTTATCCTTGAGTAGTTATGGCCAATTTTTTCTCTCGAGAAAGTTATTTGAGTTTGAATGTGTGAACTTTTATCCCATATCTCCATCACTCTTAGGTGTTTCTTGAAGCGCCTTTCACGTATACCGATCAGAGACGATTGAGGTAGGTGGTCCGATGTTTATTTTCAACTATTTTTTTGAAATTGTGTATCGTTGTGCTACATGCCCATGGTTGGGGTGTCGTATAGATGAGGCCTTTTCTGAATGATATCTAGAATTGTATGGATAATCTAATGATAAGTTAAAACGGCTGTTTGGGATCACTTCCTGGATCGAGGACCACCCCAGGAGTGCGTTAATATGTTTATCCATTTGGACAGGACACACCATGGTAGGCCATGATTATATTATTTATTTCATTTTCTTGAGAGAAAATTTATATAAATTTCTTGTTTATGCTTTGGGATCTGCCCAGTTATATGCACTTGAGGGCAGTGTTCTATCCAGAATGAGGGTGGTGTTTTCCTTGCGCCTGAGGGCAGTGTAATATTTAACCTAAGGGCAGTGTTTTCTTAGCCTGTGGGTAGTGTTTGGTTAGCCTGATGGTAACCATTGTTTATTCCTATGGGCAGTAGTTTTTGTGCCTGAGGGAAATACAACGTATATCTGAGGGCAATGATCGTTACACCTGAGGGAAATCACCTATAGGTATTTGATTCTGTTACCTGATGGTAATGATATTATGTCTGAGGACACGGCTATTTAGAATATTCACTTTGTTGATTTTCTATGTTATACTTCACAATCCAAAGCACATGCTTGGAGGTGATAAGTAATAATTAAAATGGCAATGAAACTCGTAGTGATAGTTACTTTCGAGTACTTACTAGTTTACTGCATTTTCTTTTGCACACTACTGTTGCACATTTTCTCTAATAGTTGGGAACGGGCCGTTGGTGTGTGCCTACTAGGATTTATTTCTCACACCATGTTTGGGTCATGTCTTCGGCCCAAACAGACTATATTGTTGCAGGTGTCGATATGGGAAAGGGTCTCTATACATGTACATGATTGAAGTAGAGGGGTAGGAGTGCATGGCACTGAGCTTAGTCTTGTGATGCTGCTGCATGTTGTTCACTCTGTATTGTTCTGTTTTGTTGTACCTTGTGATTTGAGTTGTGTTGTATTGTATTGGAGTGCATCCAGTTTTGGCTGCTTCCATAGAAATAGTGACATGCTGCATTTTTATATATACTGCTGGGTATCTTTTACTGCAGTTGTTCATATTCTTTACTACTTCTTCTGTGGTATGTTATGTTTCTTTTTCTGTTGTGCTACACTTTTACAAATGAGGGAATAGTTTCCCCACTATCAGTTTATGGCCCTTACTTCTAGTCAGTAGCCTCTATCATTTGGGGAAATGTGCTTGATGTCATGTGACCAACCGGGATCGAGGCACCCATTTTCTGGATTCCGGATCTGGGACATCATAATGTGGTAACAGAGGATTTCATTTCATTGACTTACTATCTGGCTTCCATTACTGTGGATAGGAAGGAAATAGTAGTTGTTAATAATTTGTGCCCAGGATTAGCTAACCCATGTATAGGGGAAATCCAATCTACCTCATTATTGCAATTATTCTGATTTTTCAAATTTTACAATTGATTTGATTTTCACCGTTGGGTGACACACTTGTAATTTTTCTATTTATATGTTATACATAGGTTCTATTTAGTTTCAACCTGATGAGATGAGGATATTCTGTCTCTTTCATCATTTAGACACTTGATAGAAATCACATGTCATTCATTCTTCCATGCCAGGTAGGTGCAATAGAAAGAGCATGTTGTTGTGATAGTTGTTGTGCTATAAAATCATTCTATTGTGATAGCTTCTTTGATAAATACCTTCTATTTGATAGGGTTTTTTGTGTGAGGTTTTGATAGAATGAACACCAAACTTCGGTTCTTGAGGAGTATGGGCCCTCAATGACCGAAATTTGGTGGATCATCGATGTGTTTATTTTTTTATATCATGTCTAAGATGCCAAGAATTTATTTGTAGGGAGTATGGGCCCTCACAGATTGGAATTCGGCACTTAGGAGTTTGTTACCGTGTTTTCTTTAGTTCTGGAGTAGTTTCTGAGGTATACTTTCTGGAAAACCTAGCATACACACTGTCTAGTTCTACAGACACACGGCGTATGTTCTTATGTTCAGGATGAAATGAACAATTTTTACGTACACACCGTGTATCCTCAGTACATGCTGTGTAGTCTCTTACCGTGTCTTAGGCCATGTGGCCAGGGACATGGGGTAGGTAATGGCTTGGTGAGACACACCGTGTAACGGTTGTACACGCCATCACTACGGGAAAAATGAGCAATTGCGACGGGTTATTTGCGACGGGAATAAATCCCGTCGCAAATAGTCATGTTAAAAAATTATTTGCGACGGGGGTATTTTCCCGTCGCAAATAAGGAGGCTTTTGCGACGGGATTTTTTTCCCCGTCGCAAATAGTTTTCCCGCGATGCGCGCCAAATCACGGGAAACATATTTGCGACGGGGACCCGTCGCAAATAGTTTTCCCGCGATGCGCGCCAAATCGCGGGAAACGTATTTGCGACGGGGAAATATTCCCGTCGCAAATAACCGGCGGCGGTAAATGGTATTTGCGACGGGAATATTCCCCCGTCGCAAATACTATGTCGGCAGAGGGTTATTTGCGACGGGACCCGTCGCAAATAACTATTTACCGGTTGACCGTAATAAATGTTGGCTAAGGTATTTGCGACGGGTCCCGTCGCAAATAATACTAGTTGCGACGGGAATCCCGTCGCAAATGAGCCCGTCGTAACTAATCTAACCTATAAATACCCCCATCCGTTTTTTTCATTTCATTCTCATTCCTTATCTTCTCTCTCTCTCAGAATCATATTTCTAGAGTTGAGTTTTTCTCTAGTTTAAGTTTTTTCTCCGGAGCCGATATTAAAGTTTTGAAGAACGATCAGAACAGATCAATTTTCAAGGTATTTATCTTTATTTTAATTTTTTATTTATTTTTAATTTTTTATTAGTTTTTATTATTATTAATTAGTTGTAATTTAATTATTTTTAATTGTTTATATGGTAATTAGGAATAATTAGTAATAATTTTTAGTAATTAAGAATAAATATTAATAACTAGTAATAAATACCAATAATTAAGAATAAGAACATTATTACATTATTAGTTTATTTTATTATTAATATTAAAATAATATAATTTTTTATATATATACAGTTCTTTTTTCATCTGTGTGTTTGCTGTCTTCACATGTATTATTTGTATGTGGAGATAGAAAACGCACAGATGAAAAAAGAACTGTATATAAATTAGAAAATTATATTATTTTAATATTAATAATAAAATATATTAATAATGTTATTATTTGTAATTATTGGTAATTATTTCTAATTATTGATAATTATTCATTTAATTACTAATAATTATCAATAATTAAGAATAATTAGTAATAATTACCAATAATTAACAATAATTAGTATTAATTACCTCTAATTAGTATTAATTACCAATAATTAGTATTAATTACCAATAATTAGTATTAATTACCAATAATTCGTAATAATTAGGAATAATTAACAATAATTAGTAATAATTAGGAATAATTAACAATAATTACGAATAATTAACAATAATTAGTAATAATTAGGAATAATTAGGAATAATTAGTAATAATTAGGAATAATTAGGAATAATTAGTATTAATTAGGAATAATTAGTAATAATTACCAATAATTAGGAATAATTAGGAATAATTAGTATTAATTACAAATAATTAGTATTAATTAGGAATAATTAGTATTAATTACAAATTATTAGTATTAATTACAAATAATTAGTATTAATTACCAATAATTAGTATTAATTACCAATAATTAGTCTTAATTACCAATAATTAGTCTTAATTACCAATAATTAGTATTAATTACCAATAATTCGTAATAATTAGTATTAATTACCAATAATTCGTAATAATTAGGAATAATTAACAATAATTAGTAATAATTAGGAATAATTAACAATAATTAGGAATAATTAGGAATAATTAACAATAATTAGGAATAATTAGGAATAATTAGTAATAATTAGGAATAATTAGTAATAATTCGGAATAATTAGGATTAATTTGTATTAATTAGGAATAATTAGTATTAATTACCAATAATTAGTATTAATTAGGAATAATTAGTATTAATTACAAATAATTAGTATTAATTACCAATAATTAGTCTTAATTACCAATAATTAGTCTTAATTACCAATAATTAGTATTAATTACCAATAATTAGTATTAATTACCAATAATTAGTATTAATTAGGAATAATTAACAATAATTAGTAATAATTAGGAATAATTAACAATAATTAGTAATAATTAGGAATAATTAGTATTAATTAGGAATAATTAGTAATAATTACCAATAATTAGTATTAATTAGGAATAATTAGTATTAATTAGGAATAATTAGTATTAATTACCAATAATTAGTATTAATTACCAATAATTAGTATTAATTACCAATAATTAGTATTAATTACCAATAATTAGTAATAATTAGGAATAATTAACAATAATTAGTAATAATTAGGAATAATTAACAATAATTAGTAATAATTAGGAATAATTAACAATAAGTAGGAATAATTACGAGTAATTAGTATTAATTAGGAATAATTAGTAATAATTAGTAATAATTACCAATAATTAGTATTAATTAGGAATAATTAGTATTAATTACCAATAATTAGTATTAATTACCAATAATTAGTATTAATTACCAATAATTAGTATTAATTACCAATAATTAGTATTAATTACCAATAATTAGTATTAATTACCAATAATTAGTAATAATTAGGAATAATTAACGATAATTAGTAATAATTAGGAATAATTAGTATTAATTAGGAAGAATTAGTATTAATTAGGAATAATTAGTATTAATTAGGAATAATTAGTATTAATTAGGAATAATTAGTATTAATTACCAATAATTAGTATTAATTACCAATAATTAGTATTAATTAGGAATAATTAACAATAATTCGTAATAATTAGGAATAATTAACAATAATTAGTAATAATTAGGAATAATTAACAATAATTAGTAATAATTAGTATTAATTAGGAATAATTAGTAATAATTACCAATAATTAGTATTAATTAGGAATAATTAGTAATAATTACCAATAATTAGTATTAATTACCAATAATTAGTATTAATTACCAATAATTAGTATTAATTACCAATAATTAGTATTAATTACCAATAATTAACAATAATTAGTAATAATTAGGAATAATTAACAATAATTAGTAATAATTAGGAATAATTAACAATAATTAGGAATAATTAGTACTAATTAGGAATAATTAGTATTAATTACGAATAATTAGTAATAATTACCAATAATTAGTAATAATTACCAATAATTAGTAATAATTACCAATAATTAGTAATAATTACCAATAATTAGTATTAATTACCAATAATTAGCAATAATTACCAATAATTAGCAATAATTACCAATAATTAGCAATAATTACCAATAATTAGCAATAATTACCAATAATTAGTATTAATTACCAATAATTAGTAATAATTACGAATAATTAGAAATAATTAGAAATAATTACCAATAATTAGCAATAATTAGCAATAATTAGAAATAATTAGCAATAATTAGAAATAATTAGCAATAATTAGAAATAATTTGCAATAATTAGTAATAATTAGCAATAATTAGGAATAATTAGTAATAATTAGGAATAATTAGGAATAATTAGGATTAATTAGGATTAAATAGGATTAATTAGGAATAATTAGGAATAATTAGGAATAATTAGTAATAATTTCCAATAATGACCAATAATTGCCAATAATTACCAATAATTGCAAATAATTAGGAATAATTGCAAATAATTAGGAATAATTAGGAATAATCAGGAATACTCAGGAATACTCACGAATACTCACGAATAATCACGAATACTCACGAATAATCACGAATACTCACGAATACTCACAAATAATCAGGAATACTCAGGAATACTCAGGAATACTCAAGAACACTTAGCAAAAAAAATTATATTATCAATATTTATGAAAAAAATATTAATATTATTAAAATAATAAAAATTTATAAAATATTAAAATTATCAATATTTACAACAGATTTTGCTCTATTCTTAACATGTTCAAATCTTAAAGGGTCGCTAATTGTCAGGTCATGCGCAATAAAAAGTTTCTGTCAGCCATGTCCAATGTAAACTCTATAATTGTCCTTGCATGGTCGATCACTTCAAAAGTAATGTTGCAATCAGACAAACCAAGTCATTCCCTTCTTATCTATAAGAATCATCTCACATGAACCTTTACATAGACCATTCTTCCTTGAAAATTTAAGGGAAAAATAATGATATCCCCTCAAATTTTTAAGGAAGAATGATCTATGTAGAGGTTCATGTGAGATAATTCTTATAGTTAAGAAGGGAATGACTTGGTTTGTCTGATTGCAACATTACTTGCGAAGTGATCAACCATGCAAGGACAATTATAGAGTTTACATTAGACATGGCTGACACAAACTTTTTATTGCGCATGACCTGACAATTGACGACCCTTTAAGATTTGAACATGTTAATAATAGAACAAAGTTTGTTCTGAATATTGATAATTTTAATATTTTTTAATTTTTTTTATTATTTTAATAATATTAATATTGTTTTTTCGTAAATATTGATAATATTTTTTTTATTACTAATAATTAGTAAACGAAATCTGCTTGGATAATGAAGGGAAAATTTATAACCATCTCTACAACGATGATTATCAAATTTCCTTTCATTATTCAAGCAGTTTTCCTTTTGCTAAGTATTGCTAAGTATTGCTAAATTAGTAATAAATAGTAATAATTAGCAATAAATTGTAATAATTAGTAATAAATTGTAATAATTAGTAATCCTTGCTTGAGTGTTTTTTCTAACAAATTATTCAAAACCAGTAATGCTTTTATATTTTATAGAAAAATATGGAACAGCGAGGTCGTCAACAGTCATTATTAGATGACCGCATATGGATAAATCAACGTAGAAATCCAAATGGTTCTGGTTTAAATCCAGTATATATAGAGGGTGTGGAGATTTTTTTATCATTTGCGGCATCAAATTCAGAATTTGTTTCAGAAGGAAAGATAAAATGCCCTTGCAGAAAATGTGCATTGAGAACGTTTGACACGTTTGACAAAGTGGGGGAACATCTCTTGCGTTTTGGTTTTCAAGCAGATTATGTTTTTTGGTATCAACACGGTGAACGCAGTTCCAGAGCAGGTGATACCAACTTGATTCCGGATCCATCCCAGTTTCAAGATTTAGTACATGATGTTGCAGGTTCATCTGTTCAACATACAGAAACTCCGGCTGATATAGCTTCAAATCCTGAGTTGGGACCGTCTGAATTTTATGAGTTGTTGAAGTCTGCTGAGGATGCATTATATCCTGGCTGCAAGATGAGCAAATTAGAAGCAGTTGCAAAATTTATGGCTATCAAATCAGATAACGGAATGTCAAACACATGTTTTGACCAGATATTTTCTTTGCTGAAAACACTGTTACCCGAAGGAAATGTTTTACCTGCAAATTACTATGAAAGTAAGAGGTTGGTTCGAAATTTGGGACTTACTTGTCAGAAGATTCATGCATGTTCAAATGACTGCATTTTATATTCAGGGGAAAATGAGTCGTTGGATAGTTGTCCCACATGTGGGCAACAGAGATATAAAGAAGGACAACACGGGAAGTCTGGTTTGATTCCTGTAAAACAGCTGAGATATTTTCCGCTTACATCCAGACTTCAGCGTTTATTCATGTCTAAGAATATAGCGACAATGATGTCATGGCATAAAGAGAATATTTCAACCGATAAAAGCTTGAATCATCCAGCCGATGGTGATTCATGGAAACATTTTGATAGAGTGCATCCATCATTTGCTTTAGAAGCTAGAAATGTTCGACTGGGCCTTTCCACTGATGGTTTCTGTCCGTTTGGATCTTATGGTAGTCAATATTCATGTTGGCCTGTTTTTTTAACTCCGTATAATTTACCTCCATGGATGTTGATGAAGGAGCCATATATCTTTTTGACTTTACTAATTCCAGGACATCCGAAGAAAAATATTGATGTTTATTTGAAGCCATTGATTGATGAATTAAATTTATTGTGGAGTACTGGTGTCAGTACATATGATGTTGCAACGAAACAGAATTTCATACTGAGAGCAGCATTGATGTGGACAATAAGTGACTTCCCGGCTTATGGGATGTTATCTGGCTGGAGTACACATGGTCAGAAATCATGTCCTTACTGTATGGGAGAGAACAAAGCATTTATGCTCATTCATGGAAAGAAACCTTGTTATTTTGACTGTCATCGCAGATTTCTTCCAGCTGATCATCCTTTTCGCAGAAACAGATCTCATTTCAGAAAAGGAACAGTTGAAAGGGATGGACCTCCAAAAATGCTATCAGGTTCGGAGTTAAAATCGGTTGTATTTTCATTACCTCCCATCACTTTTGGTCCCACAATAAACCAACAGAAAATTTCTGGTTTTGGGAAAGAACACAATTGGATTAAACGTAGCATATTTTGGGATTTGCCATATTGGTCTGATTTGTTGGTCCGACACATGTTAGATGTCATGCATATTGAGAAGAACTGTTTTGATAATTTGTTTCATACAGTTTTGGATACGCCAGGAAAGAGCAAAGACAATGTAAATGCACGTTTAGATCTTGCCCAAATTTGCAGACGTCCAGAATTGGAACTATTTGAGAATGTCAGAACAGAAAGGTTACTGAAACCAAAAGCAGCTTATACACTGTCTAAAGAAAACCGTTTATTATTTTGTCAGTGGATTGCAGATTTGAGACTTCCAGATGGCTGTGCTTCCAATTTGGGTAGATGTGTAAAGAATGGTCATATTACTGGATTGAAAAGTCATGATTGTCATGTTATAATGGAGAGACTTCTACCAATTGGATTAAGAGGTCTGTTGAATTCTGTGATTTGGGATTCCATAACAGACATGTCTCATTTTTTTCGGGAAATTTGTGCGGCTACGGCAGATTATGATGCTCTAGGCAAACTTGAAAAAGATGTTGTTGTAATTATATGTAAATTGGAAAAAATATTCCCGCCGTCTTTCTTCGACTCAATGGAACATTTGATGTTACATTTGCCATATGAAGCCAAATGTGGAGGTCCGGTACAGTTTCGATGGATGTACCCATTTGAAAGATGCATGCAAAAATTGAAAAGAAAAGTACGCAACAAAGCATCTGTTGAAGGATCTATTGCAGAAGCTTATTTGCAAGAGGAAATATCTTTTTTCTGCTCCCATTATTTTGAATCTGAGTATCCTTCAAAACACAACCGAATGGGACGGAATGAGAGGAATATTGATGAAATCGACAATCAATTATCTGTTTTCAACCAGTCAGAGCTTGGTTTTGGTGGAGTTTCTGAACGCTGGCTTTCAGATGATGAACATCATAGAGGTCATACGTATGTTCTGCTCAACTGTGAAGAGATGACATCAGTTGTACTGTAAGTGTTTATATCACTTATTCTATCATTTATGTTACAGTAAATAACTTTGGTTTTTATAGGTTGTATGATAATCATATCAAGAAACAAATTCCACAAATTACAGCAGCTGCTCTCGAAGAACGTCGACTGAAAAATTTCTCTCAGTGGTTTCAAAAACTGGTAACATAAATTCTTTATCTTTTAGCAACTCATTCAATGTATAGTTTACTATATTGATAATTATTTCACAAATTTTCAGGTGTCTCGACATGCTGATAAAATTGACAAACGGCTGTGTGTATTGAGTAACCCACCTTCCAAACTTGTTAAAACTTATAATGCATATGTGGTGAATGGATTTCGATTCCACACACATGCATATGGGGAATCAAAAAAAACAATGAACAGTGGAGTTAGCTTGAGAGGATCTCATCATCGAGAAAATGAAGTTGACTTTTATGGCATACTTGATGAAATCATTGAACTCTGTTATCTTGGACAACATTACATAACCATGTTCAAATGTCGTTGGTTGGATACAGAGAGAGCCGTGCGTGTTCATCCGACTCATGGAATCATCGATATTAAATGTAAAAGTGTTCTCGCAGTAAATGAACCATTCTTATTGGCTCAACAGGCATATCAAGTTTATTATGCAAAGTACTGTGCAACATCAAGAGACTTGACTGATTGGTGGAGTGTAATAAAAATCAAAATTCAAGACAATCAGTTTAGTCAAAGTGAATGTGCTTTCACTGATGTGCAAAGAATTGAAGTTTTTCAAGAGAGTACTCAAAATCAATCTTTTTTACAAAGAGACATGAGTATCGATGACGACACCCCACATTTAAGAGTCGGTGATGACGATGATGTTAATGATGTCACACATGAATTTGAAATGGTAAGAGATGAAGCAACTGCAACTCAAATGGATATCGATGATGTTGAGGAGGAATATGAAGATGACATTGACATATATGAAGATGATGATGAAGATGAACACTTATAGAATTCCATGGTATTTATATACAATCATAATATGTATATATGTATATATAATAGTAATTATCAATTATTTGCTAACATTAACATTTTCTGTTTCAGATGGACGAGGCCACATTTCGTGAGTTGACGGATGCTGACCTGCCTTTCGATGCGGATGAGTTGCTGGCAGATGACCCTCAGCCTGCAGGCGCTTCAGGGAGTACGCGGAGGGGGCGCGGTCTTGCACGATTGATGATTCCTGACCCCGTCCCCGAGCGACGTCCACGCCTTGGGTTTGATCCGCGCACCCGGAGGTGTGATAACCTGTGTGATAACCCGTGGATTTGACTAAGATTTCAATAATCTATTCACATAATAAATGTTTATTATTTTTTTTCAGTTTTCCGCATATAGCAGTCGGACAGGGCAGCGCTATTTTGCGCAACTATTTCTCTCAGCCGTGGACCACATGGGAGCAGATTCCCATTGATGTGCAGCAGGCCATGTTCGACCATTGGCTGGTACGTACGTAAATAAATAATTTTTATTTTGAAAATTATTTCATTTCTAACTTGATATTTTGATTTTTTTTTGTAGGGTTTATGGTATCCGATCGAGGATACCATGCGTGACGCCATCCACGAGGCATGGGAGGTGGCCATGCGTGATCGCCTTCGTCAGTTTTTGCACAATTTAAGAAAAGCTGCGATGAAGAAAGCAGGAGTGTCAGATTTTGAGGAGTCATGTAGAGCACACCGACCAGAGTATATTTCATCCCATGTATGGGATGGATTATGTGCGCACTGGTTGAGTGGTGCCTTTCAGAGGAGATCATCGCTGGGGAGGCAGAATCGGGGGAGACAGGAGGTGACTCATCGAGCTGGGAGTCGTTATTTCAGTACTCATAGACAGCATCTGGTACGTACATTATTTATAAATATTTTATATAACTATAAATATTAACAGTTTATTTTTTATTCTTATAGGCTGTCGAGCACCCCGATATTACAGAGTACGACGTATATCGGAGGATGTATAGTGATCCTGCTACTGGGGAGCTCAGAGGTGATCGTCAGCATCACATCGTGGTCAGTATAATTTGTTTTCAAGTTTAAAAATCAACTGCATATAATATATTCACAATTTTAATTTTAAATTGCAACTATAAGAGTCATATGAGGCCGCAGCGTCACAGACCCGGCCTGAGAGTCAGGCCGAGTCATCAGATCAGACCACTGCCCGTCAGTTTGATGAGGCGGCATGGATGCAGGCCACCCAGTATGCTTTCGAGAAGGGCCGGGTAGTTGGTATCGGCTCTCGACTAACTCCCGGAGATTATTATGGCAGTGCTGCGATGTCGGCGTCCAGCTCGAGAGGAGCTCGTGCATCTTTTTCTACACAGTATGAGGATCAGTTGCGATCTCAGACTGCACAGATAGAGAGTCTCCGACAGGAGCAGGAGCAGATTCGTCAGCAGCATGAGGAGGAGCGTCGACGCCAGCAGCAGCTGTACGAGGAGCAGACGAGGCGGTGGCAGCAGCAGCATCAGGAGCAGATGGAGTACATGCGCCGACTCACTCATGCTTTAGGGGTGGAGTTTCCTCCACCACCATCTGCAGATCCCCCACCTCCCCCCCCCCTCCTTCAGATTAGATTTTGTATTTCAGTTATAAAATTTGAGAAATCAAATTTTTTTTTTCTATTCGTAGTTTCTGTCTCATTATAAAATATTAATAATATTATATTTTTAAATAACAATATTAATATGAATAATAATATTATTTATATTTTATAATATTAAATTATATATATATATTAAAATTTTATAATATTATAATTTAATTATTTTTTTTGTAATACTTGAATTATTTTAATATTTGAATGTAAAATAATTCTATTATTTTTATATTAATTAAAATAACTTATTAATATTTTTGTATTTATGAATTATAATTGTATTATTATTATATTAATTAAATCATTTATTAATATTCTATTATTTTTTATTTTTGAATTATAATTTTACTATTATTATAGTAATTAAAATAATTTATTATTTTCATTTGTAAATTATAATTCTATTATTATATTCATTAAAATAATTTATTAAAAATTTATTTTTTTTATTTTTTTTATAGTATTTGCGACGGGATACTATACCCGTCGCAAATACTAATATTATTAATAGTTTTTTATTTTTTTTAAAAAATATTATTTGCGACGGGACCCGTCGCAAATACTATCAATATTATTTGCGACGGGATGCGATGCCCGTCGCAAATACTAGTATTATTAATATTTTTTTATTTTTTTAAAAACGTTTTTGCGACGGTACCGTCGCAAATAGTATTTGCGACGGTACCGTCGCAAAAGGTATTTGCGACGGGTCCCGTCGCAAAAACGTTTTTAAAAGTTTTTACAAAAATACGGAATACTATTTGCGACGGGGAGAATGCCCGTCGCAATAAACCGCTATAGCGACGGGCCCGTCGCAAATAAGTGTAGTTGCGACGGCGTTTTCAGCAACGGGCTATTTGCGACGGGGTCCCGTCGCAAAAAGCCATTTGCGACGGGATCCCGTCGCAACTCGCCCGTCGCAAATAGCTGTTTTTCTAGTAGTGCATGTACTCTTCACCCGATGTCTGTCATGTAACTAAAAACATTGACATAGGAAACCTTAGTACATACATGCCGTGTCAACTTTGAGCACGCCGTTCAATTTTTCCCAGGTACCCAGCCATGTCACGAACAACACGGGTCAGTGTTATCTTTCCTAGTACACATCTTGTCCACCTGAAACACGCCGTGTAGTGTCAGCCAAGTTGTCGGCCATGTAGCGAGCAACACAGGTCGATCTGGGGATTCTTTGTACACATTGTGTCTTTTTGTAACACATCATGTAGTGTGACCCGGGTACACAGGCTGTGTGGTGAAAAACATGGGCCGATGAAATATCATAGAACACACGCTGTTTCTAACTCGGAACATGCCGTGTTTTTTTTTATTGTTTTAGGAAAGCCATGTGGATTAAGCTATGTAGAGGGACTCGGGCAGGGAAGAATGGTTCAAGTACATGTCGTGTGTTAAGACAACACACCGTGTAGTTGGGGTGACACAGAAACAGTTATGGTAGAAGTACACGCCCATGTGAAAGACATAAGGGAACACACCGTGTAGTTAATATACACATAGTGTAGTCCTGTTTTGAAAAACGTGAATGCTTTTATTATCTTTTTCCCTTCTTGGAGTCCTCTTTTTTAGTTGTTGATAATCTTGATCTAAGGTGTGTGTTTGACCTTGTAGATTCATTCCATAGAGACGACCACTGGTTGTTCACCTGGAGAGTGGCGATAATTATAATCCAGAGCTGGTAGGCCATGGGCTACCGATGGAACCTCCAGTATAGCCCAATGCAGTGCCAGCCGTTATACCAGACTCAGGTGTTGATGCGCAGTTCCGTTAAGGCTTTATGTGGTTCATGCATGCCTTATAGAGAGCACCGCATGCTTCCACATTTATGGAAGATCTTACGCGTATTTTCCAGCATCAGCATCCGCCTATGTTTTCAGGGGATGGCGGACCACAGGCTGCAGATTCATAGCTGGATTCGATGGAGACGATATTTGAGCATCTGAATATGCCCCCTGCGAGGAGGGTCAATCTCGATACATACATGTTGTGTGATTCTTCCAAGCAGTGGTGGGATTTTACCACCCAATCTGAGCATCACCAAGAGATAGCATGGGAAGATTTTCAAGAATCCTCTATGAATTATTATTCCTAGAGACACTGAGCGAAGATCAAGCTTCAGATTTCACAAATCTGAAGTAGGGTGCCATGTTAGTGATGGATTATTCTACTCGCTTCACCGAGCTTCAAAATTTTTCACCTGTTCTGGTGGGTGATGAGGTATTGAGGGATAGATGCCTTGATTATGGACTTCGGTGTGACATCCAAGCACTGGGGAACGTTTTAGGTTGCCTACCGTGCATACTATTGTGAATCAGGAACTGATTATAGATCAGAACCTGCGGGAAGCTAGTGGTGTGGACCAGGGCGATTTGAAATTAGTTTCTAGTACTGTTTTTACTGGTATGAGGAAGAGACAGATTGACTTCTCTCACGGTGGAGGTACTAGCCCGAAGAATACTTTAGGTGGGTAGGTCATCTTCTACCACTGTGGTAGAGAGGGACACAAGAGACCTTAGTGTCCATGAAACCCAGTGGAGTGCAGAGCTTGCAATAAGTTGGGTCATCTCCAGCATTTCTGCAGGTCGTTTCCACCAGTGGAGAGTGAGAGGGGATCTGTGTAGACTCCGCGTGCGGGAGCAGGATCAACAGTTTCTTACCAGTCAGAAAACTAGAATATGTCAGGGTGTGTAGGCAGAGATGGTGTTCGTGGCTATGGTAGCCAGACACCAGGATCTCAGAGGCAGTAGGGTGGGTCAGCTCAGGGTATCCAGGCTATGTCGTAGGGCCGCGACACTGGGCAGGCATATGTAGTGCAACAGACCCAACATGAGCAGGATCCCAAACCCTCTACTGTCTGAGGTACTATTCAAGTTGCTTCTGTTTTATGATCAGTGCTTTTCGATACGGATGCTACACATAGATTTATATATCTGCCCGTTGTGGAGTGCCTTGGGCTCTGTGTTTCTTCTTCTCTGTTGTAATGATGCTAGACTCTCCGTTGGGGACTAGAATGGCTGGTGTGCATCAGTGCAAGGAGTTCCCCTAGAGGTTAGTGTGTGTCACTTTCTATGGGACCTTTATATCTTAGATATGACGAGTTATTATTTCATTCTTGGGATGGACTAGTTGGTGCCTTTTAGAGCATTTTTGGATTGAAATCATCGCAAGATGAGTTTCACATCACCAGAGGTTAGAGTGTTTCTATACAATGGTGAATGGGATGTCTAAGTGAGCCGAGATGGACCCGAGCATCATGGGAGAGGTGGAGTGACAACCCGGATTGTGAGTTTATATCTGGATGATCAGGAGAATTATTAAAAGGATTTCCCTCCAGTAGTTGATCGTTTTAGGGATGTCTTCCTGGATGAATTTTCCAGTCTTCCGCCAGAGTGAGAGGTGGATTTCTTTATTGAGCTTGTGCCAAGAGCGGCACTGGTGTCCATTCCTCCTAATAGGATAGCTATACTTTCTTTTCAAGAGCTCAGGAGGCAGTTATAGGATTTACAGGAAAAAGGGTTTTATCCAACCCAGTACATCTCATTGGGGTTCGCCGGTCCATTTGTGGAGAAAGCCGATGGTACCCTCAGACTCTGTGTGGACTATTGGAAGCTGAACCAGTAAACGGTCAAAACCGGTATCCCTTTCCGAGGATTGATGATCTATTCGATCAAATTCAAGGAGCATGAGTGTTCTCAGAGATTTACTTGACATCCGGATATAATCGGTTGCGTGTGAGACCATCGGACATTCTGTTTACGGCCTTTCGGAGCAGATATGGTCGTTATGAGTACTTAGTCATGCTCTTTGGACTCACAAATGTGCCATAAGTTTTCATGGATCTGATGAATTGTGTGCTCCACCCTTATATGGATTCTTTTGTGGTACTCTTCATGGACGACATCTTGGTGTACTCTCACACTCGACATGACCATGCAACCCATCTTGAGATTGTACTGATTACACTTAGAGAGCATCATCTATATGCTAGGCTCTCAAAGTGCCACCTTTAGAGGGAGAAAATCCAATTCCTGGGTCAAGTCATCTCAGAGGAAGGAGTTGCGGTAGACCAAGAGAATGTGAGAGTAGTAGTTTCTTGGGAGCATCCTAAGAACATATTTGAGATATGGTGTTTCATGGGGCTGGCTGGTTACTACAGGCGCTTTATATAAGACATCTCCCACTTAGCAGTTCCGTTTACGGGTTTGACTAAGAAGGGTGTGAAGTTTGATTGGTCAGAAGCATTCAAGGCAGCCTTTCAGAAGCTAAAGGGTAGGCTGAAATCAGTACCAATCGTTATAATTCCAGATCAAGGGAAGAGCTATGCAATATACTGTGATGCATCAGGTATTGGACTAGTAGTAGTGTTGATGCAGGGTGATCAAATTTTTGCATATGGGTCTCAGAAGTTGAGGCCACATGAGAGGAATTACCCGACGCAGGACCTCGAGTTGGATGCATTTGTTCATGTGTTGTGGTGTTGGGGACATTATCTCTTGGGGGAGAATTTTGTGGTATTTACGGACCCCAAAAGTCTCAAGTACACCTTTACACAGCGTGACCTGAATTTGAGATAGTGAAGGTGGGTTGAATACCTTCAGTCCTTCGACTTTGAGCTTTCCTGTTCACCTGGTATGGGTAACGCAGTGGTTGATGCACTGAGTAGGAAGACTCAGATACAGGATGTTCATGACGCCCGTGGTGAGTGTCAGCTTATTGCATTCTCCTCTGAGATAAATTTTGAGGTGCGCAATAGTCATGGTAAAACCTATCTTTTATTATTAGCTGTGACTTATACCCTCCTGGATAGAGTGAGGATGAGACTACTATCTGCTTAAGAAGGCTTAGTTCTACGAGAGTCAGTGGCTAGTGAGGACCCTCTTCCTGGTTGAATGGAAACAGATGATGAGGTACTACATTTCCATAGACGAGTGTGGTTCCAGGGTATACACTCGAGGAGTTTTTGTGAGATTTTCATGCTTCAGATTGGGCAGTTCATCCAGAGATACCAAATAGTACCATGACTTGAGATGTCAGTATTGTTGGCCGGGTATGAAGAGAGAGATCGCTCATTTTTTTACAAGATGTTCCACCTGTCAGCAGGTGAAGGTGGGGCATCAGAGGCCAGAAATAATGTTACACCAACTACCAATTCTAGAATGTAAATGGGATGATGTCGTGATGGACTATGTGACCGAGTTGCAGAGGTCACCTGGAGGGAATGATGACATGTGGGTTGTTGTGGATAGTCTCACGAATGTATCTCACTTTTTTTCTGATGAAGGAGACCTTCAGTATTGACGAACTCAAGAAAATTTATTTCCAATAGGTAGTACTTCTTCATGGGGTACCTCGTTCTATTATTTCTGATAGGTATTCCCACTTACGTCTTGTTTCTAACAGAGTTTTCAGAGGGCACTAGGTACATAGGTGCTTCTGAGCACAGCTTACCACCCTCAAACAGATGTCCAGTCAGAGCGTACGATACCGGTGCTTGAAGACATGTTGCATACATGCGTCCTGGAATTTGGGGGTGCTTGGAAGACACATATTCCCCTGATCGAGTTTTCATACAATAATAGTTTTTAGGAAACTATTGAGATGGAACCTTACGAGGCTTTATATGGTAGGCCATGCCAATCACCCTTGTGCTAGTTGGAGGTAGGTGAGGAAGCTTTACTAGGACCACGTCTCATGCAGGAGACTTCCGAGCAGGGTCAATTGATGAAAAAGTGGATGGTTACTACACAGTCTTATCAGAAATCTTATGATGATCGCCACTGAATACCCTTGGAGTTCGTGGTCGGGGATCGTGTTTTCTTGCGTGTTTCTCCAAGGTTGGGACACAGGCGGATCAGGAGACAGGGTAAAATTTCGCCGAGGTATGTGGGTCCATTTGAGATTCTGGAGAGAGTCGGTTCGGTTTCCTATCGGTTGTATTTACCACAGAGCTATCGGTCCATGCACGACGTCTTCCATGTATCTCATCTTTGTCGTTATCATTCAGACCCATCTCACGTCTTTAAGCCCGAAGTGGTCTACCTTTAGGTCGATGCATCCTTTGAGAAGCATCCAATTCATGTTGTGGATAGGAGCTTGAAGGTTCTCTGAGGCCGGTCAGTTCCTCTTGTACGGGTGCTATGGCATCATGGCCAAGTGCAGGACGAAACCTTGGAGTAGGAGACCTACGTACATGCTCATTAGCTGGAGTTGTTCACAACTTTATCTTCTACACCATTGGAAGGGAAATTCAAGGACAAATTTCTTTAAGGGGGGAAGATTGTAAGAACCCAGTTCATATATTTGAGTTACATATTTCTTCATTTATGTTTTCCTTAATAGTTTTTGAGAAAATAAGAAAAATGGGGAAAATCCAACATTTTGTACTTACACGCTGTGTACTTTTCCATGTGACATGCACTTTGGACGTGTGGGATGAGTATATACGGCGTGTAGGCATGTCGATGAAGAAGCGACTAAAAACTGACTACATTCGATGTACACAGTGTTTACACTCCATGTACTCAGTCGGCAGGTGAATAGTAAGGCAGTGGAAGCAGCCGCTAGCTGAGAAAAATTACATGTCGTGTAATCAGGATTACATGACATGTACTCATGTTGACATATGAACAGTGTCATGGAGGAAAGTAGCTACCAGAAAATCAGTTAAATGATGAAAAGTACATCCCATGTACATGAGAGTACAGATCGTGTATTCAGTTTTTCGATTAAAACAAGTAGTAGACTCCTCTTTTGGAAGAGGAGACATTGGGTTCGTTTGGGGAGCGGGAGAGACAATCGTATCTTGGAAGAGCTCCAGACTGCACACCGAGAATCTGATTCATACACTATTGATCTCCTTTGAACCGAACAGGTAAGACCTTACTTATCCTTGAGTAGTTCTCACCAATTCAATCCCGAGGGAATGTTATTTGAGGATGAATGTGGGAATGTTTATCCTAGATCTCTGTCATTCTTGGGAGTTTCTGGAAGCGCCTTTCACGTATACCGATCATAGACGATTGAGGTAGGTGGTCTGATGTTTATTTTCAACTATTGTGTGGAAATTTTTTACTGTTGTTCTACGCCCCCATGGTTGGGGTGTCGTATGGATGAGGTGTAACGCCCCGACCCCAGCTGCCCAGAGTCGGTGCATTACTTCGTAACATTGGCATGATCACAAGAAAGATCAAATCTCGAAAGACCGATTGGTTTAGTAGCCTTGGAAACACTAGATATATTCATAAGGTTTACATTACATCATTAAACGAAAAAATACTACAACAACATATTGTCTCCATAATCCACACTCATATCCCCACATAATATCCCTGCAGGTCATTCATAATTTACTTCTTCACTTCCTGGGAAAAATAAAACATAGAAAAGGGGTGAGCTCAAATGCCCAGTAAGGATAACAATATAGCGGAAACATTCATAAATAAGAATAAACATTTAAGGCAATGTATAACTAAAACAAAAGCCTTTAAAACTTGAACTTTCAACATAGTATGGCATAAATGAAATGAAATAATGCCATTTACTTATTCACATGTTTATTCTACTAATCGAATAATTACATGAAAAATCAATAAACACTTTCATAATGATGGAATGCATAATGCTAAACGTTAATTTCTTTGTCTAGGCCTCATCCCAAGACCTAGGGGTTACTTCTAACCGGAACCCAACCCGGAGTGCCTCTAATAACCGGACACCAACCCGGAGTGCCTCTAATAACCGGACACCAACCCGGAGTGCCTCTAAGAACCGTACACCAACCCGGAGGGCATACTTTTACCAGTCCCTAACCTGGAGGGCTTACTTTAACCAGTCCCCAACCTGGAGGGCTTACTTTTACCAGTCCCCAACCTGGAGGGCTTACTTTTACCGGTCCCCAACCCGGAACATACTTGTTTAGCACATTCATCTGAAGAAAAGTTTGAAATATAACATAAACATTCGGATTAAAACTAGCATACGAAATGTCAATAGTTTCACCATAAACTATGAATGGTATAAAATAGCACATCCACAGTCAAACATATCACAAAACCTTCAATACAATATAGAAGTTTTGTATTATAATAAATCAACTTCAAATAAGTGTAAAATCCATTAAAGGATGTTGACATAGATGAAATCAAAACACTTTTTAGAGAAATATCTCTTTCTATTTTTGAAATCATTTAAGAGCCATATAAAATAAAACATTTTCTTGAAAATATTCTTGTAAGCTTGTAAGGAAAGCTTTGACGATTTTATAACGGCGGAAAATAACCGCACCCGCCGTATAAGTAAAAAAAACATTCTTATCTTAATTCTGTCGAAAAGGTTAAAAAGGACCTTGTTTTGAAAACGACGGAAAGATTCCTTTATAAACCTCTTACAAAAAGTCAAACAAGGGTATAAATGAATTTAACCCATATTCTTGTAAATAATAAATATGTTTTGAAATACATTTCGAAAAAACATGGATGTGGATGATAAAGAAATCCCAGTAGATTATTATGTATAAACAACCTCGGATAATGAAGAGATTGTGAAATAACCCTTACCTTGTACTTTTCCTTGGTTGGGGTAGGTTAACCTCCTGTATAATGGTGAAATAGTTGTTATTAAATTATACAAGAATCATATATATTAATATGATATCATATATGATCTTTTAACATTGATTTGTTAATAATATCTTAGAATTATCGTCGTTTCGGGAGTTAACTTACTCATTTTCTTTTATATGTTTTGTTACATAAGCCATGGTTGTTGTATCTTATTCATATCCAGAATGATATCCAGTCCTTAAACATCATTTTTAAATCATCAAATGATAATTATACTTGAATGGATACGATGGAGAATGAATCTCATCGCGTTCGTGGAGACGGTAGTCCGTACGTACGCACGAGCGACAATATCATTCTTTTGATATTAAAATAATATATAAATGGATTGTATATCGTATATACAGAATCATTAACATGTTATATTTATTATTTACATGAGTTACACATCATTATTATACCCATCCAAATAATATTATATTGAATAACAATTACACCACGACGTGGAGACGGTAAGCCGTACGTACGCACGTATGGTGACATGTTATTCAAAGGGTGGATAGAATACTGAATATGATTGTACCATATTTATAATAACATAACAGTATATGTGAGATACTGGAGTTATTATTTTATAATGGTAAGAACAAAGGAAGAAGAAGTGGAAGAAGAAATGAACTTGGAGAAGGGTGGTGAAATCATTACCTCTTCTTCGGGTTCTTCCTTTTGATTTGATCAAAAGGGCTCCTTAGGTTGGCTTTCTGATCAAACTAAGGCCTCTAGGTTGTAGTGAGGGATGTTGGGAGAGTATTTGGGCAGAGGTTGGCCGAGCCAAAAGTCTTTGAAGGTGTGAATAAATGAGAAGGAGGAGTGCCCTTTTATAAGAGGGGTGAGGGGCACCTTTGGAAAAGTTAGAAATATTAATTTATAATAAATTCATATTCGGTTTCTAAAGGCTCCAAAGTTGATTATTAAAAGGTTAAGGTGGGGATAGGTCTAAAACCACTCAACCAATAGAATTTAGACAGGTTTGGGTACTTATATTAACCTTATCTTTAAGTATTAACTCTAAGTTAATTAGTTTCACTTTTACAATGTCTCTTTGTATTTTTATATAATATGGTTAATAAACTTACTATATACATCCAAGCTACCCCCAAGTGGTCAATTAATGATGAACCTATCCTTATATAAGTCTCTTGGCCGAACCTTAGATTTTTAGGAATTTAATATCAATTAATAATATAATATTTGTTTTAAAAACTCTTTTATGTCAATTTTGACACTATTCAATAGATGATTTTTGTGAAACTCATAACAAATTGATAACTTCGAACAAAGTCAATTAAATAAATCCTAATATATCATATTATCCTAGAAAATTAGTTTAATTCATTAAAAGTTTCATATTATATTTTTTGGGTATTTATAATATCAATTATTTTAATTTTTCACTATTATAGTAATTACTGCATCATCTTTGTGTCATAAATAAAATAAATTATTTAATGTCTAAAAATTATAAATAAAATATCATTATGTAGGAAATCTTTTATCTTTCTAATGAATATTTATAATCTAAAATTCAACTTATATAACCCTATGTAACAATTGTTTTGCTAAAAGATATATGCTTGTGTCATTTTTGTATTCATTTTGACTTATTTAAAATAAAGTGTCATTATCACTTACAAGTGGATCCATGGGGTCCCAAAATTGACAAAAAGATGCCCATGGTCGACCATGTATCAACCAATAGGGTTAAGACACGTTTTAGGGTAATTTAGTATTATTATAATATTATTTTTTAACCCTTATTTACCGGATTTACCCTTAACCATGGTAAATAAAATATTTACCGCAGTAATTATTCAAAATGTCTAAAAATAAAAGTTACCTATTTACACAATTTGAAAATCCTGATTCCAAATATGGAATCCATTTTCCTAAATTCAAAACACAGAAGTGGCAGAAATTAATTTAAAATTAATTCCCGCTGTCAAAACAAGAAGTGTGTTTTTAAGAGATAATAACAATCAAAAGATTGACACTTGTTTATGTTCGGTTTAATTGTAAAATTATGTCCAATGACCAACATTATATTAAATAGTAAAAATATATTCTAAATATACTTTAAAACCACTTAAATTCATAATTTATTACTATTAATTATTTTGATTAAAAAAGTTGTTTTTAATTAAAATTTAGTAATTTTCACTATTCATCAAAATATGAAAGTTATCCGAAAAGTACCAAAATTTCACCTTAGGCTAAATTTGATATTCCGAATCCAAAAATGAAGTCCATTTTAAAATATAAAATATATATAACTTCAAAAAGTAGGTATTACTATTCATAACAGCTAGTTTGATTGGTTACGGTGTGTTAGAACTCGAAGTTGCGTACAACACACGCTACTGTTTTATTCAAAGGAAAGCGTACCGTGGAAGCTTGGGATGTTTCATTTTAAATTTTTTTATGTCTCCATTTAGTCAAAAAGTTTAAAATATTGTATTTAAAAAGGTTTCACTATCAAAAGTTGATAAAAGTGCAATACTGAAAATGAATCTGTTCTTGCATTATGACTAAGAAACTCATAATATGGATTCTAAAATTATAAGGATTATATAAAGTTTAAAATTTAGTTAATACTATTCATGACCTCTTTTAATGGCTTTTTTTTGGTAAGTCATGGTGCAATTGAACTCAGTGTTGCGTGTAGTGCAAGTTATTGAATTATTTTGAAGAAATAACACACTATGAAATCTTGGGGTGTTACATGAGGCCTTTGCTAAAAGATATCTGGAATTGTATGGATAATCTAATGATAAGTTAAAACTTCTGTTTGGGATCTCGGCCTGGATCAGGGACCACCCCGGGGCTGTGATCAGCTGTTCATCCGTTTGACCATGATTCCCCATGGTAGTCAATGATTATATTATGCATTAAATATTCATTATAGAAAAGTTATATAAATTGCATTTTTTTCTTTGGTCGCGGCATGGTTACTTGTGCCTGAGGTTAGTGTTCTATCTAGCTTGAGGGTGGTGTTTTCTTTCCTCCTGAGGGAAGTGTTCTATTTAGCCTGAGGAAATTATTTTCATAGCCTGTGGGAAGTTTTTGGTAAGCCTGAGGGTAACCTTTATTTATGCCTATGGGCAGTAGTTTTTGTGCCTGAGGGAAATACCACGTATGCCTGAGGGGAATGATCATCACTCCTGAGGGGAATCACCTACTGGTATTTGATTCTATTACATGAGGGTAAGGATAGTATGTCAGAGGACACATATAGTATTATTGAGGGGAATGATCATTACGCCTGAGGGAAATCACCTTCCTCGGGGCCCGTGTTGTGACTACCCCATGCCCGACTTCCATAGGCCAGGGGATAGCGACTAGAACCAAAGGCGTAAATCCCGATAAAAGGAAAGTAATTGACTTTATATAAGAAAACAAACACCAAAGAGAACGAAATTTTAACTGAACACTAAGTAAACTGACTACAAAAGTAAGTGCCCGAAAGTAAATGGGGCAGTATTCAACCCAACTGAAAGTACATTACAACTGAGATAAGAATGTACAATAGCTGAAAAGTAAAGTAGCAACCACCAAGAAATCCTCCAGAACTCCCACATGAAGGGTGAGTATAGGTAGTCTCGTCGGCTCCTCGGTCCGGCCATCCACTCCGTGTACGTCCCACCTGATAGTCCACCTCCATGTACGTCCCACCTGATAGTCCACCTCTGTGTACCGTCCCACTCCTCAGGAATCAACCACGATCAGCGTTTTCCGTCGTCTGCAACCAACACAATGTAGTGCAGTCATAACCCAAACAGGGGTGAGTATACAATACTCAGTAGGGACCCCGAGACCCCCAAAGGCCTCCAAGATCCCACAAAGGATAAACCAAAAAGGAAGAATACAAATACGAAGTATCAACAAACACTACATAGGTATATGCCCATACATAAACCTAAGTCAACAATTCCAATACAGCTCCATCTTCCGAGCCCAAGTTCAACCTAGTCCACACTGGTAAGTACAACCCAATCCACACAGGATAGCACAACCGAATCCACACAGGAAAGAAAGTCAATCATATCGAAGATAATAATTGAAAGTCAAGACTCAGATCACATAGGTATACTATTCATGAAGAGGGGTAGAGATGATTGATGCAGCCCTTGAATCATCTCCTCTTCCGAACCCACGTAGGATCCAAGTACAAATTTTGTCGCTTCTGAACCCACATAGGATCCAAGTACATTAACCATCGCAACCGAAACCATGTAGGATCCAAGTACAGTCATCCTCGCTGCCGAACACACGTAGGATCCATGTACAGTCGTCCTTGCTGCCGAACCCACGTAGGATCCAAGTACAGCTTTCCTCGTCGTCGAAGTCGCAACCAGCACTAGCGTTCCCGCACACAGCACGCTCGATTCCTGGAGGGACTGCTCCTCGAGTCAAAGATCAGAAAATCAACTATCACGAAGACCAGAGTTGATGTATCCCATAATTCCATCCCACTTCATAGGGGGAAAACCAATCAAAACGGGCCCATGTCACGAAGAACAAGATGACCAAGACATTTCCCCAAAGTACATGGACTGTAGGTAAGAGATAGATGTTGTTTCATCAGACACCAGGTACTGCTCATGTGATACGGGCCGTGTCGCGGGGCTGGTCATGTAGATAAGTTAATACATGGTGTGTAGTATGGTTACACGCCGTGTCCAAACCTATAGGGTCAGTTCCATGTGCGCTGGCCATGCCTGGCCGTGTGGTGGAGTACATGCCTATGTACTCCAACCTGTATCCGTGTATTTCCGTAATACACGTCGTGCCTATTGGTTGTATGGTTCTTCCAGTGTTCTTGAATCATCCAGATTACACGCCGAGCCACGCGAAGCCTCTTCTGCAATGGTGGTGGTAGTACACACCGTGCCTTGTGGCCATGTGGTTCTGCCCCTGTCCGTGTATCTCCCGGATTACACGCCAAGCCTCGCGAAGCCGGTTCTTCCTTTCAAAGAAGATAATACCCATCGTGCCTCGTGGTCGTGTATTTCTGTCCGTGTCCATGTTTTTCCCTTAAATACACACCATGTCCATCGAAGTCTCCTCTATCAAACATTGTGGACAGTACAAGATGTGTGACCGATGTCACACGTCGTGTGTCACTTCTTCTGATGTCTGTTACATCTACCACTGAACGCTTGTACTACATGGTGTGTTCTTTGGAAGTACAGGCTGTGTATTCTGGAATTTTCCAGAAACGATGCCTCTGGCCAGCACGCCTCCCGAGGCGTCCTTCCTTTGTTCTGTTGATCTGTTTGCTACAAAAATCTTTCTCCTAGGTCGTCCTGATGTTTTGAGGCCATTTCTGATTTTTTCGGGCCTCCGATCGGCTCCGAAAACATTCCATGAATCACTGCTCGAGAACAGTAAGAGAACACCATACAACATGATAGGCGGAGGAATCATATCGTGTTAGTGTCGTCCAATTCCTTCCACATTAGTTCGATAGCAAAATGTTTAGAGAGAAACAATAACATGGAAGGAAAAACAACGTTTATCATTCATAAACACACCTCTACCTCGATAAACGTTGACGTTTTCCAGCAACTTGAAAGATAGCGTTGTGGTGTAAGGTTTGGAAGATGGTGTTAGTGTGAATCCATGGAGGGGACGGTGTCTCACCCAAGCTGTGAAGAGACGAAGGAATGACCCGTCGTCTCTCCTTGTAGTGATGGCATTCATTGTCGAAGGGTGACATTCTCCGCGGAAGGATGAAGTTCTTCAAGATGAAACTAGATCTCTTCTCCCAAAGTCTCAACACAACAAGACAACCAAAAAAATAAAATAATTCTCCTCCTTATTTTATTAATTCATGCCATGCATTAAACAAATTAAAAAATTCAAGTCCAAATAACTTAATTAATTAAACAATGAGTTGTCTAATTAATTATGTGATAAGTTGGCAAGCCTTAATGTGGGAGGTGGGGAGAGGAGGAGTAACTTAATAAAATAAAAGGGTTTAAATGGGAGGTTTAAGGGAATGTGAAGGGTTGGGGCTCATGTGGACCCCACCCCATCACTATCCTCTCATGGGTAGTTAGTAACTAGTGGGTCCCACATGAACTCCCACACCTAGGACAAACCACTTAAGTTAGGAATAAAATTTGTACAATAAATTTTATTCAATTCTTTATTAATCCCCAAATTTTAACAAGTCCTCTCGAGAAAATGAACATTTGGTAAAGGTCCTCCTAAGTAATTACCGCCACTGAAGTTTCATCGGTGCCCTCAGATTTCGATTCTGAGCACCGGTTCAAAAGATATAAAAAACCCGCTCATTCATTCACTAAACCTACCAGAGGTAAACTTCAGAAATTGATTCTGAGCACGCAGGGCCTTGGAATCATGAGCAGTCAGAAATTGCATACTCGTAAAATCCCAAAGAATTTAAGAAAACATTTTCCTTGAAATTTACGGGTCTTTACATTACTACCACCTCAGGGATTTACGTCCCCATAAAGATACATCACAAACTAGGGGAACAAATGAGGGTACTGAGCACGCATCTGAGCCTCCTGCTCCCATGTGATCTCCTGGAGGATCCCGTGCTGCCACCTGATGAGCACTTGAGGAATCATCTATCCACATAGGACCCGCTCCTGTCGATCCTCAATCTCCACCAGAAACTCCACAAATGTCTCCCCATCATCGATGTCCAACTCCCCGTGATCAATGATATGTGTCGGGTCATGAACGTATCTCCTCATCTGAGATACGTGGAAGACATCGTGAACCCGGTGCAATTGAGCTGGAAGATCCAGGCGATAAGCCACCTCGCCTATCCTGCTGAGAACCTGGAATGGTCTGATGAAGTGTGGAGATAACATGCCACCCAGGCCGAATCTCCGTAATCCATGTCGAGATGAGACCCGTAAGAAAACGTGGTTTCCATCCTAGAACTCTAGTGGTCTCCGCCTCCTGTCAGCATAGGACTTCTATCGGGTCTGAGTAGTCCTCATCTACTCCTGGATGATCTGCTGACATCTATCTAACCACACGAAGGGTTTCCCCTTCTTTTAAAAGCTGAAAGTTGTGCTGCAACTCTGGAGAAGTCTAGCACAAATCTTCGATAGTACCCAGTCAGAGATAGGAAACTCTGCATCTTCGTCACGCTCCGGGGTGGCTCCCAACCTAGAACTGCCTCGATCTTCACAGGATCCACCGCAACTCCCACCTCAGCGATGACGTTCCCTAAGAAGTGGACCTATCATATCCAAAAATAACACTTAGAGAGCTGACCATATAGCTGGTGCTCTCGTAGTGTGTCCAATACAACCCGCAAGTGGTAGGCGTGCTCCTCCTCGATAGTCGAGTAAATCAATATGTCGTCAATGAAGAGTACGACAAAAAAATCGAATTGTGGGTGGAAGATCCTGTTCATGTGACTCATGAACACTGCTGTTGCATTGGTTATGCTGAAAGGCATAACCAAGAATTCATAGTGGCCATACTGACACCTAAAGGTCGTCTTCTGCACATCCTCATCTCGAACTCTGAGTTGATGACAGCCTGACCTGAGGTCTATCTTCAAGAACCATCGTGCTCCCTTGAACTGATCGAAGAGGTCGTCAATCCTCGGAAGTGGATACTTTTTCTTCACAGTCACCTGATTCAGGCGATGGTAGTTGACACAGAGTCGCAAGCTCTCTTCCGCCTTCTTGTCGAACAAAATCGGGGAAGCCCAGGGTGAAACACTGGGTCGAATTAATCCCTTTCCATGCAAGTCCTCTAGCAGTACACGTAGCTCTTGAAGCTCAGCGGGAGCCATCCGATGTGACGGAGTAGATATCGTGGATGTCCCAGGGTACATGTCAATATAGAAATCTACCTCTCTACGAGGAGGTAGTCCTGGAACGTCATCAGGAAAAACGTCCGCATACAGATCCACCACAACAGGAAAACTCGGACTCCGCACATCAACTGCTCCTAGGATGAGACTAGCCAACATATGGGTGATTGGATGTCCTCTCCTCTATGTGAGTCCATCCTGGGCGGCAAAGGCCACCTTCTCGCCGGCGAAGGTGAACCTGCTCCCATCGGTGTAGACATATCACACCTAGCACCTAATATAGTCGATTGGATCATGGACCGTAGATAACCAATCCATGCCCAAGATGACGTCATAAGGCCTCGACACCGCTACAAGAAGATCACAGCTAAAGATCTATCCTCCTAGAGTAAGCTCAAACTGCCGGCACCAGTGCGTAATCGTTGAGTCTTCTCCCATAGGAGTCTCTAGTCGTAAGGATCGAGCCAACGGCTCCGTCGAAATCTACGAGCTCCGAACAAGGGCCGCGACAATGAAAGAATGACTCGATCTTGTGTCTATAAGAACTACAAAAAGGGTGGAGTAGACACAGATACTACCTCGAATCATCTCAGGTGCGCCGTGGTAATAGGCCTCCACTACCTGATGCTGAGCCTGCCTCTGCCCGCCAGCTCCCTTTGGTTGGGGTGGACCTCCAGGTCGTGGTGGTGGTAGAGCCCCGAAGTGTCTTCCACCACCTTCTACTCGGACAACTCCTCTACCTCGTCCACTTGATCCATGTGTACCACCACAGTCGAACCTCTAACTCTGCCTGGGTGGTCCCTCAACCGTCTTATGCTCCTCTGCATGGAGGGTCGGGTAGTCACGAGCCATATGGCCCTGCCTGACACATGCATAGAACTGTCTACCTCTCGTAAGACTGGCTTGGTTGTGTGTGCCCCGCACCTCCGAACCAGTATCCAGAGGTCGCCCAACAAATGGTCTAGTCCACTTGGACCCCTATGACATCTGTTGACTGCCACCTGTAGAAGACTCTGCTACATTCCTCCCTACGGTAGGTCTCACTGCTGGTGTAGGCTCAGCAAGAAAGCTCTCTTCAAGAAGGGATTTCGCCAGTACTCCCACCAGTGTCGGAATGTTGAGGGAGATCATTGAAGCCCTAATCTCATGACTCAGTCCCTGCTCGAAGGTATGGGAGCAGAAGAAGGGGTCCCATAGCATGTCCATGGAATAGCGCGATAGGTCGGTAAATCTCGCAATGTATTGGGCTACTATCATGTGGCCCTGTCATAGCTATAGTATGTCCTGAATACGCACCGCATAGATGGTGGCTGGAACGAACTCCGAGCAGAAGAGGCTCTCAAAGTCTGTCCAAAGAAGAGATTCCTCATCATGCACCTGGAGCATCAGGCTCCACCATCTACCTGTTGTCTCGTGCAGGAGACTCTTCACAAGGTTCACCATAAGATCTTCTGGTGTCGCAACCAATCTGAAGACTCAGACTACATCCTCCTGCCAATCCTCGGCTGCCTGAGGGTCCGTCTCCCCACGGAACTTGGGTAGTCAATGATGCTGAAACTCGTGCAGTTCACTCAGGAGACGTGCACACTCAGCTGCTGGGGCTAGTGGCATTGGTGGCTAAGCAGTAGAGGTACCGCCAGTGCCTCCACTGTAATGGGTCCCTACAGCGAGGCCTCGTCGCTCGGTGGGCTGCCATCTCACACAAAGCTCAGAACCCTAGATTTTTTCCATCGTGGGGCTATCTTGAAAAGAAAAAAGTGATCCACGGTTATTATAGTATATCAGGTGAGATGATAAAAAGTAATCACAAAGAAAACATTGAAACACACTTTCAATCAATGTTTTCGTGCACTGAGTCGGAAATCAGAAGTCAGGGTCCTGGTGTATGGATACCTCAGCAGCTGCACAAACACTAGACTCCTTGAAATGATAACCACACTCGATAACCTTAAAACAATTTCTTCACATAGAAGAAATTATTAGAGTCCTATGTTCTGCGGTATAACAAACTCCTCTGATACCAATTTGTCATGACCCGTCCTCGGGGCCCATAACGTGACTACTCCAAGCCCGCCTTCCATAGGCCAGGGGATGGAGACTAGCACTAAGGGAATAAATCCCGATAAAAGGGAATTCATTTCCTTTATATAAGAAAAAAACACCACATAGTATGCAAGCTGAAGTCAACACTTAGTAAACTGTGTTCAAAAGTAATTACTGGAATGTAAATGGCCCAGTATACAAATCCAACTGAAAGTACAGTACAACTGAGATAAGAAATTACAACAGCTGAAAAGTAAAGCAGCAACCACCAAGACGTCCTCCGGAACTCCCACATGAACGGTGAGTACAGGTAGTCTCGTCGGATCCTCAGTCCAGCCGTCCACTCTGTGTACGTCCCACCTGATAGTCCACCTCCGTGTACGTCCCACCTGATAGTCCACCTCCATGTACCGTCCCGCTCCTCAGGCCTCAACTACGATCAATGATGTCGGTAGTATGCAACCAACACAACGTAGTGCGTGCATAGACAGTGTAGGGGTGAGTATACGATACTCAGTAGGGAACTCGAGACCCCCAAAGGCCTCCCAGATTCCACAAAAGATAAAACACAAAGGAAGTATACAAATACGAACTATCAACCAACACTACTTAGGTATATTCCCATACATATACCTAAGTCAACAATTCCAGTATGTCTCCAACTTCCGAGCACAAGTTCCACACAGTCCACACAGGTAAGTCCAACCCAATCCACACAGGATAACACAACCCAATCCACACAGGAAAGAAAGTCAATCATATCGAAGATAATGATTGAAAGTCAAGACATAGCTCACACAAGTATACTATTCATGAAGAGGGGTGGAGATGATTGATGTAGCCCTTGAATCATCTCTTCTACTGAACCCATGTAGGATCCAAGTATAGATTTCATCTCTGCCGAACCCACATAGGATCCAAGTAATGTAACCATCGCTGACGAACCCAGGTACGATCAATGTACAATCGTCCTCATTGTCGAACCCACGTAGGAACTAATTACAGTCATCCTCACTGCCGAACCCATGTAGGATCCAAGTACAGTTACCCTCGTCATCTCAGTCGCCTCCAGCACTAGGGTTCCCGCACACAGTACGCTCGATTCCGGGAGGGTCCGCTCCTCGAGTCAAAGATCGATACATCAACTGTCATGAAGACCAGAGTTGATGTATCTTGTAGTTATGTCCCATGTCATAGGGGAAAAACCAAGAAAAACGTGCCCAAGTCACAGAGAACAGGATGACCAAGCCATTTTCAAAAAGTACACGGCGTGTAGGTAAGAGATAGACGTCGTGTCATCAGACACCGGGTACTGCTCGTGTGATATGGCCCGTGTCGCGGGGCTGGTCATGTAGATAAGTAAATACACGGTGTGTAGTATGGTTACATGTCGTGTTCAAACATATAGGGTCAGTTCCATGTGTGCTGGCCATGCCTGGCTGTGTGGTGGAGTACATGCCCGTTTACTCCACCCTGTGTCTTTGTATTTCCAGAATAAACGTCGTGCCTCTTGGACGTATGGCTCTGCCCGTGTTCGTGTATCACCCAGATTACACACCGATCCTTATGAAGCCGCTTCTTCCATGGTGGTGGTAGTACATTTTGTGCCTGTTGGTCGGGTGGTTCTACCCGTGTCCGTGTATCTCCCGGATTACAGGCCGAGCCTCGCTTATCCGCTTCTTCCTTTCAAAGAAGATAATACACGTCGTGCCTCATGGTCGTGTATTTCTGTCTGTTTCTGTGTATTTCCCTTGAATACACGCCATGTCCATCGAAGTATCTTCTATAAAACTCGGTGGACAGTACATGCCATGTGACCGGTGTCACACGTCGTGTGTCACTTATTCTGATGTCTGTTACTTCTACCACTGAATGCTTGTACTACACAGCGTGTGCTTTGGAAGGACACGTCGTGTATTCTATAATTTTCTAGAAATGGCGCCTCTGGCCTCCACACCTCCCGAGGCATCCGTCCTTTGTTCCGATGATCCGTTTACTACAAAAATCCAGCTCCTAGGTCGTCCCGATGTTCCAAGGCCATTTCTGATGTTTTTGGGCCTCCGATCGACTCTGAAAACTTTCCGTGATTCACTACACGAGAATGGTAGGAGAACACCATACAACAAGAATGTTGGAGGAATCAGACCGTGTTAGTTTGGTCTGGTTCCTTCCGAATTAGTTCGATAGAAAAATGTTTAGAGAGAACAAATAACATGTAAGGAAAAACAACGTTGATCATTCATAAAAACACCCCTACCTCGATAAACGTTGATGTTTTCCAGCAACACAGAGGATGGTGTTGCGGGGTAAGGTTTCGAAGACGGCGTTGGAATGTGTCCAAGGTGGGGACGACGTCTCACCCTAGTTGCGAAGAGATGAAGGAATGACACGTCATCTCTCCTTGTGGTGATGGCGTTCTTCGTCAAAGGGTGACGTTCTTCGTGGAAGGATGAAGTTATTCAAGATGAATCTAGAGATCTTCTCCAAAATTCTCAATACAACAAGCCAACAAACAAAATAAAATAAGTCTCCTCCTTATTTTATTAATTCATGACATACATTTAAAAACTTAAAAAATTCAAATCCGAATCACTTAATTAATTAAAAAATGAGTTGTCTAATAAATTATGGGATAAGTTGGCAAGCCTTAACTTGGGATGTTGGGAGAGGAGGAGTCACTTAATTAAATACAAGGGTTTAAATGGGGGGGTTAGGGAATGTGAAGGGTTGGAGCTCGTGTCACGACCCGTCCTCGGACCCGTGTCGTGACTACCCCATGCCCGCCTTCCATAGGACAGGGGCTGGAGACTAGAACCAAAGGCGCAAATCCCAACAAAAAGGGGAATTCGTTGCCTTTATAAAGTAAACAAACACCACAGAGTAAGACAGCAGAAGTAAACAATAAGTAATCACAAGTACAAGTAATTTCAGAAAAGTAAGTGGGCCAGAATACAAACCCAAACTGAAAGTAAAATACAACTGTAAAAGAAGTACAATGATTGAAAATTAAAGAAGCAACTCTGAGCCGTCCATTAGAAATCCCACCTGAAGGGTGGGTATAGATAGCCTCCTCAGCTCCTTGGGTCCGGCCATCTGCCCCGTGTACGTCCCACCCAATGGTCCAACTCCAGGTACCGACTCGTTGTAAATCCACCTCCGGGCACCGACTCGTCGTGAGTTCCTCCTCCGGGAACCGTCCAGCTCTACAAGCCTTAATCTCGATCAGTGATGTCTGTCATCTGCAACCAACACAATGTAGTGCGGGTGAAGCCCGTGCAGGGGTGAGTATATGATACTCAGTAGGGACCCCGAGACCACCGATGGTCTCCCAGAATCCACAAAGTATAAACCAAAAAGGAAAGATACAATCACGTAGTAACATCCAACACTACTTAGGTATATGCCCACACATATACCTAAGTCATCAATTAAAGTTCGTCTCCATCATCCGAGCCCAAGTTCGATCACGTCCACATAGGATAGTACAACCCAATCCACATTGGAAAGCACAACTCAATCTACATAGCAAAGCACAACCCAATCCACATAGGAAAGCACAACCCAATCCACATAGGAAAGCACAACCCAAACCATATAGGAAAGAAATTCAATCATATCGAAGTTATTGATTTAAATACAATACTCGTCTCACACAGGTATACTTCTTCGTAAGGTGATAGAGATTATCAGATATAGCCACTGATTCATCTAAGCTGGGAACCACGTAGGATACTAAACCTGCTAAGTTGTCAGAACAACATAGGATATAGACTGGCCACTCTGCCAGAACCACGAAGGATACAAGAATAGAGTCAATATTGCTAGACCCACGTAGGATACAAGAACAGTAGTCATCGCCGTCGCACCCACGGAGGATTTCAGTATGTTCATCATCACTGCTGAAACCACGGAGGATTTCAGTACAGTCTTCATCGCCATCGAACCCATGGAGGATTTCAGTACAGTCTTCATCGCTACTAAACCCACAGAGGATTTCAGTGTAGTCTTCATCGCTACCAAACCCACGGAGGATTTTAGTGCAGTCGTCGTCGCTGCCGAACCCATGAAGGATTCCAATGCAGTCATCATCGTCGTCGTCAAAGTCGTAGCCAGCTCTAGGGTTCCCTCACACAGCATGCTCATTTTCGGGAGGGTCCGCTCCACGATCCAATGGGGTTCAATACATCAACTGACACATGGTCCGGAGTTGATGTATCACAAAGTTCCGTCTCAACAAAAATAACTCAACGCGACAGACGGCGCGTTAATCAGACGCCCGGTCTGAGAGTTATTGGCTTTTTTCTTTGAGGGGCCCGATTGATTTTTACGTCAAAACCAACCCGACCACACTCCAACTACGTCCAATCCTTGAGAGGAGTATTCCAAAAGGTCTGTCTTACTAAGAGGAAACCAACTAAGTCGATGACACATCAATTGGACGTCCGGAGCTCAAGTTATAAGTGTTTCTGCTCCGAGGGCCCGGTTGGTTTCGTGATCGAACCAACTCGGCCATACCCAAAGTTCTCTGAAACCTTGTGTGTAATATACCAAAACGACCGTCTCGATCCAAGGATCATATTGGAACTAACGGTGCGTCGATCGGAGTTCTGTATCCCAAGATATGGTTGTTTGAATGGAACTGTCTGGTTTTAGGGGGTTTTGGGCTCGGGCCAACCCGGCCCGAGACCGCCTGGGTCGTCTCGAACTGGGTCAACACGAACCAGGTCTGAGACTGGCCCATTAGGTAGTGGACCAGCCCGGTGGGTGCGGCCCGGCCCAGCCTGCGCGGCCCGGACCATCTGGCGTAGCCCAGCTCGGCCTGGGCGGCCGGTTGGCCTGGCGCCGGCGCGGCCCGGTGTGGCCAGCTCGGCGCTGGCAGAGCCGAGTGGAAGGGGGGGGGGTGCTTCCCCCCTGATTGAAACCGCAGACCCCCACATGGGGGCTTCTCCCTTTTGCCATCCGGGGGTTACGACCCCCTGGCTTCTCGGAAACCGGCCGGTTTCACCGGTCGGTGAGTCACCATGGGACTAGTCGGTCCCGCCCCCTATGCATCAGCGGCCGGCGGCTCTGGCCTCCCTCTCCTGCTCCGCCGTGGCCAAAGGACGTGGCCTTGGTCCAACTGGCGCAGAGCGATGGCACCGCACCCCTCTACCGTGGCCCGCCCCGGCCGCGGCCCTTCGTGGTTTTCCGACGCGGCGCGATGACGTCGTGCCCCTTCGTCGTGGCCCGACTCTGGCCGCGGCTTCATTTGACCTCAATGGCACGGCGCGACGGGGCCACAATTCTTCTCCCATTCCTCTTGCTTCCACGTGGTTTCGTTGCACCGTGCTGCCTTTGCTCGTGCCGCAACAAACAAAAAATCAAATGGGGAGGAGGGTCGGTCGTGTTCGTGCGGTCTGACCTCCTCCCGTTAGACCTATATCAAGCGACTAAAGAAAAAAAATACATTTGTACGGCAAAGAATATTCTTGAACTTAATCAAACCCCCTACCTCGATGAAGTCATCGAACGAGGTTTGTCATGGGAATGGGACGTCGCGGAAGACGGCGTCGCAGAAGGAGGATCGTCGGCGTCGCGGTACACGGCGTCACGGTACATGACATCGCGGAGAAGAGGACCTTCGGCATCATGGTACACGGCGTCGCCTCATCGATCTCTGAGGAATCAACGTTATTCGTCCTCTTTCATCGGAGGTCAGCGTTCTTCATCGGTGACGGTGTGTTCTTCGCGTTCTTCAAGGAGGAGGATGAAGATACCCAGGCTTGATCAATTCCTCTCCAACCTTCTCACACAACGAAAAAACACTTACAAAATTAAGACTTTATCTTATTTAATTAACACACACAATCCAACATTCAATTTGAAATTCAAAATGTATTCAAGAATTGATTGCATTGAATAACATAATTCAATCCATTAAATAAGAGAGTTGACTTGTGAAGTTCCCAGATCAGTGTGAATCACTGAGAGGGGGAGGGGATGAATCAGTGATCCTTTAGAACTTTTTACTAATTGATTCTTTATCAATTAAACCCTTATGGCTTGTTAAGTCCTCGATCCACTCTTCTTGTATCTCTTATCCTTTCCTCGAGTGATGCAGTAAATGTAAAGGCACAGGACACAAGGATTTACAAGGTTCGACACCAAAGGCCTACGTCCTTGCCATGTTGGTTAAACACCCCAACATGGTTTCTTCCATTATAATCTGTTAGTATTACAATGGTTGATACAGAGTCCCACTGTATCTCTCCTGAGTCCCACAGGAGGGTCTTTATACTGCGTCCCACAGTGTTACCAGAGTCCCACTGGCCTGCTCGAGAATCCCACTGAAGACTTCTTCCACCCTGAGTCTCACAGGGGGCTTCTCCTGGCTCCTCGAGTCACACGAGTAGATCTTCTTCACTTTATGATTCTTCAAGTATCTTCAGCAGTCTCGGATAAAGACTGCTGACCTTGCTCTTCAATTCTGATCACTTCATCAGGTCTTCTCGTCTTGCTCAGGATTTATCTCCTTCTTCTCATGATGACCTGGCCTCTCTCTTCAAGAATCTTCAACAGCCTCTGATAAGGTCTGTTGGTCTTGCTCAAAACTTTTGATCACTTGAGTTGATCAGGGTCTTCTCAATTAATGAAAACTCAGGCATCTGATGTCTTTAACATCAGTCTGGCTTCAGTCTCACTTCAGAACAACTTCATGTACTAAGTGCATGATAACTCTGCATCTTCATGCACTGATTGCATGGCTTCTAAAAAACCTTCAAGAACTTCCGGTCTTGGTCAACTCAGATGCACACAACCAGATTTGAGCTTGTTCACGTGTGCACGTGCATGCATGTAAGCATGCACTCCACTTCTTCTTCTCTTGGTGCAATAAACCCACAAAGGGTGTAAACTGTTTTAGCACACACCTTTCTTCCTCCTTCACACTCTTTGTTCTTTTTGTTTACACACTTTAAAGTGTGTTATACTTTAGTGTGGATGTCCTCTTCCTTCTTCTTCTAAGTGTATACACTTTTAGTGCACACAATATGTTCGGCCTCTTTGTTATTTTTCACACACACCACTAAGGTAAGTCTTTGTCCTTCCTCCTTCACTTTCAACACACCCAAAATGTGCTATTCCACTTTGCACACACACTTGGTGTGATCTCGGCCTCTCCTTCTTGTACACACTCCACTTATTATTTTAATCTTCAAATGTGCACCCACAAGGCTCGGCCTTCTCCTTCACTATAGAACACACACAAAGGTGTGGTAAACTGCCTCACTCAAACTCCCTTCCAAATGAAGGCGTGCAAGGGGTGCGGCCAACATCTTCTCCACTACCGCGCAGGGTCACAAGGCGCAAGGGCCACGCAAGGGCTGCTGCCGCGGGGTGCGCAACTGCAACACCTGCATGCACTTCCTCCTGCCACGCAAGTACGTAGGAAGAGAGGGAATCAACCACGGGCGCGCAAGAATGCGGCCTCGGGTTCTTCCTGTCACGCAAGGGAGGCGCGCAGGGGACTCATTCACCTCTTTCACGCAAGGGGTGCGCGAAAGGAACCTCACAGAGCCAAGGGGTGGCTCCGGGCTTCTCAAATTTTTCGCGAGGCAGAGAGCACTCATGGGACTCCTCAAAGTTTCAGAAAGCGAACAGAGAGCCTCAGCTTCTCTTTTTATAGGCAGAGGGATGCCTCATATATTCTGCGGGATATAAATCCGAATTCCTGAAATTCTCGGGTTTTCAAGATTCTTCAAATCTTGATTTTCTCCTCTGTTTCACGCAGGTTCTTTATTTTTCAGCCTTCTCCACGTGCATGCATTTTAGAACGTGTGCATGTCTTCTGTTTAAGCCGAATCATGAAAAGACATAAACCACACAAGGCCTCGCACCTTCGGTTTGCTTCAGCCTTCTTCGAAATTTCCCATACGTTGCATGCATGCCCATATTTATACATAGATATGTTCAGTAGGGCCAGACGAACCGAATGGAGGTCTTAACTCGATCGGAGGTGGCCAAATACTTGATTTGTCTTTCTCGGAGGGCCACTGGTTCAGGAGGCGTCACGGGAGGTGCCTCGGGTGAGCTCGAGGAAGGAGACGACTCGCAGGCCATTGGATCAGATCTTTGGACGACCACGATCAGAAGATCTCGCGCGGGATCGATCGTTCGGTCGAGATCTGGCGCGCGATCGATCGAGCGTCCAGGATTCACTCCTGGTGAAAATTGCGCGTCCCACATCGAAACGAACCGCGTATTTTCTGTGGTTTATCAACCTAGCGCTCCCCTCCTCTCGTCAATTGAACTTCTAACCTCCACGGTGCCACCCCGCACTGTGTTCTCTTAGCGGGAGCGCTCTTGCGCCCACTCCTGCCACTCGGGCGCGCCACTGGCGCCCACTATGCACACACGGGTGCGCTATGCGACCACCATGCGCTCCTCCGGGCGTGCCCCTGGCGCCTATGCTGCGTCCTGCGGGTGCGCCCCTACCTTAGGGCTGCAGCCTTGGCCTTGAGGGTTCCCCACGGGCGTGGTGACCTTGAGTTCCACAAGGGCCTTGGGTGATGACCCTCGGCTGGCCTCCTTGGTGGCTCTTTTTTTGCTTAAGTATAGAACAAGTACTTTGTTTAAAAACAAAGTAACAATGTTCAAATGCCAAATGCCAATCCCTTCACTTCTTCACCATTTCTTCTTCAAATGGATTCCTCCTCTTCTTAATCATGTATTCAATATTTAAGAATGGACTTCCCGAAGGTTCTTCTTCATCAACTGAGATCCTAAATCAAATAACTTCTTCAATTTTCTTCATTGATCTAATCAGAGATCAAGTTGGATCTTCTTCAGATTCACATGCACTAGGAGATAGTGCATGGACATATTTAATCCACTTCATCCACTCAGTAGTTGTGGATGGATCATCTTCATCTCCTCATGCATTGTCAATACAATGCATGGTTTTCTAATATTGTTGTGACTTTGTTTCCAGTTGATACAAGTTCTTTGAACTTAAAGATCAGCTCATCAATCATCTGATGTAATGATGATGATCCATCATCATCCATTCTTCAAGTGGTGTAACTTAGTATTATCTTGATACAAGTATTGAAACATTAAGATCAGTTCTACAATCGTCTGATATTTAGAGAATGTTTCAACCACAACATCCTATGTCACTTAGTGAATCTCCTAAGTGACATGCATCTTAGTACCATGGCCATTCTCCTTTCCTCACCAACACAATCACATCCTTTGTCATTCACATCTTGACATTCCTTGACATCCATTCATCTTATGACAACATCATGCCTCATTGACAACAAATGCAACACAGTGCACTTCAACTTGGTATTTAAAAGTGGTGCGGGTGAGTTACATATTAAATGCACGAGAGGAAGGTTAAAAGGAAATAAAGGGGGTGGGGATCTTGTGGGCCCCACATCACTGATATCATACCTAGTGGAGTTAGGATATTAGTGGGTCCCACTCCAACCACCATGCCTAGGTTTGAACTACCTAGAATAGAAATAAAATTTGTAGCACAATATTTTATTTTATTTTTTAGTTAACCCATTTAATTAATAACCTCACCTGAGCAAACACAACTCCGGAAAAGGTATTCTTAAGAAATTACCGGCGCTGCAGTTTCATTGGTGCCCTCGGATTTCGATTCCTATCACTGGTTCAATAGTTAGGAAAACATGCTCATTCGTTCACCGAACGTACCTGAGCTAATCTTCAGAAATTGATTACGGGCACACCGGGCCTCGGAATTAGGTTCCGTCAGAAACTGCATTCTTATAAAATCCCAAAGAAAATTAAGAAAAAAATTTCACTTTCATTTTATGTGTCTTTACATTACTTCCACCTTGTAACAACCCGAAGTTTTAAAACCTCTTAAATGAAAATTGGGTGTTTTGTGCTATTGAAGTTCTCTCTTTAAAACAATCATAATGTAAAATATAAAAACACGTAACTTTTATTTATGAACTCAACACTGAAGGGTCTTACAATTTTCGGGTTACAAGAAAATATCACTAACCAATTATCCCAACTAAGAACCCGATTACAATAATGGGTAGACTGCTTAAAACTACTAAGAGCCTGAGAATGCGGTAGGGGTTTCGAGCATCCATCATAAGGAACATAAGGATTACTGAAGCCACCACGACCGTGCTAAACACCAAGGGGATCACACGAACCATCTTTGTTTCTCCTTCAGTCACCTGGGGTAAGGGACACCCCGAGACCAGACCCTTTTTTATAAGCTCCCCAATCGGACCGTTGGACCTCAAACGACTATATTTTCGACCGTTGTTTTCCCAAAGTATCCAATGTTTTATTTTTTTGACCGTTATCCAGATAAAGTTTAATTCAGTTTTTGTCGATGTGTTAAGACTTATTAAATATATTTTTCAAATAATTGATAAGTTATATATATATATTTTATATATATAGTTGTAATTGTTATATATATATATATGGTTTTGGTTTATTATCATAAAATTTGATTAAAGTTAAATTGTTATAAATTTATCAATATAACTAATACTTTTATAAATTATAATTATACGACATTATTTAGAGGTTTACATTATTACAACGAATGAAAGATTATGTGGGTTTCGTACTCTTTCAAAAAAAATGTATGTGTATATATGTACATGATTATAAATTATATTTACGGTTAGCTTCTCATAAAATTGTTATTGACGTATATTTAGCCATTTATAAAATTAATTTTTGATTTTCTTTATATAATTTAGTAAAAAATAATAATATATAAATAAAACTACACATTTATATTCTTATTAAAATCTAATAATTTGTTGCTTTAATTTTGACATTCTACGTATTTAGAGATAAACTTATTAATATTAAACACTTTTTCTTTTTGTTTCAAAATAATCCGAATGATATTTTTATTTTTTGATTTATGAAATCATAAGTATGTATTTTTTTATACTTGAGTTCAATCTTTTTTTGTATATATAAAATTTATAAATGTGTATTCATATGTTTTAAATTAGGATTTTGCCTTTTTATTTTAAAATCTTCTTGTCAAAATATTAATTAAATCCATCCTTTGTCTTAAATAAGGGTTTAATAGTTTAACACATGTGGGTATTAATAACTTTGACTAATCCTACCATAATAATAATAGATTAATAAATATTTTCTTTTTTATTTTGTTAAATAAGATAATAAAATAAAGGTAATAGTATAACGATAAAAACATATAAAAAAAATCGAGGCCGCGTTTCTTTTTAAATCACCGCACTGCATATGGCCATCTGATCTAGCCTGTTTTAATCACGGAAATCCATTACTTTTTAATACCGCGTTGCGTCTGGGCCGTCCGATCAACCTGTGTCTAATCCTGGCCGTCTGTTTCGTTTCGCGTTTCTCTCCTACCTCGCGCCCGCGACTTCTTCTTATTCCTGGTGTCGTCAGACCAGTAGAGTTAGGGAGCCTCGTTTCCTCCTCCCGAGCCATCAACGGTCATCCCCTCTCTTCTTATTCCACAAAATCGGCGCCGCCCATTTAATTACCTAGCCTCGGATCCCTCTTCGCCCTTCTCCCTAGGTCTTTTTTTTCTTTTTAAAACGTACAGTTGCACCGAAGCCAGGGGCGGTGATTCCCTGGTGTTCTCTTCAACGGCTTCCTCAGAGACCATCGAGAGCACTTGCTCCTCCTCCTCTCCGAGTCGGTAAAGATCGAAGTCTGTTTTTAATGTTTTGTTCCAAACTTCGGTTTTCATGTATATAAACATATTCGGGTTATATATATATACGTGTACATCCTGTGTATACACCTTCGGCTTCCCCTACCTCGTTGCCGCATCTCCCTCTCCTCCCCTCTTAATAGGTAAGGGTCGTGTCTTTTTTTTCATTTATGTGGTTAATCTTCGGTTTATATATTAATATATATAAGTATAAACATGATATATATATATTTATGTATACCTGCTGAAATTACATGTTTCGGTCCCTCTTGCCTCGCCCACTCCTCCTCCCCGAGCAAGGTAAGAAATATGTTTTGATTTCAGTTTTGGTTTTGTCAAGATTTGGTATATGTATATAAATATGTATATGTGTATTTACATATATATACATATGTTATATATATAAATACCTATACTTTTCGGTTATGTCTGAACCTGAAAAAAAAAACGAATTTTGGAGTAAGGGTTCAAAGAATCTGATTTTATTTGGGTAAGGGTTAATCTTGTTTTGTATTTGTTTAAACTATATATATGTATATATGTACTTATATATGTATATGTGAAACAAACCATTTCGGGTTTTTATGATCCTCAATTGATGATAATTTGTTTATGAAATGATGTTCTTAATGTATGAAAAACATGTAAGGGTTGAGTATGGTTTTGTGTCTTATTTTACTTTGGATATATTTATATATATGCAAGTTTATATAAATGTATACCTCTATGTAGACGCAAGTCCATAAGACCCTCTTTCTTGTATACTAGTATTCTTCCTCTCTTGGAGAACCTAGTTTGGGTATGAATTTAACTCATGTTTGTGATTTAACGTTGGTTTATGTGTATATATATATATTAGTTAATATGTATATATATATATATATATGTATAACCATGTGTATGTACGCACCATGTGTAATCACACCTGAATGTCATGGAGAATCCCTCTTCTACATATAGGCTCTGAAATATAAAGGTGGGAGACCAAGTCTAATTTGTGTGTTCTTGCAGTTCGGTTTATATGTATATATATATATGAGTACATATATACATATACATAAGACCTAGTAAACCCCTCTTGCTCAAACACATAAATATGTGTACGACTGAAACAATTCTAGTCCAGAGCTTGTGAATCAGTTAATGTATGGATTGAGTATTATTTAATTAACTGAAACACTGAGTCACATTTACATTAATATGAATTTGGTTCCCATGTTTTGTAATTTATTACTTTATAGCATGATGAAGTTTATCAAAAGAACTTTCACAATTATATACATATGTTTTTTCCCAAAGGTGGACTTGAATATGCACATTGTAACGTCAACTGCCTGTATAAAACACCCATGACATCCAATTATCATCATATGTGAACGACCATGCTTTAATTGGGTATCATGATGTATGGAATGTTAAAGTGTTATGCCTATTTTGTTTTTTTCTTAAAACACAAGTTTTCATATGTTAACTTCTTATGTGCACGAAGCTTTAGCATGTATGTAATAATGTTTTTAATGATAGAACTGTTTACATGTTATTAATATGTATGTGAAAATGGGGTTTAATTATGAATGTATGGAACCCCATGAATGTATGACCATGTCAAGATATGTGAGGGATGTATAGGACTTAAATGTTTATGGACGGGTGTGCTCGGAATTATACAACACTCCAATGCATTGGGTAAAGCAAGAGTCTCATGAGACGTTATGTACAACAGTCTTGGCGAATAGCCTTGGCTCGTGCTATCATGTGCAACGGTCTTGGCGAATAGCCTTGGCTTGTGCTACCATGGGAAACGGGATAGGCGTTTGGCCTTGACCCGTACTAACGTTATGTTTTGAGGTCATGACGCGAGGTCTTGACAAAGTCCAGTATTATGCATCCCCTCTGCATGAAATGATAAAGGTCAACTAGGGGTTAGTTCAACTAACAGGACAACCCCTAGTTGAAAGCTCCCATGACTATGAAAATGTAAATCTTATGTCAAGAACTTTTTTATGTGGTAAACTGATAGATGAACTGTATTTTCTCATGAACCATGACATGCACGTTTTCCCGGATTAGTCACACTTTTCATTTTAGAATTTAATCAATCTTGTTGAATATTATGCATTGTTTATGTTGCGCTCTCTGATCATGTTTACTTTTGTGTTTATTTCATGTACGTGCTTATTTAAGCAAGTGTTTTTCAAATAAAGATGGATTTCATGTTTTAAGAAAGGATAATTTTTTTCTCCTTAAAAAGATTTCTTTGAGAAAGGATTTTCTTAAAATTTCTTTTTTTTAAACCCCTTACTGGGCATTTTTTCTCACCCTACGTTTTGTTTAAAATTTTTCAGGCATGGTATGTACTGATGAAGTTAATCAGAGTAGATGGTTTCCCAGAATCTTGAGCCTCGCAATCTTCTGTAGTCATGGGACATGATATTTATTTTTTAATGATGTAATGATAAGTATATCATGTCTCATGAGGCACCCTAGGTTTTGGGGTCTCTACAGTTGGTATCAGAGGATAGGTTCAGGAAACTCTGGAAAACCAGGTGATATAAATATATTGCTAAGACTAAGTATAAATGTTATAACTTTCAGATGGCTAATGTACCTACCGACCTTTTGTCACTTCCCACTGAGGCTCTAGAGAATATTATATCTCTAGCCAGTCGCGAGAACTTTCTAAACTATTCCCAAATCCGCATGACGTGTAAGCACTTGTATGATGTGTGAAACTCATCTAGGGTGCTTAGTCTCCACCGGGGAATGGGGATGGATTATCTCCTAATGATGATGACCCAGTTTCCCTCGTATGCACGTCGGGGAAGGTATCACGAAGGACTCTTCCGAGTGTTTACAACTGGCGAGGAATTTGGGACAATTCTAGATAACCCTTTTCAAGAAGCTGCTACTGCTGGAGACCTCCGAGCGGCTTATCTGTGCCAGGTCCTGCACTATGGCTTCTAGGGCCAGTTAATGGAATTCGGAGCGTTGGAAAATGAGTCCACACGTGTGTCTCTTAGGCAAGAAGTGTACACCGATGTTTCCCAACTCCACACCCCTCATGCTAAACTCAGGAGGCGTTATAAATGTTCCCATGAGTTTAGTCCTGTATGTTCATCCTGTGTGTGGTTTGAAGAGTTAGGAAGTTTTGACACTCTTTGTGGCGTACGTCTTGTAAACTCAGACTTTTCCGTGTAAATCTTTTTTCATAAATGGAAGTTTCTTGTTTCCTTTCATGTCTCCTCCTTATTAGTGTTGTTAAGAGTTTCCCTTCGATGTTTGTTTTCAGATGGCTAGAAAAACGAACTTCTCATCCCTACCCGATGAGCTAGTGGAAGTAATCTTGATCAAGGCATGCATGGTGGATTATCCATCCTTTCTCCACCTACGAGGGTCTTGCCAGCATTTGCTCGATCTAGCAAACGGTCCAGAGATTCTTAGGCTATGTCAAGAGAATGATCGCGTCTTTCACGTCATCGCTGCTTCTCAACTCCCCTGCTATAGGCGAAGGGGAATGTACTTTGAGGGCCTATTCCAATGTTTCACTCTGGAACAAAACTTTTATGCCAGAGCGTGTTTCCTCGTGGCCGCCCAGGTTGGCCAGCTCAGTGCAGCTTATATGTTCCAAGTTCTGAACCTCAGTCTCCTCAACCGCATCATCCCTCTCGACTACCTCGAGCATGATGTGGCCAGAAGAGTCATCAAGGAGTTTATCTACTTGGACGTATCCGAGCTTTGCATCGCACGAGCCTCCCTTTAGAAGCCCGTGTACAGTACACACGACCAGGAGTTCAAGGAGCACTATTCGAGGTGCATCTGGACTAGGGAAACTGAAGAGCTGTGTGACAACTTTGGTGTCCCGTTTACCGAGCCAGATCCACTGTTTCTGTAGAGTTTTACGTTTGGGGTTTCAGTTTCCCTTTTTAATGATATAATTGCGGGGACGCAATTCTTTGAAGGGGGAGATAATGTAACACCCCGAAGTTTTCAAACCTCTTAAATGAAAATTGGGCGTTTTGTGCTATTGATGTTCTCTCTTTAAAACAATTATAATGTAAAATATAAAAACACGTAACTTTTATTTATGAACTCAACACTGAAGTGTCTTACAATTTTTGGGTTACAAGAAAATCTCACTAACCAATTATCCCAACTAATAACCCGATTACAATAATGGGTAGACTGCTTAAAACTACTAAGATCCCGAGAATACGGTAGGGGTTTCGAGCATCCATCATAAGGAACATAAGGATTGCTGAAGCCACCGCGACCGTGCTCAACACCGAGGGGATCACACGAACCATCTTTGTTTCTCCTTCAGTCACCTGGGGTAAGGGACACCCCAAGACCAGACCCTTTTTTATAAGCTCCCCAATCGGACCGTTGGACCTCAAACGTCTATATTTTCGACCGTTGTTTTCCCAAAGTATCCAATGTTTTGTTTTTTTGACCGTTATCCAGATAAAGTTTAATTCAGTTTTTTTCGATGTGTTAAGACTTATTAAATATAGTTTTGAAATAATTGATAAGTTATATATATATTTTATATATATATAGTTGTAATTTATATATATATATATATGGTTTTGGTTTATTATCATAAAATTTGATTAAAGTTAAATTGTTATAAAATTATCAATAAAGCTAATACTTTTATAAATTATAATTATACGGCATTATTTAGAAGTTTACATTATGCCAACGAATGAAAGATTATGTGGGTTTCGTACTCTTTCAAAAAAATGTATGTGTATATATGTACATGATTATAAATTATATTTACGGTTATCTTCTCATAAAATTGTTATTGATGTATATTTAGCCATTTATAAAATTAATTTCTGATTTTCTTTATATAATTTAGTAAAAAATTATAATATATAAATAAAACTACACATTTATGTTCTTATTAAAATCTAATAATTTGTTGCATTAATTTTGACATTCTACGTATTTAGAGATAAACTTATTAATATTAAACACTATTTCTTTTTGTTTCAAAATAATCTGAATGATATTTTTAGTTTATGATTTATGAAATCATAAGTATATATTTTTTTTATACTTGAGTTCATTTTTTTTGTATATATAAAATTTATAAATGTGTATTTATATGTTTTAAATTCGGATTTTGCCTTTTTATTTTAAAATCTTTTTGTCAAAATATTAATTAAATCCATCCTTTGTCTTAAATAAGGGTTTAATAGTTTAACACATGTGGGTATTAATAACTTTGACTAATCCAACCATAATAAAAATAGACTAATAAATCTTTTCTTTTATATTTTGTTAAATAAGATAATAAAATAAAGATAATAGTATACCGATAAAAACATAAAAAAAATCGAGGCCGCGTTTCTTTTTAAATCACGGCACAGCATATGGTCGTCTGATCTAGCCTGTTTTAATCGCGGCCATCCATTCCTTTTTAATACCGCGTCATGTCTGGGCCGTCTGATCAACTTGTGTCTAATCCTGGCCGTCCGTTTTGTTTCGCGTTTCTCTCCTACCTCGCGCCCGCGACTTCTTCTTCTTCCTGGTGTCGTCGGACCAGTAGAGTTAGGGAGCCTCGTTTCATCTTCCTGAGCCATCAAAGGTAATCCCCTCTCTTCTTCTTCCAAAAAATCGGCGTCGCGCTCTTAATTACCTGGCCTCGGATCCCTCGTCTCCCTTCTCCCTAGGTCTTTTTTTTTCTTTTTAAAACGTACAGTTGCACCGAAGCCAGGGGTGGTGATTCCCTGGTGTTCTCATCAGCGGCTTCCTCAGAGACCATCGATAGCACTTGCTCCTCCACCTATCCGAGTCGGTAAGGATCGAAGTCTGTTTTTAAAGTTTTGTTCCAAACTTCGGTTTTCATGTATATAAACATATGTGGGTTATATATATATATACGTGTACATCCTGTGTATACACCTTCGGCTTACCCTACCTCATTGCCGCATCTCCCTCTCCTCCCCTCTGAATAGGTAAGGGTCGTGTCTTTTTTTTCATTTATTTGGTTAAGCTTCGGTTTATATATTAATATATATAAGTATAAACATGATATATATATATATATATATATGTATACCTGCTGGAATTACATGTTTCGGTCCCTCTTGCCTCGCCCACTCCTCCTCCCCGAGCAAGGTAAGAAATATGTTTTGATTTCAGTTTTGGTTTTTTCAAGATTTGGTATATGTATATAAATATGTATATGTGTATTTACATATATATACATATGTTATATATATAAATACCTATACTTTTCGGTTATGTCTGAACCTGAAGAAAAACGAATTTTGGAGTAAGGGTTCAAAGAATCTGATTTTATTTGGGTAATGGTTAATCTTGTTTTGTGTTTGTTTAAACTATATATATGTATATATATACTTATATATCTATATGTGAAACAAACCATTTCGGGTTTTTATGATCTTCAATTGATGATAATTTGTTTATGAAATGATGTTCGTAATGTATGAAAAACATGTAAGGGTTGAGTATGGTTTTGTGTCTTATTTTACTTCAGATATATTTATATATATGCAAGTTTATATAAATGTATACCTCTATGTAGACGCAAGTCCATAAGACCCTCTTTCTTGTATACTAGTATTCTTCCTCTCTTGGAGAACCTAGTTTGGGTATGAATTTAACACATGTTTGTGATTTAACGTTGGTTTATGTGTATATATATATCGGTTTATATGTATATATATATGTATAACCATGTGTATGTACGCACCATGTGTAATCACACCCGAATTTCATGGAGAATCCCTCTTCTACATATAGGCTCTGAAATATAAAGGTGGGAGACCAAGTCTAATTTGTGTGTTCTTGCAGTTCGGTTTATATGTATATATATATATATATGTGTACATATATACATATAAATAAGACCCAGTAAACCCCTCTTGCACAAACACATAAATATGAGTACGACTGAAAAAATTCTAGTCCAGAGCTTGTGAATCAGGTAATGTATGAATTGAGTATTATTTAATTAACTGAAACACTGAGTCACATTTACATTAATATGAATTTGGTTCCCATGTTTTGTAATTTATTACTTTATAGCATGATGAAGTTTATCAAAAGAACTTTGCACAATTATATACATATGTTTTTTCCCAAAGGTGGACTTGAATATGCACATTGTAACTTCAACTGCCTGTATAAAACACCCATGACATCCAATTATCATCATATGTGAATGACCGTGCTTTAATTGTGTATCATGATGTATGGAATGTTAAAGTGTTATGCCTATTTTGTTTTTTTTCTTAAAACTAATGTTTTCAGATGTTAACTTCTTATGTGCGCGAAGCTTTAGCATGCATGTAATAATGTTTTTAATGATAGAACTATTTACATGTTATGAATATGTATGTGAAAATGGGGTTTAATTATGAATGTATGGAACCCCATGAATGTATGACCATGTCAAGATATGTGAGGGATGTATGTTTATGGACGGGTGCGCCCGGAATTATACAGCGCTCCAATGCATTGGGTAAAGCAAGAGTCTCATGAGACGTTATGTGCAACGGTCTTGGCGAATAGCCTTGGCTCGTGCTATCATGTGCAACGGTCTTGGCGAATAGCCTTGGCTCGTGCTACCATGGGAAACGAGATTGGCATTTGGCCTTGACCTGTACTAAAGTTATGTTTTGAGGTCATGACGCGAGGTCTTGACAAAGTCCAGTATTATGCATCCACTCTGCATGAAATGAGAAAGGTCAACTAGGGGTTAGTTCAACTAACAGGACAACCCCTAATTGAAATCTCCCATGACTATGAAAATGTAAATCTTATGTCAAGAACTTTTTTTTTATTTGGTAAACTGATAGATGAACTGTATTTTCTCATGAACCATGACATGCACGTTTTCCCGTCTTAGTCACACTTTTCATTTTATAATTTAAGCAATCTTGTTGAATATTATGCATTGTTTATGTTGCTCTCTCTGATCAGGTTTACTTTGGTGTTTATTTCATGTACGTGCTTCTTTAAGCAAGTGGTTTTCAAAGAAAGATGGATTTCATGTTTTAAGAAAGGATAATTTTATTATCTTCAAAAAGATTTCTTTGAGAAAGTATTTTCTTAAAATGACTTTTTTTTAAAACCCCTTACTGGGCATTTTTTCTCACCCTACATTTTGTTTAAAAAATTTCAGGCATGGTATGTACTGATGAAGTTAATCAGAGCAGCTGGTTTCCCAGAATCCTGAGCCTCGCGATCTTCTGTAGTCATGGGACATGATATTTATTTTGTAATGATGTAATGATAAGTATATCATGTCTCATGAGGCACCCTGGGGTTTGGGGTCTCTACAAACCTCAGGGATTTATGTCCCCGTAAAGATACATCATAAACTAGGGGAAAAATGTGGGTACTGAGCACACATCTGAGCCTCCTGCTCCCAATTTCTCTCCTGGAGGTTCTCATGCTTCCATCTGATGCGCACTAAATGAATCGACTGCCCACGTAGGACCTGCTCCTGTCGATCCTTGATCTCCACCGGGACCTCTACAAATGTCATCTCATCGTCAATGTCCAACTCCCCATGGTTGATGATATGCGTCATGTCGTGTACGTATCTCCTCAGCTGGGATACGTGGAAGACATCGTGCACCCTGTGCAACTGAGGTGGTAGAGCCAGACAATAAGCCACATTGCCTATCTTGGTGAGGACCTGGAATGGTCCGATGAAGCGCGGAGATGACCTGCCGCCCCAGCGAAATCTATGTAATCCACGTCGAGGTGAGACCCGCAAGAAGATGTGGTCACCATCCTTGAAGTCCAGTGGCCTCTGCCTCGTATCAGCATATGACTTATGCCAGCTTTGATCTGTCCTCATCTGCTCCTGGATGACCTGGACCTTCTCTTTCATGGCCTGGACCATCTCCGGTCCCACAAGTGCTGACCCCCCAGGGTCTATCCAGTACAAATGTGATCTGCAAGGTCAGTCGTACAATGCCTCGTATGGTGCCATCCCGATGGTGGAGTGGTAGATTTTGTTGTATGAGAACTCCACCAATGGTAGGTGGTCCTCCCAGTTGTGACCAAAGTCGAGGACACAGGCACAGAGGATGTCCTCGAGAGTCTGAATGGTCCTCTCCGTCTGACCATCCGTCTGAGGGTGAAAGGCGATGATCAGACGTAGCTGTGTCATGAATGCCTCTTGCAACCCCTTCCAAAGTCGGGAAGTAAAGCGAACATCTCGATCAGAGACGATATATGATGGAACACCATGAAGCTATAAAATCTCTTGAACATAGAGGCATCCCAAGCTCTCCACTGAGCCCTGCTCTCTGATGGGTAAGAAGTGAGCAAACATTGTGAGTCGGTCAAAAATCACCCAAATGGAGTCGTGACCTCTGGAAGTACCTGGAAGTCCAGTCAAAAAATCCATAGATATCCCGTCCCACTTCCACTCCGGGACCTCCAACTGATGTACAAAGACTACTGGTACCTGGTGCTCCTCCTTCACCTGCTGACAGGTGAGGCATTGAGAAACGAACTCACCTACAACCTTCTTCATACCCGATCACCAGTGATGACGTCTGAGATCCTGGTACATCTTCGCCACTCCTGGATGTACCGCTAAAGGGGAAGTGTGAAACTCCCTCAACACCTCCTCCTGTAAAGCAGCCGGTACCATGGTACATCCTCTGAAAAGGACGATGTGCTCCCTCCAATAGAGAATCCATCAGGTGCCTGTCCTGAGGATATCTGTGCACGTTGCATCTCATAGTCAATGTCCCCAGGTTGTGCCTCTCTTACCCGTTGCATTAGTGGAGGAGTAACTGTGAGTGACTTAAGAAAGGATGGTTCATCTCTATCCATGAAGGATATCTGCAAAGCGGCTAGCTGCTCTGTCGTCTCCTCTAGTAGCTGAATGCCCGTCCTCCCGCTGAGAGAATCGGCTACTATGTTCCCCTTTCCAGGAGTATAGAATATCTCAAAGTCATAGTCCTGGAGGAACTCGATCCATCGCCGTTGTCTCAGATTCATGTCATTCAGCGAGAAGTTGTACTTGAGACTCTGGTGGTCAGAGTAGACTGTAAAGCGCTCGCCCATCAGGCAGTGTCGCCATATCTTCAGAGCGAATACCCCTGCTACTAACTCCAGGTCATGGGTAGCATAGTTCTACTCATGCTTCCTCAATTGATGTGACCACACGAAGGGTTTCCCCTTATTCCTTAACGTTCTGCAAAGCTGCAAAGATTTCCCCTTGGCCTAAAAGAGAAATCTGGTATCATCCTCTGGATGAATCATGTTCCTTGCCTAATATAGTCAATCCCCTCATGATCAGTTAATTCATACCATGGATGATGTCGTAAGGTCTCGACGCTACTACCAAGAGATCAAAACGTTAATCTCGCCTCCAAGGTTTGAGTTACACTGTCGGCATCAGTGTGTTGTCACTGGGTCTCCTCCAGTAGGAATCTCGTATGTGAGGGTCAGGTCAACATTTTTTAACCGGAACCTCTTAGTATTAACATACAAAAGACAAGAAAGCAAATGTCACTATTGCAAGTGTCTTTTATTACTACAACTCAATGTACAAGTACAAAAAGCAACACAAACAATGAAGTCAACGAAGCTAGAGGAATTATGGGAAAAGGCCTCCATGCCTGGAGCTAGTCCCGTACTTGTCCACCCACTTCTGAAGCTCTAGGATCATAAGATTCAGCTCCCTGAAGCTTTGCTCTCCCCTGTGGTCGGGGTGGACCTCCGGGCGGTGGTGGTGGTAGATCCTCAAAATGTCGTCCACCACCTACCGCTCGACCAGATCTTTGGCCTCGTCCGCCTACTCCCTGCAGACTGCCATGGTTGAACCTCTGCCTTTTCCTGGGTGGTCCCTCAACCGTTTGTTGCATCTCTTCATGGCGGGTCGGGCAGTCACGATCCATGTGGCCCTACCCACCTCATACGTAGCACTGCCTGCTACTCGGAAGGATGGCTGTTCATCATGTGCCCCGTACCTCTGAGCCAGTGTCCTGAGGTCGTCTTCCTGATGGTCTGATCCTCCTTGACCCCTGTGACATCTGTCGACTGCCAACTACAGATGACTCTACTACGTGTTGTCATGCGGTAGGTCTCGCTGCTGGTGTAGGCACAACAAGAAAGCTCTCTATGAGAAGAGCTCGCTCCAGTACTCTTACCTGTGTCAGAATGCTGGGAGTGATCATCAAAGCCCTAATCTCATGTCTCAGTCCCTTCTCGAAGGTTCGGGCCCGGAAGAATGGATCTCGTACCATGTCTGTAGAATAGCATGAGAGATCGGTAAATATCGTTGAGTACTGTGCAACCGTCATGCTGCCCTGCCGCAGCTGTAGAAGCTCCTGGATGCGCACCGCACATAGGGTAACTAGGACGAACTCTGAGCGGAAGATGCCCCCAAAGTCCATCCATAGGAGAGATGCCTCATCGTGCACCTGGAGCATCAAGCTCCACCATCTGCCTACTGTCGCGTGCAGGAAGCTCACTGCGAGGATCAACACGAGGTCAGCTGGTGTCCCCACTAACCTGAAAACTCACTCAATCGCCTCCAACCAATCGTCGGCTGCCTGAGGGTCTGTCTACCTGTGGAACCTGGGTGGTCTCTGACGCTGAAATTCGTGCAGTGCACTAAGGTGAATTGCACTCTCAGCGGCTGGGGTGGTGGCATCGGTGGCTTGGCGGGTAGTGGTACCGCCGGTGCCTCCGCTGAAAAAGGGTCCTACACTGAGGCTTCATCGCTCGGTGGCCTGTCGTATCGCACAAAGCATGGAACCCTAGCTGGCTGCCATTGTGGGACCTTCTTGAAAAGAAAAAGGTGCGCCACGGTCAAACAGTATATCCAGTGATCTGACACAAAGTAATCACAAAGAAAACTTTTGAAACACACATGCAATCAATGTTTTCGTGCATTGAGTCAGAAATAAGAAGTCAGGGTCCTGGTGCACGAATACATCGGCCGCCGCACCAACACTGGAATCCCTGGATTGATAACCACACTCAATACCCTTAACACTATTAGTTCACATAGAAGAAATATCAGAGTCCTGAGTTCTCGTGTAGAACCGAAATCCTCTGATACCAATTTCTGACGACCCATCCTCGGACCCGTGCCGTGACTACCCCAAGCCCTCCTTCCATAGGCCAGGGGCTTGCAACTAGCACCAAAGGCGCAAATCCAGAAAAAAGGGGAAGGAATTTCCTTTATCAACCAAACAAACACCACAGAGTAAGCCAGCAGAAGTAAACACTAATTAATCACAAGTACAAGTAAGTGCGAAAAAGTAAGTGGGCCAGAATAAAAATCCAAACTGAATGTAAAATACAACTGGAAAGGAAGTACAGTGACTGAAAAGTAAAGTAGCAACGTCGAGCCATCCACTAGAAATCCCACCTGAAGGGTGTTTACATATAGCCTCCTCAGCTCCTCGGGTCCTGCCGTCCGCCCCGTGTACGCCCTGCCCAGTGGTCCACCTCCAGGTACCGACTCGTCGTAAATCCACCTCCGCGAACCATCCACCTATACAAGCCTCATCCTCGATTAGTGATGTCTATCGTCTGCAACCAACACAACATAGTGTAGGCGAATCCCATGTAGGGGTGAGTTTACGATACTCAGTAGGGACCCTGAGACCCCCGAAGGTCTCCCAAAATCCATAAAGGATAAACCACAAAGGAAAGATACAATCACGAAGTAAAATACAACACTACTTAGGTATATGACCATACATAAACCTAAGTCATCAATTCCAATTCACCTCCATCATCAGAGCCCAAGTTCGATCACGTCCACATAGGATAGTACAACCCAATCCACACAGGAAAACACAACCCAATCCACATAGGAAAGCACAACCCAATCCACATAAGAAAGCACATCCCAATCCACATAGGAAATCACAACCCAAACCACATAGAAAAGCAAGTCAATCATATCGAAGATATTGATTGAAAGACAAGACTCAGCTCACACAGGTATTTTTTCGTAAGGTGATAGAGATGATCAGATATAGCCACTGATTCATCTAATCAGGGACTCACGTAGGATACTAAACCAGCTAAGCTGTCGAACCCACATAGGATACAGACCAGCCACTCTGCCAGACCCACATTGGATACAAGAACGGTAGTCATCACCGTCAAACCCAAAGTGGATTTTAGTACGGTCTTCATCACTGCTGAACCCATGGAGGATTTCAGTGCAGTATTCATCACTGTCGAACCCACATAGGATTTCAGTACGGTCTTCATTGCTGCTGAACCGTCGAAGGATTTCAGGGCAGTCTTCATCACTGCAGAACCCACAGAGGATTTCAGTGCAGTCGTCGTCACTGCCGAACCCACAGAGGATTTCAGTGCAGTCATCATTGTCATCGTAGTCGTAGCCAGCTCTAGTGTCCCCGCACACAACATGCTCATTTCCAAGAGGGTCCACTCCATGAGCCAAAGGGGGTCGATACATCAATTGAAAATTAGTCTGGAGTTGATGTATCCCAATGTTCCGTCTCAACAAAAGGAACTCAACGCGAAAGACGACGCGTCAACCGGACGCCCGGTCTAAGAGTTATGTGCTTTTTCGTTCCAGAGGCCCGGTTGGATTTTAAGTCAAAACTAACCCGAATTCACTCCAGTTGTGTCCAATCCTCGAGCGGAGTAAGCCAAATGGTCCGTCTCACTATGAGGAAACCAACGAAGTCGACGGCACGTCAATCATACGCCCAGAGCTCAAGTTATAAGGGTTTCCGCTCTGAGGGCCCGGTTAGTTTCGTGCTCGAACCAACCTGGACATACCCATAGTTCTTCAAAACCATGAGTGTAATATACCGAAACGACCGCCTCGATCCAAGTATTGCATTGAAACTAAAGGTACGTCGATCGGAGATCCATAGCTCAAAAATACGGGCATTTGAACGGAACTGTACTGTTTTAGGGGGTTTGGGGCCCGGACCGACCTGGCCCGAGACCCCCTGGGCAGCCCGAACGGGGTCGACCCGACCCGGGTCCGGGTCAGGCCCATTAGGGTGCGGCCAGGCCCATTGGGCGGGGCCCAACACCTCCGGTGCAGCCCGGCCCTGCCGGCGCGGCCCGGACTGGCTGGCACACCCGGCCCGGCCCAGGCGGCCTGTTGGCCTGGCGCGGCCGCGACCCGGTGTGGCCAGCTTGGCATTGTCCGAGCCAAGCGGAATGGGGTGGGGGGCGCTACCCCCTGATTGAAATAGGATCCCCCATGTGGGGGCCGCTCCCATTTGCTAACCGGGGGTTACGACCCCCGAGCTTCTCAGAAACCGGCCGGTGCGTCACCACGGGACCAGCCGGTCTCGCCCCCTATGCACCGTCGGCCTTCGGCTCTGGCCGCCCTCCCCTGCTCCGCCGCGGCCAAAAACCGCGGCATTGGTCCGACCGGCGTGGTGTGCCGGCGCCGCGGCCCGCCCCGACCGTGGACCTTCGTGGTTTTTTTCCGCGGGGCGACAGCGCCGCGCCGCTTCGCCGCGGCCCGACTCTGGTCGTGGCTTCGTTCGGCCTCTACGGCGCGACGCAATGGCGTCGTGCTTCTTCGCCTGCTCCTCTTACTTCCGTGCGGTTCCGTTGCACCACGCTGCCTTTGCTCGTGCCGCAACAAACACAAAATCAAAGGGGGATGAGGGTCGGCCGTGTTCGTGCGGTCTGACCTCCTCCCATTAATCCGATATCAAGCGGCTGAAGAAAAAAAAGACATTTGGATGGAAAAGAATATTCGTGAACTAAATAAAACCCCCTTCCTCGATGAAGTCGTCGAACGAGGTTTGTCGCGGGAAAGGGACATCGTGGAAGACGACGCCACGGTAAACGACGTCGCGGAGAAGAGGACCGTCGGCGTCACGGTACACGGCGTCGCGTCGTCGATCTCTGAGGAATTAGCGTTATTCATCGTCCATCATCGGAGGTCGTCATTCTTCGTTGGTGATGGTGTGTTCTTCACGTTCTTCAAAGATACCCAGGCTTGAGCATTTCCTCTCCAAACTTCTCGCACAACGAAAAAACCCTTAAAAAAATAAGACTTTGTCTTATATAATTAACACAGACAAGCCAACATTCAATTCAAAATTCAAAATGAATTCAAGCATTGATTACATTGAGTAACTTAACTCAATTCATTAATTAAGAGAGTTGACTTGGTATTTAAAAGGGGTGCGGGTGAGTTACATATTAAATGCATGAGAGGGAGGTTAAAAGGAAATAAAGGGGGTGGGGCTCATGTGGGCCCCACCTCACTAAAATCCTACCTAGTGGAGTTAGGATATTAGTTAGTCCCACTCCAACCACCATTCCTAGGTTTAAACTACCTAGAATAGAAATAAAATTTGTAGCACAATATTTTATTTTATTCTTTAGTGAATCCATTTTATTAATAACCTCACCCGAGAAAACGCAACTCCGGAAAAGGTGTTCTTAAGAAATTACCGGCGTTGGGGTTTCAGTGGTGCCCTAGGATGTTGATTCCGAGCACCGGTTCAAATGTTTGGAAAACCCGCTCGTTCGTTCACCGAACGTACCCGAGCTAAACTTCGGAAATTGATTCCGGGCACACCGGGCCTCGAAATCAGGTGCTGTCAGAAACTACGTTCTTGTAAAATCACAAAGAAAATGAAGAAAAAACTTTTCCTTGAATTTTATGGTTCTTTACAGCTCGTGTGGACCCCACCCCACCTTTATCCTCTCATGGGTACTTAGTAACTTGTGGGTCCCACCCCAACTCCCACACCTACGATAAACAACTTAAGTTAGGAATAAAATTTTTACCACAGATTTTGTTAAATTATTTATTAATCCCCAAATTTTAACAACTCCTCCCGAGAAACGCACCTTTGGTAAAGTTCCTCTTATGCAATTACCGCAACTATGGTTTCATCGATGCCCTCAGATTTTGATTCCGAGCACCGGTTCAAAAGATAGAAAAACCCACTCATTCGTCCACTAAAAATACCCAAGATAAACTTTAGAAATTTATTCCGAGCACACCAGGCCTCGAAATCATATCCGTCAAAAACTGCGTACTCGTAAAATCCCAAAAAATTTAAGAAACAAATTTCCTTGAAATTTATGTATTTTTACATTTAGAATATTCAATGTCGTATTTTTCTATGTTGTACCTACCAAGAAAAAGCACAATCTTGGTGGTGATAAGTAATAATAAAAATCTCAATGAAACTCATAGTGATAGTTACTTTTGAGTACTTACTAGTTTACTGAATTTTCTTTTTCACACTGTTGTTGCAAATTTTCCCTGACAGTTGGGCACATGCCTTTGGTGGGTGCGTGCTGAGATTTATTTCTCACACACTGTTTGTGTCATGTCTTCGGCCCAAACATACTATATTGATACATGTGCCGACATGGGAAAGGGTCCCTATACAGGTACATGATTGGTGCAGAGGGGTATGAGAGCACGGGACCGAGATTAGGCTTGTGATGCTGAAACATTCTGTTCAATCTGTTTTGTTCTATTTTGTTGTACCTTGTGCTTTGAGTTTTATTGTATGGTACTGGAGTGTATCCTATTTTGGTTGCTTCCATAGAAATAGTGACATGCTACATTTTTATATATTGGGTTAGTTACATTTACTGTTGTTGTGAATATTCTTTACTGCTTCTGCTGTTGTATGTTATGATTTTTTTCCGCTATGCTACACTTTAACAAATGAGGGCATAGTTTCCACAATATCAGTCATTGGCTCTCGCTTCTAGTCGGCATCCTCCCAAATTTGGGGAAATTCTCTTGAGGTCATGTGATCAACCAGGTTCGGGGAACCCGTTGTCTTTCTTCCAGATCCGAGACGTCACAAGAATAATAATTTTCTATATAATTTTATCCTAAAATATTATCATTCTGATTTCGACCTATATGATGGTATTATGAATTTGTGTTAACATGTCCAAGAGCTGTGAAAATTTAATGTAAGTGGTGATTGACCTTGGATGTGAAGTAATCTTTTCCAAAATATTATAATCACATAAAAATAAAATTTCGATTATTTGGAATATTGATACATAATTTATATTTTATTCTTATATGAAATCTTGATTAGGTGAATCAATTAAAATCCTAATGTATATGATTATTCTTTCATATGTATTTTGTAAATCTTATTTGTTGTTATTTCGAAATGTTCAATGTCTATTACCAAATATGAGGAAAATATCTTGATAAAAATTATACAATAAATAATTTCGTGTAACTATATGTCAGACAATATCTAATGGTATATATTATAATTCTAGGATATAATTGAGACCCATTTCCATAACATAATAGTAATTATATTAAATGAAGAAAAATCTATATAATAGAGAATTCTAAAGATAGAATAATGTGGAGAAACCCCTTCCCATTCCATTACCCTCCCACCGCTGCTAGTATCCTGTTGAAAATAATTAGTAAAAGTGTATAACTACCATTTTACACCTTTATAATAAATTAATTACCCATAGGTTATCGATTACATTGACATAGGGTTCCCAGTACTAAAACTTTATTCCTAATTTCCAACTACTATTTTTATAGTTACAATGACATTGGTTTAATCGATTATCTATCCCACTAGCTATACAAAAATTACCATGTAGTCAATGTTCTATTATTAGGTATATAATGGTTTATCACTATGAAAAAAATATATATTTCGAAAAATCATCAATCAATACATCGTACAAAAATATTGTACCCATATATCCATATAATAAACCTCACATAAAAAATATGAATCCAACATCATCTTATCGACCAGAATAACAATTAAATTTTGTTTTGATTTTGTATATCATAAATAAGAAAATAGACATTTAAAAAATTATTTAATCACAATGCATTGCAAAAATAAAAAATTTTGTATTATATTTCTATTTTATGAGTTGATAATCAAGGAGAAAAAAAACATGATTACATTATTATTTCATCATTTGGAACATAACAATGAGATTATCTCATGTTGTTTATGATGATGTTATTAGTGTTTTTCTTCATTATGGTGGATAACCCAAAAATGAAGCTATATTATTTATAGAAAATGATACATTTCATTTGTAATTTTAGAAATTTATAAATTCAAATTTATATGTATTCAAAATGTAATTAATTTCAGAAAAAATGTTGAATAATTTTCATTAAGTTGTTAAAAATTGTTCTGTAGGTGAACGATTTTGAGAGACTCAAATTTCAGTAATTATAGGCGTTATTATGATTTATCATTGGGATATGAATTTTTATAAAAATAAATTTTATATGAAATGAAAATTTTATAAATACATGAGAAACATATCGTGTGTTTTGGAGAGTTATATAAAATATTTGGGGATATAGAATAACCTCAAGAGTATTTTATGACATATCAATTACAAATATTTAAGGAAATGATAGTGTATTTTATGGGGTATAAATATTTTCGCATTTCCCTAGAATGAGAATACTCATTTCAATCATATATAGATGAACCACATACCCATAAGTGTTCCCCATCATGCACCATAGGATTTTAACTAGCTTTGGGGACTCAATGGTGCATTTGGGAGACTATTCCTTGAACCATGAGTTAAAAATATGAGAAATATAAAATATCATCCAAACAATCATAAAATAAGGGATAAAAATATAATTATATTAATGATAAATTTAATAATGAATATAAAATCATATAGTCATACACTAAAACTGATCTCCCACAAATCCAATCAAAAAAATAAAATTAAAAATTTAAAAAACATAGAGTCTCTACTTCCATCCTTCATCCTAACGTCATCTAAATATCTAATACCCTGTTAATCTACTCCATCCTAATCTACTAAAAAAATTCTCAACCTAAATCCAATAATAATACCATTACATGATAGAAAGTGAACATATTGGGTGTATAAAATAGATATCAATAGGAATGCACCATGTTTCCAAAACATTACACTATCATATAAATGTATTCATGTGAAAAATAAATGTAATAAAATAACAAGAACTTTAAACCACAATATGATAACCAGAACACCATATCACAAAAAAATACATTAACTATGATATAATACATGTTATGTCCGAACCACATAGTAAAATTTATAGTCATTTTGATCTAACACAAAAACTATTAAACCCGACCACACTTGATTTTATCCATTTCAAGAACCCATTTTCGTATTCTATTCAACCCATGAAATAACATAGCAGTCAATATAAGATCCTTATATATCCAAAACAAATCCTTAGGGTGCTAGGTCGGGTCATGAATCTCCATCCTTGACTTTATATTCAACTCATGAAGTCCCTAATAATTACATATCAATTAATGTGGGTCCGAAAATCATATCTATACCATGACATCATAACTCAAGGAATTTCACAAAAACAACATATTTACCACTATCTTATTGTAAATACCAGAAAATTTGGTATAATATTTTAACTATATGGAATCATTACAAGACTTTGAAATTCGATGGCATGTGATTCCGAGTCCTGGGAATCCCAGAATGGGTTTTTGTACATTTTTATGGTACATTCAGTAAACGTCAGGGCGGGATTTACTCTCATTTGAACCGGTTTGTGGATTGAACATCAGAGGGAACTGTTGAATTCACAGTGCTAGGATTCACTTATTCTTCGATTAACATTGACCGGCAAGGGTCAGAGAAAAAAATATGTTTTTTATACTTTTGAGAAAAATAAAAAATCAACACAATGAGTTATTTTATTCTTTTTCATCTACTGTTGAGTGACAGCTGGTGAAACCAAAATGTAACTATGATCATTAAATGAGATAAATTTAATAACCTATTACTTTTGTTGTAAAACTGTAACACTATGTTAATTAATGGTTCCTTAATTAAGGTTCATTAATAAACCATGTTGACGAACACAATGTGGAGTTTGTTTCTTTTTATTTAATCAATCCATTGGAAAAAGAATTGTAAATAACGAGAAACCATTGACATGACACCAATAACTTTCCAATCCAACAAAAAATGGTGAATGAACAATGATCGTTGGAAGAATCGATTTGATGATAGATAGGCGGCAAAGAATGTCAAATGACAAGGAACGCGGAATCCCTTCCTTCATCTGCAGCAGATTCCACCGAATCTAGGAAGGGGATTTATGTGTTTAATGACACCTCTTTTTGTTATTATTTAAAATACAATGAACACATATCAACCGTCAAAAAGGTTGATCCATGATTCATTCATTTTTTTTCGATGGTTGTTGCAAGCTATTAATTCTGTGTTTTACTTAAACTGTATGATGATTGTTACCACCCCCTTGATAAAATGCTAATGCGGAGGACACGGTCCTATCCGAAATAGTCCGAAACCATCCTCCACTCTTGGATGTTTAATGTTCTTCATGGGTGACTTAGAACCCTAACAGTAAGGCGATTATGTGGGCTTCTCAGGGAAGGTGATGACATGAGATGCCCGTAGGAGTAGATTGGAAGGAAAAAGAACCACAAGAGAATCTCTGATGGCCTGTGGAAATAGTCACCATTGTTTCACCACAGGTATGGTGGAAGAGGAGACCTGCGGTGGTGGACAGAGGGTGTTGGCTGTGTGGAGTGGGGGGTGCCCGCATTCACCGTGACAATAATGTGTCAGGGCCAGACAACCACGGTGGGTGGAGAAAAATGTGTTGATGTGCCACGTAGAGAAAGAAAGATCGCTTGGTCCACTCGACTAGTTGCACAATGACCATCTTGTGCTGTCCATTTCAGGAAATGGGGCAGAGCTCTACAAGAGGCACCAGCTGGGTTAACTGGACACCACGCATTCGGTCCAGGTCAACTAGACCACAATGTGTGGGCCAATTTCTTTAGGTGGGTCGGACCTGTCAGCCGGTACGGACCCCACTAGCCGGGCCGGACCTACACCAGCCATGCCATACCCATTGTCCCAATGCTCTGACTGGTCTCAACCCCAACCAAACTCAATCCTGAGGGACATCATTTCACTAAAACTGAGGTAACTTATAAACTGGGCATATGATTTATTTGATGGCTACTGCGTGAGGACCCTTGCGATTTGGCGGTACTTCCGAGATAATCCACTTGAGTTTTTGAAGATGTTGGAGTGCGGTTAGGTTGGATAAGACATGATTCCAACTGGGCTCTATTTTACCTTTTTCCTATATCTTACATACCGATCTTTTTATTGACGTGATGTCCATCACATTGGAACACTTATGACAATATGGTCCATCAGGTTACTTCTTTTTGGAAAATATTTATAGTTGAGGTATGATCGATGGAAGGAGGACCAAAATATCTAGAACTCAAGTGCACCATGTTTGGTAATCTTGTGGAAGGCTATCATGTGAATAGTGACCCTCTGTGGATCCGCATGGGAGAGACCCTCCATGGATCAGCTGTAGTGAGACCCTTTATGGATCGACAATGGCGTTACCCTATGTAGATCGGAATAATAGTTACCCTCCATGGATCATCTGCAGTGCGACCCTCTGTGGATAAGAAGTAGTTCCACCCTTTATGGATCCGTAGTTTCATGACTCGATGAGGCCTATTCATAGAGAGACCCATCGAGGATTTGTGGCAGAGCAACCCTTCGAGGATTTGTGGCAGAGCGACCCGTTGAGGATTTGTGGCAAAGGGACCCTTTGTGGATCTGCAGGGGAGAAAAACTTATTTGATCAATATATGATCCATTTAATATAATTAAATGATCTAGATTAAGACTAATCATCTATATTCCTATTCTCAAGTTTGTATTCCTTGGGTGAGTTGTCTTTTACATTGTAACCTAAGATTCAGATTAGGCATTGTTATTTTTTCTCATGGAATATCGAGTCCTTAGGGGTTATCAAGGTCCCTACTGATTGTTTTTATACATACCACTCCTTGGGATTCTCCTATAATTTGTTGTGTATTGTGCGGAAGTCATACAGATTGACTGAGATTTGGGTGATGCATGGCAAGATGGTACACATAGGTTACTGATTGATCTGGTGAGCTGCAGTGACGAGCTGACAATCCATTCAGTTAGGATCCTAGGTAAACGATCTCTAGAGATTGTTTTTTCATTTATCTATACATCTCTTTTATTTAGGCTTGTATATTGGCTCCTTTACTCTTAGTACATACACTTACAATCAGTGGGGTTTTTTAGTGGTGGTTATACTTACCCTTTTCTGTTTATTTTTACTTGTGTGTAGCATGCCATGTCTATGTGTGTATAGGGTTAAAGGCAATGACTTCCCTTTTTTGGGTTTATCGTTTCTGGTTCTATTCAACATTACCTGGCATATGGATGAAGGGATTGGGGTATTAATGACATGGGCCCCAAATGACAGGTCATTACAATTTGGCATCAATGGGTGGTCTGTTCTACCATAAGATCAATAGTGTTAAGTGTATTTAGTTTAGATTTAATATAGGGAGTCTAGTGTTTGTGTGACAGCTGACGTATACATAAACCAAGACCCTGAATTTTGTTTTAAAACTCAGCATAGGAATACAATGGTATCATGTGTTTTTAAAATGAGTTTATTTTGATCTTTTTTGAGTCATCTCACCAGGTATAACATATTTACTATAGAACATCTGTTTCTCTATAGGATGTCTCCACATATATATCCATATTGTATTCGAGTAAGAGATCATGATTGTGGCCCAACGAGTGATGAAGAATCAGTGCATAGCCCTTTTATGGAGATATCACCTTCAGGTGGTGTACCAGCACCACCACCACCCGTAGGGCAGCAGTTTCCACCAGACCCACTGGTGGACAGTGCACGCTAAAAAAGCATGTTTCATGAGTTCCAGATATAGAGACCTCTTTGGTTTTGAGGTGAGATAGATCCACATGAAGTTTATGACTGGTTGGAGGCTATGGCATGAGTTTTCTCCTTTGTTGAGACACATGCAGTCCAGATTGTGATTGTAGCTGCTAATCTCCTTCAGGGAACATTTGGGAGAAGGTGGAGCCTAATACTCCACATCCATGAGGAGGTGACTCTTTCCTGGATAGAATTTGATATCCTCTTCATTTTCGATGTTCATACTAATGACATTACATTACATGCGTATTCACGAGCTACTGTACTTATAGCAAGGTAGCCTAACAGTGGCCCAATACACTTTGATATTCACCAACCTATCTTGCTACTCCACTGAAATGGTATGGGACCCTTTCATTAGAGCCAATAACATTGAGACGGTACTCTGATGGGATATCATATCATAGATGATATCACTCAAAATCTTGATGCATGATGGAGTGCTAGAGAGAGAACTATTGTTGGAGAGCTTCTTAGCTGAGCATGAACCGATGATGAGAGACACCATCGGGTGACAGGTAGTCACGTCATCTACATTAGGCAATAGGAAGATGACGGAGAGGCCCAAGTGGGTTAGTCATTTTGGGGGATGACCCTAAGATGTAGGGTCAAAGGTGCAGAGCTCATAAGGTAGAAGAGGTCGGTAGAGTACCCGACTGTGCCACATGTGTGGCGGGTAGCGTCACATGGATCGCGACTTCCTGACCCATCAAACTGATGATTAATATATAGTCGAGTTTTCTCCATGATAGTGATAGAGGATTGAGTGAAGTGGTCCGCAGGGCGACAGATGTGGAAGAGGAGAAGGCCATACATCAGGTAGTAGGCGACAGTTTGACGTACTACCACCACCACCTCCAAGTGGTCCACCATAACCTCATTGATTTGGTGGACATGGATGAGATCAGCTTCAGGCGGTAGAGGCCTATGACCATGAGGCTCTAGAGATGATTTTAGTTATGATCTATGTCTACTCTACACTATCTACGGTTCTTATTGACACAGGTTCCATTTACTCTTACATTTCCACAGCTCTCATTCAGAGCTCATATATTTTGATGGATTTGTTGGATCGATCCTTACGATTAGATAATCCTACGGGAGATGATTAGATGATTAAGAACGTGTTCCTGTATTTTGAGAAAACTCTATGAATCATTAGAATTGACTAGGTTCTCCTTGTACCAGCATTGAGCCCTTACAATGACATCTTGGGTTTGGATTGGTTATCCACTATCCATGTCCAGATCGACTCTTTAGGTTCTATGTGTGGTGTGTCCATGAGGATGTACTAGGTTTTGCTTCATTGGTGAGGAGGGATCATTTAAATCACCTGATGGAATATATCATAGTCATTCATCAGTTGTCTAGACTCACCCTCGGTGTAGGGGATGAGAGGAGATCGATCTATCCTATAGTGATAGACCAGTATGCTGATGTCTTTCCTGGGGGTGTTTCGAGACAACCTCCTCATAGAGATGTAGACTTCTACATTGATAGGTACTCCTGGATCACAGTGATATCAACACTATAAAATCATATTTCTCCCATGGAGCATTGTGAGTTGAAGGTACAGTTGGAAGACAGGTAGAGGAAGGGGTTTGTAAGACCTAGTGTTTCTCTACGGGAATCCATGATTTTGATCACTATGTATGAATACAAGAGATGGAGGATTGGAGTAGAATATCAGCGCCTGAATCAAGTGACCGTGAATAACAGGTATCCTTTTTCGAGGATTGATGATCTGTTCGACCAGCTGATGAGAGGACAATTGTTTTCGAAGATAAATCACAGATCAGGCTATCATCATATCAGGGTACAAGTTGAGGATGTACCAAAGACAGATTTCGGATTCTGGTATGGCCACTATGAGTTCATGGTGATTCATTTTAGGAATGAACAATGCCCTATATGGGTTCATGGGAATCAGGAATAGGATCTACTATCTTTACCTCGATCACATGATGGTGATTTTCATTGACAACACCATCATGTACTCGACATCAGAGGAGGATCAAGCGACACATCTACAAATAGTCTTTGATATACTCTGAGAGCACTAACTTTATGGCAAGATCACGTAGTGCCAATTCTAGATAAGGGAATTCAACATTCCAGGACACGTTATCTCAGAGGATAGAGATACAGTGGACCTGAAAATGGTAGATTTAATTCTTACTTCGGATCCACCCAAGAGTGGGACAGAGGAGAGAAGATTCCAGGGGTTGGCTCGGAACAGTTGGAGATTTTTACTCAACATTTCCAGATTCACATTACCTTTTTCAGATTTGGAAAAGAAGGTTCATCCCTTCATATTGACATAGAGATGCCAGTTGAGTTTCTAGTAGCTGAGGCAGAGAATGATGAGTGCCCCGATATTGAGGCTACCAGAAGAGGGTGTTTAGTATATAGACCAACGGGACGCTTCAGTGACCAAACGAGGAAATGTCTTGATGCAGGGGAGAGGGGTGATCACCTACAGCTCATGAAAGATTAGGAAACCTGAGAAGAACTATGTGATTGATGACCGAGAGATAGATGTAGTAGACATTGCATTGAATATGCGGGAACACGACATGTTGTCCGAACGATTTATTATCTACTATGATAATAAGTGCCTGAGATATATCTTTTCACAAAAGGGTCAGATCCTAATTGAATGGTGATGGATGGAGTTCCTCCAATAATATGACTTTAAAATAGTCTAAACTCCTATGAAGGGAAACATAGTATCATGTGAACTTAGCAGGAGGTTGGGTCTATAGCTTCTATGTTAGGGGATAAAGAAGCTACCTACAATGCAGATACCCTTCGCGAATAGTGATGGAACAACATACCACTAGTGTAGGACTGTCACCTACACACCATCAGTGATTTCGGGATTCACAGCTTGGGGACGTTGTCTACATGTCCCTACATGCTCATATATCCTCAGGTCAAGATCCAGATTAATTTTTGATAAGAGGGGACCACGTCATACTTTTTAGAGGATGCACCATGGTACTTGTGACATTTCAGGTATATGTGTTGAGGGAGTTCCATACATCCCATTTTTAAGTACATACTATTGTGGTAAAGATATACCACTACCTCTGACGTCAGTACTGGTGTCTAGTAATGAAGAAAGAAGTGGCAGAGTTTGTTTCACAATGCCTCACTTATTAGAAATTGAAGGCTGAAAATCGTGTTCCAGCAATCTTAGCACATACACTTGAACTACTGGAATGGAAGTGGGATGGTATCTCCATGGACGTCATGGCCAGGTTACCATGCACGTCCAAGGACCATTAATATATCTAGGTGATCATTGACAAAATCACCAAGTCATCCAATTTTCTAGAAACTTAAGAGATGGGATCAGTAGAGGGATTGGGATGCCTCTAGGATAGAGAGATAATATGGATTCATAGTATACCATCGATGATCGTTTCCGATTGGGATTCTTGTTTTACATCCTAGTTGTTGAAGGGATTACAAGAGGAATTCAAGACTCAGCTATGCTTGAGCACCACCTTTCACCCACAGACAGATGGTCAGATGGATCGGACCATACATCCAGTATAGGACAAGCTTAGAGATTGCATCCTTGATTTTGGACGCAGTTTGGAGGACCACCTGCCACTGGTGGAGTTTGAACACAATAATAGTTATCACTCCACCGTTGGAATGGAACCATTTTAGGCCTTGTATGAGAGACCATGAATATCACCTCTATTCTAGATAGACCTACAGTAGTCATTTCTTATGGTTCCAGAGTTGGTATGGACTACCACAGAGAAGGTACAGATCATCCAGGAGTGGATGAAGTGTGCACAATGTAGATGGATCATGTATTTCTATGATTCACCCCTTGAAGAAGGATCAGGAGATCTGGCTGGGGTGGTAAGCTATCATCGAGGTTCAAAAAACCTTTCCAGATTCTCAGTATAGTTGTCGAGGTGAAGTAGCAACTAGCTTTCCCCCCCTCCATAGATTCACCAAGTGTATAATGCTTACCACATGTCACAGTTTAAGAGATATGTGCATGATCCATCACACTTCATCAACTACGGTGAGCTAGAAATTGATGATAGAGACACATTAATGGAGTTCCTGATAAAGATTGAGGATCGACATGCCTAGGTCCTTAGTGGATGGCCGATCCCTCTGTTGTGATTTTAGTGGAAGAACGAGAACCTCAGGGGTGAACAAGGGAGCGAGATGCTCAGATTCATGATCAGAACCCCCATTTGTTTTCTTATCATTTAATGTGGATTTTTGGATTTAAAATACCTATGGTAGGAAGAATGTAAACATCCAAAATTCTAATATAATTTTTTTAAATTATATAGAATTATTACGAGACTATGATATTCAATGAATTGGGATTCTACGGCCCAGGGAGATTGGAAATGATTTGTGAAAATTTTTTAAGTTACGTTCAGTAACGTGCGAGTATGATTTTATATATATTGAACCAGTGCTCAGATTGGGTATATGAGTGAACTATTGAATTCACAGTACTGAGATTCACATAAGAGAAGCTTAACTTCTATCAGTAAGGGTCATACGAGAAAAAAATGTTTTCAATGTTTCAGAAAAAAAATAAAATAACTCTATGTATTATTTTATTATTTTTCATCAACCACTGTGTTATGGTTGGAAAATCCATAGTATAACGATGATCATTAAATGAGGGAAATTTAATAACTATTTAAATTTTTGTGAAACTGCAACACTCGCTTAATTAATGGTGCATAAAAAAAGGTTAATTAATAAGAAATATCAATGAACCCAATATAAAGATTGATTCTTTTTATATAATAAATATGTTGGAAAATGGATTGGAAATCATGGGAAACCTTATAACTGATGTGAAGACATTTCTCTAAAATGAAGAACAATGAATGAATGACTATCATTGGAGGAATCTATCTGGATATCGACAAGAAGGGAAGAACGTCAAATGACAACGAATGTGGAATCACATCCTATGTCTGTAGTAGATTCCATGGAATCCAAGTAGGGGATTTATGTGTTTAATGATTCCTCTTTTTCTCGTTCTTGAAAATACAAAGAATGTTGATCAAACAACAAATGGGTTGACCAAAAACTCATCATTCTTGTTGGTTGTTTTTTCGAGATCTTAATTTGGGGTTTCACATAATCTATGTGATGATTGTTATCACTCCATGATAAAACACTAATGTGGAGGGTGAATACCAATACAAACCCGTCTCATACCCACCGCCACATGTGGATGTTGAGCGTTCTTCATGGGCGACCAAGAAATGTGGCTGTATGGTGATTCTGTTAGCTTCGCAGTGTTGAAGATGACCTAAGAGGCCCGTAGGCACAGACGAGAAGCAAAACGGACCACCCTAGAATTTATATTGGACCACGGAAGGAGAAGCCTATGCGACACCATAAGTGCGGTGGCGCTGGAGACCGGCAGAGGAGGCCACCCCGTGCTAGCCATACGGAGAAGGTGGTGCCCGCATGCACTGCGGTGGCAAACGACTACGACCGGATGGTCGTGTCAGGTAGTGAACATGTTGTCATCATGCTCTTTAGATATAGAGCAACCACTAGGGAAGCTCAACTGGATGTGCAATAGTAAGCTTGTGCTGGCCGTATCGGGAGATGGGGGTGCCTCACATCTAGTCTTGCTTAGCCACCCTACACCACACATGCTATGTTTTCCAGGTGGTCCAGACCCGCCAGTCGGTCAGGACCCCCACCTACAGGGCCATACCCCAACAGCCGGGACACACACACGCAAGCAATGCTGGACATCTGCTAGTCGGGCCAGACCCACGAGCCCAATGGGTCGGCCTCGCCAAGAACCAACCAAACCTAGACCTGACTTGCCCCTTTTACCTAAAACTGACGTAACTCGCAAACTGAGTGTCTAGTATAAATGACGGCTTCCACGTGTGGACCTTTCTGATGAGGTCTTCCTTTTGAGATACTTCACCTAAGTTTTCACAAAAGTTGAAATGTGGACGTGTTGGATCGGACTCGAATCCAACCAGACCCTATTTTACCATTATGATTTATCTTACATACCGGGCATCTGATTGACATTCTGTCTGTCTCTTTGTAACCCTTAAGACAAGGTAGTCATTTGAGTTACATAATTGTGGGTCAATAATGAGGTTAATTTACGACAGATGTTAGGAGGACTAGAATCTCCATAACTCAAGAGCATCGTGTGCGTGAATCATGTGGCTACCTTCTATGTGAAGAGTGACCCTCCATCGATCAGTATGAGAGATACCCTCCATGGATCGGCAAAAGTGTGACCCTTTGAGGAATAGAAATGGTGTGAACCTTTGTGGATCGGCGTGAGTATAACAACCCTTCCTTTTATTACATACATAAACCTGATTTATGACATAAAATATTCACTTGATACAATATTGATGATCAATAGGTCTAGTGTATTTGGGGCTTAGGAACATTACATAATATCTTAGAAAATAAAACACAAAACATATTTATTGAAAACATCATTTACATGACCACAACATTGCCTCATACCCAGCATTGCTTGGGATAACCTGAGGACATGCCTAAGATAAGGGTGAGTTATAAAGACCAGTAAGGTGATAAACATGGAATAACATGAGGAATAAAATAAATGTAAGAAAATAGGAATATAAATGGATCACCAGAGAAACATGAACATAAAGGTACGATAAAGCATGATAATCATAACATGTAAATGTGGCAACAACACTTAACAAGGAATTACATTAGAGATGGCTCATTGCACATGGAGCACGAGTAAACCCTCAGTGTACATGAAGCATGAGTAAACCTCATTTCACATGAAATATCATGAGTAAACAACCATATAACATGAAGTATGATTATACTATACTTTACCCAATGAATTTGAGAGCTATTATGGCACACCCTTATTAATCATTTCATTTCATGCAAAAGTGTGCCGAATGGATCATATAACACACAATCAATCAACATAATATGTTATTCCACGATTAAGTAATCTGGAATAAATATATGAATTTACCATTAAATATATATACGTTCCTAATGGTGAATACCCTTGATTTATACATGGGGATGGTATTCACTACACAATGATCTTGGCTTTGAAAAATGTGGTGCAATTTCGGCTACATAACGACGTGACATAAGGATTCATGTAAATCATTGATGAGATAGAAAACGGTGTCTCATCATATGTACATGAAATGGACAGTATTGAGGTCATATTGATACATGTCCCAACAAACATGATGGAATATAGATTCATAATAAAAAAGAATTACTTGGATGTAAAAGATGAGAGTGAAATCTCTCACTGAAATTCGCCATGCTAACAGGTGTAAATGGGAGGATTTAATGAGAGTCAAAGGGGTATCCCATCATCCAAACATATATAGGACAGTGGGGGGGAGGTTATAAATCATACTCCCACATTTATAATTGAAAATAAAAGGGCATAACAACTTAAAGAAAATTAGACAAAAATTAGAAAGGAAGAAATCCCTTACATGGAAGTGTGATCCCAAAGGCTTGGGAGAGGGTTGAGAGAGGATCTATGAATGATTGGGGCACCTAGGTAGGATTCTAGAGAGGGGAGGTTAGGGGTTGGTCGAACTCCAAAGTCTTAGATTAAAGATAAAGTGGGAGCTTGGGTGGGTTTATATAGGAAATGAGAGGGAATTATTTATTATTTAGGTTTCAGACTCCTCACATTAAACAAATCAATACCACAAACTAGCCCTTGGTTATTGCCCATGGTTTACGCAAAAAAGGATTGGAAAACAATATTTATAGGGACAATGGAAGAACTTCTTAAAATAATAGGGTTTCTTATGTAGAGGTGAGTCACACTCTCAAGGAAAACAATTTATAAAGTAAAAATATATTATATGTCTTGGATGGTCTACAAAAGCATTGTAAAATATCTCAAACCAATATAAAATCACATAATTTTAATTCAAAAACATATATTATATGAAGATTATGTTTATAGTATTTTATTACTTCACTATTGTGTCATTATGACGTCATACAACAGATTATATATTTAAATTGTTTTTAATTATTACCCCAAACTTTTACTGTCTTAGAAAATTATAAAAAATTACCCATTGGATAATTTTGATATCAAGATTAAAAAAATTATATTCTTTTTATCTAAATAACTTTATTAGTATGTTAATTTTATCTTTTAAAATAAAAACTGACATTTACAGAAAATCCTTGGGTTTGGTCTAAAATAGTTTTCAATCCTTAATAAAAATTACAATTGCAATCACAAAATTATATGATCCATTATATTTAATAAAAATTAATTTAATAATAATATTTGGTTTAAATATTATGTATTTAAAAAATCCATTTATTCATCAAAATAGATTCTTTATTTCAATTTAAATTAAAAATACTTTTTTGCATTAAAAACTATTTACAAAGTAACTATACTAAAATGAGTGACCATTATTTATAAAAAAATAATGTAAATTGACATAGTTCTAGGGTCATGTTATATAACCCCTTATAAAACACACATAAGAACAATTGGTAAGGTGTGCGATGGTGAAAGACTCTTTGGGTGGATCGGATAACAGCGCTTGGGTGGTAATCTCTATTAACTTCCACTTATCTCATAGTTGGTTCTGCCCAAGCTTTATGTGTTCAATATCGGCTTGGGCTTGGTCAATAGTGAAGCCGAATGACACCAACTCCTTTCCGAGATTGGACAATTGGGATTTTTATGGGGCTAATCTACTGGATGAGCCTATCACTTTGTCTGAAGAAATTGGATTTGTTAAAGCCTTATATTTATACTAATCATTTGATCACTATTCTGTGGCTATATTTTCAATGTTCACAATTCATAACAGTATTTTAAAATCCATAAATAGAAATCCAATGATGTCCACATTTTATATAACAACAATAAGGCAATTAATTAGATCAAGAGGAATTTTCATTAATTAAATTTTGGGTCATTACAATCTTCTCCCCATAAAAAATTTCCCCTTATAAATTTCCTTTTCCCACACTAAAATAGATGTGGGAGACTCTACTTCATCGCTTCCTCTGATTCCCATGTCGCTTCTTCAATCTTCTGGTTTCGCCACAACACCTTTGGCAAGGGGCATTGCCTTGTTTCGTAGAACTTTTTCTCTACGATCTAAGATCTTCAATGGTTTCTCCTCAAAAGAATGATTATACTCTTGTTGTATTACCTCTGAAGATAGTACATGTGAAGGGTCTGGTATGTAATTTCTTTAAGAGGGATACATGAAAGACTTCATGTATTTTGACAATGGTTGGTTGAAGTGCTAGTCGATTGGCCATAGCCCCAACATGATAAAAAATCTCAAAGAGGCCAATGTGTCTGGGACTTAACTTCCCTTTCCTTAGAATCCTCAAGAACTTCTTCCATGGAGATATGTGTAGAAATTCAATTTCTACAAATTTATACTAAAGGTCTCGTTGAAGGTTATCTTCATGACTCTTATGTAGACTCTCGACTGCCTTGGTTGATGTTGAATGATTTTCACCTTCTCCACCATTTCATCGTCCATTGATGTTCCTAGCATCTTACATTCATCGACATCATCCCAACATGCTAGTGTTTTTGACCTCTTCCCCTACATGTATTCATAAGGATCCATTTGGATACTCAAGTAGTAACTATTACTGTAGGAGTATTCAACTAGTTGAAGATGTTGGTACCGCCCTCCTTTGAAGTCTATAGAACATGATCATCACATGTCATCCAATTTCTAAACAGTTCTCTTATATTGGCCATAAATTTGAGGATGATAGGTCATATTGATGTTCAGTTCAGTATCTAGATCATGTTGATGATTCTTCCAAAACATATCGGTGAATCTGGGATCTCTATAGGATACAATATATAGTGGTACTCCAAGTAGCCTTACTGTAACATCCCGGACCCGGGTGCCACGCAACGGGTTCCCCGAAGCCGGTTTTCCACAAGACCTCAAGTGCATTTCCCCAAACGCCAGAGGCTGTCGACTAGCAGTGAGGGCCCAGGTCTGATAGCGGGGAAACTATGCCCTCATTTGTCAAAGTGTAGCGCACCAGAATACAAAATAAAAATACACGACAGCGGAAGCAGTAAACATAAACAACTGAAATAACTACAGCAGTGGATATAACCAACAGTATATAAGTGATGATTCTAAATGTTTCCAGTTCTAAGAAAATAACCAGAACATGTTATACATCAATACAGTACAACAAAATACATAGTACAGCAAAACAAGCATAACAGTTGGCAGCGGCATCTCGAGCCTAGGCTCGGTCCCATTCCCTCCTACTCCTCAGCAATATTCAAGTACCTGTATAGGGAATCTTTCCCCTATCTACACCGGAAGCAACGTAATCTATTTGGGTCGAAAATCATGATCGAAACAGGGTGTGAGAAATATATCTCAGTAGGCACCCACCAAAGCCCCGTGCCCAACTGCGTGTAACCATGCAACAATAGTGTGCAGTAATAAAATGCAATAAAGTAAGCAGTATTAAAAAGTAACAACTACCAGTTATATTTCCATTTTAATATTAATTTAATCCATTTAATATAAGAAATCACCACAGTGCATTTCTGAGTAAAAAACTAGTGTCCTCAGACACGTAATCTTCTACCCTCAGGTAATGAGTATCCAACATAGAATCTGCCCTCAGAAATAATATAGTTATGCCCTCAGGCACAGAGTCTATTTCCCTTAGGCACGGAAGAAGTTTCCCTCAGGCTGAAAATATCTATAGCCCACAGGCTAAATAGTGCAACGCCCACAGGCTAATCACAACAATGCCCTCAGGCTAAACAGGTAACCGGGCCTTGAACAACATATCAAAATGCAGTAAACAAGCAATTCCTCTCAAGGCAATTATACAATTACTACATTTAAGGCATACCCTCGGGTATCCTGGCCAAACAGCTAAACAGTGAAGCACACCCCCGGGGTGGTTCCGGATCCAAGCAACGATCCCAACTAGCATTTTATTATCACAATTTAATCACCTATTCAATTCTAGGCATTAAATATAGAAACGACCTGATCTGCACGACACCCCAACATGGGTTCGTGGCACAAAAATGCACAAAAATGCACGAAAACGCACGACAGTTGTAAATTTTCACCAAGCCACCTACCTTATACGCCAACGAACGTTATACCCGAACGTCGACTACAGAAACGCCCAAGAACGGCGTAGATCTAATGAAGAACAAAACCCATTCAAACATAAATAACTTCCCCTTGGAAAATAATTGGTAAGAAAGGTACCATGAGAGGAGAGGGCTTACCCGTGCGGTTCCAACGAGATAGTCCGAAGCCGAATCAGAATACAGATGAACACCCGGTAGATCTTCAAAGTCCGACCATCCTCCTTGGCTCCAAAATGGATCAAACGTCTCCTCTGCCAAATGAGGAGGCTACTGCCTGTTTTAAGCTGAAAAAACAAAGTACATGATATGTACTTTTGAGTACATGACATGTACTTCTTTCATTTAACTGTTCATTTGGTGGCACCTCCACACTATTCATCCGTCGACATGAGTACACGGCATGTACTCCCAAGTACAGGGCGTGTACTGTCGCCCAGCTAGCGGCTGCTCCACCGCCTTACTGTTTAGGCCTTCCGACTGACTACACGGCGTGTAAGGTACCACTACACGGCATGTAGTCGGTTCCTACACCCCTCGTCATCGCCATGGCTACACGCCCCATGTACTCATCCCAACACTGCCAAAAGTACACGACCTGTGGAAAAGTACACAGCGTGTAGTTCCAAAATTTATGATTTTTCCCCATTTTCCTTATTTTCTAGAAAACACTTAAGGAAAAGGAAAATGAAGAATCTCGTACCTCAAAAATAAGAACCGGGTTCTTAAAAACTTCTCGCCTTGTAGCAATTCATCCCCGAATTTCCCTTCCATGTGTGGTGAAGATAAAGCTCAGAACAACTCTGTCCACTGAGCACGTACATCGGCCTCCCACTCCCAGGTCTCGTCCTGCACTCGGACATGCTGCCATAGAACCCGTACGAGAGGAACTGACCAACCTCAGAGAACCTTCGTGCTCCTATCGACGATACAGATCAGATTCTCCTCAAAGGACGCGTCATGCTGAAGCTGAACCTCCTCAGGTTGAAAGGTGTGAGACGGGTCTGAATGGTATAGATGCAATGGAGACACGTGGAAGACGTCGTGCATGGCTCGGTACCATTGTGATAACTACAACCGATATGACACTAGCCCGACTCTCTCCAGAATCTAGAATGTCCCCACATACCTCGGTGAATGCTTACCCTGTCTCCTGATCCTCTTGTATCCCAGCCTCGGTGAGACACGTAGAAAACCAGATCCTCGAACACGAACTCTAAAGGTCTTCTGTGGCGATCATCATAAGACTTCTGACGAGACTGCGCGGTAGCCATCCACTTCTGAATCAATTAGACCTACTCAGATGTCTCCTGCATGCAATGTGGCCCCAGTAATGCTGCCTCACCTGCCACTAACCCGCACAAAGTTGAACGGAATGGCCTACCATATAAAGCCTCGTATGGTGCCATCTCAATAGTTTCCTGAAAACTATTGTCATAGGAAAACTTGACTAAGGGTATATGCTTCTCCCAAGAGCCCCCAAAGTCTAGGACGCATGCGCGCATCATGTCCTCTAGCACCTATATCGTCCGCTCTGACTGGACATCTGTTTGAGGGTGGTATGCTATGCTCAGAAGCACCTGTGTACCCAGCGTCCTCTGAAAAGTCTGTCATAAACGATACATAAAGCGGGCATCCCTATATGAAATGATAGAATGAGGGACCCCATGAAGACGTACGATCTCTCGGATATATAGCCTTCTGAGCTCGTCGACACCGAAGGTCTCCTTGATCGGCAAGAAGTGAGATACCTTCGTGAGTCTGTCTACAACAACCCACAATGCATCATTGCCTCGAGGTGTCCTCAGAAATCCCGTCACAAAATCCATCGCGGCATCATCCCATTTATACTCTAGAATGGGTAACTGCTGTAACAGTCCAGCTGGTCTCTGATGCTCTGCCTTCACCTACTGACAAGTGGAACATCTCGTAACAAACCCATCTATCTCTCTCTTCATACCCGGCCACCATTACTGACGTCTCAAGTCACAGTACATCTTGGTAAACCCGGGATGAAATGCCTAAGCTGAAGCATGAAACTCCCGTATCAACTCCTTGCGTATATGCCCTGGAACCGATACTCGTCCATGGAAACATAAAACCTCACCATCGCATATCGTCCAACCGGGAGGAGGGTCCTCACTTGCCACCGACTCCCGTAGAACTAGGCCTTCTGAATCAGATAGCTTCCTCATCCTCACTCTATCCAGGAGGGTAGAATTCATATCTAATGAGGAAAGATAAGTCTTCCCCTGACTGTCATGCACCTCTAGATGCATCTCAGAGAAAAAAGCCATAATCTCCCACTCACCACTGGCCTCTTGCACCACATGTATCTGAGTCTTCCTTCTCAATGCATCAGCTACTGCATTTCCTTTACCAGGTGAATAGGCAAGCTCCAAATTGAAGGACTGTAGGTACTCGACCCACCTTATCTGCCTCAGATTCAGGTCACGCTGAGTAAAGATATACTTGAGGCTTTTTTGGTCGGTGAAAACCACAAAATTCTCTCCCAACAGGTAATTTCTCCAACAGCCCAACGCATGCACAACTGCAGCCAACTCGAGATCATGCGTTGGGTAATTCCTCTCATGTGGCTTCAATTACTGAGCCCTGTACGCAACGACTCGATCACCCTGCATCAACACTACTCCCAGCACAATCCATGATGCATCATAGTAAATTGTATAGATTTTCAACTGCTCTGGGAGTATCAAGATCGGTACTGATTTCAACCTTCCCTTCAGGTCCTGAAAATTTATCTCACAAGCTTCTTACCAAACGAACTTCACACCCTTCTTAGTCAGACTAGTCAACAGTGCTGCTATGCGGGAGAATTCTTGTATGAAGAATCTGTAGTAACCAGCCTGCCCTAAGATACTACGTATCTCAAACACATTCTTAGGATTCTCCCAAGAAACTACTGCTCTCACCTTCTCTGGGTCTACTGCAACTCCTGACTCTGAGATGATGTGACCCAGGAAGTGAATCTGGTCCATCCAAAAGTGGCACTTTGAGAGCTTAGCATATAGCCGATTCTCTCTTAGTGTACTCAATACGATCTCAATATGGGTGGCATGGTCATGTCGATTGTGAGAGTACACCAAGATGTCATCCACGAATACTACCACAAATGAATCAAAAAACGGATGGAAAACATGATTCATTAGAGCCATGAAAACTCTTGGCGCGTTCGTCAATCCAAATGGCATAACCGTATACTCATATAGACCATACCTACTCCTGAAAGCTATGAGAGGTATATTAGATGGTCTAAATCACAGTTGATGATATCCGGATCTCAATCCAATCTTCGATAATACTCGTTCTCCATGAAACTGATCAAATGGATCATCTATCCTCGACAAGGGATATCGATTTTAACTGTCAACTAGTTCAGCTTCCGATAATCCACGAAAAGTCTGAGGGTACGATCCGACTTCTTCACAAAAAGGACCGGAGAACCGCATGAAGAAGTACTGGGCTGGATAAAACTCTTCGCCTGTAGCTCCTCTAACTGCCTCTTGATCTCCTACAACTCAGGCGTGGCCATCCTATAAGGAGGAATGACACTAGTGTTGCTCCTGGAACTAGCTCTATAGAGAAATCCACCTCATGCACCGGAGGTTGACCTGAAAAGTTGTCTGGGAAGACATCCCTGAAATGATGGACAACTGGAGGGAAAACCATCTGACAAGTGCCCTGGTCATCCAGATACAAACCCGCAATCTGGGATGTGACTCCACCTCGCCCATGATTCTCTGGTCCAACTCGACTCTCCTGAACATCCCATTCACCCTTATATAGAAACTCTCCATCCTCTGGTGACGTGAAACACAACCTACAACGATAGCATTCTACAAAGGCTCGAAAAGGAACCAACCAGTCCATCCCGAGAATGACGTCATAGCTCTTCATCTGCAAGACATAGAGGTCCCAAAGGAATTGACACCCTACAACCTTAAGGGGGAACTCATTGCACTGATGCACACCAGTTGTCTTAGCCCCCAACGGAGTGTCTATCATCATGATATCAGAAGAAGAAGAAACAATGAGCCCAAGGCTCTCCACAAAGGGTAAAGATATAAAACTATGTGTAGCACCCATATCAAAAATTACTGAAGACAAGACATAAGCTACTAGAATAGTACATATGACTGTAGAAGGTACGGGATCCTACTCCTGCTGTGTCTGTTGCACTACATATGCATGCCCAGTGCCGCGGCCCAGCGACACAGCCTGGCTACCCTGAGCTGTCCCGCCCTGCTGCCTCTACGATCCTGGTGTCAGGCTACCACGACCACGACCACCATCTCTGCCTGCACACCCTAACGTATTCCAGTTTCCCGACCGGTAAGAAGCCACTGGTCCTGCTCCGGCATGCGGAGTGTACATAGAACCCCTCTCAGTAGCTGGTGGAAACGCCCTGCAAAAGCGCTGCACATGAACCATCTTTCCGCAAGCTCGGCACTCCACTATATCTCGTGGACACTGCGGTCTCTTGTGACCCTCTCTACCACACTGGTAGCACATATCCTGGCCCCCTGAAGCATTCTTCTGACTGGTACAGCCGCCCTGAGAGAAGTCCATCTGTCTCTTCCTCTTGCCAGTAGAAATAATACTAGTAACTGGTGTTGAACCACCCTGGCCCACACCACTCGATTCCCGTAGGTTCCTCTATGTAATCAACGCCTGGTTCACAATCACGTGTACAGTAGGCAACCTGAAAAAATTCACTAGAGCTCAGATGTCATACCGAAGACCATCCTCAAAGCGTCTGGCTCTCAATGTCTCATCACCCACCAGCACGGGTGCAAAACGCTGATGCTCTGTAAAATGAGCAGAATAGTCTATCACCAACATAGCACCCTACTGCAGATTCCTGAACTCTCGAGCTCTATCTTCCCTCAGCATCTCAGGAAAGAAGAAGTCATAGAAGACTATCTGAAAATCTTCCCACGCCATGTTTCTGTGATGCCCTGTATGGGTGGTAACATCCCACCACCTCTTGGCCGAATCACGCAGCATGTAAGTCGCGAGCTTGACCCTCCGCCCTAGAGGCATCTCCAGATGCTCGAAAATAGTCTGCATCAATCCTATCCAAGACTCTATAGACTCTGGTCCTCCATACCCTGAAAACATAGGCGGATGATTCTGCTGAAAGATACGCGTCAGCTCGGCCATAGATGTGGCAGCCTACGGTGCTCTCTGAAAGGTCTGCATGAACCGCAATAAGACTTCACGTAACTGTGCCTCCACATCTGTGTCTGGTATAGTAGCTGGCACCACATCTGGCTCTGCTGGTGGATCAACTGGTAGCCCATGGACCACCATCTCCAGAGTATAATCACTGCCTCTCTCATGGAAAACAACTCGCGGTCGTCTAGGCGGCATGACACTACAAGGTAAAAAGCACACCTCAGATTCAATATTGTTATGACTAAAAGCGAAGGAACCATAAAGAAACAAGAGGAAGAAGGCATTTCAAAATTTAAAAAACAAGACTACACGGCGTGTACAATGACTACATGGCGTGTACTTGACTTTCCTTCCCCTTCCCGGGTCCCTCTACATGGCTAAGTCGCACGGCTTCCATTCAACAAAACTACACAGCATGTATAACATCTACATAGCGTGTATGGTGTTATTTCCCAACTTCCCGTGTTGTCTGTGACACGGCTGACTACTCGGCTTGACACTAGATGGCCTGTTACACCCACACACAGTGTGTACACCACCCCATTTCCTAGCCACATGGCTAAATCCACACGGTCTTTCCTCGGACAAGACTACACGGCATGTCCCATAGGTACACAACATGTTCAGGGAGATGTGACACTGGCTCGTGTTATTAGCTACACGACCGAGTCTCCAGGTCACACTACACGGCCTGTCTATAACTGACACGACGTGTTCTGTCAAGGAGTTCACCGACCCGTGTTGTTAGTTACACGACCAGACTCCGGGTCAACACTACACGGCGTGCACAAAACTACGTGGCATGTTTTACCCAAGCCCTTCCCTACCCTGTGTCACCGCCCACAATTTTTGTTACACGGGAAGAGACTACACGGTGTGTACTCAAGGTACATGGCATGTACTCAAAAAGTTCAATTTTTTTCTTCCCGAACAGATGAAGACACACGGCGTGTATGAGGTCCTACACGATGTGTATTCTGGGTTTTCCGGACAATATGCCTCAGAAACTTCCCCGGAACCCAGAAAACACTAAAAACCAACACCTAAGTGTCAAATTCTGATCCGTGAGGGCCCATACTCCCCATGACTCAAATTTTTTATATCTGATCTGTGTTATAACCAATAAACAGTCAACGATCCACCAAATTCTGGTCAATGGGGGCCCATACTCCCCAAAAACCAAAGTTTGGCATCCATTCTATAACAAACTCAAACAAATACACCATATCACAAGGCATGTATTTATCAAGAAGTTATCACAACAGCATGATTTATTAGCACATCAACTATCAAAACAACATGAAAATTCTAATGCACCTACATGGCATGGAAACTATGCATGGCATGTGATTTCTATCATGTGCCTGTATGATGCATGAGATGGCATACCCTCATCTCATCCGGTTTCCACTAAATAAAACCCACAGATAAAATATAAACTGCACAATCTCATAGTGCGTCATCCAACGGTGAAAACATATCAACTGTAAAATTGAAAAATCAATAGAATGAAAAATACGAGGTAGACTGGATTTTCCCTGTTCACGGGTTAGCTACGCCCGGGCATAGCTTACTACCAACTACCGTTCCATCCTATCCCCGACTACGGATCCAAATAGTAAGTCAAAGAAAAGAAACTTTTATGATACCACTTTGTAACGTCCCGGACCCAGGTGCCATGCAACGGGTGCCCCGAAGCCGGTTCTCCATAAGACCTCAAGCACATTTTCCCAAATGCCAGAGGCTGCTGACTAGAAGCGATGTTCCAGGTCTGATAGTGGGGAAACTATGCTCTCATTTGTCAAAGTGTAACGCAACGGAAAACAAAATAAACATACACAATAGTGGAAGCAGTAAACATACACAACTGAAATAACTACAGAAGTGGATATAACCAACAATATATAAGTGATGATGCTACATGTTTCAAGTTCTAAGAAAACAACCATATCATTTTATATATCCATACAGTACAACAAAATACGGAGTACAACAAAACAAGAAAAATAGCTGGCAGCGGCATCGTGAGCCTAGGCTCGGTCCCATTCCCTCCTACTCCTTAGCAACAGTCAAGTACCTGTATAGGGACTCTTTCCCCTATCTACACCTGCAACAACGTAATCTGTTTGGGCCGAAAAGCGTGACCCAAACAGTGTGTGAGAAATATATCTCAGTAGGGACCCACCAAAGGCCCATGCCCAACTACATGTAAGCATGCAACAATAGTGTGCAGTAATAAAATGAAATAAAGTAATAAGTACAAAAAAGTAACAACTACCAGTTATATTTCCATTTTTAATATTCATTTAATCCATTTAATATAAGAAATCACCACAGTGCATTTCTGAGTAAACAACTAGTGTCGTCAGACACGTAAACTCCTACCCTCAGGTAATGAGTATCCAACACAGAATCTTACCTCCGGCATAACATATTTTTTCCCTCAGGCGTAGGTAGTGTCACCCTCTGGCACAGAGTCTATTTCCTCAGACACCGAAGAAGTTTCCCTCAGGCCGAAAATATCTATAGCCCACAGGCTAAATAGTGCAGTGCCCACATGCTAATCACAACAACGCCCTCAGGCTAAATAGGTAACCATGCCATTCCCAACAAATCAAAATTCAGTAAACAAGAAATTCCTCTCAAGGCAATAATACAATTACTACATTTAAGGAATACCCTCGGGTATCCTGGCCAAACGGCTAAACAGTGAAACACACCCCCGGGGTGGTTCCGGATCCAAGAAACGATCCCAACTTGAATTTTATTATCAAAATTTAATCACCTATGCTATTCTAGGCATTAAATAAAGAAACTTCCTCAGACAAACGACACCCCAACATGTGTTCGTGGCACAAAAACGCACAAAAATGCACAAAAATGCACGACATTTGGAAATTTACACCAAGCCACCTACCTTATATGCCAACGAACGTTACAGCTGAACGCCGACTCTAGAAACACCCAAGAACGGCGTAGATCTGATGAAGAAAAAACCCATTAAAATGTAAATATCTTCCCCTCGGGAAAGAATTGGTAAGAACGGTACCAGGAAAGGAGAGGGCTTACCCGTCTGGTTCCAATGAGATCGTCCGAAGCCGAATCAGATTCCAGACGAACACCTGATGGATCATCAGTGGTCCGGTCGTCCTCCTTGGATCCAAAATGGCTCAATCGTCTCCTCTTCAAAATAAGGAGGCTACTGCCTGTTTTTATCCAAAAAATAAAAGTACATGGTGTGTAATTCTGTCATTTAGCTGTTCATTTGGCGACACTGCCACACTGTTCATCCATCGACATGAGTACACGACATGTACTCCCAAGTACAAGGCGTGTACTGTTGCCCAGCTGGCGGCTACTCCACCACCTTACTGTTTAGGCCTGCAGACTGACTACACGGAATGTAAGGTACCACTACACGGCGTGTAGTCGGTTCCTACACCCCTCATCGCTGGCATGGCTACATGCCCCGTGTACTCATCCCAACACGACCAAAAGTACATGGCATGTGGAAAAGTACACAGAGTGTAGTTCCAAAATTTAGAATTTTTCCCAATTTTCCATATTTTCACAAAAACACTTAAGGAAAAGGAAAAAGAAGAATCTCGTACCTCAAAAATTAGAACTTGGTTCTTACACTTACCACTTCGATGATGTATATCTTTTCCAGTTGATCTAATGAGAAATCCTCCCAAATTGAAATAAAGTGTTCAAACTTTTAAGATGATCCACAATAAGCCAGATTGCATTGTTTCCATTGGATGTCTTCCGAAGTCCAGTGAAAAAGTCCATGGTGATGTTCTCCCATTTCCATGATGCTATGGGAAATTGTTGCATCATCCCCTTAAGCTTCTGCCTCTCTGCCATCACATGCTGACACACCAGGCACATTGATGTATACTCACTGATCTCCTTCTTTATATTATCCCACCAAGAATGCACTCAGTGATCTCAAATCATATTTTTGTTTCTTGGGTGAATAGTGAAATTTAAACTATGTGCATCATCCAAATGTTCCTTATTTATCTCTGAAAATGATGGAACACATAGTATTTTCCCACATATCACAATTCTTTCATCATTAAAATTGAACTCCGAGGATTTCCCTTTTCTGATAGCTTCCAATCCCTTCTGAATTCCCACACCATCCTTTTGAGCATCCTTTAACCTTTCAAAAAGATATTCTTTATCTATCATTTGTGAAAGGATTGATGGTGTTCCCTTCTTTGTGATTCCCATGTCAATATTCATCATGTCTAAGAATATTGGATCCTTTTTAATTCTCATCAATGATAGAATTATTGGGACCTTTCTACTTAGAGCATGTACCACCATGTTCTCTTTCCCAGGGTTGTAATGGATTGAGTAGTCATAGTCTTTGATCAGATCTAAACATCTTCATTGGCGCATGTTCAACTCTTTCTTTGAGAATCTATACTTGAGGATTCTGTGGTCCATATATATTTCACACATCTCACCAAAGAGATAATTCTACCAAATTTTTAAAGTGAATATCACCATATACAACTCCAAATCACGTGTTGGATAATTATCCTCATGAAAAATCAATTTCCTTGAAGCAGAGGAAATAACTTTCTCATTTTCATCAACACGCACCCCATGTCCATCTTTTAAGAATCACTGAATACCACCAATTTTTTTCCACTTTTGGGTAAAGTGAGAATGGGTGCAGTGATATGCTTATTTTTAACTCTTTAAATCTTTCTTCGCATTCATCACAACTATAAATATTTACCCCCTTCTGAGTTAGCTTGGTAAAAATGTAGGAAAATAGTGATATATTTCTCACAAATCATCTATAATATCTAGCTAAACCCAAGAATATACGGATATCTGTTACCGATTATGGCCTCATCCATCCCTCAATTTCATCTGTTTTAGAGGGATCCACATATATCCCATTTCTTGTGATGATATATCCCAAGAATGATACCTACTTCAACCAGAAATAACAATTTCTATACTTTTCATATAGATTCTCCTTCTACAAGGTCTCTAGTACAGTTCTTAGATGGTCCTCATTATCCTCCTTGGTTTTGGATTATATCAGAAAAACATCTATAAAGACTACCACAAATTTGTAGAGGTAATCACTAAAGACTCTATTAATCAAGTACATGAATATTTCTGGAGGATTAGTGAGTAAGAAAGGAATTACTATGAATACATAGTGGCCATATCTTGTATGAAAAGTAGTCTTGGGGATATCGTACTTCACCACCATTACATAATAATATACCGACCGCAAATCCACCATGGAGAAGTATTGTGCTCTACATAGCTGATCGAACAAGTCTTCGATTCATGGGAGAAGATACTTGTTCTTTATCATGATATTGTTAAGATCAAGATAATAAATTCAAAGGCGCAATGACCCATCCTTATTCTTGATGAAGAGGACTGGTTCACCCCATTGTGATGCACTTGGGCCAATAAACCCTTTATCCAGATTATCATATAATTGTTTCTTCAGCTCCTCAACCTACTCAACATCTATTATATATGGAGTCTTTGATATTGGAAATTTCTTAGGTATAAGATCAATTAAAAATTCTATATCTCTGCTAGGAGGAAGACTTGGTAATTCCTCAAGACACAGTTCAACGAATTCTCTAACAATAGGCAAGTCTTCATGGATGGATGCTTCCATGGACTCAATCATCTGAGCTAGATAAACGTGCTTATAGGGTAGTAATATCCATGTTTGAGATGATGGAGCTAAATATGATTCATCTTTCGCCATGCACTTTATTGATACTCCTTTCTGTCACAGAGTCCAACGAATGGAAAACGGGAATACCTTAAGCACAATGAGGGTCACCCTTTAAAGAACATCAAAAATTGGCTAAGGCATGAACCATGAATCCATTTGGAGGGTGTCACAAAAGTATCCTATGCGTCGTGCATGTCACTTTAACGCAACCTCTGGGTCATGCTAGTCACTTGCACGCCCATTCTTGTTTTCTCCCAAGGAGCCCATTGGCCTATAAATAGCACATATGGGCACCCCATTTTGAAGAGGAATTTTCCAAAACTCAGATTCAAGCACTTGTAACCCAAGTATTTGTCTAACATCTTCTGAACACTTCTAAGGTAATTATTTACCTAGAATGAAAGCTCTAAAGAGGATGAATAAGGGATAAAATGTTGGATCTAATTAATACTTGCATGCCTAAGTGTCCATCCATTAAGGGAAATGAAGACACTTGTGTTCCGCCTTTCCCTCTCAAGGGAACATGTGCAACAAACTTCTGAAAGCCTCTAGGGATGATACTGAGGGTTTGAGTTCAAAGTCACCCAAGTATTTCCCTATAGATTCTTTGTCGCCCAAGGTGACTCATGTCACGCAAGTCTACTTGCGCGACTAGGACTTACGACACAGAACAATACTTGTGCGCCTCCTTCCTAGTCACCTCCTTTCCTCAAATCCACCTTTCCACTTCATGACATAGCCTTTAAAACCCTCTTCAGAACCATTTATGGAATTATTCCTTTGTTGACTTCCTTATCTGAAAAGAATTCTATGAGAACCTCTCCCAAAACCTTGTGACTTACATGATTTATTTCATCACGATTAGAGGTTTCCTATAACCTCATCCTTTAATGATGAGAAGATCTTTTGGGTTGGGCCTCCTTCTAAAGCATAAGACCTATTCTAATGTTATCGTAACCTAGGCCTCCTTCTCATGAGTAAGCCCCATTCATAACATTGGGCCTCATTCTCAAGAGTAAGCCCCAAGTTTTAAGTCCCCCTAACCTGGGCCTCTTTCTCAGGAGTAAGCCCCAGTCATAATTTTTTATGATTGGGCATCCTACTCAGAAGTAACACCCAGTCTTAATTTCTTTTGATTTGGGATTCCATATAAGGAATATAACCCAATCATAAGTCCCTCTTACATTGGGATTCCTTTTCAGGAGTATGTCCCGGGATAAAAGTCCAATTCTCCATAATGTACAAATACCATTATGGACCCTGCTCCTGGGATTCATTCCTATAGTAAGTCTTGGTCCTCATCTACATGGGAAGTGATACCTACGTAATACCTACGTCATTTCTGATGACTGTATATTTCATGGAACCATCATCATGTTTACTGATACATCTTGTTTGTCACACCCATAATGACTCACATGAGCATAGAGTTTGAAAGTAATCACATCATCTCTTTTTGGGCCATTAACTATGTATAACCTCATATTTATTTACCCAAACTACGTGGACTTTGACATCTTCCTTAAATGTAGAGTACGTAGGAATCCATTATAAGGTTCAATCACATCTTTCATTAATTCTTTTATGTCCCATATGGTGGTAAATTATATCCTTCTTATGGAACTATGTGGGTTCTGATTCCTTTTTAACAAGGATACGTAGGTAGCCCATCTATGGGTACGATCCCAACTCTGAAATAATCCTTGTATTTCTGAATAACAATAAATTTCTAGTGCCTCACTAACTGGCTTTAAAACTAGAATGGTCATCATAATGAACAAGAGATTTATATATAATTTATTGAAGGATACCATTGACTAAGAATCTCTAATACATATGGATGATTCTCCATCAATGAAGAAACTCGAATACATATAAAATATTCTCTAAACCCCATACATATCAATCATTGATTGCTAAATATAATAGAAAACTCATTTTCATACATGGTGGATAAATAAGGATTTGTGAACATAACTTAAATCTATGAGAGAGTCCCAGAGTATGTAATAATTCCCCCCAAAAAGGTGTGATGATCCAGACCTCCCATCCACTCGACCAATGAAAATTCTTAAGCCTCATCGTTCCATAAATAATGAGAACCTACCTTTGGAAGGTAGGTCTAAATGGATATAGAATCATTGGATGTTTCCGGTTCTATGAATAAACCCATTAGAAACTGATTGGAAAGTTTGAACCTTAAACAAAAAAGGTCATCCCAATTCCTAGAAGAAACAAAAAATGGTGAACCCGACGTGAATCCTTAACAAAGTTAAATAATTTTTTACTTATTTGTTAGGACCCTATTAAACACAATATGAGGTACAATAAATAAATAAAACACATATGTGTTCATCAAAAAGATGTAATCTGGCCAAACCTATCTTGATTATGTCTTCTATATCAATCATGCACTATTTTCCAAGATATATCTGTAACACAGAATGGATTCTTAAAAATTCACACATGTGAATGCCTCAGCCACTACTCTTGTTGGATCCTCGTCCACCCTGAGAACGACATCACCTACTCAGAATCTTCAACGCTGGGTATCAAATGCATTGGTGAGGGAATACCATAAACACGGTACCATCCCGACTCTGGAGGCCACTCGACAAGCCCTCCAAGTAAACAACTCACACTGGTTGTCCGGACAGCGACGCCCATTGGTTAAGAAGCAGGTGGTGCCAACCACCGTTTCCAACCATTTGGGTTGTTATCCCCAGAACACAACAACTAGTCCCTCCTATATTATAGGGATGTGAATGAAGAGGTCACTCAAAGCCTCAGTTGAAGAATACATGACCCCTTCTTGAGGACTCCCACCAACAATCTCCTCTAGGATCGAGTGGTAGTGGACCCTCAACATGATGATGGTATCGCCTCTAGGTGTTCCTCTCAGGTTCCTATGACCGAGCAAACAAGATGAACCGTCAGAGGATAAATTCAGTCAATAGGGAGCAGGTTCTTACCTCTGACCCCTCCGGAGAGGTCCATCAATCTAACTTGATGGAAAACATAGAGCAAGCATATATACCCATCCATCTTGATTTCACTATCTAGCAGACTCGTTTGGAAGTAATGCATCAATCCAACCAGGAAGTTCCAGTGGAGTACTATAGACTGGAACATACAGCTTTTTATAATTCATCATCTTGTCATCATGCTCGTCTGACTGCATCCAGAGAAGCTCACCAATTAAATGTGGTTTCCACCGGTAAACAGGAACATACACCTTCTTATACTCATCAATTTTGTCAGTAGTCTCGTCTGCCAGTTTTGAAAGAAGTTTTTCAACCACGTTTAGAGAAGTACAATCAACAGGAACATACACATGATAGTATTCATCAACCTAAGATACTGTAACATTTAGTAGCTTTCAAAGATGTCAATTGGAAAGCTCCAATGAAAAACAGGAGGCAGACACAACTTTCTGCCCCCACACATGAGTACTATCAGAATTCACTGACAGGAAAAGGAGGATAGGAGCAGGAACACACAACTAATCCAAACACAGAATGGGAATATATTCCCATTCTGGTAGCTGAAGTCACCAAGTACATTCTAAAAATGGTGAAAAGCATAAGAAAAACTCTTCCCATATTCTGGATACCTGTCAGAATATTATAAAAAAATCAGCAACATTACAGGGATTGAAACCTAAATCTATCCCTATCAGTGGAGTGACTCATCAACGTGCCACTCTAGAGTAGGTACAGACCTCTGTTCCAGTCCAAGAGGGACGTGGGGAATACTCCCCCATGTCATAAGGACAATCAATTCTGGCACATACACCTGATTTAAATGGAGAAAATCTGCCTAACCTGACCATTTCTTTTGAGCAGGCACATACACCTTCCCATAATAACCAATTTAGTCAACTAGTGATTTCCAAATAGAGTACGAAGGCATCCAAGAAAAAGAACCATCCAGCACAATTCAAAAGTCAAGAGCCAATCTGCAATAAGGCCTTTCCCAATGCTGGATTTATGAAGCTCTTAGAAAATTGTCTATCACGACTCAAGATTCTAATCTCTCAGTTTCATATTTCAGAAGTAACAACAATAATTTTTATGGTCTTCATTAGACACTTCCTCATGATGGATTGCTTCATTATAATTTTGTCGATCTCAATGTTTCATCTTCAAATGAGAGCAGTGATAACCCTCTATGTGGCCAGAAGACCATGGAGCAAGAGATTTCATCTTTTGTTGTAACCCACCATGGTGTTCCTCCCCATGATGATGAATTTAGCTGAAAAAGTCCACTCCGCAGTAGTAATTCACATTTCCTGTAAAATTATTCAATGAACAATACATTAATGAGAAATCCCTCTTATCTTGAGGCACTTGCAGATGTGAATCCAATCATGTCTGATTCCTTACTGATAGTAGGTGAAAAAACTTCTCAACAACAAGATAGCATGGGGTATAGGTCATTCTCCGAATCACCCCTAGGACATTCATCTTATAATTTAACAAATGAATTCTCTACCAATAATTTGGAATCTGATGAAGCAACAATGAAGCACCAGATTTGGTCCAATTAGGTAGAAGAATCTTCATCAAATGACAAAGAGGAAGTGATGAATATGAGAAAAAAACTGGAGAATGGTAAAATAATAGTCATTTTTTGGCCTTTGGATGACTCTCATTATGATATTCTAGAAACGTTGACCGATGATTTTATTCCTGATATTCGTCTCAAAATATTGAAAATTATTTGTCACTTAAAAGAGAAAATATTATCTTAATATGAATATCAAAATCATGTCAAGATAATATAAGGGTTTCAATGCCAAATTGACATGGCATCTCTCTCAGTTTCCCGACATCCAAAGGTTGAAAATCAGCATAGATCCCTTCAGAATTCATGCCTTAGCACATTAAAAATGTTGCCCAATTAATTACCAATTCCCCATATGGTATTCATATCAGCGGATGGGGTGTTCATGGAGCATTGCATTTCATTTTGATCTCTAGTCAACAAAGCCCACCAAAAGTGGTCTCATGCAATGTTATTTCCCATGGCTGGCCACATCAAACTGGTTTTGTGTGTAATAAATATATTTCTCTAGAACATGACTCAACTAGTTCTTCCCAATGCCAGACATATAAAGAACAAGTTGTCGAATTACTTTTTCATCATTCAAATGATAATGTCGAACTTGTTACTAGTTTAGATCATGCACATAATTAGGCGACAGAAGTGTCGGAAATAATCTAATGGTCATCTGAGCCAGGTGATTTGAGTGGATGTCGTATGATGCATCCGACTAATTTCCGAACTAATGTCCACAAAATCCAGAGGGATTTTAAGAAAGTTTTAGATGTAGCATCTCAAGATCCACCTCATCCTGCCGGTTTGTGGACTCTTTTAATCCAAACATCAGGATCAAAAGACAGGATTCGAGGAGTTGAGCAGGAAAAATAGGAACATCCCCAGTCTACTTGACTGAGGACTTTTTCTAATTCACAATGTCTTCCTCAGTGAATTTCAGTATTCTCTTGTTTAGGGAAGACGCCACAAGAAAAATGTTTGGGAGAATTATTAGGAGATTTTTTCATAATTACAGTTCAACAAGAAGATTCTGAGGGATCAACCAAACAAAAGGTGATGTCTCATAAAGGTCAGGGAAGAAGGCAGTACCACATAAGAAATGACAGAAGGGATTCAATGCATTATGCATCAATAAATTTCATCAATGTCATTGTCACTAATCCCCTGGAACATGAGGCTCAATCAGTGGAATAAGATGAAGAAGTTATTTTTCATGAAGCTATATAAATAGAAACGAATGAAGGAGGTATGTGTACCAAAAGATATTGGGTTTCATAGGGGAAATACATTTTTTTGGGAAATTACCTTCCATACTCTAGAAAGGAACATGCCAAAGAAAAGGGTAAAAGTCAGGTTACATTCCACCCTACCTCTCAAGAAGGCCAATAACTCTCATTAGTTGAAAGGTTCTCACAACAAGAAGAAGAAATGAAGGAATTAAATAGGTTAAATGCAGATATAGTTCGAGGTAATCTTCCTCCCAAGAATGATGGAGTTAATCAATCAAGGAAATTTGTTGCAGCTACTTGGATGGGTCAAGAATATCCCCCTTTACAATTACACCCTCACATGTCTAATCATATGGGTCATACATGATAGAAACCGACAATACTACCATCAGTGACAGTACAGGTCGCCACATCCGTCTAAAATCTAGTTATTTCAACTTCTCAGGTCCAAGATCAACCAAATTTTTCTCAAAAATTAATGACAACCATTGAGTCCTTAACAGCTTGGCTGGACGCTATGGAAGGAAATCATGCACATGTTCAAAAAGAAAAAAGAGCTTACCCAGAATGAGTGGATGTAACCCCCCCCCCCCCCCATTAAATTTATTAAGTACTACATTACCACTTTTTAATGGTTCGGGAGATCCAGAACAAAACTTATCACATTTTTTTTCTCATTGTGATCTTATGATTGGAACTCCTCAACAACAAGAAGCAGTTCAACTTAGTTATTTCGTGCAGTCCTTATAAGGACCTTCTTTTGTCTGGTATACAGGTTTGCAATCTCAGTCAATTACTAGGTGGGAAGATCTCCATCAAATATTTCTTCTTCAATTTAGCTCAACATCTCCAGTGATGATAGTTTTTTATCATACCAATTGTATGCAAAGGGAAAATGAAAGAGTTTCAGATTTCATTGCTCACTGGAAGGGATTAACATATTCTATATGGTTAGCACTCTCTTAGGAAGAATTGATTCCAATATGTGTGGAAAATCTGCGTGATGAATTACGCACACCGTAGATCCCTATAAAATACATATTAGCGTTTCGAGACCTTACATCAATTACTCAGTAGATACAATATTCTCTTACAAAGACTAAGGCTAAAACACGTGTAATTCCATCAGTTCCAGGAAGAAGAATAGAGAAAGCGGAGAATACTATAATTACAATTAAACAAGAACATGTACCTGCTTCCACTCTAAAACATTCATCATATCGAAGGGATCCACCTCTTGAGTGTCAACAACAATGGCTGCCTCGTCAAGATGATCAAAAAAATCAAAGGTGAAAATAGTTTGCGTATTTTAAGAACAATGGTTATTCTATATGGAATGAAAAATTTCATGGCTACTTCATCTCAGCTCTGGAAAAAAATATGGATTAGTTTACAAGGCCCAAAAGGACGAACAAGGAAAGAGATGAAGACCTCCAAAACTATTTCCAATTACATAAGATGTTGGGGAATCCCATTCAGGAGTGTTTTGCGTTCAGATACCTCCTACAAAAAAATGGTGGACTCTTAACAAGTTAAACTGAAAGGTTCTTCAGCCTAGGTAGCATGTGTTACTTCTACTTTTAGAGACCCAAACATGACGTACCAGGAAATTACAATAAATTTATATTACTTTTAAGAAATACTTAATACATAACAAAAACTGACATCCACGGACCGTAATAGTTTAGTGTCTTTGGAAACTTGGAATATAAACTTCTAATCATGTTGAAAGATCTTAAACATATCCCATAAAGATCTTCCAATTTTTTTTCTTACCTAAAATCTTTCTTTATATTCTAGGGAAAATAAAAAATAAAAAGGGTGAAATCAAATTCTCACTAAGGGTAAACATTGAGAACATATAAACAATCCATAAACATTTCAACGTAAAAACATGAACATAATACATCAAAATCATGAGCAATGACATGAATCATGGAAGTACATAAGGAATTAATCATAAAATAAAATTATCCATGATAAAATAGCATGGGAATAAAACATGTAATTTTGAAAACCATTAAGCACATGATATGATTTCCATAGTATGCAAGGCATTGCTACAAAGACCATCCTAGTGGACAAAGTCAATTAATGAATCAGGTTTGGTTGTCATTCCAGCCCTCTATTACTGTACCAGATTTACTTTCCATTACAGCCATGTCTATCTCATGAGATAAAAATCATTACACAATTCATTGGAGGGAGATATAGGTCTATCCAATCTCATAATGAAATCATTCTTACGTGTGCCACAACATAAACATAAATCATTCATCATAACCTAAAGAATAAAATGGGTTTCATAAACATCATCCCATCATAACACAATCCATATAAAACAAATGGATATCATTTCATCATAAGAAAAGTGAAACCATGTAAATTATAGAGATATTATACGTGAAACATACACATATGAAATAAAGTCATCTTAGATAGAAAATGGTTTTGATAAAATAGTTGAAATGAATTCTTGAGGAAAATATACTTTCTTCTTTAAAATCATTTTCTTTTCACAAAATGCCATGGAATTTTAAAAGAAAAGTATTTTTTTTGAAAATATTCATGAAATAATATAGATTAAGCTTCATGAAAATAAGGCATTACGAAACCATAAATATCCTTTCATGCCTTATAAGTTAAAAAAATCTTCTCCTACTTTTTGTCAGAAAATTCCAAAAGTACCTCGTATGGTAAACAAAAGAAATATTTCATCCATACGATGTGGTAAAAGTAAAAATAGGGTAAAAATGACTTTAAACATACATGGAAGAAAAGTAAACATTTTATGAAAAAAAATTTAGAACATATTGATATGGATGATAAACATAACCTTAGTATATACTTAGAAATAAATAATCTTGGATATGAATTAGATTGGAATAATTATCCCTTAAATTAGATTCGATATGATTCGTACGTATCCAAACCTCCTGTATAATGATTTAAATAATGTCATTAACTTATTACAAAATCATATTCATGGTTTTGATATCATATATGGTTCACTTATGAGTTTATATTACACGTTCTTTTGTAAATTCCATGTTAAAGCAACGTTTTGGGTAAAATCGTTCCATTTATCGTACATGTTTTGACTTTTGGTTCGTACTTATATCCATATTTACTTAATTCCAGAATTTAAAACACGATTTACATAGAATATATATTCATCATATAAATATATATGATAGATCGATAAATGGAATGAAATACACCATTTATGGAGACGATAGGTCGTACGTACAGATGAACGCTGTTTTCATTTCCTTATTGAATTGAATGGAATTATGTAAATAATACATATATGTAAATAAATCTAGTATCATTATTATGTAATATATTTCATGATTATTTATTATATATACTTTATAATCATACTTGAATGGTTAATCATGGAAAATGAATCTCATCGTGTTCGTGGAGACGGTAAGCCGTACGTACGCACGTGTGGGGACTTTTTCATCCATAGGATGGATAAAATAACTAATATGGTTGTAAATTTTTTTAATAACATAAAATTATATATAATATATTGGAGTTATTTTTTATAATGGAAACAATAAAGAATAAGTAAGTGGAAGAAGAAATAAATTTCAAATAGGTTGTGAGATATTTACCTCTTCTTCGTGTTTTTCATTTTTATTTGATCAAAATGGATCCTTAAATAGGCTTTTTTACTAAAGGGAAGCCTCTAGAATGAAGGGAGTACATTTTAGAGGGTATTTGGGAAGGGTTTGGCCGAGCCAAATGGATTTGGAAGTGTGAATTATAGAGAAGGGGGAGTGCCCTTTTATAAGAGGGGCGAGGGGCCCCTTAGGATAAACATAAAATATTATTTTATAATAAATTCATATTTAGTTTATAATGGATCAAAATTGACTTATTTAGAGGATAGTGTGGGTATGTGTCGAAATCATATCAACCAATAGGGTTTAGACAAGTATAGGTTACCATTTTAATCTTATCATTTAGATTTAACTCTATGTTAAATAATTTTACTTTTACCATGTCTTCCGGTATTCTTACACTATATGGTTAATAAACATATTATAAAGTTCCAATAGAACGAAAATTGGTTCATTAATGTCATATATCTTATTATATATCTCTTTTGGCCGAACCTTATATTTTTAGGACCATTATATCAATTACTAATACAAGATTTGTTTTAAAAGCACTTTTATGTCAATTTCGACACTATTTTGTATTTTGTTTTCCCTAAATTTATTACAACATTATTACTTCGAGAAGAATTCATATAACCAACCCTAATATGTTATATTAACAAATAAAATAAGTGTAATTCATAAAAAGTCTCAAATTAGATTTATTTGGGTATTTATAAAATCAATTCGGATAATATTTCATTAATAAGGTAATTACTGCATCATCATTATGTCAAAAATAAATTAAATTATTTATTTCTATAAAATATAAATAAAATACCATTATTTATGGAATCCTTTTAGATTTATAATGAATTTTTATAGTCAAATTTATCTTATGTATAACACTATATTAATAATGTTTTAGTTATTGAATGTTGATTTTAACTCTTTTAGCTCTTCTTTAAATAAAATATTAATAAGTGTCTTAATCTAATCCAAGTGAACCAAAAAGGTTCATATATTATTCCTAAGGTTTTTTTGGTCGAATTATACTTATCCAATAAAATTAGGACATGTGCTAGGGTAATAATAATCACATTTTTACCCTTAATTACCCTATTTACTTTTAACCTTGGCAAATAAAAGAAAAAAGGTATTATTCACCAAAAATTATTTTTCTCTTATTGAACCACATTTTACTCCTTGATATTAACCGTCTCTCTCCGATTTTAGAAATTCAACTCACAAAAGAAGTAAAATTAAGTTTTATGTAAATTATCAAATGCTCCTAGGAGGTGGGTAAAAGACGGTAAAAAGTTCAATAAAATTTTTATATATCTAAAATGATTATAAAATGACTACAATGAATTACATTGAAATTATATAGGTATTATGTACCTATTTTTACCTTAAATAAATTTAAATAAAATAAATGATAATTTAAATAAAAAGGCAGTTTTAACCAATAACTCTGTATTTTTCACTATTCATCAAAAATTGAATGTTTTCCGAAAAATACAAAAAATTCACCCTAGGATACTTTTGATATTCCGAATCCAAAAATGAAGTCCATTTTCAAAGAAAAAATTTATCAAATTTCAAAAAGTGGGAATTACTATTCATAATGGCTAGTTTATATATTATTTTAATAACATATTGTTGTTTAGTGAAACTCGGTATTGCGTACAACGCAAGCTATCGAGGAAGGTTGCTCTTGCATGTAACGCAAACCAAGAATAGTGTTGCATATAATTCAATCTAATACAGTGTTTCATATAATGACATATAATCTTGGTGTAACGTACAACACAAGACATCAAAGAAATTAAAAAAAAAAATATTTCTCATAAATTCTTGGGGTGTTACATTCTACCTCCCTTAAAATGAATTTCGACCTCAAAATTCATCAGGGTTATAAATGGTTTTCTACATAAAAGTTTCTTTCATAGAAACCCATGTCGTAAAAAGGAATACTAAAACATCATATTAAAAATGAACGTTAGAAACATAAGAGAAACCCAAAATAACTCATCACTGGGTTTACACATAAGATAATATATGTGAAAATATGGATATGGAAGAGAAATCTATCCATCATGTTCAGATAGAGAGTGGTAGAGAACATGGATATGAAAAATCCAACAATCACAACGCCATAAATTTGTGATGATCTTTGGTACCATCTGATTTGTTGGATATGAGGGTACTAGGACAACATTTTTTTTTCAATATCATTTCCATAATGTTGATGAATTAAAAGAAATACTTACATGATTTTGGTACAATCTCAACATTTTTCATTCCTTGAACAATTTCCAGTTCATCTCTTAAAGAATTGAAGTTGAATTTATTATTTCTGAAGTGTTAGCAGATCATGCGATAGAATGATAGGTCATTCCATCTGTCTCAAAAAAAAGGTTAGTAAAAGTTATTAAATATACATAAGTCCATATATGGTGAGATTAATAATATATTGTTCTAAAAATGGACTTATACATCATATATAATACTATCCAGGTACTTCTTGTAGGATAATGGTAGCCGATAAAGGAATGTTGCACTTCAGTTGTGGGTTCGATTCCTGCAACCTTGTCTGACATGATGGGTTGTTGCCCATCCTGCAGGTTGTCCTTTTCCTAAAACTACACTATTATAGCATTAGAGAAATAATATCCAAAAAATTCATATCCTTAAACAATACTATCTGACGTCCCACATAATCCATTCAAATCTTTAGGCTTATCCAAAATACATCTGTCCAATCTCATAGTATAAAGAAAATGATTACTGGAATGGTCACATTACAAGCACGTGAATACCATATTTTATCCAAAATATATATGATATATCTTGTTGATCTCATTCCAAATATTTGAATACCTTAATCGTTTATTCTCTTGAAAAAATGAATAACCATTGAACCTTAATGAAATCATGAATGCTGTCAAATGTTAACTCTTTCCACATACCAAAATCCCAAAATTTCAATATACTCAAACCGTGATATCACTTTGTCCTTATATCAGTCATATGATAATTAATACTATCAAAAATATTATTTTCTCCTTATCCCTTCATTATGTGCATATCATCTACTTTCCAAAAATATTTCAATCACTTTTCAAGGTTACCGGTACCATTCAACATATACTTTTAGATACTTTAGGAAAAACAATTGTGTAACAATCCTTATATGTTTCGTTATTCCATAGTACCATTCATTATTCTTGATAAACATGCAATCATTCCACTACCTTCATAAACCATTGACTGAGATTCAAATCATATTTCAACTCATATATCATTTGTAGTATCTTCATTATAATCAACATAAATACTACCCATACCACCATGCAGATTCTCTTAATGATACTTTCCCTTTAGTTCATTAGTTTGAAAAATGCCCATACATTGCACATTTAAAACATTTAACCATTTTTGATGTCTTAGAAATACCATTATCCTTTTCCATTGAGTTAACTGAACCTTTTCCTTTGCAATTACTATCCTTTTTTCCATCTTTTCCACACCCAAAGCATCTTCCATTTCCTTTGAAACATTCTCCCTGATTCCTCTTCCCACATGATTTACATGAGGGAAATTGAACTTTCTTTCCTCTATGATCATCATGAAACTCTATCATTCTCTTATTAGACAAGTCAAGAAACTTACCAAATTTTAGATTATTGATCATGTTATGATATTGATGATTAGGCATAATAACGATTTTTTTCCTTTCAAATCCCGTTTCATTTGTTTGATAATGAAGTATATCATTACATTGTCCATCATATTCTCCATTAACATGAATCCTCATTTTTTCTACCATTTCATAAAATCCAAAAAGAATAGTTTGAGAGGCAAAACCTGTACTAGAAAAACAATATAATCAAGGGGGATTACATTCAATCTCTAACATCATAGGTTTAATTCTATGATCTTTACCGTAATTCTAAGACTATAACCTGTACTTATACTTAACCTTTGGGACATCCCTAGACATACCTTAGAAATATCTCTAGGGATCTCAATAAAGTTTTTTCATCCTAGTTTCCAAAGGTTGACTAAAGCTTTCCTCTGAAACCAATTGTAGAGACCCAAACATGAAGTACATGGACATTACATTACTTTTACATTACTTTTTCAGAATACTTATTACATAACAAAACCTGACATCCAAGGACTATAAATTTTTATTGTCTTTGGAAACGTGGAACATAAACTTCTAATCATCTTGAAAGATATTCAACATATCCCATAAAGATCTTCACCTTTTGTTTTATTACCTAAAACATTTTTTTATATCCTGGGGAAAAGAAAAAATAAAAAGGGTGAGCTAAAATGCTCATTAAGGGTAAACATTGAGAACCTATAAACAATCAATAAACATTTGAATGTAAAAACATGAACATAATACATCAAAATATTGAGCAATGACATGAATCTTGGAAGTACATAAGGCATAGATCATAAAATAACATTAACCATGATAAAACAGATTGCGAATAAAAAAATGTAATTTTCCCAACCATTAAGCACATGATATGATTTCCATAGTAGCCAAGGCATTGTTTCCAACACCTTTATTGTGGAGCAAGTCCATTACTGAATCGGGTTTACTTGCCGTTCTATCTCTGTATTACTGTACTGGATTTACATGATGTTACAACCATGTCTATCTCATGAGATATAAATATTTTCCCAATGCATTGGAGGGAGATATAGGTCCCACCCATATCATAATGAAATCATTCCTAGTTGTGCCATAACATAAACATAAATCATTCCACAAAACCCAAAGAATAAAATGGGTTTCATAAACATCTTCCCATCATAACATAATCTATATAAAACAAATTGATATCAGTTCAACAAAAGAAAAGTGAAACCATGTAAATCATAGAGATATTATACTTGAATCATACACATATGAAATGATGTCATCTTATATGGAAAATGGTTTTGATAAAACACTTGAAATGAATTCTTGATGAAAATATCCTTTCTTCATCAAAATAATTTTCTTTTCACAAAATTCCATGAAATTTTAAAAGAAAAGTATTTTGTTGAAAATAGTCATGAAATCATATAGATTAACCTTCATGAAAATAAGGTGTTATGAAATCATAAAAATCTGTTCATTCCATATAATTTAAAAAACATTTTTCTTGTACTTCTGTCAGAATAGTCAAAAAGTCACTTGTATGGTAAAAAACGAAAGATTCCTTCCAAATGATGTGGTAAAAGTCAAAAATGGTAAAAGTGAATTTAAAAATACAAGGAATAAAATTAAACATTTTATGAAAACATTTTTAGAACATATATATATGTATGATAAACATAACCCCAGTAAATACTTACAAATAAACAATCTCAGATAAGAATGAGTTTGGAATAATTATCCCATACCGTAGATCCGATATGCTTAGTTCGTATCCGAACCTCATGTATAATTATTTAAATAATGTCATTGACTTATTACTAAATCATATTCATTGTTATGATATCATATATGGTTCACTTATGACTTTATATAACCTGTTCTTTTGTAAATTCCATGTTAAAGAAGCGTTTTGTGTAAAATGATTTCATTTATCGTACGTGTTTCGACTTGTTGTTATTACTTATATCCTGATTTACTTAATTCCAGAATGTAAAACATGATTTATATAGAATATATATTCATCATGTAAATATATATGATAGATCGATAAACGGAATGAAATACACCGTTCATGGAGACGGTAGGCCGTACGTATGCATGAACGATGTTTTCGTTTCCTTATTGAATTGAAAGGAATTTTGTAAATAAAACATATATATACATAAATTCAGTATCATTATTATTTAATATATTTCATTATTATTTATTATATATACTTTATAATCATACTTGAATGGTTAATCATGGAAAATGAATCTCATCGCATTCGTGGAGACGGTTAGCCGTACGTACGCACGTGTGGTGACTTTTTCCTTCATAGGATGAATAAAATAACTAACATGGTTGAAAATTTTTTATAATAAAATAAAATTATATTGAATATACTGGAGTTTTTATTTTATAATGGAAACAAAAAAGAAGGAGGAAGTGGAAGAAGAAAGGAATTTCAAATAGGTGGTGAGATATTTATCTCGTCTTCGACATCTTCCTTTTAATTTGATAATAATGGATCATTAGGTTGGATTTCTGACTAATGGATGGCCTCTAGGATGAATGGAGGACAGTTGAGAGTGTATTTGGGCAGGGTTTGGAAGTGATAAATGGATTTGGAGGTGTGAATTATAGATAAGGGGGAGTTCCATTTTATAAGAGGGGTGAGGGGCATCTGAGGAAAAACTTAAAATATAATTTTATAATTTATTCATATTCGAATTATAATGGATCCAAAGTGACTTATTTAGAGGATTTGATGGGGATGTGTCAGAATCCTCACAACCAATAGATTTTAGACAAGTTTAGGTTACCATTTTAACCTTATCAATTAGATTAAACTCTAAGTTAAATATTTTAACTTTTATCGTGTCTTCATGTATTCTTACACTATATGGTTAATAAACATACTATAAAAACCCACTATAACACCATTTTTTTCATTAATGTCATATATATTATTATATAAGTCTTTTTTCAAAACATTAGATTTTTAGGACCATTATTTCAATTAATAATATAATTTTTTTTAAAAAACTCTTTTATGTGAATTTTGACACTATTTGGTATTTTGTTTTCTCTAAATTTATAACAACATTATTACTTCGAAACAATTCATCTAACCAACCCTATTATGTTATATTAATATATAAAATTGGTTTAATTCATAAAAATTCTCAAATTACATTTTTATGGGTATTTATAAAATCAATTATGTTAATATTTCATTAATAAGGTAATTACTGCATCATCATTGTGTCATAAATAAATTAAATTATTTAATGTTTGAAGAAAAATACCATTATTTAGTAAATATTATAATATGTTTAATGAATATTTATAGTAGAATTTATCATTTGTATAACCCTATATTAAAAATGATTTAGTTATTAAACTTTGATTTTAACTCTTTTAACTCTTCTTTAAATAAAATAATAATAAGTGTCTTAATCTAATTCAAGTGGACCAAAGTGGTTCATATTTTATTACTAAAGTTGTTTTTGGTCAAATTATACTTATCCAATAAAATTAGGACAAGTGTTAGGGTAATAATAATATCATTTTTACCCTTAATTACCCTATTTACTTTTAATCGTGGTAAATAAAAGTAAAAAGTTACTATTCACCAAAAATTCTTTTTATCTTATTGAACGAAATTTTACTTCTTGATATTATCCGTGACTCTCGGATTTTTGAAATTCATCTCATAGAAGCGGTAAAATTATGTTTTATGTAAATTTGAAAATTCTCTTAAGAGGTGGGTAAAAGACGGTAAAAAGTTCAATAAAATTTTTATATATCTAAAATTATTATAAAATACTCCAATGAATTACAGTAAACATATATAGGTATTATGTATCTATTTTTAACTAAAATATATATAAATAAAATAAATTATTTTTTAAATAAAATTGTGTTTTTAACCAATAACTCAGTGTTTTCACTATTCATCAAAAATTTAATGCTATCAGAAAAATACCAAAAATTCACCCTAAGATAATTTCAATATTCCGAATCAAAAAATGAAGTAAATTTTGAAAGATAAAAATTATAAAATTTAAAAAATTGGGTATTACTATTCATAATGGCTAGTTTATATAATATTTTCATAACATATCATTGTTTAGTGAAACTCGGTATTGCGTACAACACAAGCTATCGAGGAAGGTTGCTCTTGCATGTAACGCAAGACAAAAATAGTGTTGTGTATATTTCAATGTAATATGGTGTTATGTATAATGCATGATAATATTGGTGTAGCATATAACACAAGACATCAAAGAAATTTTAAAAAAAATATTTCTCATAAAATCTAGGGGTGTTACACTACTGATCCAGAGGAAAAAGGCGAATGGAACAAAGTCAAAGGTAAAAATGTGCAGAAATATGATGATTGTATGGTAAGGAAAACGATCAACCGAAATCATGCCATTTTACGAAAACCATTGAATAAACCAATAATGTCTTTTTCTATGAATTCCACATCAAAACCCCCTTCATCAAAAGAAAAATCCTCAAAGAAGTAATGTAATTTGAAGAAAGAAAAGAAGTCAGAAGAAGATGATATCGTGTCAAAGACTGTGTTGTATTTGACTATGGAAGATTATATGCCATCTACTTCAAAAGCATGGGCACCTACCCACAAAATAACACATCATGAGTTGGTTAATCAGGAAGAATCTTCATTAGATGAAGAATAGATCTTTGGTACTATTAACATGATTCATTTAACAGATCTTTATGCCAATGAAAGTTTTGATTATGATGAGCCTAAGTTCCCTATATCTAACAGAGGAATTAGAGGAAGAGGCAGGGGTCTAGGATAAAAGGGAAGACAGGGATTTTCTAGAACCCACTATTTCAATCCTACCCCTACTAGAACTATATATGCGACATAAACTCATGGAAAACCCTTCAGCGGGCTCAACAAGAAGATGGACGTTATTCCACAAATGGTAGTTTTGGTCGTGACACAGTTATTTTGGAAGACTGGTTAGAGGTCACCCCTTCTTCATCTCATCCAATAGATAGGCCTAGTCAGCCTAATCTACCAAAGCTGGGAGTATTTCCTACTCCAACCCCGATACGGGATGCATCTACTGCCAAAGAATCAACTTCCATGGAACCTAAAAACCCACGTCTTCCTGATAGGAAATGCAGACCATTGGAGAAAAATTATTATGTCGTGAAACATTTGACCCTATTACCGGCCAAGTTATCAATTCTGGATGCCTTGAATCTATCAAAAGATCTTCTTGAGGCTTTTATTGAGGCTTTGTTAAGTCCTTATGAATTCGAAACTAAAATTGATGCAAATGAGGTCTACCTTATAGAGAATGATCTTGCAGAATTCCATGGAGTGAGATCTTTTACAGATTAAGATGAAGATGATGTTGTACATGGACACATCGTTCCATTGAATCTATCTAGCATAGTCAATGATATAGACATCCGACGAGATTTCATTGATAATGGCTCAAAATTCAATCTCATTCTTATTTGTACACTTCATCGATTAGGCCTCACCAATTCTGATTTATCTCCTTCTACATTGATGTAGCAAGGATATGATAAGAATGAACAAGAACCTTTGGGCGATATTACACTCAGAATTCAGTTTGGAGACCTTGTGTCTAATTCATATTTCATGGTTGTTCGTCAAGACACAATCTTTAACATTTTTCTTGGAAGACCTTGGCTACATCAACACGTGGTCGTACCTTCTTCATTCCTTCAATGTACCAAATATAGTTTCAATGGTCAAATTGGGACATTATATGGTGAAAAATCCCAATTCAAAACATGTGAATCTCAATACATTGAGGAAGAATTATATCACATGGAGGGAAAGGAAAAAGCCACCACAAAGAAGGTTACCAAAATTTATGTTCCAAGTGGTTTGGAAAAGATTCCAGTAAACCCTTTCATACTTGTGAGTACAGATTATGTGTTGCCTATCAATCAAATTGATAGGATAGACCTAAATCCAAACACTCTTATAGAAACTTCTATAATGTCAGTTACGGAAATTGAGCCAGACATCTTTGGAGAAATAGTTTATTCGCCACGTAGTGATGAAATATTAAATGGAGATGTCTTCATTTCATCCACTAAAATCCATAAATTCTACACTTCATCAACCAGATCAGAAGAAGTTATGGCAATACCAGAGTAAAATAATGATGTCAATTCTCAATCCATCATCTCCTATCTATCACACCTGAAAGACCCTTCATCATTAATAGGGTCAGGAATGGAAGCCTCTTCTCCATGATGGTCAAATTTTAACTTCTCCACTAACCATGGAAATTATGTTCTGTCATCTACTATGCAAGTAGAAATAGAAGAAGTAACACATATTAAATAAGAAGAGGAAGATCTGAGGGATTATACTCCATCATTTTAAGAGGGTATCTCTAGCACTGTGGATGAACTCAGAGAAATAAATCTGGGTACAAAAGTAGATCCACACCCCACATTAATAAGTACGACCATGACTCTTGAAGAGCATGGAATGTATACTTCATTTCTAAAGCAAAATCAAGATGTATTTTCTTGTAATTAGAGAGAAATTCTGGGTCTTGATTCCGATGTTTCCACTCATCATTTGTGTTTTCCAGAAGAACACCGAGGATTCAAGAAAGAAGCAAGAAGAACACACCCAACTTATTCTTCCAAAATTGAAGTTGAAGTTTATAAGATTATCAAGGATATGTTAATTAGAGAAGTTCAATATCCCAAATTTTTGGCCAATAATGTCCCTGTGAAAAACATGAATAGACAAATTAGAGTTTTCATTGACATCAGAGATCTTAATCGGCATTATACCAAGGTTGATTTTCCAGTTCTGATAACAGAACTCCAAATTGATGAAACAGCTGGCTACGAAGATCTTTTCTTCATCGATGGTTATTTTGGGTACAATAAAATACGAAGGGCCCCATAAGATTAAGAGTCTACATCCTTCATAGCTCTTTAAGGTGTGTTTTGTTATCGGGTAATTCCCTTTGGCCTGAAAAATGCAGGTGCAACGTATCAATGTTCCATGCACCAAATATTGAAACCCCTATTAAGGAAATTTGTTGAATGCTATGTGGAGGATTTGGTGTTTAAATCCAGACAACGTTCTGATCAGTTAGATGATTTGGAAATCATATTCAACAAAATTCCACAACACAATTTAATGATGAACCCCTTGAAATGTGCTATCAGGGTAACCTACATAAAATTTCTCGTCTTTGTTATATGCCATCATGGTATTGAAGTTGATCCTGAGAAGAAAAATAAATCTGTGGTATTTAACCTCCTATAATTTTGAAATAATTAAGAGGTCTTCAAGGATGCTTGGCCTATATTTGGATTTTCATTGCCAATTTGGCTAGAAAGTGTTTATCATTCACCATATTAATGAAGAAGGGAATCACCTACCACTGGAGTGAAGAATTTCAAGAAGCATTTCAAAATCCTCAAGAAATATCTCTTGATTAAACCTATATTAATGCCACCTATTGAAGGAAGACCACATATTCTCTATGTTATAGCTTTTTAGAGAACATTTGGTTCATTCCATGCCCCAAGGAATGATGCTAGGAACGAAAACAATGTTTACTATCTCAGTTGGACTTTGCATGAGGCAAAAACTCGATATTCAGGTATTGAAAAATGTATCCTAGCATTAATCTTTGTAGTTCAGAAATTGAGACACTACCTGCAACATCATAAGGGCCAATTGGTATCACACAATTACCCACTAAAATTTATCCTTAGTCATCCAATGCTTACAGGATGTCTGGAAAGGTGGGCAATTATTTTGCTGTAGTTTGATATCCAATATGTGTCTCAAAAGGAAATAAAGGGCCTAGATCTGTCTGATTTCCTTGATGAACACCCATCTATAGAGGATGCAGATTTAAATATTGAACTTCCTAATGAGGATTTCTTCTCTATTCAAGATAATCCTCAAACATGGGAAATGTAATTTGATGGTGCCTCGAGAAGTCCGACAGGGAAGAGAATGGAAGATCCTAAATTTAAAAAAGGGGGGTTAGGAATCGCGCTTATTTCCCTAGAAAAGGAAGTTCTACCCTATTTCTTCTTCTTGAAAGAAGGAATTACCAAAAATGATGTTGAATATGAAGCTCTCATAACAGGATTGGAATTGGCGATTCATGCACAATAAAATAACTTGAAGGAAAATGGTGATTTAGATTTGGTAATCAAACAAATCAAAGGGGATTATGTATAGCGACCCGGCCTTTTCTTACATTACTATTACCTCATTTCAAAGATAAAAAACATTATAGTATTACACATATAGGATAAAAAGGTTTAGTGTCTTAGGAATACCTGGACCACACATAACAAATACAACATCTAACATAAACATTTATTTAATTTCTTATTCTCTAGCTTCTTATTGGAACTTGTCCTCTCCTTACTACATGTATCCACCTGAGGATATTCATAAAAATGGGTGAGATAGAAGACCAGTATGAAGTTAGATAAGAAAAATACATCATGGGGTGAGCATAATCAGAACATAGGAAAAAGATCATCAACATGAGAGGAGCATAAATAAAAGACTTGAAATGTGGCAATGCATAAATATGAATCATCAGGTCATAATGGTTAACTACCAGATATACATGTGAACCAAGATAGTATCTTTTTCGAACATCATTTCACATTTACTCATGAGATTCATCACTTTACCCAATGCATTGGAGCACTGTATAATTTCGGGCGCACCCGTCACTTTGAAACATTCATAATTTGCGCTATATAATTCTGGGTGAACCCGTCACATCATAACATTATCATTATCATTCTTGCCACATGGTATATACATCAAAAGTGAACATAACTAACCCATGTTAAGGAATTGTTTTCATCTCATAAGAATAAATTCATATTCTTTGGGTTCACAAAAGAAAGAGGGAACAACATACTTGATACAAGAACCATCAACCATGAATGAGAGGTAAAAGTTGAGTTCTTAAAAGAAGAGTTCTTTTAGAAAACATTTGGATTGAAAAAAAAATAATTAGAAAACATTTATATCCTAGAAAAGTAATGACATATATGATCAAATGATCTTTAAGGAGTGACCGTATCAAGAAAATGTATTGAAAGAGGTAAAACACGAAAAATGAAAGCTGGGTTTGAGAATATCTCCTTACCTTGTACCTGAATGCTTCATTCTCTTCAATGTCCTGTATAATGACATTATATTCATTAATTATAAATCTCGAACCATGTGTATATTAATAGTGTTCATTCTGGTTTCATTATGTCATATTATGTTCCTTTGTATTACTTATAGAGTTTAAAAACATTGTTCGGGGATGTTCGTTTTTATGGGTTTCCTTTAGAGGTTCACTTGTATTATTAAATTGAAGTCTGGGTAGAACATGAGTAAACATCCAGAAATTATATTACATGTCATTAATTATATTACAGGAGTTTGAATGATCTTATAATGTATTATATTAGATCCATGTGGATGAATCATTAGATAAAAATTAAATTATGCTTATTTGGGTCAATTTGGGTGGTTTTTGTATCAAAACGAACTTGTTTTAACTTATCACTTAGTAATATGGCCATAGGTTATTTACAGAACATTAAATAGAACATAATAAATATAACATATTCTGGTTTATCCATAAAAATGGTTTCATGAATAGATCTGATGTTAGAAATGGAAGAAGAAAGCATGTTGTTCTTAAAGGTGATAAATTAACACCACACGAAAAACGTTCACTTTAATAAAATAAAACGAAGAGGAAAAGAGGGTTGGATGATATAATATATCATTATAATCATAAAATTATAGTATATGTATAATACTGGAGTTACAATACAATTTGGATGAAGATAGGTGGGTAGAGATCAAGAAATGAACTTGAACATGAAAGGAAATTGAAGGGGAAGAGGGAGGGAAATTACCTCTTGAATCCTTCTCTTGAGAACCTCCTTAAGGGCCTAAGCATGGTCTTTTGATGAGACCCAATTCTCATGGACGTGGGGAGGGGCTAGGGAAGGTTTTTGGGCAGAGTTTAGAGATGGATTGGAGCTTGAGAGGTGTGAGGAAATGAGGGTGTGAAGGGTGGCTTTTATAGTGGAGGGGAGATGGGTTTCCTTAATATAAAATTAATTAGTTTATTAATTTCCCCTAAGACAAGGAATAGTGAGTCTTGAATGACCAAGAATATTAATTTTATCATTTTATCCTGAACAAAGTGGGTTTACATTAGTAGAGCATCATCGATGACTCAGTTAATCAATTATTTAGCATTTATTGTAAATTATCGGATTCTACTATTAATCAAAAATTAAAGTATCTCATAAAAATCCAAATAATTTACAACAACCATTTTTCAATGTGTAGAATCCAAAAAATATTTCCATTTTTCAATGATAATTTTTTAATTATTATTAATTTACTTTTTAATTAAAATCATAATTTACTTAAAAAACAGTTTTTAAGATTAAGTCTGATTTTATAGTGCTTTCAAAAATTACGTATGGTCATAAAAAATTATCTAAAAACTATAAGACATTTATTCATAAATTTACAATTACATTCCAGAGAAAAAATATTCTTTTAAATTAATTAATTAATTATAATTAATTATTTATGACTTACGAAATACCAAAACATTTACTAAGGTCAAAATGTCACTTTCTAAGATGTCTAAATTTTATTTAATTATTCATAGGTAATGTTACTCTTTTGTTGGATGATTTACTATTCATAAGGGTCATATTACTATTCATAAGGGTATGTTACTATTCATATGGGTAGGTCACTATTCACAAAAATTAATTTTGTTCCATTAGACTCCAAAAATCATCTTGAACACAACCGTGTATGTCAGATTTTCGAAATTTCAAACACAGAGGTGACAAAAATATGTTTAAAGGTCACTTATAACTTATTAGTTAATTATTTTGTGATTTCATGTTATTTTATGACCAAAATATAATAATGGAATTTCCATTGAAAAACTTTGGGTCATTACATTATTCCTCCCTTATGAAATTTCGCCCCCGAAATTTCACATTACACAAACAGATGAGAGTGTTTGTCCTTCATTGCCTCTTCTGGTTCCCAAGTTGCTTCCTCAAACCTATGTTTTCTCCAAAACACTTTGACAAGATGGGTTGTCTTGTTTTGTAGAAACTTATCTCTTCAATCCAAAATCTTTATTGGCTGCTCCTCATAGGAGAGATAATCTTCCAGCTGCACCACCTTTGAGTTTAGTACAATTGAGGGGTCTCGTATGTACTTCCTCAGCAGTGATACATGAAACACATCATGAACTTGAGCCATATTCGGTGGAAGTGCAAGATGATAGTCCATGGATCCTATGAGGTAAAGGATCTCAAAGAGGCCAATATACCTTGGTTTTAGCTTCCCCTTTTTCCTGAATCGCATGACTCTCTTCCATGGAGATATTCAAAGGAAGACTTTATCTCCAACGTCGAACTCCAAGTCCCTTCGGCGGTTGTCAGCATAGCTCTTTTTCAGATTTTGAGTAGCTTTGATGTGTTTCTGTATGACTTGAACCTTCTCTATCATCTCTTGAACAAGATTGGGTCCACGTAGGTTTTTCTCTCCAACTTCATCCCAAGAGGTTAGAGTTCAACATTTCTTTCCATAAAGAGCTTCATACGGAGCCATATGAATACTCGAGTGGAAGCTATTGTTGTATGAGAAATCAACTAATGAGAGATACTGATCCCAACCACCTTTAAATTCAAGAGAGTAGGATCGTAGAATATCTTCAAGCGTCTGAATTGTCCTTTCAGACTAGACATCAGTTTGGGGGTGATAGGCCGTGCTGAAATTTAATTGAGTACTCAATGCATGTTGAAGGATCCTCCAGAACATTGATGTGAACCTTGGATCGCGGTCAGAGAAAATTGAGAGTGGAACACCATGAAATCTAACCACTTCCTTCCATATATCTTTTTAAGTTGATCAAGCAAGATATCTTCTCTAATAGCGATAAAATGGGGAGTCTTAGTGAGTCGGTAAACCAAAACCCATATCGCATTATTTCCCTTTGACGTCTTCGGGAGACCCGTGACAAAGTCCACATTAACGTTTTCCAATTTCTGCATGGGTATAGGAAATGGATGCATCATACCATGGACTTTTGTCTCTCATCTTTAACTTGATGACATACCAAGAACCTTGATATATATTCCACAATCTCCTTCATCATGTTATCCGACCAAAAGTGTTCTCGGAGATCATAGTACATCTTGGTACTCCCATTATGGATAGAGAAAGTTGAGATATGTGCATTGTCCAATAGCTCCTTCTTTATCCCGGGTTATGAAGGCACACAAATCCGCGTTCCAAACCAAATCACACCATCATCATCGATATGGAACTTTTGCAGCTTCCATTCTTGTACTTCATTCACCTTTTTTTATCTCCACATCATCCCTTTGTGCTTCCTTAATCTTTTCTTGGATGGATGGTTGTGCAATCATTTGGGAAAGGTAGGATGATCCCCTACCCTTATGATTTCCAAATCCATTCTTTGCTTATCCAAGAAGACATGGTCTTTCTCAATCTGCAACATGGATAGAGTAACATGTTCTTTTTTGCTTAGAGCATCAGCTACCTTGTTCGCCTTTCCAGGATGATAGTGAATAGAGCAATCATAATCCTTTATTATCACTAACCATCTCCTTTAACGCATGTTGAGCTAATTTTATGTGAATATATACTTTAGGATCTTGTGGTCGGTGTATATTTCACACTTCTCCCCATAAAGGTAGTGCCGCCAGATTTTCAAGTCAAAAATCGCGCCTGCCAACTCTAGATCATGCATCGGGTAGCTATGCTCATGAATCTTCAACTGTCGTGAGGCGTAGGCTATCACATTATCATTTTGCATGAGCACACAACCCAAGCCTTTCTTTGAATCATCACCGTATCTCACAAAACATTCTCCACTTTTCAGTAGTGTGAGTAGAGGTTCATTGATCAACCTTCTCTTTAGCTCCTTGAAGCTTCCCTCACATTCTTCCATCCAGAAATACATTACCCCTTTCCTTGTTAACTTAGTTATCGGGCTTGACAATCGTGAGAAGTTTCTCACAAAATGTTGGTAGTACCCAGCTAATCCATGAAAACTACAGATTTCTTTGACACTAGAGGGCCTGGGCCATTCCTCAATCACCATTGTCTTTGAAGGATCCACAGAAATTCCCTCACTTTTGATCACATGTCCCACAACCATTACTTGATTCATCCAAAAGTCACACTTTCTGAACTTGGCGTACAACTTCTCCTTTCTTAATGTCTCCAACATAGGTATTAGATGTTCTTCGTGTTCCTCCTTACTCTTGGAGTAGATGAGAATATCATCGATAAACACTACCACAAATTTATTGAGGTAACATCTAAATACTCCATTCATCAAATCCATGAATATTTCTGGGGAATTAGTAAGTCCAAAGGGAATCACCAAAAACACATAGTGCCCATACCTTGTACGGAAGGCAGTCTTCTGAATATCTTCCTTCTTCACCTTTACCTGATGATATCTAGAATGAAGATCCACCTTTGAAATGTATTGAGTTCCTCTTAACTAATCTAACAAGTCATCAATCCTTTGGAGAGGTTACATGTTCTTTATTGTGATCTTGTTGTGTTCCCGATAATCGATACACAACCACATTGTTTCATCCTTCTTCTTCAAAAATAGCACTGGTGCACCCCAAGATGATGCACTAGGGTGTATGGACCCATTGTCTAGATGCTATTGCATATGCTTCTTTAAGTCCTCCAGTTTGATAGGAGCCATCCTATAGGGGCACTTTGAGATAGGAGTATCTCTGGGTATGAGTTCAATTAATAACTCTACCTCACGATCGGGGGGAATTCTGGGTAACTCTTTGGGAAATACATCACCGTATTACCTGAAGATGGGAATTTCCTCAAGGATAGAACATTCCTTCGACTCAACCATTTGGGCAAGGTATTCTTCTTCAAAGAGAATCAACACCCACACCATTGAATGATTTTTCAAAGGATATTAATGATCTTCCTTGCATATGTAGAGGAGCATGGGATGGTTTAGAATATGGAAAGATATTTCCTTTTCCCAAAAGTTGATATGCGCTCTGTATAACAGGAGCTAGTCCATTCCCATTATAGTGTCAAATTCCACAAAGGGAAGTATTATGAGATTTTTCTGAAGAATCATCCCACATTCCCCAACAAGAGAAGAGTCAAACTCTTGGGTTGCAATGATTTCACCACTTGGTGTTTTTACAGATATCTCTACTTCAAGGTTTTGGGGATTCGATTCTATAGTTCTAGAAAACATGCAAGATATAAAGGAATGCATAGAACCAGAATCAAATAATTCTTTTTCCATTCGTGAGTGAATAGGATGTGTACCTTGTACGACTTCACTATCATGCTCCACCTCCACAGTAGTGATGGCATAAGCCTTCCCTTGTTCCATTGGGTTTGGTGGCTACTGACGCTGATTACCCTCGAGAACTCACGGTTTAGTGCACTGGTTTGCATAGTTACCTAACTCCCTACTATTGTAGCATTGAACCATGAGTGGTTTTCTCCTTTCATCAGATACATTCTACTTACTCTTCATGTCTTTTCGATACTCTTGAGAATGGTTTTCTTCTTTTCCACACTTGAAGAATTTCCCCATCCCTTTGAGGCAGTTTTCATTGTGCAACTTCCCACATTTTTGGCATGTGGGTCGTTTATATTTCTTCCCACCTTTATCATTAGATCCACCAGCTTGAAACTCCAACTTTTATTTATTATCACCATATCCGTGAGACCATTCTCCCAACTCCATCTCCACTTTGAGAGCACACTGAAAAACATCTTCATAACTCCAAATGTCTCAAATTGAAAGAGCCTTTCGAAGGTCTGGTTTTAATCCACTAATGAATCTATAAATTTTTCTATCATTGTTGATAACAAAACCTGAAGCATACCTTCCAATCCTTCTAAAATTCGCTTCCTTGGCTGTGATAGATTCTCCTTCTTTTTTCTTGAGCTCTATGAATTCTCTCTCCATCATTCTTCGAAGAGATCGTGGGAAATACTTATTAAGAAACATTATCTTAATGTCTTCCCATTCCATCTCTTCAATTTCATCCCTTGACTTGGTGTTCCTAATCAAATCCCACCATTGATCAACTTCTCCATCTAGACAATAAAGGGCTAGAGTCACCTTCTCTATCTCAGAATAGTGAAGCACATATAATATCCTCTCCATAGAGTTGACCCACTATTCCACAACTAGTGCATCAGAAGATCCACAAAATGTCAGTGGTCATTGCACATAAAACATTCGATAGCTAGTTTCTACCTCTTTGGTGAAGGAGGGTGTTCCCCATTATAATGGTTATTATTCATAACCGGAGATAATTGGGTAAGAATCGCCATGATGTTTTGAAATCCACCTCCCAAATCATTGGGGATGTCGTTCAGGAAATTTTTTCATTGGCCCTCGCATGAGTTGTTGGACTGATTTCTCCTGGTTCCCACCATTTTCTAAAATAGAAAGAGTTAGAACAAAACATAAGTAAACAAGTCATGAATAACTTATTCATTTAAAAAATTTATAACAAAAACATAAAATATGGTATCCTTATGTAAATGTTCTTGTGTACATATTTGTACTTAGTCTCATGATAGAGGTTTTCTCTAGGTTTCACTAATCCTAATTCCCAAATAAACTAAACCTTGCCTCTAATACCATCTATAGCGACCCAACCTTTTCTTACATTACTATTACATCATTTCAATTATTATCAACATAATAGTATTACACATAGAGGATCTAAAGGTTTAGTGTCTTTGGAAAACTAGGACCACACGTAACAAATACAACATCTAGCATAAACATTTATTTAATTTCATCTTCTCTAGCTTCTTATTAGAACTTATCCTCTCCTAAGTAAATGTAGACACCTGACGATATACATCAATTGGGGTGAGCTATAATCCTTGTAAGAGGATAGATAAGAACAATATATGATGGTTTGAGCATAATCATAACATAGGAAAAAGATCATGAACATGAGAGGAGCATAAATAAAATACTTGAAATGTGGCAATACATAAAAATGAAACATCATATCTTAGTGGTTAACTACAACACATACTTGTGAACCAAGAAAGAAACTTTTTCACACATCATTTCACATTTAATCTTGAGATTCATCACTTTACCCAATTCATTGGAGATCTTTATACTATCAGGCGCACCCGTCACTTTGAAACATTCATAATTGCGCTATATAATTCTAGGTGCACCCGTCACATCATAAAATTATCATTATCATGCTTTCCGCATGTAACATAAATTAAAACGTGAAACTAACTACATCATGTTAAGGAATGGGTTTCATATCATAATAATACATTCATAAGCTTTAGGTTCCCAAAAGAATGATGGAACAGCGTACTTGATACAAGAACAATCAACCATGAATGAGAGGTAAAAGTTGATTTCTTAAAAGAAGAGTTATTTTGGAAAACATTTGGGTTGAAATAAACATCATTAGAAAACATGTATATCCCATAAAAGTAAATACAATGATGAAAAAAATGATCTTTAAGGAGTGACCATATCAAAAATGGAGTGAAAGAGGTAAAACCTGAAGAATGCAAGTTGGGTTCAAGAATTTCCCCTTACCTAGTACCCAAATGATTCCTTCTCATTAATGTCCTATATAATGAAATTATATTCATTAATTAGAAATCCAAAACCATGTGTAGATTAATAGGGTTTATTATGGTCTTATTATGTCATATTATGTTCCTTTGGATGACTTATAGAGTTTAAAAACATTGTTCGGGGATGTTCGTTTTTATGGTTTTCCTTTGGTGGTTGACTTGTATTCTTAAATTGATGTTTGGGTAGAACATGAGTAAACATCAAGAAATGATATTAAATGACATTAATTATATTATATAAGTTTTAATGTTCTTATAATGAATTATATTAGATCAATGTGGATGAATCATTAGTTAATAAATAAATGATGATTATTTGGGTCAATTCTGGTGGTTTTTGGATCACAAAAAACTTGTTTTAACTTATCACTTAGTAATATGGACATAGGTTATTTCCAGAACATTAAATAGAAAATATTAAATATAAGATATTCTGTTTCAACCATAAAAATGGTTTCATGACCATATATGAAGGTAGAAATGGAAGAAGAAAGCATGTCATTCTTGAAGGTGATAAATTAACACCTCACGAACAACGTTCTCTTTAATAAAATAAAAGGAAGAGGGAAAGGGGGTTGGATGATATAATATCCCATTATAATCATAAAATTAAATTATATGTATAATACTGGAGTTACAATAGAATTTATATGAATATAGGTGGGGAGAGATAAATAAATGAACATGAACTTGAAAGGAAATTAAAGGAGAAGAGGGAGGGAAATTACCTCTTGAATCCTTCTCTTGAGAACCTCCTTAAGGAATAATTCATGGTCTTTTGAGGAGACCAGAAACTCTTGGACGTGGGTGAGGGGGTATGGATAGTTTTTGGGCAGAGTTTAGATTAGGCTTGGAGCTTGAGTTGTGTGAGGAAATGAGGGTGTGAAGGGTGGCTTTTATAGTGGAGGGGAGAGGGGTTTCCTAAATATAAAATTCATTAGTTTATTAATTTCCACTATGAAAAGGAATAGTGAGTCTTGAATGACCATGAATAGTAATTTTATCATGTGATCCCAAACCATGTGGGATTACATCAATAGAGAATCATCGATGACTCAATTAATCCATTATTTAGCATTTATTCTAAATTATCAGATTCTACTATTCATAAAAAATTCAAGCATCTCAGAAAAATTCCAAAAAATTACCCCAAACATTTTTCGACGTTTAGAATCCAAAAATGAAGTCCATTTTTCAAAAATAATTTTTAAATATTATTAATTTACTATTTAATTAAAATTATAATTTACTTAAAAACAATTTTTAATATTAAGACTGATTTTATAGTGCTTTTAAAAAATTACGCAGGGTCTTATAAAATTATCTAAAAACTATAAGACATTGATTCATTAATTTATGAATAAATTTTATGGAAAAAATATTCTTTTAAATTAATTATTTTATTATAATTAATTATTTATGACTTACTAAATACCAAAATGTTTACTAAGGACAAAATGTCACATTATAAGATGTCTAAATTTTATTTAATTATTCATAGGTAATGTTACTCTAATGTTGGATGATTTACTATCATAAGAGTCATATTACTATTCATAAGGGTATATCACTATTCAACAAAAATTATTTTTGTTTCATTAGACTCAAAAAATCATCTTGAAAACTACCGTGTATGTCGGATTTTCGAAATTCCAAACACAGAAGTGAAAAAATTATGTTTAAAGGTCTCTTATCACTCAGTAGTTCATTATGTTGTGATTTTATGTTATTTTATGACATAATTATAAGAAGGGAATTTCCATTGAAATACTTTGGGTCGTTACATTATTCCATCAGAAAGGATGAGTTAATCTCTTTATGTGATTACATTAGAGAGTTCATGGAGGAATTTCCTTCGAACCCACATTTTCTTATGTCTCGCGATCACAAAATGCCCAAGAAGATGCTCTGGATAATGTAGACACATCCCTAGAAGATCCAAACTGGGATGAAACAATCATCAGTATTTCCAACCGTCGTGTAGTTTCACCTTTTGTTCAAATTAGAATAGATGAAATCAATGAAATAATTCACATTTCTGAACCATATGGTCATACTACAAGATGGATGACACCTATCAGGGAATACCTTCAAAATGGAACACTCCCACCTTATAGAGCTGTGAAAGAACAATTTTGGTGACGTGTTGTCAATTTTACACTTCATGATAGCCCATATCACTAAAGAATTAAATAAAAGTGAGGTTTTGATGGAATTCTATTCAGATGTATTGATGGTGAAGAAAAAATGGCAGTCATGAGTGAAGTTCATGGAAGAGTTTGTGGTTCCCACCAGTCTGGACATAGACTTTCTGGTCAAATTCGATGGCTTGGCTACTTCTGGCCTTCAATGATGCAAGATTGTGTTGATTTCACTAAGATGTTACATTATTTCCATGTTTGTGCCAACTTCATTAATCTACCCCTAGAGTTTCTTTATACAACTAAATAATCATGGCCATTTTCCATGTGGGGAATAGATGTAGTGTGAACTTATCCTCTAGCTAAAGCTAATAAGTTTAAGTATATTCTTAATGCTATTTAATTTTTTCCCAAATGGGCAGAGGCAATACCTCTCAAAGAAGTCGGTGCTAAAAGAATTAGTAGCTTTGTGAAGTCTAGCATCATTACCAGATTTGGTGTCCCTCATACCATATTGAAAGACAATGGCACCAAATTCTGTTCATCCGAGGAGAGAAAGTTGTATCAATAATACAACATCGAATCCTACCATTCATCTTGGTTTTATGCAGCGGACAATGGAAAAATTGAGGCCTTCAATAAGACTCTTTCAAACATACTGCAAAATATGGTAGATAAAGATAAGAAATCATGGCCTGATAATATTTTTCATGCTTTATGGGATTATCGTACAACCACCAACACTAATACACAGTCAACTCCATATTCATTGGTATATGGTACATAAGCAGTATTTCCCTTTGAGGATCAATTTCCATCTCTCTGAGTAGCCATTTATGATCAGTCATACACATATGAGCAATCCCAGAAGTGATTTGATGAATTGGAATGATTAGATGAAAAACTATTGTGTGCCCTACACCACTTGGAAGTCTATCAGAATCGAATAGAATGAGCATTCAATAAAAATGATCATTTTCGTTCATTCATTCAAGGAGAATTGGTATTGATCCTCATAACTCCAATGATACTAGGAATGAAACCTCCAAATCTTGAGAAAAAGTGGGAAGGACCTTACTCAATACAAAGGGTCTACTCTAAGGGAGCTTATTCTTTAATCTCAATGGATGGAGAACTCATTAAATCTCCAACTAAAGCTAGATTCTTGAAGAATTATTTTGTATAACAGATATACACCCTTTTTTCCTTGATGTAGGAAATTAAACTCCATAGTCGCCTCTATAGTCCAACATGTCATTAAACTGTGTCCCCTATACGTCCTACATGATGTTAAACTGTACATGTATCTTCTGTCATGATGTTAAACTGTGCATCGTCCTGCATGACGTTAAACTGAAAAAAAATCCCTTATACCTCCTACATGACGTTAAACTGTACATGTTCATCCTACATGACGTTCAAACTGTAATAGAGTCCCTTAATATGTCTTACATGACGTTAAACTGTGCACATGACTTGCAAGACAATAAACTGCACAAAAATACATCCTAGCTACATGATGCTAAACTGTACAACACCCTTTTTCCCACATGACGTTAAATTGTGCATCGTTAGGGTTGTTTCTACCTCTTGTTTCTCACACAGAGCATGAATCACATGAGCATAGAGTAAGATTCCACCATACCACCCTCTCTAGGTCGCTAACCACGTGTAAAGTCCCAACACCATCTTCGGGTCGTTTTCCTCAAGTACAACTCGATCACCAATTCATTATCAATCAAACTACACTGACTTTGATCCTTGACTTCAAGGATAGGTATGTAGGCAACCTCCCAAGGTTCAAGCCCAAAACCAATATCTTCATGTCAAATCACCTCCATCTCATATGATGTTGATCCATGAAGCCCCCCAAACCAATATCTTTATATTGGTTCACCATCGTCCTTGCTATATGACAGTAAACTATATAGTCCCCCATTTTCCCCACTGAAAGACATTAAACTGCATAACAATAAATCCTAGCTATGCGACACTAAACTGTGCAGCACTGGTATATTCCTATGACCTTAAACTATTCGCACATTTGTCCTGTATGACAATAAACTACAACAGTCTCTAACACTCTCACATGAGAGGGAATCATTATTGACATTGACCTCCAATCATGTCATATTCCATGGACTACGTGCATACATGGAAATTCCCGAACCTTTAATCTTGGGTCCAACCATCATTACACTAATGTCCCCTTTCATCCTTCACATGTACAAACCAAATCAGTATAGAGGATACTTCAAGAACTACGTATGGCATGATTCCCATCCCTATGGGATATGGAGGAACATTAGAGTATCACATGAATCCAGCCCCAAGTCATTAGGCCTAACCCCAAACTCCACATTCAGTCCCTTGGCTGAAAAGTCCCCCTGCGAGCACATGAATATGGTATGAAAACCCTGGTCTTTATTCACATCAAGTTTATAACAAACACACAATGTGTCTCCCTCATTATGGTTAGAGCTCTATGACCCTAAACTAATATATCATATGATCTCATCCCACATGACGTTAAACTATATTTCGAGAACTAAGTATGGCTTGATTCTCATCCTAATAAGATATGTAGTGATGTCCATAATCTCAATTCACAACCTAGCCACTACATTATTATGGTCAACATTGGTCTATGTATCTTCTTCATGAATTGGACAATACCCATTTGCATGTGTCATACTCATAACCTTAAATACTTCCAGATCTCCATAACCCTTTTCTTGACTTCTAGTCACAAAATGTCTAATACCCGGTAATTATATTGTCGGACCATGCAGCATGTGCCCTTAGGCAGCCTTGCATAAATAGTCTACATAATAGACCTGTCAGCCAAAAGATGCTATTATTTCACTATGAAGCCAATTCCCTTAGGTGGCCCTGCATAATTCAACCCCCTAATGGGTTTTTCAAATAGTGGTAACTTCATTCTTGGGGGGAAAACCTATTTTGTCCATACTGGTCTTAACGAAGATATGTAGGGATCTACAAAAACAACCATCCTTAACATATTTTTCCCATACTCTTTTTCACGATATGAAAGTATTAAATTCTATGGTTTATATTTCTCTTCCCTACATTTGGGTCAGTCCTTCACCAGAGTGACATTCAACCAATTATTTGACAATCTTGATTTGGAATATCCTCTCCATATTCAAGTACCTCTCTCCATACAACATACTCTATGCTTTGGGAAATTTGAATCTCCATAAACATTCACTGGATTTTAGCAATAGAAAAGTCAATCTTCTGAGAGTTCTTTTGCTTGACTATGCAGCACGTGACCTTAGGTGGAATTGCATATTTAGTCTACATAATGGACCTTTGAGCCAAAGGATGTTATTATTTGACTATGCTACCAATGCCCTTAAGTGGCCCAGCATAATTCAACCCCCTAACGGGTTTGTCAAATAGTGGTAACATCACTCTTAGGAAATACTTCCTCTAATTCTTTTTAGCCTTTTTTCATATCCTTCCTCAAATTCAAAATTTCTTATGTCATAGTTTACATATTTTCCCCCATACTTGAATGTGTTAATATGTTTTCAAACAAATTATTAAGGAATTGAGTCAATTTTAATCCATTTGGTCAAAGCTATTTGACCTTAAACATTAGCCTTTTTATGTCCGATGTGCATGACTTTAAACTGACAACAAGAGACATGGTACTAATTAAATTGGGAACCTAAAAAATGAACTTTGAACAAATTTTGGGTCCCATATCGCTAAACGTACATTTTTTATGATTTATGAAATATTGAGCAACAAAAGGATGAAACTTTTGTGGGTTTGTTTGCATAATATTTTCAAAAATTAAACTATGCTCACTAGGCCCATTGAATTTGGTAAAAAAATTAATTAAATTAGTTAGAAATAGAATGTAGGTATTAACAATTGATGATGAAATGTGTCTTTAATTGATGAAAAAGATTATAAGAACATCCATAGATTGGAGTATCTCTTCTTTTTCATGAATTTAAAGAGGCTTTTAACATCACTTTTCATTTGATTTACGGCACCCCGAGCTTCATCCGTTGCCACATGAGGTTCATTCACTCGACCAACTTCAATATTTTTATCTTGATGGAGTGCTTTCTTGGCCTCTATGATGGCTTGTATGACATACGTTTGGACTCCTTCCAATGAATTGTTAAGCTGGTAAAGTTCCCCAGTAACGACATCTAGATGTTGCTGAAGGTGAATCTGCTGGGAAAATTTCTCCTTGATCTTATGCTTTAGCTTCTTCTTCATTGAAGCATGATCAGCCTCAGCTCGGGACACCGCAGCCTCAAATTCGTCGGTATTGGTCAGAAGCCTCGCTTTGGTCAGATTTTGATGACACTTTTGCTCCTTCTCCCTCCTTAAGATGACTTGTTTCACCGCGGTATGGATCTATTGATATCCAAAATCACCATGTCCCAGCATAACGAACAAGGATGACTGTTGCAGGATATTTGAAGACATCTCTTCAAGATGTGCTTCATATATGATCGTCCATATATTCTTTCATGCCTTGAGACGTGAGAATTGGAGCGCATTTTTCACCTCTGGGTCTGATTCAGCATCGCTATCACAATGGGGAATATATTTCGGGATTAATTAACTTAAGGAAGTTCCCTATTCTTCTCCTTCCCTCATAACCCTTGGTACTTCACTTTCTACTTCCGTTTGGGCTGAGGATGAGACTTCACCTCCGGTTCAATCTACTGAAGATGATGGCCCTAAAAAGTCAATTGAAATCATTGTTTTGTTTCAAAGGATAACAAAAGTTTATTAGATGTCTTGAAAATTAAGTACAACCACAAATATTATCATTTGTTACCCAACGGTAGATCAGTAGCATGAGATGGATCCTCCCCGTATTTCCTAGCTTTAATAATATTTTTAGGATGGATTTCAGGATGCTCTTCTAGGTTATGCTGCACATGATATAGCATCTATGCAATAATAGGGTTTTCTCTACCCCCTTCCGGCATTGGCAGATCAGCAGCTTGCTCAGATGGAACTGCACATTTCAACCAGTCATTGTCAGAGGTGTAAAAAAACAAATTCGTAACAGGACTATGTATAACACTCACATAAAAAATCTTCGAAATTACATGATAATTTAACATGATCTAACATTTCTTCAAAAGACACGCCAAGTTTCATCATTTAATCCAATGATATCCAAGATTCCTGGTTAGTCTCACCAGTGAGAGCTTTTGAAATGCCTTTTTGGAAACCCTCCTCGTACGACCTCAGACCCCAGATAGTTTCCTTAGATAAAATTGGAGAGTTAGTTGCAGTGGTCTCCAAATGTTCTGGTGCATGTGTTGAACCTAATGCATCACATGATGAAAGCCAATTGATGTTTCCATTCAACATTTTATGAAGTACTGTTAATTTACCAGAAGCATGCTCTTCTCTCATTGCAACAGTAACATGAGAAGTACTGGGAACAGACGTAGGATCTTATTCTCTTATCGTTTCATCAGAAGTAGCCGACTCAACATGAATTTGTGACTATTCACCAGCACCCCCCGTCTTCCTCATAGGAGGATCAATCCTCTCCCTCAAAGTGGAAATCAAAAAATCCCCTACAATCCCATGAAGTATGAGAAATCTTTTCATCAGTTAGGATTCATGACTATCCGAAGGACTTACCACTAATGATGAAGTGTCTAGCTGTGGAATTATTCCTTCAAATCCATTGCTTCTTTGAATTATTGGGTGTGTGGACATCGTCACCTCCAAATATAGGTATTGGAGTGTGAAAAGCCCTGTCTAATTCCTCATCCATGGCATGCTGGCCTGGAGATATCTCACCTGGATCGCGAGGAGATCTAGGGACTCCAAGAGCAGTACTGCTAGGGCTATACTACTGTGAAGGGACCTTAGTAGTTTATTTATTAAAAAGCTGTACGATTAAGAATGTAATTTACTTGAGTAACAAATCATTTAATAAAATCAAGTTGCAAATAAAATAAGGATAGAAATTTACATTTTCAGGAGCCACATAATCATGCCGCTCCTTGTCTAGTAAAGCACTTGTCCCCTTAGTGGTGCCATGATCCATCATTTATTTAACCCTATTTGTGACTAAAATGAAATCATCAATGGAATATATGAGACTTTCCATCTCTCTAATGCAATACGGCACTTCATCAGGGTTATCCTCGAAGCAGATATCAGCAGATGCCCATAAATCCCCCACTTCGGGGACATGAAGTATTTCACATAAGTTCATCCAGGCGGTTTCAGCATCACAATATAAAATCCACCATGTATAGACAGCCTCTGGTCATAAATATTTCTAAAGTACACCAGAAGGCCACGAGGAGGGTCCTAAAATATGGGACTTCAACTTTTTCCCAGTTCTAGAAATCACAGATAAAGGATATCAAAATGAAACTTGTTGCTTGAAAAAATAATGGATACTAAATTTCCTTAATGATATAACTCAACATGAGTCGATGAAGTAGGTCTTTTGACTCTGGAAGGAAGATTATATCTGGGACGAGGCCATTTTTACACATGTCATGCCTCATCATCCCCATCCTGGGAGTCCTGCGAATCAGCCCCCGGTGAAGAACCTGGTGAATTAGCTCCAGGTGAGGAAGTGTCACCTTCTAGATTAAATGTTTCTTTTCTAACACTTCTCTTTTTACTCCCCACCCGGGGGACATGAAGATTCAATAACCCAATCGGTTATGATGCTATCCAGTACTCGGCATACCATGTAATCAATTGACTCGCCACTCCGGCAACTGGTATATCAAACACTTCCCCAGTCTTCTCAATAGATTTCAACAACCATAGTTGTCGGGAAACCATTGGATGCTGCTCTGACCTAATTTTCATGATATAGGATACAACAATCTTCTATAGACATTTGAATTGGCATGAAAATCTATATCGATCACATGACTCACATATAATCTCTCCGTCAATTCTGGTGGCCAATACACCATCTCTACAAGCCACCATATATGACCTCAATTCCATTCTAGTTGTTCAATCGTCAACAAACCACCCATTTGGCGGGTTTCTATAAGGAATGAAATTAAATTCCTTGAACATGCTCAGCCTCACCTTCAGATCATAGGAATTCAGGGACAATGAAGAAATTCTAGAAAATTCATGCATTGATGGCCTAAAATAACATCCATGAACCTATACTCTACTCTATACAGCGTATGTCCTGAAGTGAGTGGCGAACCATCCACACAAAACTAGGAATGGTCCCAGTATTCTCAAAGGAGACATACCCGTATAGAAATGGAGTAAGCTCGTGTGAATCTTTAGCAAATCTGGGGTGGCCAACACATCCAATTTTCTCTCAGCCAACTTGGATGCAACAACGAAGGTCCCTGTCCTGATGCTTCCCATTGAATCCCTAACTGGTAGAAGATAAACGCTGAACCACAAGGCCATGAAGCCCGTTAGACGGGTCCTCTCTGGGATTCTTTGATCCTCTTCATACCCCCATTTTTCAAACTCTCACGCTTCTAGAATTAGCCAAAATGTGCCAGGAGCACCCCTCTTCACTGCACTGGGGCAGCTAGTAGGATGAGTACAGGTGGGCCCCTTCTCTTTCTTCTTGGTCAGAAACATGTCCATCCACTCCTCTGGATAGGTATATTTTCTAGAGTAGTTTTTTCGTGGTTTTGGTATTCTTAATCTTGTGAAATTTTTTCAATAACTCCCAAGGTAGATCTGGAGTCTTCATAGAATCATTCCACATCACCTTCAGAGGGATGAACTCATCATACATGTCTCCCAAAATTGGAGCCTCTAAGATCTTGTAGACATCCTACAAGTTGACGCCTACTTCTCCATGAGTCAGATGGAAAGAATTTGTATCTGGGATCCAACGACTGATTAGCTCCGACACAAAATTATCATTCCTATAGATATATGTCTGCCCAGCCAAGAAGACATCATATATTGCATCTCCCTTAATATACTCTAAAAAATCTGCACATGATTGTCACACCAAATATGCCCACATCTATGTCGGCTTCACACCTCCTCTAGGACAGAAATCCAAACTCTTTTTCCATCCATTAGATTGGTCCATCTGAGAATTTCATAAAATAGAGGGATATCAATGCAGCTACAGCTCCGGATTTTGAGGCTTCAGATCTAGAGCACATGGTCTATGATGCATTATGAATGACTTCTCCACTATTCCAGAATTGAAAAATGATCCTGCAACTAAGAAATTTTCTGAAGATAAATTGGTGTAAGTCTGAATCCAGGAATGAAGAATACAATTATTTTCCTTTGAAACATTGACTCCTTGCTTATGACCATGGCCATATAAAAGCAAGTAGATACTCAGCAGGAAATTGGCATGATATTTCCTCAAGTACTTAGCAAAATCTGGGAGTGTTCTGTCGCAGATATCATAATAATCATGGACAACGATGTTAATAAAATCATCTATTCTCTTGTTGGACAACTCATCAGTTGATCCAATTCTTTTGGGAGCCATTGAATCTGCACAAAGATCAAACAGTTAACTTTTAAATAAGTATCTTTTATGAAATATTTGTGAGGTAAACAAAACAATTTCTATGGCATTAAGCCGTGCAAGTTTTACTGCGCATGTTTTGTCGTGAAAGTTTTGTCGCGCAAGTCAAAATTCTTACTGAAGAAGCGCAACAAAAAGAAAAGTGATCGACTGAGAAAATCAATAGACATGCGCGATGATAGCTCAAAGGCTTTGGATGCAGGATGGTTTGTGAGATGTGACACCCATATATATAGGCGATCCTGGAACCCTACGCACCGAAACCTGCGCGCCGAAACCTGTGAACCTACAATCTGTGCGCCTATCACCTGCGTGCCACTAAACCCTAGTTTCTCGTTTTCCTCAAAGTCAAATCCTCTTTCCTTTTTCGGATCCAACTCTTAGGGGGGACTTTTTTGACGCTTCTTTACATCACAGAGTCAAACAGATTGAAAAGGGGAATACCTTAAGCACAATGAGAGTAAACCTTTGAATAACATAAAAAATTGACAAAGGCATGTACCAAGAATCCATTTTGATGGCGTCGTGCATGTGTCATGCGTGCCACACACGTCACTTTCCCACCACCTATGGGTTGCGCAATTCACTTACACACCCATTATTTTTTTCCCCAGGTGCCCAGTGGCCTATAAATAGCCCCTGTGTGCTCCCCATTTTGATGATAAATTTTCCAAAACATAGATTCAAGTTCAAGTCACCCAAGTCTTTATCTGACGTCATCCGAACACTTCTAAGGTAATTGTTTACCTATAATGAAATCTCTAAAGAGGAAGAATAAGGACTAATGTGTTGAAACACATCAATACTTGCACGCCTAAGTGTCCAACCCATATGAAAAAAGAACACACTTGTGCTTTGCCTTTCCCTCTCAAGGGATCTTGAGTGACACAATTCTGAAAGCCTCTAGGGATGATACTAAGGGTTTGAGTTCAAGGTTGCCCAATTATTTCCCTATGGATTATTTGTCTCCCAAGGTGACTTATGTCACACAAGTCTACTTGCATGAACAGGACGTGCGCGCTAGAACAATACTTGTGCACCTCCTTCACAGTCACCTCCTTTCCTCAAATCCACCTCTCTTTTTCAAGACATAGCCTTCATAACCCTTTTCAGTGCCATTTATGGCATGATTCCTTTGTTGGATTCCTTATCTGAAAAGAATTATTTGAGAACCTCTCCCAAAACCTCGTGACTTACAAGATTTATGTCACCACAGTTAGAGGTTTCCTATAACCTCATCCTTTATAGATGAGAAGATCTTTTGGTTTGGGACTCCATTTCAAGAGTAAGCTGACCGTGCTATCATGACACGTCAAATTGATTATGTTTTTGAGGATGATATATAGTCTAGGGCAGACCCTAGGTCATCTCTCAAGGAGCGTTGGTAGGTTTAGAGTGTGTGTTCTTAATAAAAGGGACTAAAAGGGGGGTATTTTTGAAAACATTTTAAAGAAAATGAATTGATTTAAAGAGTTTAATAATTGAAAAATAAAAGAGGTGTTTTACAATTATGAGATAAAAGAGATCATTTCAAGTTCACTACACAACTTTGATAGTTCATTGGTCTGAAAATATTGACATGGTTTTGTTAAATTCTTTGGTTGGGGGTTGTCAAGATCTTGATTCCCCTCTTGCATCTTAAAATGTTTCACAAAGCACCAACCCTTGACAAAACAATCGTGTTTTCAAGGTTTTGATCTCAATAACAGAGTTAAGGCTACCTAAAAATATTGAAATCTTATGTATGTGTGATATTAATAGGGTTATTGTCTTGTCCTATCGGAACAAACCAAGATCCCCACTTGAAATCTCAACCCAATCAGTGTTGAGATAAAAAGTGTTTCACTTACATTAAACCACACAAATGCATTCAGAAGAGAATAGCATAGAAATTAATCATAAGTGAAATATTTAACACACAAATTATACAAAACCAGTGGAAGAACAAGTTCTGGAACTCCCTCCCATGTAAGTGTATCTCCCTCGACATGATCGCCCACCATTTAGCTTGCCATCGTGAGGAGGAGGAGGTTCAGGTGAAACTCCTTCTTCATCCTTGATCCCCATATGAGGATAGGGTACTCCAGAACTTCTTGTATGATGATAGTACTCCCTTGGGTATCCAAAATACCATAGATTTTCCTCCTGGCCGAACTTCCAAATGAGGAGCCCAATGTGCCCTTTTATAGGAAATGTGGGAGGTGGTTTTGGGCACAATGATTTACTAAAACCGCTTGTCACATTGTTTTAGCCTACCATACAGTCTTAACACGTTTTTTAGAAAACTAAAAAGTTGTATCCCGACGTCTTGAATATCTTCAATGAATGTTTGGCATAATTTAAACAAGTGTAGCGCGAGATATGAACAGATCACAGCACACAACTTTTGACCTCGAGCAGATTGGGTGTGCTGGACAGATCAGGTCGGTTGGGCCCATTAATGGCCGAATCTCTCTTGGATTATTAAATGAAAGTTGTATCCCAATGGGTTTTTGATATTACTAAAAAATATCAGCCCATATGGATGCACGGTGGAGTATCAGAATGAATTTGAGTCCACTGAACTTCTTGGATCCTGCGCAGTTTGGCCCATTTTTCAAGGACTTCATCATGGGCCCTCCAAATCACCTCCACCTACATTTTAATTTTCAAAACAAGTATCATTTCAATATTTAACAGTTATAAACACAAAATTATTTAATCAAACATGATTCACAATTTGATAATATTTTTATAATTTTTAATACAAAATATGTTTAGCACAGCGGTGTAAGGGTGAAAATGAAACAGTGAATCGTGATACGATCACACCCCCACACCAAACATTTGCACTCCTGGGCAAATTAATATTTCTAAAAATTATGCATGTAGATATTCCCAAATTCATGAAGATTTAACATTCTTCAGAAATTAATTTCTGATAGAATTGTGATCAAAGCACAAATCACACCGAGGAGTTATTCTCAGTGATCATGGAAAAAGTCGTCTCAAAAATTGTATCCAAATGAAATTAGAAGAGACTAATGATACCAATCAAAGAAAATAATTCAAAAGTTAATAATGTCACCAATTCTCCATGTGTGTGTATGACAACAATTTCATGATATTCTTTCCACTTTCTATTAAATAAATATAAGTCATTTTAAAATTAGTCTACTGACTTGATTCTTTCCACTAAACCTACCCTACATCCTTTGCAATCAAATTCCAAGACCCAGTCAATTAAGCATTCCTAGAAGTCAAACCTAAAGCTCCCGACCTAGATATCCCCATATGCTGTACATTTCATCACTCCCCTCAATATTTAGTTTTTTCAAAAGTTTCACTTGGAACAAATCTCACACTCTTATCTCAACCCATGTTTGATGTCATCAAGACACTAATTGTAATAGTTATAACAACATCAAAAGTTGATAAAGGGTGGTTTTTGACCTGCCCAAAATACAACCCCATTTTTTTGATTTTTTAGGGCGTACAACAGTCGGATAATAGGTACACACGCGTAGGTCAATCTGGTATAGTAATGAAATAGATCGGATAAGGAATGAACGTATGTAAAGATCATTTGGAAAGTAGATAAAAATTAACCTAACTTATATTTACCTTCAATAAAGTAAGAAATATTCACACTTCATGGTTGGGTGAAAAAATTTGTGGAGAGATTAAATGACAAAATTTTCCCTTAAACTATTCACAAAAAGGGTACCACTCTTCTCAATTGCATCAAAATGATTCAACCATTCATATCATCGACCAACAACCAATTTTCAAGAGAAATTCACACCATAATGTTGAATTCATGCTGAAATGCACATTTCATTAGAATTTTTTTTAATGTTAAAACAACTTGAAAATGGGAAATTTCTCATGTATTTTCAATAAATTCAATGATAAAACAGTCATCATTTTACATGATAAATTAGGCATAAAAAATTATCATTTTAGCACAGACGTGAGGGGGGAAATAGGGGCATGTGACAATACCATGAAATAAGAGAAAAAGAGAAGAAGAAGGAAAGATAATAAAAAAATTCCTAACTAACCCAGGAATGTACCCATCCCCCCACACCTTGAGAATGCAGTGTCCTCACTCTAATAAAAGAGACTCTGGGAAGGAAGGATAAAACCTAGTGAGTGTTATTCATAGACCGCTTCTTGAACATGGAGTTCCTCCATTGGGGATTCCGAAATGGCTTCATGGAAGTGCTTCAACCGCTGCCCATTGACAGTGAAGGTTTTCTTGGTGTCTTCATTTTGATCCTAGACAACACCAAATGGAGAGACATTAGTAATAATGTAAGGTCCAAACCAACGGGAACGAAGCTTACCAGGGTGCAACATCAGCCTTTCATTTTAGAAGCGGACCTTCTACCCGATGTGGAATTGAAGATGAAGGATGAGATGGTGGTGGGTAGCATTGGTTCGCTCCTTATAAATCCGGGAGTTCTCATATTAATATCTTCTCATTTCCTCCAACTCCTGAATCTGCAACTTCCTTTGAATACCTGCACCAGAAATATTAGAATTTCATTGTTTAATGGCCCAGTAGGCCCGGTGATCTACCTCAATAGAGAGGTGACAACTCTTCCCAAAAACTAGCCGATATGGTGACATGCCAATTAGTGTTTTGAATGTAGTACGATAAGACCATAATGAATCATTGAGTCTAATAATCAAGTATTTTATGTTTGGATGAACTGTTTTCTCAAGAATCTGTTTATCCTCTCTATTTGACACTTCGGCTTGACCATTTGTTTGTGGTTGATAAGAAGAAGACACTCGATGCCCAACCCCATACCTGCACAAAAGTGATTGCATTGTGCGGTTGTAGAAATGAGAACCCTAATCACTGATGATAAACCTAGGTAATCCAAACCTACAGAATAATTGGGTTCTCAAAAATCCCACAACTATCTTGGAATCATCTGTCCTCGTGGCTCGTGCCTCTACCCACTTTGATACATAATCCACTGCCAGAAGAATGTAAAGGTTCCCAAATGAATTGGGGAATGGTCCCATAATGTCAATGCCCCAAACATCAAAAATGTCATGTAAGATCAAGGGTTGTTGGGGCATCTCATTTCTTTTAGAGGCATTCCCCATTCTTTGACAGCGAGGACAAGATTTACAGAATTCATGGGCATCCCTAAACAATGTGGGCCAAAAGAGACCAGAATCTAAGTCCTTGCGAGCAGTCCGTTGGGGACCAAAGTGGCCCCCACAAGCAAGTGTGTAGAAGAACCTAAGGACAGGCTGGAAGTCACTATCGGAAACACAACGCCTAATAACTTGATCACTACATGTGCTCCATAGGTAGGGGTCATCCGAAATATACCATCGGGACTCATGTTTTAGACCGTCGGCCTGGTTTTTGGGGAAATCAGCAGGAATGCAAGACGCTGCCAAATAATTTACAATTTCAGCATACCAAGGAATATCATCTTGCACTCGGTACAATTGGTCATCAGGAAAAAATTCATTTATGGGAATACAGGGGGATGAGTCAATGTCCATGGATGGGAGAATCTTACTGATATGGTCAGCAACCACATTCTCTGCTCCTTTTTTATCCTTAATTTCTAGATCAAATTCCTGATGGAGGAGCATCCAGCGAATGAGATGTGGTTTGGCTTCCGGTTTCTTAAGGAGATACCGGAGGGTTGCATGGTCTGAGAACACAATGACTTTGGACCCTAGAAGGTATGACCAGAATTTATCCAAGGAAAACACAATGGAAAGAAATTATTTTTCAGTTGTGCTATAGTTTCTTTGGGAAGGGTCCAGAGTATGTGAGGCATAAGCTATGACATGTGGAGCTCGGTCGACCCTTTGTGATAAGACTGCCCCAACTGCATAGTTAGAGGCATCACACATGAGCTCAAATGATAAATCCCACAGAGGTGGTTGGATTATCGGGGGTGATGTGAGACTCCATTTTAACATATTGAAAGCTTCCTCACATTTTTTATCAAAAACAAATTCTTTTTCTTTTTGGAGTAATCAGGAGAGGGGAGGGTGCAATTTTACTAAAGTCACGAATGAAACGACGATAAAATACAGCATGACTCAGGAAAGACCACACATCCCGAACATTTTTAGGGAATGGTAGGGAGGAAATGATATCTACTTTTGATTTGTCCACTTGGATACCTTCCCCAGAAATGACATGTCCCAAAACTATTCCTTATCGCACCACGAAATGGCATTTCTCATAATTTAATAACAGATTCTTTTCAATACAGCGACGTAGGACAGAAGCAAGACTACTCAAACATTCATCAAAAGAGGATCCATAAAAAGTAAAATCATCCATAAAAACCTCCATGAAATTCCCCAGGTAATCTGAAAAAATACTAACCATACATCGTTGGAAATTACCTGGAGCATTGCACAGACCAAATGGCATCCTTCTATAAGCAAATGTAATAAAGGGGCAAGTAAAGGTTGTCTTTTCCTGATCCTCAGGGGCAATATGGATCTGAAAGTATCCAGAATACCCATCAAGGAAATAGAAATGGGACTTCCCTGCTAGCCTCTCTAGCATCTGGTCAATGAATGGCAATGGGAAATGGTCCTTCCTAGTGTGTTGGTTTAGTCGGCGATAGTCTATACAGACATGCCAACTATTCTACACACGATTTCGAACAAATTCATTGTTTTCATTTTTAACTATAGTAAGGCCAGTTTTTTTAGGAACTACTTGAACTGGACAGACCCATTGGCTGTCAGAGATAGGGTAAATGATTCCAATAGCCAACAATTTTGTTACTTCTTTTTTAACAACAACAAGTAGGTTTGGGTTCAGTCGACGTTGTGACTGCCTCACTGGTTTAGCCGCATCAATTAATAAAATATGATGTGTACAAATTTATGGGCTAATTCCAGAAATGTCAACAAGTGCCTATCCCAAAGCTTGTTTATAATTCCCCAAAAGACCAAGAAGTCGCAATTCATGCTCAGGAGGGAGTGAACTAGCAATGATGACAGGCAACTTGTTTCTATTCTCAAGATATTAGTATTTTAAATCTTGAGGCAGTTGTTTCAGTTCCAATTCTGGGGGATTTTGGATTGACGGAAGTGTGTGTGAAAGTGAGAAGTCACTGATCTCATCTAACTATTCAATTGTAACATCCTCAAACGAGGAATGAGCTTTTACAATCTTAGCAGTATCATCGATGGTCATGTGATCCTCTGTGTTCAAGAAATCATCAATTAACAAACATGCATGACATTTCTCTAGAACGCTACAACAATCAATGCACAATTCATTACCTAACATTTCAATCAATGAAGAAAACTCAGAAAGGGGATCAGGTGAATGAAAATAAGTTGTTTCAGGGGAAGGGAGAACATCAATTGAATTGACAGAGAGAGAAGAGTGTTCTTCTGAGGGTTACTTCATGGCATCAAGGATATTGAAGTGGATAGTATTACCACCAAACTCCATAGATAATGTACCATTATGGACATTAATTATGGTTTTGGAGGTTTTCATGAAATGTCTCCCCAATATAATTGGGGCATGTCCTTTCATCCTATCATCTTCCATTTTAAGCACGTAAAAATCAGCAGGGAAAATTAAATTTTGCACCCTCACAAGAACATATTCTAACACACCAGAGGGGTGTGATGTACTCCGATTTGTTATCTGCATGACAATACTAGTGGGATTTATTTCACCAACCTACAATGAAGAGTAAATAGAGTGTGGCATCACATTAATAGAAGCACCCAAATCAAGCATAGCGTTGGAACATGAATACTCCCCTATGGTGCACGGAATCAAGAATGTCCCAGGATCATTGAACTTGCTTGGAAGTGATGGCTCTATCAATGCTGAAACATTCCTCCCCAGGATCACCTTCTCATCACCACGAATCCTCCTTCGGTGTGTACACATCTCCTTCAGAAACTTGGCATATCTTGGAATTTTCTTCACAACATCAATCAAAGGAATGTTAACCTGTACTTTCTTGAATGTTTCCCAGATTTCTCTATCAAGTTTGGTTTCTTTTTGTTTTCAAGGTTGTGCAGCCCTTTGAGGAAATGGAAGAGGAATGGTTGGGATAGGTGGCTCATCAACATCCATAGTCTTTCCTTTGGAAGGGCTTCTCTCAGGAAAAAGGTTTTCTTCTCTTGGACCATTTTCAGCAGCTGGGATGATGGTTTCCTTTGGATGGGAGGACTCTAATGGAGAGGTCATTTGGCTTTTGAGTTTTGTCCCACTCCTAAGGGTTATGGAACTAACATTTCCTTTATCCCTAGGGTTTACTACTGGTTGAGATGGTAGTTTAACCGACCCATGAATTTGGATTTCCCCCACCGAGTTGGCATGTTGGCCTAGTTGGGTCTTTAGGTATTGTATGGCTGCTTGGGTGGTTTTTTGGAATTAGATATTATTGGAAGCCATTTGCTTCATCAAATATTCTAGGCTAGGCTTGGTTTTTTGAGGGGGTGGTTGGAATGGCCTTTGGGGTGGTTGAGGATTTTTTGGTGGTGGTGGATGACTACTCTGACCCTGTTGGTTACATTGCTGTTGAGGTTGGTTTGAATACCCCCCTTGCCTATAGGATTGGTTGTCCTTCCACCCTTGGTTCGATGGATAGTATGGTTCTTGCCTAAAAGGTTGGTTAAAGGGGCATCCTGGAAATATTACCTCACAACTCTCAGAAGTTTCTCTCAATTGAGGACATTGGTCAGAATAGTGGGTGTCAGAACAGCAGATTTCACAATGGATTGGAGGAGGAGATTGATATGTCCCTTTGGAGAGAGCAAGTTGTCGTAGAAGGGTACATACCTCTTCAAAAATTGTGTCCACCTTCTTCTCAAACTCAGTACTTTTCACCTTATGGACACCTCGAATGGGAACACTGGACTATGTACCGAATTATTGAGTGTTCTATGCCATGTTCTCAATGAGGGTTCTTGCAACAATTGGGGTTTTATCTACCAATGCACCGCCTGCATCAGCATCAATCATATTTCGATCAATAGGAATCAAAACTTCATAAAAATACTGAATTAAAAGTTGATCACTTATTTAGTGGTGTGGGAAACTTGAACATAACCTTTTAAAGCGTTCCCAATATTCATGTAATGTCTCCCCTAGAGATTGTCGTATACCACATATTTCTTTCCTTATAGTTTCAGTTCGAGTTGTTGGGAAGTATTTTTCATGAAAAAGGCATTTCATGTCTGCCCAGCCCCTAATTGGTGAATTGACATAGTATAACCAATCTTTTGCAGTGTCGTCTAATGAAAATGGAAATGCCCTAAGCTTCACTTGTTCTTCATCCACATTAGCATGTTTTAAGAATGAACACACAGTATGAAATTCGTTTAAGTTCTTATGAGGGTCCTCTCCAGGAAATCCATGAAATCTTGGTAATAAATGGATTAGACCGGATTTTAGTTCAAAATTAGGTGCCTCGCCTTGAATTTGAATTTAATTGGGTTAGAAATAAACATCAGTAGAGGTTAATTCTTTTAATGTTTGATTATTTTCATCCATGCTATTGAAGATTATTTCAGTTCTAATTTGTCTCTATAAGAAGATGGGTTTAGAAGAGTCTCGAGTGGTGTGTCCTCCTTCAAAAGGGGGTCTTGTGCGTCTCGGTGTTGCTGACCTAGGATCCTCTCCGGTTCGGGTTCAAAAGGTGGTAAGTCTCCCGAAGTAGAACACATCATGCACAGAACCTACACAAGATATGGATCAGAACACAAGAATAAATAAAAAGGTAGAAACAAAAACAAACATATATTCACTAAATTTACAACTACTTTATCAAAAACACGCACTAAAAACCAAAGCGCTCCCTGGAAACAGCACTAGAATTTGACCGTGCTATGATTCCACGTCAAATTGATTATGTTTTTTAGGATGATATATAGTCTAGGGAAGACCGTAGGTCATCTCTCAAGGATAGTTGGTAGGTTTAGAGTGTGTGTTCTTAATAAAAGGGACTAAAAGGCGGTATTTTTGAAAACATTTTAAAGAGAATGAATTGATTTAAAGAGTTTAATAATTGAAAAATAAAAGAGGTGTTTTACAATTATGAGATAAAGTAGATCATTTCAATCTCACTACACAACTTGGATAGTTCATTGTTATGAAAATATTGACATGGTTTTTTTCAATTCTTTGGTTGAGGGTTGTCAAGATCTTGATTCCTCTCTTTCCTCTTAAAATGTTGCACAAAGCACCAACCCTTGACAAAACAATCGTGTTGGGAAGGTTTGGATCTCAATAATAGAGTTATGGCTACCAAAACATACTTAAATCTTATGTATGTGTGATATTAATTGGGTTATTGTCTTGTCCTATCAGAACAAACCAAGATCCCCACTTGAAATCTCAACCCAATCGGTGTTCAGATAAAAAGTGTTTCACTAAGTTAAACCACACAAATGCATTCAGAAGAGAAGAGAATAGAGATTAATCATAAGTGAAATATTTAACACACAAATTATACAAAACTAGTGGAAGAAAATGTTCTGAAACTCCCTCCCAAGTAAGTGTAGCTCCCTCGAAATGATCGCCCACCGTTTTTCTTGCCATCGTGAGGATGAGGAGGCTCGGGTGAAACTCCTTCTTCATCCTTGATCCCCCTATGAGGATAGGGGACTCCAGAACTTATTGGATGATGAGAGTACTCCTTTGGGTCTCCAAAATACTAGAGCTTTGCCTCCTGGTGGAACATGAAAATAAAGAGCCCAAGGTGCCCTTTTATAGGAAATGTGGGAGGTGGTTTTGGGCATACAGATTTACTAAAACCTCTTGGCACATTGTTTTTGCCTACCAGACAGTCTTAACACATTTTATGGAAAACTAAAAAGTTGTAGCCCCATGTCTTTAATATATCCACCGAATGTTTGGAATCATTTAAACAAGTGGAGCACATGATATGGACAGATCACAGAACACAACGTTTGACCTCGAGCAGATTGGGTGTGCTGGACAGATCTGGTCATCTGGGCCCCTTAATGGCTGAATCAATCTTGGATTATTAAATGAATTTTGTCTCCAAATGAGTTTTGGATAATCCCACAAAATATCAGCCCATTTGGATGCACGGTGGAGTATCAGAATGAATTTGAGTCCACTAAACTTCTTGGATCCTGCGCAGTTTGGCCCATTTTTCAAGGACTTCATCATGGTCCCTCGAAATCACCTCCACATACATTGTAATTTTCAAAACAAGTATCATTTCCATTTTTAAAACTGATAAACAAAAAATTATTTAATCAAACATGAAGCACAATTTGATAATATTTTTATAATTTTTAATAAAAAATATGTTTAGCACAGCGGTGTAAGGGTGAAAATGAAAAGTGAATCATGGTACGATCATAAGCCCCAGTCTCAAGTTCTCTTAACCTGGACCTCCTTCTCAAGAGTGAGACCCAGTCTCACGTTCTCTTAACCTTGGAATCCCTATCAGAAGTAATCCCTAGTCTCAAGTTCTCTTAACCTGGGCCTCATTCTCAGGAGTAAGCCCCAGTCATAACATTGGGCCTCTTTCTTTGGAGTAAGCCCCAAGTTATATGTCCACTTAACCTCGGCCTCATTCTCATGAGTATTCCCCAGTCATAATTTCCTTTGATTGGGAACCCTCCTCATGAGTAAGCCCTAATATAATTTTCTTTTGATTTTGGATTCTTTATCAGGAAAAAAACCCAATAATATGTCCCTCTTAATTTGGGATTATTTTTCCGGAGTATGTCCCGAGTTAAAATTCCAAATCCACATAAAGTGAAAAAAACCTTTATGGACCCTACTCCTGGGCTTCTTACCTGAAGTAAGTCCTGGTCCTCAACTACTTGGGCAGTCATAAATACGTAATCCCAACATCATTTATCATGACTACATCTTTCATGGAACTATCGTCAAGTTTTCTAATACCTCTTGTTTCTCACACAGATCATTACTCACGTGAGATTAGAGTGTGAAAGTAATCACAACATATATTTTTGGGCCATCAACCATGCATAGACCTCATATTTTGTTACCCGAACTACGTGGACTTTGATCTATACCTTAAAAGTAGAGTACGTAGGAATACCTTATAATGTTCAAGCCCATATTTCAATAATTCTTTGCCGTTCCATATGACATTAAACTATATCATTCTTATCGAACTATGTGGGTTCTGATTCCTTTTTAACAAGGATACGTACATAGCCCATCTGCGGGTATTATCCCAACTCTGATATAATCCCTATTTTTTTGAATGATAATAAACATCAACTATCCCACTGAGTGGCTTTAAAACCAGTATGGTCATCATAATTACCAAGATATTTCTATATAATGTATTGAAGGATACGATTAACTAAGAATATCTAATACATACAGATGATTCTCCATTAATCAAGAACCTCAAATACAAATAAAAGATTCTCTGAATCTCATACATATCATTCATTTATTTCTAAATCTAAAGGTAAAATCATTTTAATACATGGTGGATTAATAAGGCTTCGTGAACATAACATGAATCTATGAGAGAGTCCCAGAGTAGGTATTAATTCCCTCCAAAAGGTGTGATGAGCATGACCCCCAATCCTCTCGACCAATGAAAATTATTAAGCCTCATCGGTCCACAACTAATGAGCACCTACCTTTGGAAAGTAGGTCCAAATGGATATAGAATCATTGGATGTTTCCGGTTCTATGAACAAATCCGTTAGAAACAGATTAGAATGTTTTAACTTTAAACAAACAAGGTCATCTCCATTTCCAGAAGAACCACACCTGTATAGAATCGGGGGACGATTCTCCACGTGGAGAGTGATTTACCTCTCACTGAAATTTATGTTGGATGTATATAAGGAAAGACAATCCATTCCATAAATTGCATCAAATTCCACCCTTGGGAGTATGACGAGGTTCATTGAGAAATTCAATCCAAATATTATGATAGAGGAGGAGTTATATTCTATAGACGAAATGATTTCCCTATTTGTCGTAAACACCAACATTTTGACTTCCCTTCATTGTGGTGGTGCTGGGATTGGTCTACTGATCTTTCTATATTTAAAATAATGGATAGAACTGTGGTCGTCAACCCTACCTTTCTCTTTTTGATTATTGTTCTACTCTATCAAATATATACATTGGGATGAGTATCTTAAACTGTTAAACACATAAATCGGAATCCAAAGACAAAAATAGATGACTTATAAATTACTTTTATTTCCATAATTTATGAATCCATAGGCTTCAATCTATGCCATTCATGATATACTTTCTAACATATATTCTTAGGGGAATTTTTTAATTCCCTTAATAAGGGTTCATACTAAGCTTATGAATTTACAAAATCATATCCCCCAGGAGTTTCGTAACCAAGAGTGGATAAGGGCCCATTTTCATACACCAGTTCCCATTCGATTTTAGCTCAAAGTTGTGTTTTTGGGTTTTACCCCTAGGATACATCTGTGCTAGAGCCGCCTCTACCTGGTCGTATCCAGACATGGATGTATTTTCTAGATAAACCACATACTAAATACTCAACAATACATAGGGATGATTTCATTATACTTATTCTTGTATCTATGTCTTCACTAGGGTTTTCTAATCCTAATCCCAAAAATAACTAAACCTATCCTCTGATACCAACTATAACAATAGTTCTTTTTAATACACACTTAATCCTGATTTATTACACAATATCATCACATGATACAACATAGAAGATAATTAGTTATAGTGTCTGTGGGGCTTAGAAACATTACATAACATCTTAGAACAAAAAACACACTACATATTTATTGGAAACATCCATTATATGACCAATACATTACCTCATACTTAACATTGCATGGGATAAACTGAGGAAATTCATAAGATTAGGGTGAGCTATAAAGACCAGTAAGGGAATAAACATGAAAAAACATGAGGAATAAAATACATGTTATAAAATAGGAATATAAATGGGGAACAATAGAAACATGAACCTAAAGGCATGATAAAACAAAATAATCAAAACATGGAAATGTGGAAACAACACTTAACATGGAATTAACATGATGCAAGGCTCATTACACATGGATAATTAGTAAACCCTCATTTCACATGAAGAAAAATTAAAACCTTGTTGAACTTGAATTAGCATGATTCAACACCCATTTCACATTTCGTATCATTATACTATACTTTACCCAATGCATCAGAGCGCTATCAGGGCGCACCCTTCGTAAACATTTCATTTCATGAATATATATGCCACATGGATCATATAAATTGGAATCAATAAACATAATAAGTTATTACATTATAAAGTAATGTGGATTAAATAAATAAAAGTACCATTCAATAGGTATATGTGACTAAAGTTGAATACCCTTGATGGAGACATGGGTATGGTATTCACTACACAATGATCATGGCTTGGAAAAATGGAGTGCAATTTCGACAGCATAACATCATGACATAAGGATTCATGAAAATAGTTGATGAGATAAAAATGGGTGTCTTATAATATGTAAATGAAATGGACATTATGTGGGTCATATGGATACATGTACCAACAAAAGTTAATGGAATTTAGATGCATAATATAAAATAATTGCTTGGATGTAAAACAGGAGAGAGAAATCCCTCACAGAATTTCGACATGGTAACAGGTGTACATGGGAGGCTTTAATGAGAGAGAAAGGGGTCTCCCATAGTTCAAACATAAAGTGGACAGTATGGTGGATCTGTGAAATCATACCCCAAGATTTTTAATTGAAGACAAACATGCATAACAACTTAAATAAAATAAGTCAAAAATGAGAAAGGAAGAAATCCCTTAAATGGGAGTGTGATCACAAAGGCTTGGGAGAGGGTTGAGAGAGGAATATTGAGAGCTTGGGGAACCTTCGGAAGATTATAGAGAGAGGAAGACGGGGGTTGGTAGAACTCTAGAGGCATTGAGTGAAGAGGAATTGGGAGCCTGGGTGGGTTATTATAGGAAAGAAAAGGGAATTCTTTATTATTTATGTTTGGGACACCTCACATTAAACTAATCAATACCACAAACCAGCCCATGGTTCTTGCCCATGGTTTCTGCCAAAGTGGAGTGGAATAAAATATTTTATAAGGAAAATGGACAAAATTCATAAAATTATAGGCTTGCTTATGTGGAGTTTAGTCACACTCTCAAAGAAAACAATTTAAAAAGAAAAATGTTTTTTTAGGCTTGGAGGGTCCACAAAAGCTTTTTAAATATATCAAACAAATATAAAATCAAATTATTTTAAGTATAAAACATATATTTTCCGAACATAAAGTTTATTGTATTTTTTTACCTCACTATTGGGTCATTACGATGTCATAAAACACATTATATATTTAAACTGTATTTAAATTTTACCCAAACATTCGACGGTCTCAGAAAATTCTGAAAAAATTACCATTGGATAATATCGATTTCCAGATTCCAAAAATAATATTTATTTTATCTAATTTTTTTTATAAATTTGTGATTTCTTACATTTAAAATAAAAACTGACATTTACCGAAAATTCATGGGTTTTGACAAAAACAGTTTTCAAACCTTAATAAAAATTACAATTGCACACATAAAATTATATGATCATTTAAATTTAATAAAAAAATAATTTAATTGTAATATTTTATTAAAATATTATTGAATTAAAAAATCCATTATTTCATCAGAATAAATTTCTTAGTTGAATATTAATTAAAATACTATTTTTTTCTTTACAAAATATTTACAAAGTAACAATAATATAACGAATGAACATTATTTATACAAAAATAATGTACATTGTCATAGTGCAAGGGTCTTGATACATAACCCCTTATAATTCCCACATAAGACCGAAGGGTATGATGTGCGATGGTGACATACTATTGGGGTGGCTCAAATAACATCGATCGGGTGGTAATCTCTATTATCTTACCCTTCACCCATAGTCAGTTCTGCTCAAGCTTAATGTTTTCATGCTCGGCTTGGGATTGGTCAAGAGCTAAGACCAATGACGCCACCTCCTTTTTGATCTTTGAAAAATGGGCTTCATATGGGTATAGTTTACTGGATGAGGCCATTTCATCATTTTTCTAAGTAAACATGATTTGTTAAAGCCATATATTTATACTTATCATGTGATCACTGTTCAATGGCTATATTAACAATGGTCAAAATTCATAACGGTATATTAAAATCCAAAAACATAAAACCAATGATGTTCAAATTTTATATAACCATAATAATACATTTAATTAGATCAAGATGAATTTTCATTAATGAATGCTTGGGCCGTTACAATGAGAGTGACCATCCATGGATCAACACCAGTTTGACCCTTTGTGGACCTGTACTACTGTGACCCTCTATGGATCATTAATAGTGTGGCTGGATCTTGTCCGACCGTAGAGCGACCCATCATAGATCAGTGGAAGAGAGACCCTTTGTGGATTGACAGTAGACAAACCCATCTCGGATCAGTAACAGAGCCACATAACAGCATAAAATGATATATCTTTAGAGTAATCATCTTTATTTATATCCTCTAAGTTGTATACCAAGTGTGATATGTATTTACATTGTGTCATATTATTGAGATCATGATTTTTGGATTTTCTTCATGGAATTCCGAGAGACCTTCAGGGGTCTCAAGGTCCCTATAGAGTATTCTTATACTCACCCCTGCATGGGATTTTCTCACCCCTTATTGTGTCTTTTGAAAATGACATACAACTTGACTGAGACTTGGTATATCTAGGGCTATACGGCAAATGGATATGACTGATTCATGTGGTGAGATGCAATGATTAGTTGTGCCTACCCTTTATGTAGGATCCTTGGGAAATGATATTTTTATCTTGTTCATTCTTTTTTCGGTACTTCTTTTTCAGTTGGGTGTGTATACTAGCCCTTTAACTTTTAGTACATACTCTTACGGTCAGTGGGGAATTTTATTGGGGGTTTTAGTTTCACATTTCTATTGTGTTTTACTTTTGTAAAATGTTCTTTGTTTGTGCATGTACAAGTTTAATGGAAATTCCATCCCTTTTGGTTTTATCCTATCCAGTTCTAGTCAACATCCCCTAGCCTATATAAGGCGGGATTTGAGTAGTCACAACACAAACCATGGGTTACAGATCATGATACATTTTGTAATGACTTAGATCTTCCATGTTATATTTTTAGAAAATTACTGGGAAAATTCTGAGACCAAGCACTAAGACGAAAAGTGATTCCGAGGCATGGTGTTCCTGGAATGGTATTCCAAAATTTAGAATGATTATAAATAAAATGTGTCTGAGGTATTCTTGAAAGAAGTTAAATAACAATAAAATAGTTACATGGATCGAAAATATGTTGGTACCATTGTGGTTAGGATTACATGATTACTGTAAGACCAACTTAACATTAGTCGACGCATGCCTCCAATGAGTAAACCTAAAAATGGCATAACCATAAATAAAATTATTTTATAATATTGTTTCATTTTAAAAATCATTATCATTCATGAATGGTAACTCATATTGAAAATATTAGAATACCTTTGAGTTATTAATGGGGTGTTTTCCTTAGTTAGAGCCTAAAATTGTCCTGCACGGGTCAACTATAGAATGTAGTTTTTGAGACGTGACCACAAAAAAATAATTATGTTAAGATTATTTTCTTTTTAAATCCGATAAACCATAAATGGTAACTCAGATTGAAAATCCCAGAGTACCATTGATCTCATCAGGGTGTGGTTTCCTTAGGCGAGGCCTAACCTTGACCAGAGAGGGTCAAGGGTAAAAGTTAATTTATGGGAATTTTAAAATATAATAAAATAAACATTAGAAATGTTTATATTATTTATCTTTACATTTTGTGGTGATTTAGAAACACTATGATGCCAAGAAAAAGAAGTTGTTTCGTATCATAAAGGAAACATTTTTTCATCACATAACATTGTGAAATGACGATCATGAAACACATTTTATCATCTAATACTTAAAAAGGGATACATGATCATATTGACAACTCTAGAGAAATTACATGTAAGATCTTGAGATGAAACTTCATTGGAGAAGCCTCTCGATGGTGAACAACATGTGGAAATGAACCCCAATGGATCATGGATCACGAATCAGTAGTCAATGACTGATGATTGGGGATCGAAGAATGATGGCGGTGCAACATTGTTCTTCACCAATGACCGATCCTTTCCTTGAGGTAAAGGTTTTTTATTTTTGTGTGGTTACTCTTACCTTGTTCTACATTTCTAAACAATGAACATGGATCAACTCACTAATGAAATGACATGTCGAACTGTTGTTCATGAAGGATTGGAAAATTTCACGTGGGGATTAATGAAAACAAATATATCTTAGAGATTGTTTGAATGATTTACTTTTTATAATGTGAATAATGACGGAATATTAACAAGGTGATCATTCGTTATTTTGGGTGTTCTTATTGACCCCACTATCTCCATGCGTTATTCGCTGCAGGACCACCATGGTTTTGTAAGATTATTTTTGGGAGGATCTGAATGTTGGAAGAAAACCGATTTAATGATGAGACAATTTGGAGCACACAGAATTGTAGGTGATGACCCAAAGATCATGATAGGTCTCCCAAATCATAAAAAGGACCCCTAGAGTGAGTCTGGTGGTCGATGGCAGTATGCAGGTATGCCGCGCTGCAGCAGCGATGAAAGACTATGGTAGTGTCATGGGCGGTGATTTGGGGTTGCCTTTATTCTTCCAGCGGTGGGCCGTAGAGGAAACATTAGGTGAGCTGCGTCACATGGCTATAAGCCATGGTACAGCTAGACCACAGAGTTGACTGACAACATTAGTATTAGGTGTGATGCTGCATCAGCCGTGGGTAGGATGTGAATACCACTACGTCATGAGTGGGGTTGACCAGCCCACTCTAGTGGGCTGGGCTGGCGGAGTTGTCTTGGTTGGTATAGTAGACCGAGTAGGGCCTAGTCTGTCTAGGCCTATTCAGACTCGGCATGGACCCAACTAGCCCTTTTTCACTAAAATGCTCATAAAATCCAAATCATCAGTCTGATTAATAAGAAACATGCGGTATTTGGACCCTCATGATGAGGACTTCCATTTTTATATTATATGTGGGATTTAGTAGACATTGAAATATATGTGATTTCTTGATGAGTAGATTCTCCTAGAATCAATCATGCTACAAGCAGTAATCCTACAACTGGATGTGATGAAAATATAGTAATGAGTTGGTTTACTTAACCCTGTATGATGAAGTGATGAGAGGTTTTAGGTTACCCAGCTGTCCTAAGTGACAAGCGGGTCTAGGAGACCTAGTTGTCCGAAGTGATGAGCAGTTTCTGGTGACCCATCAGGCATATATTACTCTTTGAGGATGAGTGCCTCATCTCTACATGGTGTTCAATGTTAATTATTGATAGTCATGATTTTCATTCATTATATTATACATATATTATCAGACTATAGTTACTCTCTTGAATGTACTTATTAGTCACAATGCTTCAAGTCCTAATTTGACAGTCTTCTTTTTCTATATCTTTGTGGTATACCTTTGTGGTTTTTAATTATAATGAGTATTATTATAATCACTGCCACATAGGATTCACCCAGACATGTTGTGATTTTGTAGAAAATCGATGGTTTGACAAATTCCTTGGTGGACTGGGGCATGGTGGTTCTTAGACTGACCCGAAAGATGAGATGTGATTTTGAAGCTACAAACAACTGTTTTGGTACCTAGCCATCTGGTAGGGTTCTCTACAGAGGTGTTTCCGAGAAATTTAATTTTACATTTATGTTTATGATGGGATTGTATTTTTCCCTGGTTTACCTTCAATTTTCTACTATTGTAACTTGTGTTAGTTTATGTAGTGTTTTAACCTTACGACATATGTGGCTCAGAGTGGTTTGTGTTTTTCTAGGTACTTATGCAAATTCCTCTCATTTGTTTGGGATATGACTACTCGGATCTAGTCACCATCCCATAGATTAGGGGAGGCAGTCATGGGGTAGTCATGGCATGGGCCATAGGGGACTGGTCAATGCAAAGTAGTATTATAGTATGTAGGTTTTACCTTATGAACCTAGAGTCTATGAGTTTGGTTTGGGGAAAAAATGTGATGTGTTTTGAGTTCTTCTTTCAGTAAATGGAATCTAGTGTTGGGGCAGTGACTTCTGTATCCATACACTAGGACCTTGAAATTATATTTTCAACTCAGTACATGAAAACACTAGTTGTAGGAAAAATGATAGTACATGCATGGTTTAAGAATGGGTTGATTTTTCTTTGACCTTGTTGTGTCAGCTCACCATGTATACTCTATTGATTATGGTACATATTATTTTCTTAGAATATGCATGCGTGTAGAAAATCATACCATATTCCACTATGTACTAATTTGGATGATCCATAGGGTGATGATATTTTTACATGAGTTTGTATCAAAGACAACAACTACATGTGTTGAACCAGCTATTCAACCACCTGTGGAGTAGCACCTGGTAATCAGAGTACTAACAGATAAGATGCACAGGATGAGTGAACATCATAATTATTAGTGAAAGAGACCCTTGTGGTTCTGAGGTGATCCAAAGTCACATGAGGCTAAGGAATGCCTTGATTTTGTGACTGAGTTCATTGTCCAGTTTGGGATCAATTAGATCAGATGACTATCCCGACGGTGAGCATTCTACGTGGCTCAATAGTGCGATGGATGTCTTTAGATTACCTGATCAAATGATGATTTTATTCTTATGTGGACAAAGCATGAGAACCATTCATAGATAAGAGAATCTTACTCTAAAAACTAATGGATATTCCATGACATGAGCTTCTACAGCTTCGAAAAGATGACATGATAGTAGATGAGTATACATCGAGTCATACCGACCATTCTAGGTGATCAATAAATATGATACTACCCATGCTTCAGGTCTCGGACCTTTGAGAAATGTTTTTTAGGGACATATTATATTGTTCTATTCCTCTATGCATTCATACATATACTTGGGTTCTAGAGGGGACCTTTGTGGTTGAATTTCCTTCGGCTGAGCAGATAAAACCACTACTTGTCATCTTTGGGTAAGTAGAAGCACCGATATCGAGAGCAAGAAGCTGAAGTCAGTCTCAAGATATTGGATGTGTGAGTCGTTCAGAGATTATGTACCATGATAGGGGATCTATAGCTAATGGATCAGAGTATGAGTCCAGTCAGCCGATAAATAGGTAATGATTTTCAAAAGATAGAAGTGGACATCTCGCTAGATATTTTTCATCCCGTCATGTTAATAGTAAAACGGTGGATGGGACACTAGGGTAGAGACATTGATAGTAATAGATGAATCTCTAGGAAGAAAGGCATGTAACATAAAATGGGATAGAATTATGAGGTGTTATACATTTCCACTTGTTACCACGACTACCCTATTGTGGTCCAAACTAGGCTTAAAGAGCAAGAAGACAAGGGATGGGGTAGCTTCATACGGTCATGATATATGACCTAGGGCTCCAGGAATGGTTTGAGGTATGGTCTTTTTCTATTCTTAGATACCACATTAATAGACAAAGATGCTAATCATTCTTCCTTTTCATGAATATTTTTCAAGACCTAGAGTTTATGGTTTAACCATTTTCATGACCCTTAAATCCAATGATACCTAAGAGAAGAGACATGATAATAACACTTATTCTAATAGTGTGATATGACCCTTGAGGCCTGTTTTTTGGTTGGAACCTCTTGGTTTCAATGTCGAGGCCTTAAAAAATAATTCATGGAATGGATTGGTTATCAATATTCCATTCCCAAGTTGACTATTTAAGGAAAATGGTGTGGTATGTCTGAAATGATGGAATTGGGGTTTCCTTTGTCAGTGAAGATGAATAAAAGGAATAACGAGATAGAATAATGGATATGTGGATGAAACCAATCACACTTCATAGGCTTGAATGACCCTTAGTGTAGTTGTTGAGATGAGTCCTCAGTTTCATGATGTGGTGGTTGAGTACGAGGAAGTCTTCCTAGAAGATGTTGCAGGACTAATAAAATTCCGGTAGTTAGACTTATACATAAAAGTTTACCACAGGATAAAATATATATCTACACTAGAATATTGGATGGATCCTACAATGCTTCCTAAATTGAGGGTTCTGGTAGAGGACTTGAAAAGGATGGGATTCACGAGACCCTATGTTTCACCATGGGAGTCCACAGTATTCTTTTCATGAAGATAGATGAGAGCTTGAGGTTATGTGTGGAAATCCAGATCCTGAATCAAGCGACTGTAAAGAATATATATCTGATACTAAGGATTGATGATCTCTTCGAGCAGATGAATGGAGCGAGAGGTTCTCAACAGTTCAGACCACATGGGATGAACTTTGCCGCCCATCTCCTATTGTTGGTAGCGGTATACATTGTATTGAATATGTGGTGAGACTACCTTATGGTTGAATTATTTACCATCTAATATATCCAATAGAGTCCCATGTATATCTTCTCTCAGAAGGATTTGAACTTTAGATAGAGGCGATGGTTGGAGTTCTTCTAGGACTATGAATTTGAAATATTCTATACTCCTGGTATGGGAAATGTGGTAGCATATACTCACAACAAGATATTCCATTCATAATTACTGAATTAGTAAACCATGAAGTTGGCCTCATTATATTTATCCTTCATGTATAGAGATGATGCATCTTACCTCTATTCAGTGTTTATAACCCTCCACTCATTAAGTGGGTCAATGAGGAATAACTCAATGATACTGATTGTGAGTCTTTAAGAGATATGTATTTCATAGGAAATAACCCTGATATATATTCTAATGGTAGGGAGAATTTGGATCCTTTCAGAAGACACAATGTAGTAGCAGTGGACACCTAGAGTGGTGAGATGCAATAGGATATGCATGTGGGTCTCATGGTAGACACTTGGGATGGCAAAAATTTCTGAAGATGAGATTACATATTGATATAAAAGATAATAGATTGTTTAACCATTTTTGTGGGTTTTCAATACACCATGTTGATCCACTGTTCTTGGAATGGGGTTTCTCTTTTCTTCTTTATGGTGATAGGAGGAGAGTGAGAATGGATGTCTGTAGACTTCATGGAAGGTTTATCACATACATATAGAGGATACAACAACATATGGGTGATTTCTGAAAAAAATCACCATGTCGGTCACTTCACATCTTATCTTGAATAGAGTTCCTTAGAGTGAATGGAATTCCTCTATGTGAAGGAGATAGTTTGACTCCATGGAGTCCCATAAACGATAGTCTCATATCGAGATGCACACTATGAATCATGTTTGTAGACTGTATAGTACGAGGTTTTGGGGAATCATTTGGGCTTCAGCACAGGTTTCCACCAATAGATAGACTACCATAACGAGCATACCATTCCGGTCCTAGAGGACATTCTATATGCATGTATCCTCGATTTTGGCCACATTTGGGAGGATCTCCTACATCTTGTGGAGTTTTTGTACAAAAAAAAGATACCAATCCACTATCAAGTATGGCATCTGTCAAGGCCTTGCATAGAAAACCCTACATGTTTCCACTTTGTCGGATTGACCTCGGAGAATCAGTGCTCATGGGACCAATGTTGGTTCAGGATAATACAACGAAGGTGCAGGTCATCTACAAATTGATGAAGACAATATAAAACCATCTGATTTCCTTTGTGGATAGGCGATGGATACCCTTGGATTTCATGGAGGGATACCATATGTTCCTTCGGTTCTCTCATCAACCTGGGATATAGATATTTGGTCGGGGCGAAAAGTTATCTCTGAGGTTCATTGGAACTTTTCTAATACTACATAGAGAGGAATGGTGGAGAATCTCTTGGATCTACCCCTATAGATAGAGCAGATTCATGACTTCATAGATGTATCCCAACTGAGTACATATGTACACGACCCATAACACGTTATTGACTATGTTGAGATAGGCATTAGTGTTTATTAAACTTTTGAGCTGTTTCTATTGGAGATTGTTTATCGATAGGATAAGAACCTCCATGGGAGATCAATTCCTATAGTGTACATTCTCATGAATTATAGCAATCTCCAAGATAGAATGTGGTAGTGGGAGGCTCAGGTTCCATTCAATACCCTCATCTATTTGGGAATCCCTTAGTTTTTTCTTTCAGGGAATTAAATCCATAATTTCGGAAGAATATAATTACTCAGAAATTCCAATTTTTATTTTTAGAAAATTTCTAGAAAAATTATGAGACCAGGAACTGAGAGAATGTGAAATTTCGATTCCCGGTGTTCATGAAATGGTTTGTGGAAAAATGGTATATTTTTAAAAATCTTACGTGAGAAGGTTTATTGAAAAGTGGAATAACTATTAAATGAGTGCCAAATCAAACAGCCTTGGGCACCATTGCATTTAGGATGGTGGTTTTACCCTAGGTACACATTAAGATTAGTTGGCACTAGCCTCTAGTGAGAAGACCATAAAATGGAATAACAATAAATAAAATATATAAATAAGAAATTTAAATAAAATTATTTAATTTATCAAATCGTTTTAAATAATGAATATTGACTCAGATTGAAAATCTGAGACCACTATTGAGTTGGTAATGGTTTTTGTCCTTATGTGGAGAATAAAATTTTCTGGCCCAAGGCAAGTGTGGAATTTAGTTTTTGGGATGTGATTGTAAAAAAAAATATTTAAATAAGCATTATTTTAATTTCAAAATCATATAACACATAGACAATATGTTAGATTTAAATTCTGAGAGTACCATTGATCTTGTAAGTGCTTGAATTCCATTTGTGGGACAAAATATTGACTAGTACATGTCGAGTGTGAATGTTAATTTATTGACATTTTAAAAGATAATAAAGTAAACATCAGAAAAAGTGAATTTTAGTGAATTTAATGTTTCATAGTGATGCAACAAAACTACGATTCCACGAAAAACAAATGGTATCCTTTCATAAAAGAAATAATTATTCCACACTACAACATAGTGAAATAGAGACGTTTAAATGTGTTTATTATATTAATATCTTGAAAGGGATACAAGATCATATTGAAAATCCTGGAGAAATTCTCAAGAATACCTAGACAAGAATAGGTGTTGGCTAAGTCTCTTGGTGGAGAACGACTTGCAGAAAAAAATAGCGAAGGATCAAAGATCACAAATCATGGATCAAAACCAGAGGAGCAAGGAATAAAATTTTTTTATAGTGTAACTCTATTTTTGACCAATGTCTGATATAGTTCATGAGGTAAGGGGTTTTTAATTCTATATGGTCACTCTTCCCCCCATTCTTCATTTGTAAAAAATGAAATAGAATCATCCCACTCACAATTTGACTAATGGATCACTCATTCAAGATAGATTGAAAAATTTCATGCGGGGATTAAAAAAGGGTATTATATTGTAGTGATCATTCGAATGTATCCCTTTTTCTAATGCGATGAACGAAGGACAAACGAACAAGGCCGATGTTAATTTTTTGGGTTATCTTTTTCGTCCCTCACACTCTCTCTCCATGCGTTCTGCACTGACAGAACCTCGTGGTTTTGTTAGATTACTTTTGGGAGGTTGAGGACGTGGTTAGACCCGAAATCAATGGAAAGAGGGTTTGGATCAAATGGAAGTGTAGATGATAACCAAGTGATCACAATGGTTCTCCAATATTTAAAAATGGACCACTGGAGAGAGTCCAGTGGCCCGTAGAAGAAACTGTCAGCGTGCAGGTGATGGATAGTGGCAGCATGCAGTGGTAGCTGCGTGAAGTAGGAGGTGGGATGTGGTGGTAGAGTAATATAATGGTAGTGCCCCAAATGGATAGAATGGATTCATAGGAGGTGTCCACTGGTGGACCCAGTAGGAGAGCCGCATCACGCAACTAGAGGACATGGTCCAGCTGGACCGCTAGTGGGTTACGGTGCCCACCACATTCTGGGTGGGGCAGACCAGCCCGCTCTGGTGGGACGGGGGAAGCACATTGTATAGGGTCGGGACTAGCTGGTCCAATATTTGTATAGTGGGCCGGTTTGACCTAGCCGATTGTCTTGGATCGTTTGACCTCGGGTCTGGTTGGTCCAACTGGGTCAGACCAGACCAAGACCCATCCGACCCCATTTCACTGATACGATAATAACATCCAATCTATACATCTGATTAATGAGACACTTATGGCATTGGGACCCTCATGAAGAGGAAGTCATTTTGGTATACTGAAAGTGGGTTTTTTTGTAGTTGATATTTGACTGATTGATTGAGGAGAATATTCCCTTGGAATCATTTGAAATATGATAAGGAATCTTGAGAATGGCTACAATGAGAAGGATTTGATGGGAGGGTCTAGGTGACTGATCATGCCTATGTGACGAGAAGGTCTAGATGACCCAGTAGACCTATGTGATGAGATTTTCAAGGTTACCTAGTAGGCCTAATTGATGAGAGGGTTTTGGTAACCCAACATTTTTAAAATAATTCTGAAGGATGAGTGCCTTAGTAGTACATGGTGTTCAGTGTTTAGGAATAATAGTCTAACTTTTCATACATTAGATTATACCTATATGATTTGACTCTAGGGAATATCTTGATTGTACTTCTTAGAGGCTAAAAATAATGTACCTCCTTGGTAGTCTGCTTTGTGCATTGCTTTGTGTTATAACTTTGTAGTTTTGGGTCCTTAATAATAATTTTTTTACTCACCCTTGCACGGGCAACACCCGCACGTGTTGTGTCTTGTGTAGATGATTGATGCATTGATGGAGTCATTGGCGGACTAGGGATATGTGTTTCTTATACTAACCCAACATACTGGATATGTAACTACAGATTCAAACATGTATTTCTGTACCTACCCTTCAAGTAGGTTTTTCTGCAGAAGTTTTCCAGAGACATCTACTTTTACATTTCAATTTCAATTGTTCTTATATTCTGGCATTGTATACCTACAATATTCTACATTCACATGTAATTATTTATTGCTTTGTGTTTTCACATTCCAACATCTATGGATTGGAGTTTTGTTTGTGTGTGCAAGTACTTTGGAAAAATCCTTCTATTAGTTTGGGATATTCCTACTATGTGCAAGTGGATAACCCCTATTATATGGGAGTCATGCTTCGGGTAGTCACATCACATGCCTCGAGGGACATGTCATGACACTTATTACTCGACATGAAACCCTATACTATGTCTCTCATCATATTTGATGGTAAACCAAATTTTTAAATCAAAATGTTAAACTCTAACATCATTTTACTCAATATGAGACCATCATCATGACCAATACATTATAACTCATGTTTGGGTATGATATTACATCACAATCAAAACCTTATCACTTATGGTTGGGTTATACAATCATGTTACCAGTAATTGTTTGTCATAACATTAGGGAAAATCATCCACCATGTAGATTTCCATCCTTAGTCATAATATGATTTTCTGTACACACAAAATACAACAAAAGGGGACACATATTATCCCAAGGGAACTCCTACTCATCATGGGGAGTTATTAGATTACAGAATCACCCCGACTTCTACAATAATCATCACTATCAATATAGACTCACAATCAATAATTTAAAGACTATTTTGATTGTGGATGTGTAACATGATGGACATATAGATATTCTAATCATATAAGGGTATATAATAGCACCACCATACCTCAATTGTTATTTTCTCACTAGTACATATCTATATTGAAGGCCATAAATTTTTCTGTCAACCCATAGCCTCTTTCTGATATTTTTAACAAATTGAGGTTCCTATCCCCTTATATTTATCAAATCATTGTCCAATTTTTACATCCAATGGCCATTTAATGTTACTATCTCTAATACCCCTTAAAATCATATTACATGCTCTTCAAACACTTCCAATAACCCTCACTTGTGACTCTTCTAAATTGTATCATACAATTGATCCTAACACATCACTCAGAGTAATAGCCATCTATAACGCACTACATATAGTTTTGAATCATAATGCCACCTTAAGGAACACACTATGAGTACTATCCACCAAAAATTTTCTTTACCTAAATATACCTGAAATATAAAACCCACCACATTTCCCACATAGAATATGCATATCATTCCCTAAAAACTATCCCATGGATTCCCAACAAGGTTATCCGTGTATCATTCTATAACACGATACTTATCAGTGGGATCTCATCCATATAACTAGAATTTTACATTTTGGAATGAAAATAAAAAAGGAATATCCATCTCATAGAAACATCATTTGATAGATTTGTCTGCATTGTGGAATCAAAATACCATCCTATTTCATTCTATTGGTCATTATGTGAAAATATATCTTTATCCAATCTTATAAGATAATCTCGGAATGAAAACTGAAAGAGATAAAAGAATATGGTTTTGAATGAATTATAGAACCTACTACATCCTCCAAATTGCCGACATCATGATGAATACTATTTAGATACGTCCTTATGTGCCTCATCTAGGCTCATACCATCACCTGATATATAGCCTGAAGAATAAAATATGAATAATTACTCAAAATAATTTACAAAAAAATAATCAATATAATTATTTGAGGCATAATCGTAGTAAATAATCATGAAAAATATATATACATTAGAAAATCCATAAAACATGGTGTGTTTATCCTTTTAGAATCCCCAATATCTTATCCAAATGAAATACATATTAGTTACAAATGATTCAACAATTTTATTTTATAATCATCTCTAATCCCTATCCAATGAAAAAAAAATTGTAGTAAAAAAGTTATAATATCAATGGGAAGGATAAAAAGATAATACCAGGAATATACCGTGAAACTAGAAAAAATCTCTTAAAAACCCCATTCTAAGTGGGATGTATCTAAGAAGATATATAGGGAAAAGTAATCCATATTGACCCTTCCCAAATTCATATCATCCAAAAATAAAGATGGGATTGACCATAAAAGACAGTTCATCCCCATTATAAAATATAGTGATGTTGGTTGGTTGTGGCAAGGCCAGGTCGATCATTTTACAACGATCCTTTTCCTTTCTAGGACATGATGTGGTCTGAATGGGAAGTGGTGCTACCAACAAATGGAATATGAGTTATTGAATTTTTAACCACATTTATATAGTGAACCATATGGGACATGATGTGATGATCCATTTTTTACTAATTCCCAATCCCATAATTGGCAAGCTTCATCTCCTATTGAATTGTATCATTTTGATTTTTTCTACGTATTCCCTCATGATAGGCCATCAGACATTGACCCATGTGCCATTTCATGTTTGATCCGTCATCTATGAAAATCATAAAGTCATATATAATTGTTTCCTAAAAAATCTCCTGAAAACATCTAAATGATGTGAATTCCACAACCACTACTTATTAGTCTCACACTCAATGCTTTTAACAACCTCACTATTTCACAAGAAAAATGATGGACCACATGTAGTAAAAATCCGCTACGGTGGTCCTCCACAACTAGTATAATGTTCAACCATCCTCAAAAAATAGTTATAGGGCGTTTATCTATGTATAAATAAAAATTTCATTTATGTTCCAACAATTTAAATCACATTTCATATCTTGATTCTAGCTATGTTTCCTGTTATAGAACGGGAAATTTTACATCACTATGAATTCAAAAAATAAATAAAGAACAATATAAATAAAAAATCTACATCATAAAACGTACCATCATCTAGAATAAACAATGGTCCTCCAACATATATTCCTAATCATAATTGGGAAATAATCGACTACTAACCCATTATAGTGTGTCACATTGTGTGAATAAGATTTAGAAATGAAATTAAATAATCAATGTAATGATATTTATCAATGTTTTAGTTACTCAAAATCAACTATACAAAATTATATATGGTATTTAAACACGACCATCCATACCAAGTCATTGAATCATTTATAATGGAGTAATTATTTGAACATAGTTTCCCTGTACTATAACAGTCACCATAAAAAATGATGATTCTGGTACATAGTTCTCACCATTATAGTAATCACCGTATAAGAATATTTTTATTGTTGTCTATGGATATGATTAATGTGGTTTCCACATGACCCCACCAAATAAATAAAAAAGTACTCATACCTACTCCAGTTAAAGAATCTTGAAAAGACTCAATAAAACCTATTGGTGTTCTATTAAATCCCCAAATTATGAGGCCTTATCTCTCGGATGCATCAACAAATTATCCACCTACCATTCTCACTACATACCCAAACCTTCTCATATAACGGTTGTATCTTAAAGATCACTGAGGTACTCCCTTCTATTTGAATACCATTTTATGCCCAATATGTTGTATTGGAATTTTTATATGAAATTGATTTTCCACAATGATGTTTTTGGATAATATTTAGTAGTGGTGAGATTATAAAATTGTGGGAAAGAATGTTATTTTTTTATTAATGTATTATTTAAAGTGGTTCTTTGTGTTTCAAGAGTTATGAAATTTTTTGACATTCTAGATGTAATTCTAAAATTAAAATTAGTTATATAATTGTTCTATATATAATAGATATCAGAAAAAAATATTCATGTCATATTGGATAATGAGAAAGCAAGGACCTGACATTTACTAAGATAAATATTCATGTGGAGTTGGAGATTCTCAATACAGGAAACACTATACCATAGTTAGTGAGAATTTTGTAGGTGTAGAAAAATGATGGTTTATATATGTACTAAACATTGTTAGTAATGAGAATGAAATTCCTAAATTTAGAAATAGGAAATGAACCACTATTTTGTTGTCCCCATGGTGGAATTACAAACGACCAGATAAAATAGGCCAAAGGAGACCATTGTGGTGGTCATGGTTTATGTGAAGAAATCCATTAATGGAATATAGTTCAAAATTTTCAATAGTGGATGATATAAACTATTGAGTAATGAGTAGTTCTCTAGAAAAATCCTTATAAAATATCAGGATTTATGTTATGGTAATGGTGGTGATCCATGGTTGTCATGGTGGTCATGTGATGTTACATGCAAGGAATACCAACATCATGTGACCACACTATATTTCATTACATGTGGAGGCTAAAATAGCCATAGAGTTTTCACCATTACATGTTTATCCACATGTCAATAGATGACATGTATAATTTGGGGGAATTTATTTTGAAGATACATGGATGTGTCTTGAAATATTCCAAAATCATATTTCTTGGTTTTTGGCCCCTAATACAGGATTATGTAATGGTTTTTTATCGTTAAAAATCTTTATTAAATGTATATTTATATCACATTAAAATGACGATAAAATTATGATCAGGATGTAGTTATGGTGGACTATATTAATTGAAATTATTGAAGAAAATTGTGAGATGTTATGGTTGATTTGATTGTCCCACAATAATGTTGATAGATGTATAATTGAGTTGTAACATGATATCCAATTTTAAGATGGGAATTAATTGAGGTAGAATGTATGTGAGATGTACGATCACAAAAAATATCTAAACTAAAAAATGGATAATATGATTTCTTGGTCCATGTATAAAAGTAAGAATAATTACTTGGAAACCATTTTTTTCCTAGCCAAGAAAAATGTGAAATAGAATCGTGTAAAAAATGCATGAAGGGGTACTAGAATTGTGATAAGACTCATGAAAATTAAACAAGAAGACGAGTTAAAAGTACTTCTATGAAAAAGTAAATAGAGGATATCAATAATTTATCCATATAAATGGAAATGATGTAGAACATGAAAGTGATGTTATTGAACTTACCAACAATTATAGTAACAATATGAAGATCCTAATATAGAGTAGTGAAAAATATAGAGTTGGATGGAAATGTTCTAACATTAACCATGCTCCAATGTGAGGGAAATGTGCCTTTGGTGACATTTTGTCGACCAAAAACATTTTAGGGATGTGATATAAATAAATTAGTGACCAATACAAAAAAAAATCCATAATTAATTATAGATAGTATATTTTAGTATATTTATTACTATTATAGAATATTTATTAGAGTATCTTAGTTGGGCTAAAACTATAAAATTATACGCTTCTTGTTTTCTTTCCACATAAATACCAAAATTGCTTCATGAAATAATAAGATAACATGGTAATAATAGAAATTAAAGACAATAGGTAACTATATCAAGTTGTTGAAATAAATTTAAAGTGGTACCCATAATGATAAGAGTTAATGATTCAAATAATGAATTTTGATGTTATATGTAATTTTTAAGAGTCGATTTATCATACATAGATAGATTTACCACTCACATATGATTATATATCACATGAACCACTAGTAGGACCTAAAATGCTTTATCATAGTAAAGATTATCTTATTATATATTTTTCATTAAGATGATTCAATTAGTTTTTCATTTCATAGTGTCATCCTACTCTTATAATCTCAATATTCATGAAAAAGTGTAAGAAAATAAAAGAGAAATCATAAAAAATTGTAGATAATCCATTATTTAAAAATTATATTAAATGAGATAGATCATTTGAATAAAACATATATCTTTTAAATGGAAGGTGTGAATGTTCTTCTTAATAAGATTATTTTATCATTTAATGATGTTTTGTATACTTTATTACCAATTTATATTAGGACTACTCATTATCGGTATATTCCACGGTGAGAAAAAATGTATTTTTCCCATATAGGATTGATTGTACAAGTGGATAAAGGAATAAAATATATTAAATACATAGGAAAACACAACATAAGAAATATAGATCCATGGGATAGAAAATTAAGTGGGAAAATTCAGATGCATAAACAAAAGGCTTTTTGAGGATATAACTGACCTCAATGATAAGAATTATTTTTAGGTTTATGTAGTGATGATGGTATCCAAAGATTATGGACATACTAAAAGAGAACAAAAATACATTATAAATATGAAAGAAAAGAAACATGAAATGCGATTGAGGATAATAAAATAATTCAACAGGAAAATGTAATCATTAAAGATGCTATTACATAGATGAATTCAAAAAGAAAAGTGGAAGTGATATAATGATAAAAACCCCACATTCATTTTAACCTGATAATTATATTTTCAATAAATGGAAGGGGAATATTGATTCACTTCATGAGTTAAGGATTGTGATGATTCAATACCATGAAACAAAGGTTCTCTCATCCATTAATTAAATGTATAAATATACAGTCATGAAGGTTTCTATGAAAAGGTTAAATTATATTAATGATGAAAATACTCAAAAAAGAAAACCCACTAGAGGTAAAATAAATCAATTGGAGGTGTCAAGGAATGAGTATAAACATTTTATATTTTTTCTCAATTTCATATAAAGTTATACAATTTTCATATTGATTCTTGAGAATATAATGAATGATATGAATCTGGTTGAGATTATGAAATGATGAGTCACCAAGAAAAATTAAAGATGTTTGGGTCTTACACAATAAAATTGTTTATTTCAACCAATTCCCCTATATAAATTATACTGTGATATATGATGGAATAAAATATATAATCCATTAGGAATATGAAGAATAATATATCCATATGAGGAATAATGTAATGGGGTGGGTTGGCTGAAATATCCACAAATAAACTAGCACAAAAAACGTTTTAAAAATTACAACATTAACAATTCCCCATTAAATTAATTAAGGAATATCTAGATGTTAGGAAATGAAGAAAATAAAAATTTACTTAATGTTGAAACGGATTCCCTAGTAGTGGTTCTAAATAATAATTATCAAGGAATAATTTTGAGATGAATGTAATATACATCAAAGTGCTTAGAAAACAGTGTTACTAGGTCCTAATATAATCAAAATTTTCTAGTTTTAAAATAATAAATTTCAATGTGTTCACTAATTAGTTATAAAACTAAAAAAATGGCATGGAGGATATATTAATGAAGAAAAATTTTCATGTAGGGCCCATACCCAGCAAGAAAAAATCCCCAGTCAATAAAAATATATTTTTAATGTAATGAATAATTAGGAATAGGTGGGTTTGAATTATGTGATTTTATTCCTCTCCCTAATTAAAATTTGGGACAATGAAAGTTGGAAAAAGGGTTGGTCCAGTATAGCATACCCCATTACCCTATATAATTAAAATCAATGTACTCGAATCACCATTTTATTTTTGATTTATAAATATTTTTTATGTTATTTATAATATTGGGGGAGATATAATCAATGGATTTATTATTCCAATGGAGAAAATACAATTTTAGATAAATATATTATATTATATTGCTACATATTTCAGTTGATTTAACAAAATTTAAGAAAATATATTGCTAAAAAGAGTAGCATAAAATGTAATTCACATTTTTATTATTATCTATTAATGTTTTTTTGAATATGATTTTTTTCCTTATATCCAAATTCTACTAAAACTTTATAGTCATTCCCCCAATCGTTATACCTAAATTGAACGTTATTAATTACTATCTAGAGATAATGACTTGAGGTATATGTGATGAACATTAAAATGTATTAATAACAATCAGAAGAGTTTATCCATGTGATGACTTAAAAGAAATGTATTATAAGTGTTATTAGTTGTTTTTGTTTTTTTAAAATTGGTATGAACTTCATCGACATGTGGTATGATCCTCACTATATTGTGAAATAGTGTATACTTGTAATTTTTTTGGGAATTAGATAGAGATAAAATGTTTTATTGAGATGTGAAAGATAAAACACCTCTTTGAGGTTTGACTTATGTACATGTGTGTAATATACAACCCTTTTTCTGAATACAAAGAACTATTTTTTTTCTTAAGATGATCATAGAGTCAGTGGTAGTTCAATGATTTTTTGACATCCTAAAAGGCTAAGTGGTAGTTTCACTTAATGGTTTTTTTGATTAACATTCCTACTGTGATGATTTTATTATTGGTGTTTATTATCACACATCTTGTGGAGAATTGATTAATGGATAAAATTGAATGATCCATATTCAAGAAGGAATCATGTTTTAATGGCACACGATGTGGGAGAGAAAATATAAATAAAATTGAATTTTAGTTTCTCAAATTCATTTAATTAAAAAAGGGGAAGGATAATTTTAATCAAAGGTAGTTTTTTCACATCCTTTGATGAAAATCCCAAGGGGGATATTATTGTAACCCCATTATGTTAAATTGTATTTTTTGAAAATGGATCATTTTTTGACAATGGATATTTTAAAAAAATATTCATGGATGAGAAATTTTGAATTTGTTAAGAAGAAATTTTTTTCCATAAAAGATTGATTGATGGAGTTTCTTGATGATAAAGTATTTTTCACTAATTGAAGGTTTTTTAGATTAAATGAAAAGTAAATAATAATTATATAAAAAAGTACATGTTCAAGAGAAGGGCAAATTAATGATTGATTACATATTTTATAAGGATAATGGATGTCCATTTGATAACATATATACCATTATCAAGAAGATTTGATGATTTCCAACTTTGGAAACCCCAAATTAATATTAGTGGTAATGTTGAAGGTGTAGAAAACATAGGTGTATGCATGATAATAACACATGGGTATTTATAAGGTAATAAAAACCATTGAAAATAAAATTTTTACCTTTCTTTGGTATTCCCCATGGTTTAATTATAGAAAACTTATGAAAGAAGGCATAAGGATACCATAGTGTTTTCCATAGTTCATGTGATGAAAATTCCATGATGACTATTTGTTCAATGAGAAAACATGGGTTGGTAAATAGAGAAGGGAATGTTGTAGTTTTTCTAGAGGAACAAATTTTAACTTGGATAAGTCAATTATTTGAATGGTGGAACACAATGGTGGTTGTGGAAAGTGGGTGTAGATCCAAAAAATGTAATCCAATAAGCTACTACGCCATAATTTATAGAGTAGTGGGAAAAATGATCACTCATTTTTAAAAATGACACTGATTTGGGTGAATCTAACGGTGAAATATATAATTTGGGATAAATCATTATAATGATTCCTAGATGGATTTTTAATGAATCCTTAATCAAGTGTCTTAGTTTTCAACAATGATTCCTACCCGATGAGATAGTGTAAAATTAAGATGAATGTCTGAAGTAAATGGAAAATTATTTCATGTTGTAAATTTGATAAAAAATTGAATAGAAATATGTTATGGAGGGCTATAATTATTGAAATAATTTTGGAAAATCATGGGTATTAATGGGTGATTTTAATGGGACATAAAGATGTTTAAATGTCTCTAATTTAGTTGGAACATGACCACCCTTATTATAATATGCTAACATATGATAGAAGTGATGATGTTGATGCCAGAAGATGAGTTCATAGTCATTCTAAAACCACTCATGATGTATAGCAGAAGGGAACCACATGCCTATATACTGTGTGGATATCATACACAAGAGTAATGTGAAATAATGAAACAATATGGCAGTTATATAACAATTTAATTGAACCATTATGAGTGGACTGAGCCTTTAGTGACAATGATTTTGAACAACGAAATTATTGGCTAGTGATAGCATGAATGGAATGAACTAGACCAACCCCCCATTATTTAGTCTTTATAGTTGAATTTTTTTAAACACATCCTCACAAAACCCTCTTTACTCTAACCCAATAAGGGTGAACCATGTAAAATCACTATTCCCAAATGACAATATGCATGCACACTAAATATGTGTAAAAACTCACGATATATATCTGGTAATAATGGATAGTCATGTGAATAGTACTTCGATCATGTTATTCAATAGAGTTAAAATTGTGACCCTTATGGTTTATAGTTTATGATCTGAATAAGTAATTGAGATACTAAATATAATGAGATTAAATTGGTTTATACTTGCGTACCCTGATCCACCCCAAACCACCACATGTTATATATCTCAGAACACATAGAATTATATAAAAAGCATCCTTATCCTTACAATATTGATTCATGAACACAATATCAAAAGTGTATGTTATATCAATTACCACACTCAATGAATGTATGTTGTTATCCCACCTATAAAATTGTTTCAAAACTTTTTAACAATCTCTACCCGTTCTCAAGTGACATTGAAAATAAATCTCTATATCTTGAAAATTTCAGCACAATGACAATCATTTGAAATTATATAGAATGGTACACTCCCAAAACATATATATTACCATAAATTTAACCATAAAAACAATGTGTGATGGGATCCAAATTATACACATGTCACTTCTCCTAATCCATACGCACACATATTGAAATCCCCTATCAAATAATGGGCATAGATCATCTCCACCATGTTATATTAATACATCCATGGTTTCAAAATACATTGTAGATTTATACACTCAAAACCTCAATGAAACTTTTTTACCTTAATGATCACATTTGTTCAATTATTCCAATAGTATTATTCCCACTCATTCCTATTCACTAATCTAGAATCCCACCAAACACTATACATAAAAATCACACACATTCCATCACACATCAATGATTACCATTAAAGTAAATTTGAACATTCACTCCCCACATCCAAATGTTGATTTAAATTGTTGATATTCCTACCATAGGTTCTTTTACACAGTCAAACTCAATATCAATATCACCAAATTGGTGTATAATACAATACTAATTGATTTTATTTCACAATATGTACTATATAAACTTACATGTTTATCTAACCTAGACCCAAATTCCTAGACACTAAATCATTATTATCACACAGGACAATATTATCAAGTGAAATGAAATCCTTAATGGTTAATTGTCAAAAAATATCAATGATTTAATATATTATAGTGGAAGCTATCAATCATCTGTTATTCAATATTATTCATGAACAAGGAGATCCTACTGAAACATTATCCTTCCTATATCCAATAATACAAGAAAACATCCATGAGGTTATGTATCAAACTGATAAGACCCTATAAATCAAATATTAGATATGAGTAGTACTCTAATATCATAACATATTATGATCCAAAGGAATTATTACTTCAATTTTAAAAAAAATCATAGGTTCTCTGTATCCTAAAGAGATTGTGTGTCCATTGTTGTATAACATGAAGATCATTTTACTCATCAAATGGGATTAAACCATGAAAATTAATGCATTTATCAATTCATAAAGGGTTACTATAATCACTTTAACCCTGGGAATATATATACATCACTAGCGAACATGTCTAAATTTGTACTGCCTATATTATCATCAAACAATATATACCACCACATACTTTAGAGGATTTATATGAGTAAATTATATAGGAAAACAACATATTGGGTTTTTTGATACATTAAACTACAAAAAAACATTATTAAGAAAATAACACACATAAAAATGTGTTTCATGTGATTCTTACAAGTCAAATATAATTAATTGAAACAATCCCCTTTTTAAAAGGCCATGATTCAATCCAGTAAAATAAAAATCATGGGAAATATAACAAAATGAATTATCATTACAACTATTATAGAGAAAAACAACATCAATATCATAAACATAGTTTGTATGACGTCCCATCAGAGATGTTATGCATGATTTACCAATATAATCTCTATCATTGGATTTGAAACATCATTATTCCATTCCAACCATATCCCTTAACGTAAGATAATAATTTCTCAACCCATCATAATCATCAACCAATATAATTACACATTCATGAATTATCTTAAAAGGGGATGAAATTGAGTTACTATTTATATTGGATAACTGTGAAATATTTCATTTAATGAAACAATTAATTACACCTATAATGATATAGATATGTTATCTTCCCTAATATTTATTTTTTAAATAATTGAATTGTTTTAGGTATGATATATTATATACCACTTATATAAGAAATGATTGTGAACTATTGGAGGTAAATATAGTTTTTAAATTCCTAGGTATGTGATAGTTGATCAGTGACCTGGTTTGAGGTACTGCATGGTCTCAAGTGTTCCACCTCATTCTCTAGAGGCTATTTAATTGATATTGAGGAATAAACCAAATATTTGTGATATTATAACATTAAGGATGAGTTTAAAAAATTATAACTGATAAATATCAGCCAAAAAATCATTAAATTACATGTAATAAAATAATTGTTTTCATGATATAACAAATGACCCCTGTCGAAGTATAAAGTCACACAACAAATCTAATGAAAAACTGGGTGGATCATAAATAAAAAATAAAAAATGACATAAAAATACCAAATAGTTCTATAACGTTCCTAATCCTCACCAAATACCGACCTATATTAACTAATCCATTACATTAACCAGGTAAATTTATAATCCCTTTTGAAATTAAAAAACCAGAAAAAAGGTTCGTTTGTTAACCATTGTTATTGTGCATTGTTTAAGAGATAATTCAATGTGGGGTCACAAAATGTTACCATAATACAATAAATTGGGTAAATAATATAAATAGAATTTAATAACCTGAATGTTAGATTTTGATTCAATATATTGGCTACCCGGACACCCATCTATTCATAAATTGACTAATGCCAGACTCTACCTCATTTCACTACAACACACAGACACACATGGGAATCTCATTTACAAACTGTTGAACTAAAACACTTGAAAATTTGTACTTTATTAATTTTAATAATATAATAATATATATACATACAACTAAATTAAATAAATACTGACTCAGTTTATGTTGTCACCATTTATTATACTCCCAAAAATGTTGTAGGTAGGGTGCTACATCCAATTCATGGTCATCATATGTCACTCAAGGTGGTCCAAACAACACCTTTCAGGTCAGGGTGTGTTCAAAATACCAAATATGACCACTATGTAACAATACAATGTGTGTCTCGACATCCTTATCTCAACCACTATATTATCAATAACGGTAGGATAACATAACATATATCACATAAAATCATAATGTGTAAAAAAATATCACTCATTGAGTCACATGCAAACATAGTCTCACTCATGTTGTGGTCTTCATCCTATAAAATCTATTATCTTACATGGTAGGGTCTAATATCCTATCATAATCACAACCTTATCAATAAATATTGGGTTCTTGAAACACCCTATATATCATGGTGAGGATATGACTCAATATAATTCTTTAACTATGATTATATCCAACACAAATCACATTGTGATGGCCAATAACAGAATATAATAATATATAGGGAAAAAATATCTCCAAGTTCATGAGGTTATTATATGGTACTAATTTCATGGGACTTATCAAAAACACATGATGAATCAATTTAAATTTATCATTAAATTCATTTCTACTAATTTCTAATTGCATCAAACACTCATGTTTTAAAAAATTCATTGAATTTTTCAAGTCATCCATCTTGGAAAACACTAGGTCCCTCATACCCTATTTTTATGTTCTCATTAATATCAATACACACCACATAACCCATGATTTCCACATACATTATATTACATATACTTCCCTATCCTCTCATCATAGGTCATACCATCATTCAATTAACACATCAGATCCCAATCTCTTAAACTAATGACCCAAACAATATTATCTTCATAATGACCATAGAATACTAATTCCATCACATATATGAAATTTACATGACCCTAACTCATTTGTAACATCCTATATCTATTATGTTACATTTTATTACGTAAATAAAAGTAAAAACCCACGTTAATGCGCCATATCTATTATTGAGGGATACATCCTACTAAAAAACTATCTCACAAGTCAAATCCATAGTCAAGAAGTTTTCCTTCAGAACATGTTAGTTATAGTAACATATTACATATCCACAGTAGTTTTAATATTAATATTTTTTATCAACTATCCTAAATAAAACCATTTATGCTATCAATGTCTCATATCACATCTGGTGGGCTACCTAAGGTATATTGTAAAAAAATACAAACCCATTGGGGAATTTTCAATGAGAATATTTATCTATAAAAAAATCAGTGAATAACCTAATACACTCAAAGGTGTCTTGATATCACACTCTTCCATTCATTATGTTTTTTTTGAATCATTCCATTTATGTATTCATATAAGAATGTTCATGAATACTCACTTGCCCAATTTTTTTTTTTAAGATTTTATATTGAAGGGACTAATGACTCCAACCATAGATTTACTAACCTCATGATAATCATAATTTCTTTATTGACGATCATAAACTATTATTTTTATATCATACCATCACTGGAGATATTACATCTATAAAAAATATTCAAATAAAAACTTTTTAAATTTAATTCAAATATAGATTATAATTAAAATAACTCTGTATGAAAATTTATTTCACTAAGACTACATGAACCATTTTTGTTTAAATGATTTAGTGGAATTTTCATAGAACCCAAAAAATGAAGACAATTAAAATTTAATAAATGGATGGAATAATTGATCGAATGATATGAAAAAAAAATATTGATTTCAATACTGGGAAAGAATATGCTTTCCTAAAAACAACTCCATATATACTGGGATTGAATGTTAGGAACAGAGGGGTTTGGGTTGGTTAAAATGGGTAACCCTGTGTGCCTCTTCAGCTAAAACAAATATGGGGAATTGAAATTGAATCATAAGTCTACCCATAATATGAAAATAAGTGGAATATCAGCAAACATAGAACTATTGTTATCATGCTTGTACTTTTATCTTCCTAGATATGTCATGATAAAACCACTAATAGTCCATAATTTACAACCCTCATATAGATGATCCACTTATATGCCAATAATTATAGTGAAATAACACACAATTAACAAGTTCTAATGAAAAATATTCATTTTGTGACTTAATGATTTCATGTATTGCCTCATTCTCATGGTTTGGTGCCATTACGCTATCCTCCTAGGTATCCATTTTAGAAGTCTATCACACTATGACCTAAAGGATATGTAATGAATTATACATGAATAATTAAAATCTATATGGGATAAAAAAATTCCCTGGTTAAATGAATTTAAAAAAACACATTTCCCTAAATATCTCAACCATTGTACAACCATAACCCACACAATGGACGTCATGGTGGGACCCTCGCCCTTCAAAACAAGATAGGCTAACTTCTATAGAGGTCAATGAAATGGGTAACCCAAAACCTTCCAATATATTCATCCATACACCCAAAACACTTTTTCAACCTCGATACAAATTTTAATTCCTGTCTATGAGATATTACAACAATAAAATTCATAATATGATACAATATAACTGAATAATATCTAATTCCATTGAAAATTCATATTCCATATCAATCCAAAACACATGAAAATGTGGGTAGTTATAATTATATATTTTATTAATACATAATTTTTCACTAAATCATATCAAATCATGGTATAGATATCATTACAAAAAAATTTAGAATTGTGGAATAAAATATTCATCTACTTTCTATATGAAAAAATTATTTCTATCGCAACTGTTATCATGAATCATTTAAACATCATATATAAAAAAATAACCAGAAAACTGATTAAATGTAATTTTTAGCGTGTTATTTTCTATAAATTCTTTTTTAATGAATTTCTCAATTTCATTGAATCAATTTTATTCTAGATCATTTATTTCATTATATATATCCAAACCAATGTTGATTTTATTGAGAATTCACATAATTATTTGAATTTATCTTCATAAAGTTATTGGGTGATACTAAATGACATTAAATAATTGGTTTGTTAATTGTTAAATCAGAATTATATATTTTCATTGAAAAAAATTAAGAGAAAATTTATTATAACTGACTAAAATACAAGTTGGTGAAATAGTGTTGATAAATTATTGAGAATTTATAAATTTTCCCATGTCATATATATGAAATAAATTTAGTGAATGAGTTTTAGTCTTTGTTTACATAATAATAATATGTTAGTATGCATGTAATTATAAATATGAAAGTAAAAACACAGGGAAGAAAATAATATTTTGAAGTGTGCCACAATGATGTTTGACTAAAACATAAAATAAAAGGGTAGGCATTACATATCCAAAGAACTTCTATTTTGTTTTCAATATGATATTTTGGAAATTGTATTACCATGTACCCATTCCCTTAGGAACAACATTGTTTACCTAATTCACCAAGACAACAATTTTATGTCCCATCATTGAAAAAAACTCCATAAATAAATATAGGTTTTGGGAAACGTCTTCTTCAGTAGTAACCAATAAAAATTATATGCCACAATGTTACACAATAATTTCTATTATTGTTCATGTCTATGCAACAGTTTTAGTGGTTTCCTCAAATATATTCAAGTTTAATGGTATAATAATATTATAATGTAATATACTCAATAAATTTTTATGTTGTATGGAATCAACTTCTCCATATCATACAATGTAGATTAATCATATTCTTGAATACATAAATATTATTCATTATAAGGAATTTTTATCAAATAAATCAAGCTACACTCCATATATGAATCTATCAATATATCTTTATCTTTATCACTCTACACCCTTATAAATGCATAAGGGATATATTTAAAAAAATTTGTATCAAATTTTCATTAAAATTAAATATATTCAATATTATTTCTAGGTTGGTTCTCTCTCATATGTTCCTATTTCCCCCCTCTTTATCCTTATAATTTTATGAACCTACAAAATATCATGGATAATATTATTTATATGTTAGATAATTAAGAAACATATACATTGGAAGAATGAAATTTTAAAAATTAATCTAGTCAAATAGATCCTCTAAAACATTATTCTAAATTTTACTTAGTTAATAATTTCCCAACTACATAGAATTATACTCTTTATAAAGCATCAAAAAATAAATATGAATTACTTACAAGATGGAATTCTAGAAATAATGGTTATAACATTTCATTGAAATACATTTTGTATGATATTAGTGAATTACTACTGTTTTACTGATATCGAGGTTATTAAATGGAAACTGATAACCTATCACAACATCAATTCATGATATCCTTTCCAGAGACTCCAAATTTCTTATTATATACCTTAAAATTCTTCATAATGATGTTAAAATCACATAATGGTTTCCCCTAGAGTATTGAACTCATTATATTCACATTACACCTAAAAGAACCATTCTATTAGGATGATTCTTTCATTATCATCTCAGAGTCACTATTATCATTATATGTTCTAGTGAAATGATTTATATTCCATTTATCCCCCACCGATTATTTCTATATTTATATAACATAATATAAATAACATCTTAAATTTGACAAATCTTATCATTTTCTATTCATATCATAAAAGCAGATATGTAATCTTACCCTTCCCCACAATTTCCCATCTTCATTAATCTTGGGTAGAACCACAAATATTTTAATCATCAATATGTGTCACCTTTATTTCTATACAATTATCACGACGTTTAACCTCAATATCCCTAATTTATAGATTTCTCACCCCATTAAATTTATCCAATTGTTAAACAATTATGTATCACATTGGTTTTCAACCCCTTATAATTATTTATTAGGTTCATTATACAAAATCTTGCAATATTTTTCATAGAATCTTACATTCCCTAGTGTTTAATCATTTTTTCTTTTTCAATTTTACAATAATGGGTGATAATAACATATAAGTTGAGTAATCCTTTAATCATATAACATCTTTTCCATTTTTTTCTAAAAATCATCCAAACATAGAATAATTAGCTTCTTATTAAATAATAAAATTAAATATTCATCCCAAAGGTTCACGTATCATCTGAAAATATTATTAAGGGAAAAACCCTTCTTAATATCCAATGTATTTAATAATTATCAATGTAATATTATTATACATATAATTCATCAATAAATAATATCCAAATATTGGTAGGTTTTATACATTCAAAAAATCAACATGATTACAAAAAAAACATTAAAAACCTCTTCATGTCACCTTGTAATAACATAAAATCATTTTTATCTTCTACATGAATAATTCTAAATACCATGATGTGAATAAATAATCCATAGAGTATTTCAATGGTATTATAGAACCTCTAAAATTTTAGTTATTCTTTAAACATCATCACAAAAAAATATAAAAATAATATGTCTATATATTATATTCACTTTGGTAAATCATCTATGAAATTAATTGTAATAATTATTGAACTATATTTTATTCAGGTTATACATGTAGAAAAAATTTAATAAAATAAATACAATCCATTGATATCTTTTTATTTATATTGATAGAAAAAACATTCCATATTTTTTATATTCTACTTGTATACATAAAAAAATCATACATCAAGTACAAGCATCCAAATCATCTTAATCAAGATTTGAAAAATGATAATTCTCGATGAAATATTATTATTAAAACAACACAAACATTTTTTTTAACATTTTCTTATTTATTAGATCACTAAATTTATCATGTTTCTGAAATTTTCAATAAAAATAATGAAGGAATCTCACATTCATGTTGAAAAATGTATCTTTGGTCTTTATTTTTGGATTTTCAACAAATAATGTTAGACCTTTATTTGAAAAATTCAACATTCCTCACTTCAATAATAAGAGGATCAATATACTACTTCTATGTTATATTCATTAATACATGAGGACGTCATATAACTTGAAAAAAAACCTAATCAAATTAAAATGGGTGAAACTATTTCCATGGTAATAAATTCATGATATATAACAATATATGTTTAAATAATATGGATTCCTAATGATTAAATATTTATCAAGGTAACATAATGATTAGATGTTGATTGATGAAAAAATATATGATTATATTAATAGTCCATAAACAATGAAGGTTTTAATGTATGTATTCCATTGATTTACTAATTTGATAGAATGGTTTGTATGTTATATTAAAAAATTTGGGATTTATATTTATAATATATTTCAATATTATATAAAAGTTATTAAATATATCACATACTACATGTGTAATAGAAAAGTTATTGGAAGTTATTTTTTAGGTATCATATACAAGTATTCAATTTAATAATATTGGATAAAATTAATGTTTCATATATGATATTGGAATTGATAAATAATAAAATAGTTGAGCAGCAATGTTATGGTATTATGGTGTATTAGATTTATGATTCTAACATCTTGGCCCAATATCCACAAATCGATGCTCGAATTGAACTAATACACAACGTCAAGAGCTCATCCCCTTATGCCAGAGGTTGTAGACTAGTAGTGAGGGACTAATATCACTCATTGGGATACAATAACATATTTTTTAGAGTAAAACATATAATGAAAAATAAATAAACATTATATCTATATTTAACCATAGAAATAATTATGAAAATATCATAAGATAAACAAATTTGGAAAAACAATATTAAAATGGAATAATAATTCATCTATTCAAACGTATGTGCGAAGTGTGAAAACATCACCGAAAGGTAAATACAAGGAAAAATACTAAGAGGGTCTCAAAGAACATCTACTTCAATCATATATGCTGAATCCTAACTTATCCAACTAACACAGGTCTATTTCCCTCATCATGTCTTCAAATGATAAAATCTATTTGGTTATCGAATGGGATGCCTGAGTACGGTGTGAGTAAAACCAAGAAGGCCACCACCAACGACCTCTAAAATAATATTTAGTAATATAAAAATGAATGTAGTTTTATAAAGATTAAATCATAATGTATAAATAATTTTTTTTTCACATTATCAAATATTTTTTATTTTTCCACATAACCCCCTGGTTCCCATGCACACCTGTATCTTAATAACTACATCATCCCCAAAAAAGTATGAATTATTCCCAATAAATATTCGATCTCAAAATTAAATTTTTACCATTCATTAATTAATTCATTAATTCTCATTATATATATTTTCTCGGACCTCCCAAGTAAATTCATTTGAAAAAATCGGGCATTTGAGGTGTTCTGGGAGGTCAATGTGACATATTCCTAACAACTTGAAAAAATAGAATTATGAATAGTGTCTCCAGTTCTACTAATAATTTCATTAGTGAGATATATTTGAACATCTTCATTGCTGAGACAAAAGTGAACAATGACATTGTTGAGACATATGTGAACAGTGACATCAGTGAGAAATATGTGAATAGTGTCACCAGGGATATAGCTCGGAAGAATTCCATCAATAAGACATATGAGAATAACATCATTGGTGAGATATATGTGTATAGTGTCATTGGCGATTCGTGTTAGTGAGTCGCCTATCAGTAGTTAATTTTTAGTAGGTTGTCTGTCGGTAGGTCATCTATTTGTAAGTCATCTATCGTGACGTGATCTGTTTGTATGTCATCTATAAGTTGGTACTCTATCAGTTGGTCCTCAATCGGTAGATCATTTATCCATAGGTAATCTCTCGGTAGGTCATCTATCAGTATTCCACCTATTGGTAGGTCCTCTATCAGTAGTTCATCTGTCCTATGTCATCTGTCGGTATGTGATGCAGTGCTTCCAGATCGGTTGGTGAATATTGTTTGCACCATCCTACAATTTCAACCCTTTGAGATTATAATTAATGTAAAATGCATTAAAATCCTTTTATTAAGGTATTTAAGTCATATTCAAAGACCATAATTCTTATCTTGATATTCCTATGTCTCAGGGAGATAATACTTGGTCAAACTACATAGTCATGACCAGAAATGCCTTAAATGGAAAATCTAAACCGTATCTAAACCACAACTCCATTTAAATTTTCAAAAGTTCCATGATACATTCCTCCTTGTTCTTTATTTTCCTTTATCATGATGTGAGGTTCCGAAAAACATTTTTCATGAGGGTGTTTTTGTGATTTTTTTATCCTTGGATTGTTTATTATTGGAGTTTTCCCTTCTACATGTGCACCACCTATCTTAGTGCTATTAAGAAGTGTCGATTCGCCTTCAATATAATGTATGTTATACCTCAGTTCTTCAAGGTTAATCAATATATTTTATCTTAATTTCTTTCCAAGTTATGGAATTTTATATTTGGGTTTCTAATGGATCTTTATTGGGTGTTGGTGGGCATGGTGGTGTCATTCCGTCCTTAAGTGGGTTCGTTCAACGTAAGAGAAGACATCATAGTCCATTGTGTTGGTACTTCTCATTCAAAGAATGTCAAAAAAAATTAATGTAGGAGTTTAATGGATTCTCTATCCTCACACTTGACGTAATAGATTTAGCATGTTTTAGGCCCTAGATCATAGTGAAATTGACATAATAAATACATATACTAGATTATAGAATTGGTATCAAATGCATATTGATGTTATTTACTCTTCATTTTCTAGATAGTGTGATATCTATGCTTTTATTTTTTAGAATTCCATTCTTAATAGAAAATGGTAAAGGCAGTGAAGATAATATTAATTATAAATTAATTTGCTAATCATAAAGAGGCATGTTTAATGAATCATGTTGTTGTTGTTGTGCTTGGTGATAAATCATGCTAATATAGTTATGCATGTATAATTAAATCAGTTAATTCAATATGGGATAAAGGACTTTCTGTGAAATAAAGAAAATCCTTGAATGTTTCTGAGTTAGCCTCTTTATTTTAATAGTCAAACGTTGTATTCTTTGGATTCTTAATGATCATTATGTGTGATGGTTGAGCCCAATATCAATGTTGTTTGTTTACTACTTCTTTTGCTATGGTATGATCCTAGTATGGCTGATCCAAGAGGGATATTATTGTATTTGGGGGTTGGGAGTCCTAATGGTGGTGGCAGTAGTTGATTCTTAGAGTGGCCAGATGCATCGGTTTATTCATGTGGGTGTTAGGGAGGACATATGAGATAATAAAAAGGGTTTAATTATATCAATAAATTATTGAATAAATGATGTTAACCCATGGGGTTATATCTTGGTGGAATGAAATTCCTAGATAATTATATAAAGATCCATTGAATCGGGTTGGCTGTTCTAAAAGGGCATGGATCTTAGTAAGAATGGTAATGAGATTTATTGTGGTAAAGGATAATGGTTAATTAATATTGAAATAATTTATTATCATAAAGTAAATCTAATAAAAATGGATAACTTTACATTATATTTCTCTTTAAGGGATTCTGTTTTACTTGATACCTAGGCATAAAAGTGGTAGTTGCGAGTCTGGGAGATGCAAGATGTAGTTGATTATAAGAGTATGTTACACCCATAGTGTAGTGGTGAGCTATTATATATTTTGTACATTTGTTTTTCTATATTCTACTCCACACTTTCCGGTATGGAAACTAATACCCCTGTGATTCTGACCCTTTGGGGGAGGAGGTGTTTTCACATACATCCTAGTGGGATGATGGATGGTTGACTACCCCATTTGGCCCCACTCTCCTCTCATGGTAGTTAGTAGTGCTAGTATTCATGGTTGTTAGATTTACATGTATAACATTTTAGAGGGTTGTAATGTATTGTGGTTATTTTACATAAATATATTATATATATTGTTTCGTATACAGTACTATAGGTATAACCTATTTAGTCTATGATAAATCAAGTATCTTCACTCGGTGAATGGGAAATATTGTCTTGATTTATAATACCCATAATTTGATACATGTTATGTGGGCTGTGACGGCTCCTATATACTACCTTCTTACATTTGGTTATTTAGATGTTGTGGTGGTGGGTTTCATGAGGTGAATGTTATGGTGGTTTTCCCAGGTGTCTTCAGGCTAGCCTTTTTGGAGAGACATACTCTGGAAGTGCAGCATTGGTGAAAATTTTAAAAAAGTGGGGAATTTGTAGTGGGGTGCCCTTGATGTTTTTTATTTATATTATATACTCTTGTATTTGATATATGGTGAGTGTAGCCATAGAGAGGCTAGGAACATTGTATAACTATTTTGGAGACAATATTTTTTCCATTGTTATTCCTTGTGAATTAGAATTCATTTTTCACATTTGAACGAGAGGAAATGGATGAGATCCTACTTTGTAAACTATTATAATAAACATATATTATATAAACTATTTTTCAGTTAGTTTGACATTGTTGGAGATCAGGTTGGTTACTACTAGATTGGGTTATTTCAGGAGTGGTTTGGGCTTCGTGGTTGCTACCATTTTACTTTCCCTTGATTCATGAAGTTTTCACTTTCATATGTAGTGGTTCTAACATGACATTAAATATTGGTACTTTGTATTTATTTTATATTGTATTTTGAACATGGTTTTTTTGGTGTATGTCTTATCTCACTCTATCACATCTCTTCTCTTAGAACGAAATTCCTCATATCTATGTGTTTATTATACCCTCAATGCTAATTTCCATCCTAGGGAGTATTGGAGGAATGACTCAAGTGTCACTATCTACCTTCTCTCATTTTTACCAAGAACGGTTAAAATTGTAAGGGAGAATGTTGTGAAAGTGTCGTATCAGAGGTCTGTTGGATGGATAGGATGATGATTGGAGTACGGTAGAACTGAGGTTTCATGGGTTAGAAGGGAAACATGGTGATCTATGTTTAGAAAGAACTATAATCATGGGAGATGAGAAGAGACAGGGATATTTAGTTCCCCATATGATCTGATACACCGAACCTTAGTTTTACTATTGCTACTAAATGAGGTAATACATGTTTCAAGATAGAAACCTTGGAATTGATCATAGAGCAAAATTCTTTGTTAAAGTGTTTGAATTGGTAGTCCTTGGGATATGTTAACCCAAAATTAATAAAATATAAAAATGATTAATTAATGTTTAGTTATCCATATTCCATGTTTATGTGTTCAAACTATTTTTTCATTTGAATTTATGGAACCAAGTCGACATCTAGGTCAGATTTGTACATAAGATTTTCCATAGGTTGTGCCATCCGATCACCGTAAAGAAGACGCTGAAGGTGATGAAACATAGAGGAGGAAACACTAAGAGTTTTTTCACCCGTGTCAGTTGAAGTTGGAGGGATCCATTTAAGATGTTATCATCATTTAATGGTTAGAGGATGTTAAGATATCTTTCAGTTTGATATCTTCTCGGATGTAGGATTGGGAGTCGTTGGTTTTGAGTATACATCATGGGGTAGTGAGGTAGAGGTGGTTCTTATTCCATGATGATCGTGAGGAGTTGATAGGTTTATGGGAGGAGTCCCGAGACTAGTTTATAGTCGAGTTTCCCTCTTCAAACGTGAAGGAAGCCAGTCACCAGGATGTACATATCCTTTTACAGGGGATCTCCAATGTTTGAGTTTTTATAATCTATCTCACTAACCTATTGCGATATTCTATGGACATATTTTTAGATGAGGAGGTAAGAGTGAGGCATTTTTATGAGGATTTCCATCCAGAAATCCATTCCCAAGTCACCCCTTTTATGTTGAAGGCATATCTTGAGGTTCTAGAAAGGGAATAGGTCATCGAGAGGATGTTATCTAGAACCATATCATCATGAGATTGGAGTCATCATGAATCCTCATGAAGTAGGACTACGGTTTGGGGTTACTGATTTTCTTGGAAGAAGAGTTTACATTAGTTCGGGTCTAGGTCCCAACCCACTTTATCTCATTTCACTGGGGGAAGTAGATATATGACATATTCAAAGAGATCATGCACTTTTTTATGGAGGGAGAGGTCATTAGTAGTAATAATTTCAGACCTTTTAGAGTAGTTAGTGTGCGCTAGGTGTCCCACATCAAGTTCCTCTATTTAGGATTTTTCAGATGAGGTATCAGTAGGGGGTTACACTAGATTTTATTAGTTGAGAGAAAATGGGTAAGGTATAAGACAACCTTGTGAACCACCTCTTCCTCTGTGATAATATCGTGGTGGTGGAGGTGTTCATCTTCAGGGTTAGGAAATTCATGGAGGAGGGTGTGGTCAGCATCAGGCATTAGCATCACCAGTGCCATGAGAGCCTTATATCATTCTAGGTAACTTTTTCTAGTTTACTACTTTGGTGTTTATATTATTTAGTTCATTATAGATAAAATCCTTCATATCACCTAACCTTTTACATGCCTTTGGACTTGAGTTCGGGAGGCCTCCAATTCCCATGGCATTGAATATGAATGTTGGAGGATGAGTTTACATGATTGAAGTATGTAGAGACTATAAGATAGTGATGGGTATGCCTAATATTGAATATAATTCTTAGTTGTATGAATACATCCTTGTGATTTCATCCTCATCATGGACTGGTTGTATTTGATTCAAGATATCACATATTTCTACTAGAGGTTGGTGGTGTTCTTCGTTGATGATAGAGGTTCATTAGTGTCTATTGGTGAGTGAGACCCCCAGTGAGGTCATAGGCATGTTCATTACTTATCATTTTTATGGCTGAGTAGATGTTATTATTGTCATCGGATCATTAGTTTTATTTTTATAGGGTCTTAGAAGAGTACCCTGATGTCTTTCGAGAAGAAGTTGTTGCATTAATAACTTGATGGGAGATCATGTTTGGGAACAATATACAACCATGCATGTCTCTTATCTCAATGAATCTTTGTAGGATTTCATTTCTTGAGTTATGGGGGATGCATATACTACTTGATGTATTGATAATGTGGGGTTTCATTGGACCAAAAATTTCACTATAGTGTGAACCCTTTTTTGTGAAGAATGCTGATGACAATTTGTCGTTGTGTGGTGATTATCATCAATTGAGTCGAGTGAAAATGAAGAACCACAATCTTCTTCCACATATTGATGATATATTAGATCACATGAAGGGTGAAAGATGGTTATCGAAGATCGCTTTTCATTCCATAAATCAGCACATGCTTGTGAAGGATGAGGGTATACTAAAGATATCTTTCTATTGTCATCATGGGAATTACTAGTTTGTTGTTATGTAGTTTGGTATGATGAGCACTCTCTATTTTTTCCTAGTGGCGATGAACGCAGTGTTTCATGAGTTCCTAGATATGTTCACGGTGATCTTCATCGACAAAAACCATGGGTACTCATCATCTTAGGAGAACCATGTTGGGCATCTGGATGTCGCTTTGAGAGTTCTTTTTGATTGAAACTATTTGGGAAGTTGATGAAGTGTTATATTTGGGCACAATAATTACTTTTCATAGGGAATGATATATCTCAGCAGGGTGTAGCTATTTATCTATTGATGATAGAAGTATTTTGTCCATCCGAATCCCACAAGGATGAGGTAGAGGTGTAAAGTTTCAATGGACTTGCATGCTATTACTGGAGGCTCGTTGCCGATTTCACCTAGGTTGTAACTCATGTTACAACATTGCAAAAAATTGATATGTCATTCCTTTATTTTGATACAATTAAGGGAAAATTCATGTATCTAAAAATGATGTTGTTCAGTGATATAATTCCTTGTCTGCAAGAATAATGAGTTCAGATAGGATTTTCTTGTGATAATTCATGTCTCGAGTTATTATATGTTCTAATGTTTAAAAGATGTGTCTTTTCTTATGGGACTCATTAGTAATTTCCCTATGAGAATATTTACACCACCACCGATCTTCAGTTGGAAGTAGTTCTATTTACCTAATGTTTTAGAGATATTACCTCAACAGAAAGCGATTTTTGGACATCACAGATCATAAAAGACTGATATATTTTTTCTCTTAGTGTGACATGAAATTGTTACAGAATCAATGAATGGAATTATTACCAGATTACTAAATCAAAATCTCATATAAATCTAGTAAGGGGAATGGTGTAGATGATGCGCTGAGCTGGAACCTGTGTAGTAATGTAGTGTGTGAATCAGATGATTCATGGATAGTAATGAATGAACATTCAATATTACATATCGATGTGGGATATTTTAGGGGTGACAGATTTTCATTTTCAGATGATAGTCTTGTCATCCTTGGTGTAGCAGGTGGAGGAATCCCAGTTGGGGGGTCTTATAGTGGGGGCTGGTAGAGAATGGGAAGTTTGTGGCGAGGCCCCTGATGGCTAGTTTGAGGATGAACAACACCATGTGTTGTTTAGGGGGAGGATTTTTGTTCCTTTAGAAATTATTGAGATTGTTCTATGAGATTTCCATAGTTCTCCGTTAAAAGTACATCCTGTAGTGACAACGATTTATCAAAATTTGGGAAGTCAGTTTTGGTGGCCTAGGATGAGGCATGCAGTTGCAGAGTTTGTGTCTCTATGTTTGGTGTTCCAGAATATTAATGTTGAGCACCATGTTCCTAGTGGGTATCTTGAGCTGTTAGATGTTATTAATTGGAAGTGGGAGTAAATAAATATGAAATGTTTTGTCATTTTACCTCTACCATAGAGATGCTATGATTCAATATGGGCAGTTTTGGATGGTTTGATGAAATCATTACAAATCATAGAAATCAAGGAGTCAAGCACAATCGAGTTTTTGCCGAGGAAAAATCAATAGGAGGTGGTGAGACTCTCTAAGGCCTCTAAGATTATAGTTTTAGATTGAGATAATCATTTTAAATCCAGGGTGTGGAGAGGTATGAAAAATGATTTTTGTTCTCATCTATTCCTTAACACTTATTTTCATATGTACACGGATGGTCAGACAAAGCTGACCATCTAGAATCTTGAATGCATGTTCCACTCTTGTGCCCTGGATTGTTGATGTTCATGGATGAGTCACTTAACCTTTGTATAGTTACCATCCAATATAATTTTCCACTCATACATTGGTATGTTTCCATTTATAGACATGTATGGATGAGCATACCATATGATTTTTCCATGAAATGGGTCAAAGAGTCAGCAATTCTTAGGCCGAAACTAGTATAGAATGCGACAAAGTTGTTTCAAGTGATTCTTGAGCGGATGAAGGAAATGAATGGTCATCAAAAATATTATGCCGATCATAGGAGGGGACTATTGGTGTTCGAAATAGGGGATCTTGTGTTTCTGAAGGTGAATCCCAATTATTGGATGTGGAGGTTTTGTCAGGGGTGTAAGCTTCTTCATCGGGTTTTTGGGCCCATTGATGTGTTGGATCATGTTGGATCCATGATGTATCATGTAGTGCTTCCCCCACTGATGATCCAAATATAATATTTTTACCAAGTGTCCCAGCTCTTTCATTATTTTGACTTTTACTCTCACTAAATCGGTCGAGGCTATATCGATGTTGACGATTATGAGACCTTCGAGGAGTGCCCTATAGATACCCAGGACAATAGAGAGAGGGTGTTTTGTGGATGTTCTTATCCCATGGTTTGTTTCTTCTTTTAGCATGGTGGTGTAGAGGATAGTAGTTGGAAACATGAAGGGTAGATACACGCTCAGTACCCTATGTTTCTTCGGTATTATCTCGTTTCTTGTAATGATGTTTTTTGGGGTTTTCGGAATTTCTATTTTTCAGATGTCATTCTTTTGTTGATTATTGTGAGTTACGTCAGTCAGTAGTGTTGGTGACTCGCATTTGTGAGCAAATTATCGGTAGGTCATCTGTCAGTAGGTCATCCATATTTTGGACATCTTTCGGTAGGTTATATTTTGTTATTTCCGCTATCAGTTAGTCCTCTATCGGTAAATCTTCTGTTAGTAGTTTATTTTTCTGGAGGTCATCTATCATTAGTTCATATGTTTATAGCTCCAATATTTCTAGGTCATCTTTCGATAGGTTATCTTCCAGTAGGTGCTATAGGGTTTCCAGATCAGTTGATGAATAATGTTCCCAAAATTCTACATTTTCATCTATTTGACGTTATCTTTCACGGAAAATGCTTTGAAATATCATTACGATTATATTAATATTACTAATTGTACGGGTACCATTACTCAATCAAACAACGTAGTCTCGACCAAATCCTCCATTAATTGAAATTCTAAACCGTATCTTAACCGCTAATCCATTTTCATTTTTGAAAAATAAAATATACATTCCGCCTTATTCTTTATTCTCCATTATCTGGGTGTGAGGATCCCCAAACTTTTGACCATTTGGATTTTTGTGATTGTATTATCCTTTGATCATTTCTCCTTTTTTTTCCTACTGCATGTGAACCCCCTCTCTTGGTGCGACCAGGAAGTGTCGATCCATCTTTGATATAAGGTATGTTATTCCTCTTTCCTCTGGGTTCCTTGATATGTTTCCACTTATACTTATTTTCAGGTTATGACATTAGATCTCCATAATTCTAATAGAACATTTTTGGGTGTTGGATGGCTTGTTTGTGTTGTGGTGTCCACAAGTGGATGTAGTGATTGAAGGTGAGGTGATTTTGATTTGTTGTATTGGTCGTGGCCATGCAAAGAATGTCAGAATCCTTTTGAGGTAGGGGATTCAAGGCTTATCTATTATTTTATGTGTTTGCATAGAGATAACATGTTTTAGACACTAGGTCGCAATTAAATTTGAAATAATAAATACATGAACTGGACTAAATAACTAATATCAATTTCATAGAGATGTTATTCCGTCTTGATTTTTTAGATCATTTGATATCAGTTATTTTCTTCCATATTATGTCTTTCTTGATAGAAATTTTTATATAATTTAATTCCAGGAATTATTATAAATTTATTTCCCAAAGATCAATAGGTTGTTTTTAATGAATCTAGTTACTATTTTTTTTCTTGGTGATTAATAAAAATGATGTAGTTTTGCATGTATAATTGAATTGATTAATTCAAGTTACCCACTAGATTTTATTTCCAAAGAACCTTATGATTTGGATCTCTGAGTGATCATTGTGTGTGAAGGATGAATTCATTTATTTGGAAGAGGATCCCAATTTCTATATGGTTTGTTTCCTTATTCATATTCTGTGGTGTGAGGTTGGGATTGATGAGGCTGGAGGGCTTTCGTGGTATGTTTGGTGTAGGATGGTCCAGTGGTGGTGGCGTCAGTTTATTCCTAGGGTAGCGAGATGCATGTGTTTATTGTAGGTGGGTGTCATGGAGGACACTATGGATTATAGAAAAGTGATAATTCTATTAAAAAATTATTGAATACATGATTTAATCCCATGGTATTGGAGATTGGTAAAATGCATTGTCGAGGTCATATTTACGAGAAGATGTGGACTTGATATGATTATGTCTGGAGCACATGGATCATGGATACAATGGTAATGGGATGTAATGTTGTAAATGATAATGGTTAATTATTCATTAAATAATTTATTAATATATTGAGAAACTGATAAAAATGGATAAATTAACATAATATAGCTATTTAAATTTTTGTGTTCTTGTAGGATACCTAATCATAGCAACAACATTATGGAGTCTCGGAGACATTAGCTACAGCAGAGTCTAAGACATTTTTATTCTCATACTGTGGTTGTGATCTATATTATATTATATTGTTATTTCTATATATGATACTCCACCATGTCAGACATAGAAACTGAAACCCTAGGATTCGGATCGCTGGGGGTATTTTCCATAACATCCTGATGTGATGATGGATGGTTGACTATCCCCTTTTCCCCTACTATCATCTCATGGTAGTCAATTGTGCTGGTTTGAATTATAGATAGTTTTCCACATATATTTGTGTAGAAAGATGTAATTGATTTTGGTTATTTAACACACAAATATACTTGATATAGATTCTCATGTGCAACTATAGGTATAATGTGTATAGGTTGTGATGGTTTAAGGATCCATACTCTGTGTATGGGATATAGTGGTATGAGGTATAATACTGTAAATTTAATACATGTTATGAAGGATATTGTGGATCCCAGAAATTACCTAATTTCTTTTGTTTTTGGTTATTTGGTGGGGGTGTGTAGCACGAGGTGAAGGTTTTGATGTTTTCCCTAGATGTATTCGACCTAGCCTTTTTGGAGAGATATGCACAAGATGTGCGACATTTGGGAAAAGTAGAAAACTTGTTAGGAAGTGGTATCTAGGTACCATTTCTTTTCATTATTATATTATATAAAATTGTATGTGATACATGGTGAGAGTATCCAGGGTGAAGCTAGGAACATATTATACTTGTTTAGGTGAGATGTTTGTTTCACATGTTGTTCACTGCACTTTAGCATTATTTATTTTACTTTTAAGGAGAGGCTCTAAGTATGATGTTACTGAGTATATTATTATATTCAGTTAATGATATATAAAATGTTTTCTGTTCAGTTAGATAATTTTAGAAATAAGTCTTTTTACAACTATCATGGGGTTTTTCAGGAGGTACTTTGGCTTCGTGGTCACTTTTTCTTAAAATTTCTTTTTGTACATGATGTATTTCCTTTGTGTTGTAGTAGTTCATGAATGAAATTATATACGTGTACTTTGGATTTATTTAATGTTGTTTTCTGAACATGAATTGGATGGTTTCTATCTTATCACTCTCTTTCACTGGTGTTCTCTTAGAGGGTAATTCCTCACATTCATGGGTTTACTATAGCCTTTGTGCTAGTCATCAACCTGGGGCCCACTGGAGGTGGGACTCAGATGTCACTATCTCTCTTATCCCATTTACGTCCCAGGAGGGGTACACTTTGAGGGGAGGGGTTCATTACATGTTACCATTCAAATGTCACACAATGAAATGACCATGTTCCCATTCATTATTTCATATCTAAATTCTCATGTTACCTTTCACACATAACACAAATAAATAAAAAAATTTACATTTGTTATTTCACAACTAATTGACCATGTTACCAACCATAACATCCCAATCAAAGGACCATGTTACAATAAATAAACTCATAATAAATTAAAAAATTAAATATCCACATCAATTCCATTATTGATTAAAAATTAGTAAATCATACGTATAACATTAATTAATTCTTAAATTAATTAATCATCTAAATATCACAACTGATTCAGCAATTAGTCATAACACAATTTCCCTTTATTAACCCCTTATTAATTAATCACTTAAATGTATTTAATTAACTTATCAGTTAATTAATCACTAACCCATAATTAAATCAAATGTAAATTTTCACAATTCCCAATGTCAATATCACCTAATTAATTCATCAATAAATAATCTCAAATGAACTATCTCAATATCTCATAACTAATTAATAAATTTATTATTCAATTCACAAATATTAATACCAGATAATTAATTCAACAATTAAATAATCATGATCAATAATTATAATATGTCAATTTCACATTTCCAATGACTACCTAAGTCAAAAAAAATAATTCATTAAAACAAGAGCTAAATTAAAAAAAATAACAAAGCCTAATAATAATAAAAAAATAATTTCAACTAATAGTTTTTAATTTGAATTATAGAAATACTAACTCAATTCATTTACAAAAAAAGATAATATATGAATCCACGATTTAGAAAAAATAATGACGTGGAACAAGATCCGGATTTTAATACCTAAACCAGGATTGATCCTATCAAGATCCATTAAATATATTTCTAGACCCTAAATCCTATATCCGAATTAAAAAAACTAGATCTTACCAAATAAAAAAGGAATAACCCACCAAAAAAATATGAGAAAAATGATATATCATAATGGAAGAAACCACTTACCTTAAGAGGTAAATATCTGTAAAATAGGATTCAAAAAACCAATAAATAAGATAAAAAGGATTTGAAGTCCCTCCAGAATGCTCTGGAATTGATTGAAATTGATTATGGGTATTTCTATTTTGTTTTGGGTTATTATAATTGGGTCCATGAAATTTCATAAATAATTTTTATGGGATTAAAATCTAGTATACTTAGTTTTCTTCTTAGGGCACACATATTCCTCTAACCATCAACCTTAACCATGAACATATTATTTCGGGTGCATAGTTTCAGCTTATAGGGTGCGTTTTATAAAATATTGTGTGCCATCACTGAAAAACTTCTCTTTTCCGGGTTTCAAGGTTTGCAGGGATAGAGTACATATTTAAAGAAATCCATGAGGCAACATTGTACAAACCTTTTTCTTCCATCATTCTCATGATTTAACAAAAAACAATATAAGTTAATATCTAAATGAAATGTAATCAACTCAATTAAAATGAGTATCTATAGACGAGCCTGAGATACCTCCTGAAAAGGGTGATGTGTTATAGTATTCCAACAGTATAAAAGCTCGTCATCGAGCATTACTCCCTAGAATCTCTAGTTTTTTTGTGTTAAATAGATTTTTCCATTCATCCCTTATATATTCTTCAGTTTCCCATGTTTTATCCTTCACACAGCCATGTTTCCACAATACATGAACTATCAGTATTGATTTTCCCCTTAAAAAATTCTCACTACTATCCTACACATGTATCATATGTACACTAATAGACATATGTTTCTCAAGATTAATATCAACAAATACGATCACATGAGAAGGTGAGGATGATACCTCCATTGTAGGGACACATGAAAAAACATGCATATATCTATAAATCTATGAAAATCCAAATCGGAATGCCACCATCATGATTCCCTCCATAACCTCAAATAGTCAAATAAACATGGATTCCAAATTTACCTATTATTGAATACTGTAGTGACCCATCCTAGGAAACACATGAAGGAATACATGATCAACCCTGGTAAAATCTAGGATTTGTGGATGTCTAGTTGTATAAAACATATTTCTACTTTGACCTATATACATACATTTTTTAATTAGCTATACCTTCTCTAATGTCTCATGAATGAGACTCTATACCAACATGTCAGACTCACCTACCTTCATATAACATACATGTGATCTTCATGGTCTATCATAAAGTGTAACATATGGTTCCATTTGTATTGTTTCATTATAAATTTTTTATATATAAATTCCACCAATGGTAGATTTATCTCCCAAGACCAAAAAAAGTCTTTCACAAACACACATAGTATATCCTTATGAACAATCATTGTATACTATAACATCTCATATATATATTTGTGGATTCCAATAATACAAAAACATGTGCACTAGGTGCCTTTTATAAAACGTTTCAGATGTGATTTGTAAAAAATGGATCATGTTCAGAAATAATAAACCACGCAACACCCTGCAGAAGAACTATCGCTGGACCATAGAGTTCTCCCAACTACTCCACAAATATATTTTACCATATGGTCATGAAATATAATACTTATGTCAAATGGGATATAACGGCCCAAATAGATTCATTAATTCAAGGTATCCTTGGGATACCTACCAAAAAGTCTATAGTAATGTCATCCCACTTACATCAGGGAATATTAATGGTTGTAAAAAAGCACTAGGTCATTTTTACTCATACATTACATACTGACACATATATAATCATGTCAGGAACAAATCTATATCTTTTTTCATGCATGAACCCCATAATTGTTATTGTATTTCATGTTACCTTTTAGTCAAAGTTAGATATAAAACCTAATTTAAGTCAAGAATCTCACACACAATCTCCTACCATATACTGATTGGAAAAAATACCCAATTCCTAACATAGGAGATCTCATCAACATCTATGATCCAATCAGACGTTGACTTCCCAAAAATAGGATTTCCCTTTAGTTCAAACTATCCAGATCCTCACACTGTCTATCAGTAATCTATCATAAAAGTGTAGACACCACTGAACCTTATACCATAGTAATCTTATCCTAACTCTCCTCAACCACAACGTGGCCTTCAGACAACAAAGTGATCATCATCCACAAAACACTATACACTTGAACCACCAGAGTCTGAGTTTTCCTACTCAACGAATCATCCAAATTGTTTCCCTTCATGGCATATAATATTTCTTAAAATATAGTGACTACATATACTGAACTCGTCTCTACCACTGAATATTAAATTCTCACTATATAAATATATAGATTAATCTCTTGTGATTAGTATAAACCGTAATATATTTTGCTAATAGATTACTCCACCGACACTTCAAAGCATAAACTATTACATCCAACATGATTTTATGACTGTGGTAGTTCCATTTATGTGGCCATAATTTACTATAACTCTATCAATCAATTCTATTTTCATACATTAACACAAATACACAACCTATCCCACGAGCATCAAAATAAATCACATACTCTTCATCTGTCTTTAGTAGGATCATGATCAGTACTAAGGTGAAACAATTATTCAACTCCTGAGAAGAATTCTCAACTACATTAGACCAGTCATACATTATCCCATTTTTTTCCAAGATCGAATGTGGCACTACGAATCGGTAAAAGTAATAGATGAAGATCCAATAAGATCCCAATAAATCTATAAATTTATGGATATCAAGCAGATTCATGGGCATCTCCCATGAAACCACATCCTAGAACTTCTCTGGGATTATAAACATAACATCCTATGAGATGATATGGCCGAAGAAGTGTACCAGATCAATCCAAAATTTCCACATATATAAATTTTGGAGTATAAATGATGTTCTATAAGTGTACTCAAGATTATTTCAACGTATTGGGAATGATCATATTGAGTCTTAGAGTTCACCATGAAAACATCCACAAACACAAAAAATCTAGTCCTGGTTTCGATGAAATACTTTGTTCATCAAGTACAGAAACACTACTTGTGCATTATGGAATCAAAACTATATTATAAAAATCATTGATAGGCTATATCTACATCTATTCGATATCCTTGGTATATGATAAGTCTGAACTCTCAAACAATGATACCGTGATATCATGTCAATATTTGAGAAGAGGCCATATTATCTTCATTAGTAAAATATATCTTCGACACATTGAAGAGGATACCAATTTTTTACAATCATCCAGTTCAATATATTATAGTCAACACACAAGCAAAAAACTGTCACTGGTCTTCTTGGAAAACATAATTGTAAAACCCAAATGATACATACTCAGACGGATAAATCACTTATCCTCCAACTCTTCTAGCTGAGTTAGGAGATCTCTATGATATTTCATTTCCATTTTATTAGGCGAATTGAAACTGGATCAACCCAATGCATGATATCAATAGAAAATTACATATCACTTTCATCTGTAATTCCAAAAACTAATCAAGAAACACATCCTAAAACCGATCTACTACTCGTGGAAAGAAATTCTTCTTTACACCTCATCCAAAAAACAATATTCAAGGATCATGGGAAGTGATTTTTTATAGTTTCTAAAAAATTAGCCCTACATAGACCCTTGGATATGTCACTCTCCATAGTAACATAATTGTCTCCCTTATGAAACATTAAAATCACACTAATATGATAATAGTATATATATGGTCGGTATGGTACTAACTATTACATACCCATGATCAATTCAATATCTAAAATTTATAAGATGTAACATTCCCGTTAAATATATTACTCCCCAACATATAGATAACACTGGTTGCACAAGAAAATGCCACTCGACCAAACTCCAAAAGAAGGGTCTATCGTAAACACCCCGCTCAGGGTCTCCACCACTAGGATCAACCCACGAAAAAGTTTAGTAGAATTAGTTGAATTAGAGGAACCAATATCAAATAAGAAATTATATTTCAATGAATATACATGAATTTCACATATAATTATAGAAGGTCCACCATCACTATCCATAAGTCCAGGATATATTTCAAGCCATTATCCTTCCCCTCTTCCATGTGATGCAATATGACTCCCATGAGCTACACCACTCTTATGATTTTGGCCCAATTGACTGGATGCTCCAGATCCACTGCCTATACTACCTTAGCAAGTAGAACACCAACTTCCAGACTAATATTGTTATGATTCTCTCCTTACCACACCATGGTTATGTCTATCTCTTGTATAACCACTCATCAATTGATGGGTCCTACAGAAATTCTGTAGATGTCCCTTCTTGAATCACATTTGGAAATGTACTAGTTTTAGGGAGAACTATAATTGTATGTTTTATGACCTACCAAAATGGTGACAAGTCAGGCACTTAACATCCAGATATATTGATCCTTATTTCTATAAACACTGCTTCCCATATCCCCAACTAAAACATTCATATAGACGCTTCCTACTATCAAAATTTTTACCTTATTATATTATATCATCAACCATATATCCTAGAGTTGACCCCCATTTAGTTTTATATTGGCTAAGCGATCCTGGCCCACCACCTCCAAAAACATATTTAAAGATAATTTTCAAAACAACACTTAATATCACACTCATGTCTACCCTGAAAATTCCCCACAGTAGTTGGCTCACTCCCTTCCAATGATATAGAATAACACTGCATGTTTGAAAATAATCTGATATAGTCCATCACATACATACCCCCCTATGTCAACCACGTGAACTCTCCATCACTCTCATAACATAGAATCATTGGGTAAATGTGTTCCAAGACTATCACCGATATTTCCTTCCATACTAAACAATCGTCCTACCAAATCAACTCATGAATGCACATCCAACACTTCGTAGATCCTCATTGAATATATGAAACCATCATGAACGTCCTCTTAGAATGAGTCTCTGAATGTTTATCTATCATCTTGATGGACACAACATAGAACTCAGATCCCTTTGGCACACACTATACAGTAATAGTATGAGGGTGCTTCAACTAAAACTACCTTTTCAGATCAAAAAATATTTTCACAACTCTATGTAGTCCTCATTTAAATTCTTTTCTGAAGATATAAATGTTCCCTGGAAATACATCATGAATTTCTAAACTAGAGAAATCGGTGAATTGGGTTTCACTACTGGTAGATTATTATCAGACATATCCTGTAGTTTTCATCTCAAAAAGTGTCATCATGGGAAAAATTTCTCAAATGAGAAAAACAAACCTTATGACAAATATCAAAAAATTATATCATTTAATAGAAAAATAATCTGATAAAAAATTGTGTTTCCACAAACACCACCACATGATCAAAACTGAGGTTTTATCATTACCCATAACCATCATACATATAAATCATGACTCACTATGGTAAAATCATTCTCATTTTTTCAGTATCTCATTTAGACACACATTTATTATCATCATACATCATTTTAAAATACTCAATTTCACATTTGGATCCTTTTTCATTTAAATTTCTCCAGTAGAGTAAAATAAATCATGTTAAAAAACATACCCATAACTTAATTATCCATTTATTATTAAAATAATGCACGAACAGTCAACTATTATTCCTTATTGGAACACAAGTCATATCTTATCTCACTCTTGAATCAATAATTCGATCACACAAAAATTTGATTACCAAGGGTGAAATAATATACTTCGGTAACAGTAAACAACAATAACAATTATCACACCCTAGGTAAATGGGATACCCATCACACAAGGGTTAGATACGCCCATACCTTATTTCATACCCAATGATAGACTATTTCTAGTATTGTTTATACCATTCCCAATTAGTATGACTTAAAAAAACATAAATTTGTGGTCGAATATAACTTTGTAATGTCCCGGCCCAGGTTCTACACACTAGTCCCCTAAACTGGACTGCTTCATAACCTCATGCACACCTTCCATATTCTAGGGGCAACCAACAAGCATCGATGGTCTAATATTAGTCATGTGTACACTATCCTTCCATTATATGTATGCTCATGAATATGGTTGGAAGGTATTTGTGTTCCAATTATCTCTCATCTGTGATCTAGCACCCTATTATGCCTCATGAGTGTGTTCAGGTTGACGTCTCCTATCCTCCAATGATGTGGATGTGGATTTTGGTCAGAGAAGAGCTATGATGGAAGTAGAGAGTGGTTTTCAAATCACGTATAGCATTCTTCTCGGGATACAACATTCTTGTCCATATGACCTCGGGTTGTTGTCATGTAATTTGGGACATGCCATCAGCTATTTAGGTGGATACAGTGGGGAACACCCATCATAAGATAGTTTTGTTTTTTAGGTGGACTTGTGGAGGCAAGTGGGGAGCTTCCAATGGAGATGGAACTGGTAAGGTTCCATGATCATGAAGTTGTAGTGGCTAGTACCGGGGAGACACAGAAGATAAAGACACACTTAATTACTACATTTGACGAAAAGAATGTGAAGCCTAATGTGGTTGAATAGTGGGGTATGGACATCTTCACTTGGTTGAATCATGATTTGGGTATCATTGGAGTTGATGAAGAGTGTCCCTTATCAGTGAACACAGTGAATCTATAAGATACTTCCAAATAAACTGAGTAAGGTTATGTGGGATCGATAGAAAGTGAGTTCCAAAGCCTCAGTGGCTCCCAAACAAGAGGCTGGGAGGACACTAACATGAATCTGTAGCTTATGGGTCAAAGATATGAGCAATCTCCATGATCAGAATTGGTTTTGGGGAAGTCCTTCTTGTTGGATGCAATATCTCACCATGGAAAAGGGAATCCTGGCATTGTGAATGTTTTGAGGCCCTTAGACCCAAAAATATTTAGTGTCGATCTGAAGGGTGGGACTGGGGGAGAAATTAGTCTTTGTGAACAAGGCATATAAGGTGGTGTCTTTATGTATATAGAGGCCCGTCAAAAAAGACACAACGATCAAGGTTCAGAACCATTTTGATGGCTTGAAAGTTCAAGAGCCGCTATTAAATTAGAAGGATGACTCGTCAAGAGATGAAAGTTATAGTCTTCCATTAGTGGATTGTACAGACTGATGTCAAGGTAAAGGACCTCACATCCGTTATAGGATGAAAGGGAAAAAGGTACTAGTGATTTAGGGAAATGTATTGTGGTTCTGGGGAAAAGGAAAAGTGACGCAATGATTACTCTCACTTGCCAAAACCTTTTTAAAATAGATCTGAAAATAAGGGATGAAACACAGAATCCTCATCCCTGTAGAAGGGAGAACACAAAGAAGAAAAAAGGTATAGAAGAGACATAGAAAAAATGATAGAGAGTGGTTGAAACTAATTCTACACTCTAAGGAAGACATGCTTGAGAAATACATAGGACCCAATGTCTCACAAGATGAGCCCAAGAGGATTTACGAAAGAAGGTTGCAAGTTGATTCCACTTAAGAGAAAGAAGTGTGGTTAGATAAACAAGATAGAATACTGACACAAGGCTTCTATTAGAGTAAAATCATCATAGAGTAATTTATTCAAACAATGGAAAGTATGATTACTCAACTCGAATAGATTATCAGAGAGGGTCCAGATAACTAGGTTAGTATGTTGCACTCAGAAATTTATAGAGTAGCTTTTTGAATAAATATTGTTTTTATGATTTTCCATTTTGTGAGCTCTTTCAGCATGTAGTGGTAGCATGTTTCTGATCTTTGGTTGGCCATTTTTCCTGAAAATGGTTTTAAAAAATTATAATGTGGATGGATGTCATGAAAACATGAAATCTATTCTGGTACCAGTCAAGAATCGTATGTAGGGTGTGAGTACACCTCAGTATGGAACTAGAAATTGTTTATAAAACAATATACAGTCAAATAATAGTGTATGCAGATTTATAAAGAATAAAAAATAATTTATAAATAAATAGTTGAAATATTATCAAATATTTTTTTTATCTAACCACAAAACACCCCATGTTCCAATTAAAAATTTTAAATCAATAAATGTTTTGTCCTGTGCTGGAGTCTAATCTATTCCCAAGAACCACCATATCTAATAATTGCATTGCTACCATTCTTTTATTCATACATGAATTAATATATTACCATTCATATCTCACACAAGTTAATGAACATGTCTCCATTCGTTATTTCAAAACTAAATTCCCATATTACCATTCATACCTCACACAATTGAATGACCATGTTCAAATTCATTATTTCACATATAAATAACCATGTTACTATTCATATAATCACAATTGAATTACAATGTTACCATTCATTAATGAGTAATTACCTCATAAATTTATTATCCACATAAATTTCATAACCAATTAATAAATTTGACAACCATACCACACCCATTAATTTATTCACCAATTAATTATAAATCATAATCTAGTAAATAATTAATCAATTAGTAATAACACAATTCACATTAATTAATTCCAAAATTAATTAAGAACTTGAATATGTTTAATTAAATAATATGTTATTTCATCAATAAATAATAATAAATTAAACATTCAATTATATCAACTCATAATATAAATAACTCGTAATTTCGTAATCAATTATTTACGTGAAATAAACTATATAAATATATCATAATTAGTTATCCAATTAATTATCTCAAACATACTGTCTCATTATCGTATAATTAATTAATCAATGGATTATCTGAAATAAACTATATCAATATCTCATAATTAACTCATAAATTAATTATTAAATTAAAAAATCTCAACCTCTGTAATTTAATTCTGCAATTAATTAGTCATCATATACAATCCCAATTTCTAAATTTTGTATTCCCCTTAATTAAGTAATTCATAAAATTAATTAATCAAATCAATAGATCTATTTATAAACATCAGATTTAAATTATAAAAATATATTCACTTAATTACATTCAATTATATGGTATTTCAATTAATGAACACCTACATCAATTTAGAGGAAGCACATTCAAATGGATGAGTCAAAAATTTCGATGGAATAACAAAATAGAATAATATTCAGATCATGATCCCTAAATCCTGATTGAAAAGAAATATCCATTAAATATAGGTCCAGTTCCACAGTTCTGGTTCTATATCCAAAAAAATAGATCTACATCTAAAAAATAGGAATAGACAACACCCCTATATAATGAGAGAAGAATAAGAGATCATTTTCGAAGAAACCACATACCTAAAAGGGGATGATATACTAATCAGGCATCAAATCACAAAGAATAAAGTACAGAATGCCTTATAATCCCACTATATGGCTCAGAAATTTATTGAAATCTATTGTGGTTCATGATAGTGAATTTTGGGGGTATACTAAGGGTGTTATTTATCTTTTTATTAGTTTTAAAGGGATTAAAACTCATACACATTGTTTGGAGACCATAGAGCACAATATCCTCTAATAGTGAACCTTAATTGTGATCATTTTGTAAGGGGTGCACTGTTTCACCATTTAGGGTTCAATGTTTGACAAACAGTGCATTAATCATTAAAATACCCATTATCCCTGGTTTTTTGGTTTAATCAGAAAGGGTGTATGGTTAGCACTTATCATGCTACAAAAATGCACTACACTCTCTCATCTATTGTATCATGTTTTAACCAAAAAACACCACTAAGGTAAAACCAAAATAAATAGTACTTAACATAGAGAAAATTTGCACATGTATTCGAGATCGCGGTATATCAAATAATGGTTGGGGTTTAACAATTCCATAATTGATGGTTATTTTTCACAATAAGGATATTTGATTATATAATATAAAATTTGTATGTTTTATGACTCATATTGGTTTGAATATATCAGATGATGGATGTATATCATAAAAATTCATCTATAAAACCATATTATAATTTTGATAAAACATGAACTCATACCCTATGAAAAATGATTTCAATTATCCCAAGAGATATTGACATACCCGGATTAGTGGAAATCATATTTTATTATATGGTTTAAAATTATATTTTTATAGTATTTTGTCTAAATTATAAAAAGAAGAATATATGTGGACCAATATATTTTTTAATTTATTGTTGTAGGTATATATTGATACTATATATTAGGTATTATTTTTTGAAATTATATTGTGTAGAAAACAACATTTAAAATTATAGATATAGTTTTCACACAATTTGTATATGATTGAGGACATTTCAAAGAAATTTTATTCATGTAATTTGATGTTTTGTGATACAATAATGATGATATTTTATTATTTGATATGTTATTATAAGGTAAAAATTAGAATTATAATTACATTATGTTGAAAATATTTTTCACATAATAAAAATGGTTTATGTGTTATGGATGTTTTTCTATATAAAATGAAATTGCGAATCCACTACACCAAGAGTTGAGAAGTTATATTACAAAGTTTCTTTTTTTTTCTGGTCATATAGATATTTAGGATGACTCTATGAAGAGACATGTAATAAGTTTAATTCTTTTCTATTCAGAATAAAAATCACTATTTTATTAATGTTAATGAATTAACCAAGATAAGATTCTCCTTTTTCCTAAATAAAACCATTATTATCCCAAGAACGTTCATCAATTGGTAGGGGATAATTTAAATTTATAATGGGTTATATTTATTATCTATGAATAAATTTTCCACATAAAAAATATACTACGTTAATGATGAATTCGATAAAAAATATAGAATAGCCTATCAATATATGAAATATATCTATTTCTTAATGTAAAATGTTGTAAGCCAAAAGGATTGGATTGTAGCATGCTAGTACACAACATATCTATATATAGATATAAAATAACCAAAAATAAAATGAATAAAATAAAATGCAATATGTATTGTAGAAAAATAAAATATAATAAATCTAATCATTATACATGGAAAATTAAACCCTAATATAATTAAATCAAATAACAATTAATATGTATCTAGAATTTTTCCATCAATGAATTATCTCCAATGTTGTTAGACATCATGGTGTTAAACCATAAATAACCAAAATATCTAAGTTTGGTATCAACGCCCTTCTAAAACATAAAGCATGAAATCATCTGTCTCTATACATGTTGATATTGAATATGGAAATAGTGGAGCTAAAAATCCATCAATGTACACCTCGATAGTTTGAGTACAAATTCCCAGTATGAAAAACCTAATATCTCAGATATTATAGTTACGTGTCAGATATATACATAAGAATGTTTCTACATAATATATATATATATAAAAACAATTAATTTCATAGAAAATAAATGAATAATTGTAACAAATATTAATAAAATAATAACAAATTAATGATAAGATTAATGATTAATTCAAATAACACTTAGTGGAGTCAAACCATATAATTCCCAATTTTATAATTTAGTACAATCCATGAAAAAAAATATAGAATGGAGAAAGATCCATTAAACCATCAAATGGGAATGGGGGTAGTGTGTACTGAGTAAGGGAATATTTAAGCAAATCCCGTTGTGAATTATAAATGATTATAATGATTCAATTAATAGAATTTACATCAAATATCTCATAAATTATTCTTCATTACACTAGAATCACACATAATAATTATTAAAAAATATACATTTCTATATTATTAATTTAAGAATGATTCAAATATTAACATGGATATAATTCTATCATAATAATAACATGACATATTTTAAGATTACATAACAAAAAAATAATAACTGGCATGTTAAAACATATAAAATGTAAATTAAATTGAGTAAAAAATGAATAGTAATGTGGATAACATTGTGAAATGTATAAAATAAAAATATGATATTGAATTCTAGGTGTAATTCAATATTTTCATATGCAAATATACATTATTTAAAATAGTAATATTTAATGAAAATATTAATAAAAATTGATTACTTATCTAATTATAAGGGGTTATCTTTAATACATAAATATTCAAAAAACAATTCATAAAATTATAGATTCATCATGACAATTTTTATTAATGTTTCTGATTATATAAAAAATTATAATAGTTGTTTAAATTAATTGAGTTGTTTATAATAATTGAACAAAATTTTATTCAAATTTGTATAACCTATGTTGTTTAGTTCACATGTTTTCATGAATACAGTATTTTTAAAAAATTAGTATTAATAAATAATTTTTATAGTATTCTTTGTTCTTTGGAAACATATAATTTAATTTGATAAATACATTAATATTATAATATTCTTATATCTAAGTAGTTATTTATTTTAAAATATTAAATAAATAAGAAAAAAATTTGTAACACTTTAATAAATTAATATTATAAACTTCACATGTTTTCATTAATGTTACATGCCTCCTTCAAAAAAAATGTAACACTTTACAATGAATTTTAGTTACATTACAACTAGTTTATATAATTGATAGATTTATTCATATTCATTCAATATAATTTATTATTCAAAATTTGTTGTTTGAAACTATTAATCATGTTTTGCAAAAAATAAAATTATGAAAAAATTATTCTCTAATAATATTATTCATATTATGTATAATATCGAATTTTTTCAAAATGGTTATATACATATGATAATTTAGTTTTTAAGAATGTTATATGATAATTGATATATAGTTTTTAAAATAATTTTTAAATTTGAAACATTAAACACATTTTCATTATTAATTATTTAAAATTTAAATTCCACATAATTAGAAATAAGTTTCATTAAATTTATTTGAATATAAACAATAGGCAATTTAGTTTCAATACTTTAATAAATTCGGATAATAAAAATTCTAATTGCATTTACTTGAAACAAAATAAATAGCTTTATTTAAATTAAATTAGTTCTACCTATATTTTAAGACATTATATAAAAGATACAATCTTAAATTGTATATTTTTATTTAGATAAAAATAATTCAATTTTTGAAATCATCATGTTTGAATTATATATATATGATTTTTCTATTATTTCAAGGGATAGTTGAATTATTTGGAAAAAATGAAATTTTGTCTTATTATACGGTAAGTATTAGGAAAACGTAATGACATAAAAGTGATATAAAAAATTATATATTTAATTATATGACCAAAATTCATATTATTTTTTAATATAAGTTATTAAAATTTTATATGATTAATTTTATAAATAGATAATGAAACTTTTAAACAATGAATTTTAATTTAGTGGATTAAAAAAATTATTGAAAATAAGTACATTCAACATCAAAAATATTCTTAATAATAGAAGTTCAATCATTAATGTTATATAATATCACAAAACACCCCCACATAGAGTATTTAATGTGACAAAAAAATGGTAAAACTTGTCACGACCTATCCCTCGGGGTTCGTCCCGTGACTACCCCAAACTACATTCCATATGCCAGGGGCTGGAGACTAGCACCAAAAGTGTAAATCCCATAAACCTGAAAGGAATTAAATTTAAAAATTATAAACTCACAAAACAGAGTAGCTGGAAGAAATATACTATGTAAAACTGTATATAAAAGATGTTCTGAAAATTTAAGGGGATAGAAATTCAAGCCCCACTATAAAGTACAAGGAAACTGAAAGTACAAGGAAAACTAGTACAACGGAAGAAAGGTGAAACAACTGCTGGATCATCCTTTGGGTAATCCTAACTAAAGGGTAGGTACAGATAGCCTCCATAGCACTCCACTTCCATACTTCTCTTCTGTGTACCGTCACTCAGTGTGGCCCACCTTCGGGTACCATCCAGACCTTGTACACTCAGCCTCGGTCCATGCTGTCAATCATCTGCATCCAACACATCGAGGTGCGAGCATTGCTTGTGCAAGTGTGAGTATAATTATACTTATTAGGGACCCCGATACCCTCAAGGTCTCACAAAATCCAATATGTATAAACCAAAATGTTTGAAATCATCAGATAACCACACTTAGGTATATGCCCATACATATACCTAAGTTATCAAGTAATCTATGTCAATCATGAGGTAAACTCAGAAGTTACTAACTCAGCTCAAACCAGGATTTTTATTATCGAAAACATGGCTGTTAGAGAACTCCCCCTCTGTCGAGTACATTGGGTCTACTTCCACAACAAAGCGCTTCCCACTAACCATTGACTAATGAGGTACTCCTCCTAATGAGTATCGTGGGTCTTCCGCGCTCACACAGAGGCGCTCCCAACTGTGGGTATGCCGCCAAATACTATGTGCTTCCCCTGATAGTCTATAGAGGTACTCCTTCCATTGAGTATCGCAGGTCCTCTTCCAACTACCAGGTTTACCTCCGCCGTGGGTCTTCCACCACAACCAAGCACTCCCCACTAGGCTTGTCGAATCAATCCGAGTCGAATCGGTCAAGTAGTCGTCGGGTCTCAGCCAGCTACTAGGTCTCCAAATTTTGCTCGCTCGTCTCCGAGAGGGTCCGCTCCATGAGCTAGAGGTTGATACACCAACTATCTCAAAGTCCCTCATAGATGTATCTCAAAGTTTCGCCTCATCATATGGGTATCAACGCAATAGACGACGCGTCAATCGGACACCCGTTCTGTGAGTTATATGTTTTTTAGTCCTGGGGGCCCAGATGGATTCTTGTACGATCCAACCTGACCGTATCTCAACATTACCTCGAACATTAGTGGGGTATACTCAAGGGGTCCGTCGAGATCCATGAAAACATGTGTAGGAGACGGTTCGTCAAACGATCGTCTGGTGCCAATGATATGGCCAAAGAATGTAACGGTCAGTTGTGGGTCCGGGTCCGGTCTGACCCGATCGGACCGACTCGGACCAACCTGGTCTGGGTCGACCCGGTCTGGCTCAACCCGGTTAGAAATGTTGTGTTTTTCCTGACCCATTGGGCGGGCCAACCTGTTAGGTTCGGCCCGGCCCGCTGGGCCCAGACCGTAAGGCCACTTGGGCAGTTCGGCCCGGCAGTCGCCACGAGGTGCGCAGCATGGCCCAGAAGGCATGGTCGGTTCAGTTCAGCCAGCGCCGCGAGGGGCGCAGTTCATGTGGCTCGGCCCATGAGGCCAAGCTGGGTGGCGTCCAGGCAGGCCGGTTGACGGCCGGGCAGGGCACCGGGGGGTGGCCTGGGTTGGCCGGAAGGGCACCAGGCAGGGTGCGGGTAGGGCGTGCGGGGCTCGGGCAGGCTGCGGGTAGGCGGAACGTGGTGCAGGTAGGCCGGAAGGGCACTGGGTAGGCCGCATGAAATGCACTCGGGGTGTGGGTAGGCCTGGGGCAGGACTCGCGGCGCACGCGTAGGCCACGGGCTGGGCGGCAGGGCATGCCGAGCATGCCGGTTCGGCACAACTCGGGCCGGCGGGGGTCGGCCGGTAGCACCGAAGTTCCTCGGGGGCGACGTGATTTGGGAGGACTCTAGTAGAGCTACCTTTGTCATTGCCGCCTTCATCGCCTCATCGTTGTTAAGTATCCATGCCGAAGAATGCCAGAAGAAGAAAAATTGACAGAGGATGTCGAGCCGTGTTAGGTCGGCCCGTATCCTCCGCGTTTTTGATTATAGGAAATAGTTCATGAGAACAAAGATCAAGAACCTTCATTATCCAAAAAAGAGTGAATAACAAGTCCATCTAATGAAATTAATCCCCCTACATTTCTTCATCATTCGTTGTTCGTTGATGGAGTCGCGAAAGGTAGACAAATGAGTTCGTCGTTATTCGCGTCCACCACGTACTCCCAATCCTGAGCTGCGTCGGCTGTGGAAGATGCTCAATGTTGGTAGGTGTCCGAGGAAGAAATCAAAGAAGGATCATCACCAGTGTTCTTATTTGGATGAACACATTCTTCAGAGGAAGAACTTTTCTCCCAAGATCCACTCTTCTCATGCTCCACCAAAAGAGAAAAAATTTCGAAGCAAAGAATTATTTCCAACAAAAATAATAGTTTTTCTATTATTTTAGAATGTTGGATTTAAAATTAAGATTGGAGTATTAAATTATTTAGATAGGCTCCACCTAATTAATATAAAGGGGATAAGAGAAATTAAATTATTGGGGAGTTTGCGCCATTAAGGTGGAGGAGGTCAAGGGGTTTCCCCCCATTTTATGGGGATTTGAGGAGGTTTTACTCTCCTCCATCAATAGAGGGTTAAGCCTCATGATTTCCCAACGTCATAACCTCTCGCGGGAGGTTATGTTCGGGTGGGCCTCACCACCATAACTTCTCAAGGGAGGTTATGGTGTGGTGGTCCCACATCCAACTCACATGAAGAGGTTTTAACCACCCAACATCCACATGCCGGCTAAAATAAAATAATGTGAGATTACTTTATTTTATTACTTCCCACGAAAACCCAAAAACAATCTTTTATTCATGACTCAATACTGTCGAAATGAAAGTCTCATTAAGAGAAAATCGGCACTGTGAGTTCAACGGTTCCCTAAGATTTCAATTCCAAGCACTGGTTCAAATGTTATAAAATACTGCTTGTATGTTAACTGAAAGTACCAGAACAAAACTTCAGAAATTGATTCTAGGCACACCAGGCCTTAGAATCATACTCCGTTTGTTTTTTCGGACTCATAAAATTCCCATATATTTATGAAAAAAAATTCCACAGAAATTTTGGGTGTTTAAATTCTCCCCACCATAGGGATTTAAGTCCACGTAAGATACAACTTGAAATATGGGAACAAATGGGGGGGGGGGGTACTGAGCACGCATCTGAGCCTCCCGCTCCCATGTGCTCTCCTAGACATTCCCATGATGCTAGTGAATGCGCACATGAGGTATCGACCATCCACGTAGGACCCACTCCTATCGATCATCAATCTCCACTGGGACCTCTGTGAATTTCACACCCTCATCAACGTCCAACTCTACATAGTCGATGATTTGAGAAAGAATCGTGCATGTATCTTCTAAGCTGAGATATGTGGAAGATGTCCCTCACCTGGTGCAACTGAGGTGGAAGAGCTAAGCAATAAACCGACTCGCCAACTATGTTGAGGACCTGAAATGGTCCGATGAATCTTGGAGATAACTTGACGCCTCGTCCAAATATCTGTAGGCCTCATTGAGTTGAGACCCGTAGAAAGACGTGGTTTCTATCCTCAAACTCCAGAGGACTATATCTCATGTCAGCATAAGACTTATGCCTACTCTGTGTAGTCTTCATCCACTCCTGGATGATCTGAATCTTCTCTGTGGTAACCCATACCATCTCTGGTCCCAACTGTGCTAACTCCAATGAGTCTGTCTAGCAAAAGGTTGATCTTCTAGGTCGTCCGTACAATGCCTCGAATGCTGTCATCCTGATTGTGGAGTGATAGATGTTGTTGTATGAAAAATACACCAATGTTATGTGATCCTCCCAGCTACGACCGAAGTCAAGGAAACGAGCATGCAGCAAGTCCCCGAGGGTTTGAATGGTCCGCTCAGTCTGATCATCTATCTTGGGATGGAAGGCAGTGCCTAGACGAAGTTGCAACCTGAAAGCCTCATTCAACCCCTTCCGTATCTGCAATGTAAACTGTGTGTCATGATCGGATATGATAGAAAAGGTACTCTATGTAGCTTCATATTCTCCTGCTCATAGAGGTGTCCCAAGTTCTCTACTGAACCCTACTCTATAATATGTAATAAGTGGGAAGACTTGGTGAGTCGGTCGATGATCACCCAAATCGAGTCGTGACCCATGGATGCAAATTGGAGGCCTATCATGATGTCCATGGATATCCCATCCCACATCCACTCTGGGAACCCTTAGGGCTAAACCATTCCTACTTGTACCAGGTGCTCCGCCTTCACTTGATGAAAAGTGAGGCCTCAAGAGACAAACTCTGCTACCAACTTCTTCATACCTGGACACCAGTGCTGTTGTTGAAGGTCCCGGTACATATTCACCACACCTGGATGAACTGCTAGAGGGTATGTGTGGAACTCCCAGAAAACTTCCTCCAGAAGTGACTGTGGTACCAAAGTACATCTTCTAAAGAGGATGAAGTTCTCCCCACCTTCATAACATCCATCAGGTTCCCTCCCTATAGATATCCGAGCACGTCTTGACTCGTAGTGAGCATCTCCATGATGTGCCTCCCGGACTCGCTGAAAAAGTGGAGGAGTGACTGTAAGAAACTGAAGGAAAGTTGCTCCATCTTGGTCTAGAAAGGATATATATAAAACAGTAAGTTTCTTTGTCACCTCTCCTAGCTGTTGTATACAAGATCTCTTACTGACTTCATCTGCTACAATGTTATCCTTCACAGGAGTATGGACTATCCCGAAGTCATTTCCTAGAGGAACTCAAGCCATCACCACTATCTCAGGTTCAAGACCTTATGTGAGAAGATATACTTAATAATCTTGTGATAAGAGTACATGGTAAAACACTCTCCCATAACATAGTGCTGCCACATCATCAAGGTGAAGACCACTGCTGCTAACTCTAGGTCATGGGTAGCATAGTTCTTCTCAAGCTGTCTGAACTGACGAGAACCATAAGCGATCATTGCTTGCTCCTACATCAGGACACACCTGAGTCAGGTCCTTGATGTTTCACAGTAGACTACATACCCTACACCTTCCTTTGGAAGCCTCAAGATGAGGTCACTAATAAGCCTCTTCCTCAGCTCCTGAAAGCTCTACTGCATCTCTCTGACCACACAAAGGGTTGACCCTTCTTCTTCATTGCTGATAGTGGTGATGCAACTCTGGAGAGGTCTGGTACAAACCTCCGGTAGTAACAAGACAAATCCAAGAAACTTCGTACCTCCAACACACTCCTGGGTAGCTCCCAAGAAAGTACAACCTCAATATTTGCTGGATCCACTACAACTCCACCCTCTAAGATGACATGTCCAAAAAAGTGAACCTCTCGGATCCAGAATTAGCACTTCAAGAGAATACCCTAAAGAAGGTGCTCTTAGTGTGTGTTTAGTACTACCCAAAAATTGTAGTAATTCTCTTCCTCAGTAGATGAGTAGATCAGAATTTCGTCGATGAAGACAATGACAGAGCGATCAATGTATGGCTGGAAGATCCTGTTAATGAATCCCATGAACACTATTGGAGAATTGGTTATGTCGAAAGGCATAAAAAAGAACTCGTATTGGCCATACCAACATCTGAAGGTTGTCTTCTTCACATCCTCATCTCGAACTCTGAGCTGGTGATAGCCTGATACGTGGTCTATCTTAGAGAACCAATGTGCTCCCTTCAGCTAATCAAAGAGGTCAGCATTCCTTAGGAGTGGGTTTTTGTTCTTCACGGTCAACTGTTTCAGGCGACGGTAGTCGACACAAAGGGTCAAGCTCCCATCCACCTTCTTGGAAAATAGAATCGGGGCTACCCTAGGAGAAACATTGGGTCGGATGAATCTATTCCCTTGCAAGTCCTCCATCTTTACCCGCAGCTCACGAAGCTCCGCGGGAGCCATCCCATATGATGATGTAGATATCAGTGTCATCCCGTGGTACAAGTCAATGTGGAATTACACCTCTATACGAGGAGGTAGTCCTTGAACATCGTCAGAGAAAACATCTGCATACTGGTCCAAAACTATAGGATAGCTCAGACTCTCCACATCAACTGCTCCGAGGGTAAGGCAGGCCAACTGATTAGTGATCAGTTGTACCCTCCTCAGAGTTAGTCTTTCCTGCGTTGCAAATGCACCCTTCTCTCCGGTGAAGGTAAAACTAGTCCCATCCATGCGGACACACTGAAAATTGCGCCTAATACAGTCAAACTGAGAGTGAAATGTAGATAACCAATCCATACCCAAGATGACGTCGTAAGGCCTTGACGCCACTACAAGGAGATCACAGCTGAAACTATCACCTCCTATAATAATTTCACACTGTCGGTACCAGTGCGTAATCGTCGAGACTTATCCTGTAGGATTATCTAGAAATAATGATACATCCAATGACTCTGTCGGAATCTACGAGATCCGAATGAGGGAAGTGGTAATGAAAGAGTGACTGACACCTGTGTCTATAAGAACTGTAGCGAAGGAGAGGTAGACACAGATCGTACCTCGAATCATCTCCGTAGCACCATGGTCGTATGCCTCAGCTGCCAGGAGATGTGCTCTCCCATGTCCACCTTCTCCATGCGGTCGGGGTGGACCTCCTAGCGGGGGTGGTAGTTACACCTCGAATCGTCGTCCGCCACCAGCAGCACGACCAGCTCCTCTGCCACATCCGCCTCTTCCTTACAAACTTCCTCGATCGATCCTCTGCCACTTCCTGAGAGGTCCCTCAACTATCTTTTTATTATCCGAATGGCTGGTCAGATAGTCACAAGCCATGTTACCATGTCTGCCGCATGAGTAACACTGTCCACTCTTGGCATATATGGCTCTGTCTCCACTCTGATTTCCCCGCATTACCGATTGTGAGTCGTGCGGTTGTCCACCAGTAGGTCTGGTACTCTTGGACCTCAGCTACATCTGTCTACTTCCAACTGTAGAAGACCCCTCTGCATGTCGACTAGTGGTGGTTCTCGCTGCATGAGACTTATCTTCAAGGAAACTCTCTACTAAGAGGGCTCGATCCAACACATGTGCCTGTGTCGGGAAGCTGGGGGAGATCATCGAAGCACTGATCTCTCGCCGGAGTCCCTTCTCGAAGGTTCAAACCCTGATTAATGGGTCCCGTACAATATCATTGGAGTAGTGCGAGAGGTATGTGAACCTTGCTAAGTACTGAGCTACAGTCATTGTACCCTGCTGTTGATGCAGAATATCCTACATCTTTACTTCACATAGGGTGGATGGTACAAACTCTACCTGAAATATGAACTCGAATATCACATAGAGTTGCATCATCTCGTCGTGAACCTGGAGCATCAGACTCCACCATCTGCCTGTTGGTTCCTAATGGTGACTCATGGAAAGGATCACCATGATGTTGGCCAGTGTCCCTACCAGTCTGATGATTCTCTCTACAGCCTCCATTAAATCCTCAGCTGCCTGCGGGTCTGTCTCTCCCCTGAAACTGGGTGGCCTCTGACACTCGAAGTCGTGCAATGCGCTCATGTGGCGTGTATCATCTTCTGTTGGGGATGGTGGCATCAGTGGCCTAATGGGGAGTGGTACCACTGCTGCCTCTGCCGGAAGAGGGCCCTACACCGAGGAATCATCGCTCAGTGGGATATCTGTGCGTATGACTCTCGGGGCTCTAACTGGTCATCCATGGGGAGGCATCCTGAAACAAATATATGTGACATAGTCAACGGATTTATACCTGGTTATTTAACCTAGTTGAGATGAATTAAAGAAAACTTTCGAAAACACACACGCAATCAGTGTTTTCATGCACTATGTTGGAAATCAGTAGTCAGGGTCATGGTGTAAGGATACGTCGGCCGCCACACCAACATTGGACTCCTTGAACTGAATACCACACTCAGTACTCTTAACACTATTTCTTCATAGAAAAGATCAAAGATCAAAGTTTTTTGGTAGAATCGACGTCCCCTGATACCATTTGTGATGACCCGTCCCCTGTGGCCCGTGTCGTGACTACCCCAATCCCGCCTTCCATAGTCCAGGGGCTAGAGACTACCACCAAAGGCGTAAATCCCTAAAACCGGGAAGGATTTGGAATTAAAAATTATAAACACACACAACATAGTATCTAGAAGCAATACACTAAGTAAAACTGTATACAAGGTAAGTGATGAAAAGTAATGGGGCCGGAAATTCAATCCCAACTGTAATGTACAAAGAAACTGAAAGTACATTGAAAACAAATACAATAGAAGAAAGTTGAAACATCTACTAGATCGTCCTCCAAGAAATCCTAACTGAAGGGTAGGTATAGAAAGACTCCACAAAACTCCACCTCTGTCCATCTCTTCCATATACCATCACGACGTGTGGTCCACCTCCGGGTACCGTCTAGTCCACGTACACTAAGCCTCGATCAGCGCTGCCCATCGTCTGCATCCAACACAACATGGTGTGGGCATAGCCAGTGCAGGGGTGAGTATAATGATACTCAGTAGGGACCCCAAGACCCTCATGGTCTTACAAAATCGTACATGGATAAACCACAATGTAAGAAATCAACATATAACCACATATATGTATATGCCTATACATATACTTAAGTTATCAATTAATCAGCCTCAATCATGTGGTAAACCCAAAAGTTACTGACATAGCTCAAACCATGATTTTTGTTATCGAATCCATGGTTGTTGGAGAAATCCTACTCTGTCGAGTACAGTGGGCATGACGCCACAACCAGGCACTTCCCACTAACCTTGGACTGCTGAGGTACTTCTCATGTCGAGTACCATGGGTCTTCCGCACTCACACAAAGGCACTCTCCACTGTGGGTCTTCCGCCAACTACCAGGCGCTCCCCTTAATATCCTGCAGTGGAACTCCTCCTATTGAGTACAGCTGGTCTGCCACCAACTACCAGGTGCTCTTCAACCATGGGTCTGCCGCCGCAACCAGGCGCTCCCTACTAGGCTAGTCGAATCACTCCGAGTCGAATCCGTCAAGCAGTTGTCAGGTCTCAGCAAACTACTATGTGTCCGTATTTCACTTGCTCATCTCAATGAGGGCCTGCTCCATGAGCTACAGGTCGATACTACAATTTTCGATAAGTTCCATTTAGAAGAATCTCAAAGGTCCACCTCATCATAGGAGTCTTAACGCAACATACGATGCGTCAATCAGACGCCCAGTTTGTGAGTTATATGATTTTTTGTCCCGGGCCCCGGTTGGATTCGTGTATGATACAACCTGACCATATCTCAACATTACCCAGAAATTTAGTGGGGTATACTCAAAGGGACCGTGTACTCCAAGAAAACTAGCACCGCTGACAGTTTGTCAAATGGTCATCCGGTGCCAAAGATATGGCTAATGGAAGTAACAGTCAGTAGGGGGCCCGGGTCCGGTCTGACCGGGTCGGACCAACTCGGCCTAACCCATTCTGGGCCAACCCGGTCTGGGTCGACCCGGTCAGACTTGTTGGGTTTGGCATGGCCCATTGGTCAGGCTAGCCTGTTAGTTTTGGCCCGGCCGTCTGGACCCAGCCTAGCAGGTCACATGGCTAGTTCGGCCCAGAGGTCGCCGCAAGGGGCACGACTTGGCCCAGCTGGCGTGGTCAGTTCAGTTTGTCCAGTGTCGATAGGGGCACCGTTAGGGCCGCTCAGCCCGGGAGGCCGAGCCGGGCGGTGACTGGGCAGGCCGGGAGGCTGCCGAGTAGGGCACCGGGTGACGGCATGGGCAGTCCGATGGGGCGTCGAGCTGGCCGATGGCAGGGTGCACGGGGCATGGGCAGGTCCCAGGAAGGCTGGCAGGGCACCGGGCAGGCTACGAGCATGGCGCGTGTGGCGTGGGAAAGCTGTGGGCAGGCCGCGCATGGAGTGCAGAGGCCGCGAGCAGGCCGCATGGGGTGCAAGTATGGCACGCCGGGCAGGCTGGTTTGGCATGGCTCGGGCCAGTGGTGTTCGCTAGGGAGCGGCGGAGTGCCGCGAGGGCGGAGCGATTCCCAGAGGCCGCGGGTAGCGCAGCCTTTGTCATTTTCGTCTTCCTCTCCTCATCATTGTTGCGTCGCTCTGCCGATGAACTCCACAAGAAGGAAATATCGACGGAGGATGTTGGGCCATGTTAGTTTTTCCCGTATGCTCCGCGTTTATGGTGATAGAAAACAGTTCCTATGAATGAAGCTCAACAACCTTCATTATCCAAAAAAGATGGATGGACAAAGAACTGAAATGAAATTAATCCCCCTACCATTGTTCATTGTTCATTGTTCATTTAAAGTGTCACGGAATTAGATGGATGAGTTCGTTTTTCATCACGTCCTCCACGTACTCCCAATCTCGAGCTGCGTCAGCTGTGGAGGATGATCTACGTCCGTAGGTGTCCGGGAATGAAGTCAAATAAAGATCGCCACTGGTGTTCTTCATTGGAAGAAAGTGTTCTTCTTTGGAAGAATTTTTCTCCCATTCTCCTCTCTTCCCAAGCTCCACCAAAAGAGAAAAAATTGTCATCCAATGAATTATGTCCAATAAAAATAATAAATTTTCTACTATTTTTGAGCATTGGATTTAAAATTAAAATTTGACTATTAAATTAATTAGATAGGCTCTACCTAATTAATGTAATGGGGTTGGCACAAATTAAAATAATGGGAATTTGGATCCATTAAGGTGGAGGATGTCAAGGGTTCCCCCCCCATTTAATTGGGACTTGAGGAGGTTTTACTCTCCTCCATCAAAAGGGGGTTAAGCCTCATGTGGTCCCCACATCATAACCTCTCACAAGATGTTATGTTCGGGTGGGCCCCACCACCATAACCACTCAAGTGAGGTTAAGGTGTGGTGGTCCCACATCCAACTCCCATGAAAAGGTTTTAACCACCCAACATCCACATGGAGGCTAAAATAAAATAAAGTGTGCTTACTTTATTTTATTACTCTCCAAAAAAACCTAAAAAACATCTTGTATTATCGACTCACTACCATTGAAGTGAAAGTCTCCTTATGAAAAAACTGGCGCTGTGAGTTCAACTGTGCCCTTGGAATTCAATTCCGAGCACTAGTTCAAAAGTTATAAAATTACGCTCGAACGTTTTCTGAACGTAACCAGAAAAAACTTCAGAAATTGATTCTGGGCACACAGGGCCTCGAAATCACGCGCCGTCAGTTTTCATCGACTCGTAAAATTCCAATGAATTAATTAAAACATTTTCCACAGAAATCCATGGTCTTTAAAAAACTCTTCGCATTTCCTATTTTATTTACTCAAATTTAAAGACCGATGTTTAGAAATTTAAATACAATTCCCTTCTCATTTTCAACAAATTCCCACCCATCTTCAAATTACTCATCACCCTAATGAAATCTAGTGTTTATTTACTCTGATTTTTCTCCCCATATTATCTCAAATGGTTTTTATGGTTCAATGTAGTTCTTGTCGAGCTATAAATGGCCAAAATGCAGGGTATGGGTTCTTAATCATCCTCATTGATTTTCAATTTCAATCCATTATTATAATGTAATTAAAAATTAATTTTCATACACTTTCATTTATATTATTCCATGGTATTATCATTAATTTTATAAATTTTTTATGATATTTTTCATACACCCTCTCATTTTGATCTTCTCCTAAAACCTTATAATTGGTAAGGTATATAAAACTATTTTCATTAATTAAGTTAATTTTTGAATTAATTTTCATTAATCATATTATGTTATTATTAAGTATTTATATAAATTCCTTATTATATTTTATATTATTGGTAAATATTCTCTCACATTACTGAACCATTATATGCCATTAAAATAAAAAATTATTATTGTAGACTTTCACTATAATTAATTTTTTATAATGTAAAAATACTATCATTTCAATGACATGAAATCCATTAATAGATTAAAATTAGTGGATATAAGATATCTCTATAAAACACCAGTTTTTAATAAACTTGTTAATGATTTGATTAGTATTAACTCTACCTTTTCTCAACAACCAAAAAGATATCAAATCTACACACATAGGTTGACACTCACGAGTGATGTTGTTTTGATAAATAGTGAACTATTTACAGTCTATCAAGAAATAGTATCTCCAATTAATGTTGATACACCATAAAATTAATCTTCCCTACTACCTTTTTTTCATTAAAATGTGTATAACATATTGTTTTGTGTTTATTTTTATGTATTCTCCTAGATAAAAATACATAAATTTACTACTCAAATTATTGACTAATATATATACCCTTTCACACATATATATTAAATATCATTTAGTAGATTATTTTTTGGGTATTTATATAGACATTCACTGAATTTCATTTGGTTCTTTTTTTAGTTCAATGGTAATGTCATTTTTTATCTAATGATGTATTTATGTATAATTTCTTTAAATGAAACAAATAAGCATGTATTTCTTATTATTTGGTGGGTGGGCCTACAATTATATAATAATATATTAAAATTGGAAAGTATTATGTCTCAAGTGACAATATTCATGAAACTGAGGAATAAAACTAATCAACTATAAGACTTTTCGAATATGATATTTTATTGGAGTAGTCACCCCTAATGTATTCTAATGAAACAATGTTAATGTAACTGTCACATTTTTAGTATTTATTGATATCTAATTATTGTATTAGAAATATATATGTTATGATTCATGTCTCATAATACATATTTTATAATATATTTTTTCTTTATGAAATATTCATTTTCATTTATTTGTTTCTTTTACCCATATGTTCATCCATGTCCAATTATGATATTTAATTATTATATCTGATGTTTTAAAAAGTACTCTGCATTTGAGAAAACCATTTATTTTGTATCCCCATGACTGTATCAATTTTTATAAATGGATATTATTCATATATTGTTTCTATGATGATATTTAATAAGGATGAAATATAAATGTATCTAAATTGATTTGTAAATAGCTTCCAAGTACATCTAACTTTTGTTCATGAAGGATTTTTCATTATTCATATATTATATTATTAGTTTGTATAGTAAGTAAAAAATCTGGATGTGTGTGTTTGGGGTGATTTATTTGGATGTAGAGTAGAGTTGATTCATTTTACTGAATTTTGAATAACAATATATTGGGTATATATACTTAACTAAATAAAAATTACCTCTAGAATACATATGCATGTATAACTAGTGTGAACACAATAGAATAAAATAGATAAAATTTTAGTATTCATTTCTTTATTAATAATTTAATTTATTAAAATATTCATAATAAGTTGTTATCATTGATTTAAAGATACTTTGCAAAAATATCTTATTAATGGTAAAATATAATATCCCATATATTCTAAATTATCTTATTTTTTTGTTATTATATTAAATATCTTACTGGTAAGTTTAATTCATTGGAATTTTTTGTATAATTTTAACCATGATTTTATATTTATATTTATTATCTAATTTGTTTCATTGGATATTGTTTTGTACTGTGTAGTTTTTTAAAAGCTGTTTTGTTGTATATTATCTTATATTCATGATTTATTTTACCCATATACATTAATTTTATAACCTCATAAATTGAATAAGTTATTTTATTTATATATAGTTTATTTCAATATAATCATATATGATTCATGTATTCATAGATAAAAAAGTATCATATGATAATTTAAAAATAATGAAATAAAAAATTTAAATACACAAGATGATAAATGGTTGATATTATTATTTTTAGTTTTTAATACCTATTATTTTTAGTTACATTATATTTTAGTTAATTTATAGTCATTTTTAATCAAACTCTATGAACACATTCAATTAAGGAAAAATATAGCTTTATTGTTTTATGCTTCATATCTTATAATAAAATAACCATTTTTAATAATAATAATTATTTTCTTGTAAATTTTTACTAAAAACTATAGTGGATTGGTATATTAGAATTCATATATTGTTTGAAAAATATTAATTTATATATATATATATATATATGATCATATCATTGGAAATATCTTACACTAAAACTTATATCAAGTATTTAATTTTAGGAACCCCTTCAAGGTTGATTTCATATTTTTTGTTAATACATGTTCATTGTTATGATTTCTTTTATCATATTTAATGTAATTAAATACTATGTTTTATTGTATGAATGAAAAAATTATAATATATAATGAATGTATTTTTTAGTTTATTGGGGATGTATTGGAACCCATTTGGAGGATTTTTTGAGTATTTTAAAAATCAAAATGGTTGTTTTATTATGGTCCATAATTGTAGGTAATTGAGTATGTAATTTGAATCAATTTTTTTATTAAACTTCATAATGTTCACGTATCTCTCATGTAATGTTCATGAGAAAAATTTTAATGATATGATGGGGGGATTCTGAAATTGAAAATCATATGTTAAAGAAACATGGTGCAGGCGAATAAGGTTGGATGAAATACTTGTGTGATGTCTTTGTCATAAAATATATTTAAATAATTTTTAAGGGTTTATTGTATAAATCAAACTTTCATATTCAATAACCAAATAAAATGGACCAGCACATGAAATAAATATATTATTTCAGTTTATATTGTTGCAAAATTTTATATTAATACCTACAGAATGATATTCGTGGTTTTAAACATAATAACAGATGTACCATTGAAAAACTTACCACTTTCATAATTGTTTTACTATAGTTTCTGAAAATAATTTAATTTAAATCCATGAAGAGGGCATGTACAGTCCACTAAATATATCAATCATTAATGAATGGTCGACATAACATCGTCTTATAGATTATTCAGTATTTTTGGTAGAAAATTGAACCATATAGTCAATCCATGAATCACATACGATCGAATTTTAATTTTCTTTTGGTGAATATCTATTGGTTGTATGAATGAGGTTTTTTGAGATATGGAATCGATGCGAGACACCACATAAAAAATATCAATGTTTTATATCACACATTAGTTCATTCATATGTCGAAATCCCATAGAGTATTATACAATTTCACGAGGAAATTATTATATTTTGATGATTTCTATGAATTTTTATGATGTCATAAGATTCTTGTTTCCTTGAACAAGAAGTAATTAATATGAAATATAAATACTATTAGTTTTATTTTCGAAAATTATGTGGTAGTGGATATTCTAGTATTTTGTGGAGAAAAAATATTATAACTTCATGATATTTAAATTATCATAAGATGATTACTTAGATGTTGTGAATATGTAAATTTCACATGAATGAATAAATTTCAATGTCTTTATGTGTTTTATTGAATATATAATTGACGACGTGAATTGAGTGTTATGAAATTATAGGATTCCAACCCCACTTCATTAAGTGGATATTATAAAACATAAAATGGAGTAAATTAAAAAAATCTTCTGTTAAATAACATGACAATAAATGATGAAAAATTTTGATCATTTTTTTAGAAAAAAGAACAAATGATTCATTATGGTAAATAATGAGAAAATTAATAATCAATAATAATAAGAAAAATAAGATTACTATATGTGGAATATTAATAGTATCAAAATATAGAGATCATGTAGACAATTATATACTCGTATATGATCACTCGCTACATGGATTATTTCAAAATAAAATTAAGGAAATTTTATGACTAATTTATTCCAGTTATTGGATGAGTACATCGTAAATCCATTTATACAGTTCCATTTGATAATAAGAATTATACTATGCATTTGGGATTACATTAAGATGTCGCTGGGGATAAAATCATCCATAAGGATGATAAACTCATTAATAAACATGTTTCTTCACTATTATTTACACATCAGTGAATAAATGTATAGTGAGGTGATGCAGAATCATGATAGTGAGTGGATTTTAAATTACTTAACCCACTGATTCATCCCCCTCTCAATGTGCATCACCTTTAAAGTGATCCATTAATTTTTATGAAATTATATATTATCTCTATTACGTGTATATAAAATGAATAATATTGATCAATAACATATTTTTAATAGGAATTTCATTTCATATTTTGATTTAAATATGTTTCAATCATAGAATGAATGAATGGTTTCTTATATTCTATCTCAGAGTCTTGATTTGGTTGACTTAGTGAAATATTAATTATCTTTGACTAATGAATTATTTGAATGGTCTCTATACTGTAAAAGAAATATTAAAATTTATATAATGAAGTTGAATACTCTAATATGATATTTATCTGAAAATATTCTCAGAACGGTCAATTGATGAAAAACACCTTATGATATTTTGAAGAAGCTTCATGAAATTTTTGAGGGAAATAAAAATGTAAAATATTAATGGTTACAAATCAGACAAAAGTTGTGTTAGATCATCATTTTTCATTTTAATAACATTATTGATGAGTATAATTAGATAAAACTTTGGACAAATTCAAGAAAACCCAATTATAGTACACAAACTATTGTTGATCCATCTAGTAAAAAAATGATATAACGGTATAAACACCCATATATATATATATATTTATAACTTCACTATTTATTAACAATAAAGAACTATAATAATCTCTAAGATGACAAGAGGACATACACATGATAGAAAGAGCTAAAAAGGAAATGAAATTCCATCTAATTCCATAAAATGTATGATGTTAGAAGGGAAAAAATTCAGCTCAGATGAAGGATACGACAAGGAATTTTATTAATAAAATAAATTTCTCAAGTCAATAAATTTCAAAAGTTGTCGATAAAGTAGCTACTAAGGTAAATTATATCTATATTTTTGAAATTGTGTAATTGTTGGACTTATCTCTTCTAAATGTATTATGAATTATGCAATAGAATATTATAATGATAATTATTATATACAACCCACTAATAGAGGTCTATTATACTTATAGTGAAATGAATGATGAAGATTTAACCTAGTTACATCTGAAATAAATTACATTAGTTAATGGAGTATTTGATGTTAATGAGTGTATTGATGAAGAAGAATATTGAGATATCACCTAAAGAGTTCATATGGAACATGTTAAAAAATAAGACATCCTATTATTTGATGAATCTCAAAAAAAAAAAAATATGTAAATTTTGAAAAAATACAGCTTGGAAATATACTATTAGAGTGGATATGGAGATATTTTTAAATGAAGTAGGATGACTTGGAGAAGTAAATAGTTATCTGAAAAGAAGAAAATACAAGAAAAGGAATCTTCTGAAGGAATAATTAACCATCTTTAAAAAAAATTGTTTTTTGAAATTACTAAAATGAGTAAAATAGATAATGATATGAATCAATATACTGTATTGGGAGATTATTATACTAATAAACTCAAATGACATAATACTGAAATAAATATGGAGGATGAAAATGAGAATAACAAAATTACAAAAAAAATTATGAAATAATAAAATACCTAATGAAAACATCAATAATTTGATACTCTAAAAACATTTAACATGTGAAAATATATTTGAAAAGGGATATTTCTTGCACCAGATAAATGAGTGGTATATTATTATCTGGAAAATATAATTCCCATAATTAAAATTTAAATGATTCCCAATTATATAAGGAAATAAATATGTTGAAAAAGACTTTATACATCAAAAATATTTATTGTTTATGTATTCATAAGTTCATCGTGAGATTCACTCATTCCGGAGATGAAAATTGATAAAGGTAATAGCCATTCCATTTAATAAATTCCTATCATGGAATATTTTTTCAGGGTTACTACTGGAGATGTGGACTATTTGGACATGTATACTATAACATTTTGTATAATATGATTCATCCTAAACTAATAATAGGATAGGAATGAAGTTCATGACATCGTACTTATGTAAAAAATTTGTAAAGACATCATGGGCTTGAGAAGATGATTAAAGGAAAAAACAATATTGAATGCTTCCATGAGGTGTATAAAAGGTGTGATCTTGAATTGAATTGTTAATATGTGTGTTGAATTCATTCATATTCATTGATGTATCTATAGAAAATATAAAATTAATCATGATTAACTAAATATTTGGGATAATCCTATTATAAACAATATTTAATTAAATGTTTGGAAAAAACAAAAAATGTGTCATAGATAGTGTGTGTTCGTATCAATTGATAGGCAAAATGAGAAACCTAAAAAATGATGATATATATGATGAATGAGTTGTTTGATTTGGGAATTATTTTTCTCTTAGAGTCAACGTCATTATAACATATTTTTTTGTAGGATTCATATGAACCCAATATATATTTTATATGTTGATGAGTTAAATAATGCTAGATTTAGTGTTTCATAAAATGTGACATTAGAATTATGTTCAATTTTTTGAGAAATTATTTCATTATAAAAATATTATAATATATAGTTATTATACAAATGGGTGTGAGAACCCGATGCCACCTATTTAATGCTAGAGTGGGGTGTTTTGATTGTTATCTTATTCAGTGAGAATAAATTGATTTATGTTTTATAATACTTGGACACTACGGAAATAAGTGTTTGATGATACTCATTAAGGAATAATATATTAGAAATATTAAAATATTAAATGAATATATTAAATTAATTTATATATTATGCATTAAATGAATTATGATAATAAAATATGATAATTGACATGAAAATAAATCATTTAAACTCTAGAGATGAAAAATTCTAATATGTGTGGCCTCATGAAAAAAAGTGGAAAATATTATTTCATTAAATTTAATAAATAATTCCAAATGATGAAATGTCTCATATTTAGGATACAAAAATCATTTTTTGTATTAATTAAATTGATTTATATGAATTTTAAAAAATAAAACCATATATTTTGAACATAATGAGATCAAATTATAGTATTGAGTATTCCAGAAGGGAATTAAATGAAATTATTGAAAACAATTGAATAATAAGTGAGTTTGGTTCTACATACATAACCTAAAAATTGAATTCCGGAAAGTATGAATTAGATTTTGCTAGACATGGTCAGAACAGTTTCGATAGAACTTGGAAAATCAATAGTTTATTAGTTAGAAACAAGTGTAAAAGTTTGAATTATAAAATATAGATGTTTTTGGAGACCGAAATATTACAGACACAATATAAGGTGTGATTAAGAAATAAAAGAAGTTACACACTTATTATTGTTTGGGAGTCAGTGTATTATAAAACAAATTGTAAATGTGGATGATATTTTGATGGAAGTGATAAATATTGAATTATCATAGGGAATACACAATATATATAATTAAAAAACTACTAAAAATATGTTTTAAATAATTTTTAAATGTTAAAATGTTTTAGCTGTCTTAGATTAATGAGAATATATAAGGAAAATAATATTATTTGGTGGGGATGGTTCTAGAATATTAAGATCTATTTCACAATCAGTTGAAATAGAAAAACCCTAAAAACAATTAGATGATTTTTATTATTATAGATATGACGAATATATTTATATGTTAAAATTAATTATTTATAAAATATTATTATTATTAGTTGAATTTTTTTTATTTTTTTATTAATAAGAATTAATTATTATTTCTAGAATATATTTATTAACCAACCCCAATGTCTATAGTCTAGAAGGTGTGTTATAGTATTTTTTCACAATAGTATCATATAAATAGTTGATTTAGTACATTTAGAAGAATCAAAATATCATAAGAAGGGGTTAGGCCAATGATTTAGGAACAAAATTACATATAAAAGAATAGAACATGGCAATTTAGTCCCAAGAAAACAAGATAATGTTTATTGGAGTTAAATGTGTATTTACAAACAAAAATTATGAAAATGTACAAGTTTCTAGAAACTAATTTTTTATTTTTTTTATAAATGGGATAGTCATTTTTAAATGATGAGTACTGTTAAGAATAAATTTATCAATTGTACATAGTTGTGTCCATCAAAATCATATCAGACAGAGTAAATCTGTCATCCCTTACTTTTCATATAATGATATGAAATTTTAATAGAAGTATATTCATTATATAACATATCAAATCCATGAAAAACTATATAGGATTAGATTCATTGGAATCTTTTAATCATAAAACCCCAATTCATAAAACATCTATATCATCTCTTTTATATTCATTTTTTACTAGAACCCTTTTTGACAAATCTTACATAATACATTTTATCATATAATGAGGAAAAGAAATATCAGAAAGGGTGAGATCAGAATCTTGTTAAGGTTAACAAAGGGATAAATCCATCATATCATAATCATAAGACATAATAAACTAAGAAATACATTTGAAAATTATATCATGCAATACAAAGAATCATGATGTCGTGTTTGAGATAAATCCTAGAGGGTCATATTTAATCAAAAAACATTTTCCATGAGAGCATAATATAAAAATTTAAATTTGGAATACACATATGTACTAAAATTCATATCCAAATTAGTCAAGGATAGTTTCCAAGACCATAAGAGTGGATAACTAAATTTATTGAACATGGTTCTCTCCCAAATTAAGCCCTGTATTTCCGTACTGAGTTCACTCCTCATTCCAATCCTATATATCTAATGAGATATAAGTATTTACCAAATACATTGGAGGGAGATAGAGGTCCCACCCTTCAAAAAATGAAAACAACCCATATGTATTCTGAAATAACATAATTCCTTCATCATATTAGAATACATGAAGGTAAATGGGTTTCATAAACATCATTCCTTCATAAAATCACCCATGGAAAAGAAATTGGTATCATAAATAACATTCCATCATATACATAAACAAACCATATATAGAATATTGATATATCATTGAAAAATATTCAAGTAATGAATAAATAACATCAACTAATGTTATCACAGATGTGAAATAATATTGTGAAATCACATAAAATCATTGTTTATCAAAATATCATTTCCATTTTGAAATTTTTTTTCGTAAAATGTCAGACAATTTGAAAAGAAAAAATTTTCTTTGAATATTAATTTGTAAGCATGTAATTGAATCTAATCGAATAATGTATTCATTATTTTGGGAAAATCCATTAATTCCATATCTTTTGAAAATACATTCATTTCTTAAAATATCTATCAATGTCAAAAAGTACCTTACTTGAAAATGATTACATGATTAACTTCAAACAATTTAGTAAAAATTCACACATGAGTAAAGATATTTTAAAAGGTTTAATATGAATAGTAAATATATATAGGAATTTTTTTAACAATAATAATCAATGAAGGTAAATATTACTCAGCAGTTACAAATAAACAATTGTAAATAATAAATGGATAGTAAAATTAATCATTACCATATATATGATATCTTTGGTATATATATGAAACTATTATATAATGTTTTCTATAATTTTATTAAATTAAACCAGAACCATATATATATTTATAATATCATATATGACCATATTATATCATCTTATCACCAACATGTAAACAATATTTCTTCATTACCCTTCATCTGAGAGTAAAATATTTCATTTTACTATATATATATTTTCATATAAGTCTCAATAATTGTGTATAAAATATAGTTAAATAATTTAAGGATTTATATTAAGGTAATATATTTCATATTTATACATTATATAATTTTATATACTCATTAATTAATGGTGATCATGGAAAATGAATCAAATCACATCGTGGAGATAGCAAAACATAGGATTGTACGAGTGATGGTATCATTCCCTTAATAGTGAAATGATAATGAAGTTGACGGTATATTAATTTTTTATCAAAGCAATATAATTCTATTTATATTATATATTACAAAAAGAAATAGTTATAAATAGTTTGAATATTATATATTATATTAATTTTATTAGTTATAATAGTACAAATAAGGTGGTGATGAAAAACATATTACACCATGACATTGAGATGGTAAACCATACATATGCGTGCACAATGCATTTATTTTTCGTAGGATGGATAAATATTGGAATATGATTATTTTATATATCTCAACATATATTTGATACTACTGGTATTACAATATATAAGAAATAACACATGAAGATAAAGTATAAGAAGAAATAATCATGAATGAGTCTATAAACATGATTACCTTTACTTTTGAGAAACTCCTTTAAATCTACTCTTAGTGGCATTGTGATTGACCATTTGAGTAAACTATAACCTATATAAATTGTTTATTAGGGTTGAAAAGTGAAATTGGGAGGGTTTAGTCATTTTTTATGGCTCATGTGATGTGAAAAAGTGATAGAGGAGGCACCATTTATATATGATCCTAGGGGCTCCTTTGGAATTTCAAAAAATATTAATTTCTACGAAATTAATTTTTTTTAAGAAATTCTATTAATGATAATTAATTTTAATATATTATGATATAGGGTTTTAATATCATCAACTAATATATTTTATATGTTTTATGTTATTATTTTAAACTTTATCAGTTTGACTAACACTTAGTTAAACTATTGTGATTTAAATTAAGTTAACAAACATCCCAATATTACAATTTTGTAATGTTTAAATATGTGATGTCAATTGGACCATTAATGAATAATTTATTATATTGTAGACTATATATATGATTATTTTATGTTTTAAATTATATATTACAATTTATAAATAATTTACTAAAATTATATTTTGATAAAATATCATTACTATCAATTTTGACAATATTCATTACATGGACTTTTAAAAATAAAAAGTTAAAAAGTTAACACAATCCCAAATATTTAATTATATCCACTCATTGGTTAAGTTAATCATTAATATTATTTTATCACATTAATTTTCTCAAATTATATTAATTTTTATTTTTTTAATAATATTTATTTTTTATTTCCATTTATAAAATAAATACATTATCAAAGTTGTAAAATTATTTAATATACTTATATATTAAAGAAAATTATAATTAAAATTTCTTTTGAGTTCAATAAATTAAATATATGAATATATATTTGTGTAATACTATATTAAAATTATATAATATTTAAAACATGAATGTGGAATATTAAAATTATAGTTAAATAAAATTTTATAAATAAAATAATCAAGTATGTGTTACCAAAAAGTAGAAAAACAATTCTCTAAATTTTTTTATTAATTTGAAATTGTAAATTTTTAGTAATTTATAAGATGTATTATCCCCCATTTTGAAACATAAAGGATATTTAAGATAAATAATGTTACATTTGGTGACATTCATTGATTTAAATATTATATAAGCCCATTCAAAGAAAAAAATCCCTTAAAATAATATATATCTTCATGTGTTAAGGGTGTAATTATTTTCATTAAAAATATCACCACTATCATCATGTGAGATATTCATATAAATTATATGTCACATAATTCAAAATCTAGGTCCTCTCAATGATTGCCAACATTAATTTTATGTTCACTATTTGATGATTTTAAATGTTATTGAGAATAAAAATCATTATCTCTAATTTCCTTAATTAGATCTGGTCTGAAGAGAATTATTTCCCCCACTTCATTCTATTATGTTTTGGTTAATCCCTTTTTACCATAGAAGGATTCAGAAGGATGAAATGGAGTAATAATGTTAAACCTATTGTTGTATTTAAATTCTACCAATGTTATGTGTTTATCTGGACAACATTTTAAGTATATAATGAAAGATCTCAACATGGCTTCAATAGTTTTAATAGTCCTCTCTAACTGGCCATCGATCTGAGTATGATAAGTAGATATGAAACATAACTCTGTATCCAGAGCCTGATGAATAATTCTCTAGAACAGTGATAAAAATCTTGAATACCCATAAGATAAAATGGAAAGAGTTATGCCTAGAAATCTCTACACTTAATTATTATATAATCCTGAAATATGATAAAGGAAAAAATATTCAATGTTAGAAATGATATGTTTTTACTTTGTAAGATGATCAAATATAAACTATATTGAATTATGGGTTTTGATGTATTAGGTAGTTTCCCGACAAAATGCATGGTGTTTTTTTCATTTCTATTATGGCATGGGTAATGGTTGAAAAATCTCCTTAGACATCATCCTCTCAGCCTTAACATTACGAGAAAAAAGCACCGAGAAAAATACTCTACTATATATCTCTTAATCCTTGGTCATTGTACACCTTAGTGCATCAAGGATGGATAGTGTATGATGAACTCTAAGCATCATTTAATTTTATTATCTAAATATGATATTATGTGGACACAAAAATCATTAATTGTCATTATCATTCCATCACAATCAATGTTGAACTTAGAAAAATTTCTCTAAATCATTTTTTCTCTTCATATTCCTTTTTTACATCCTTTTTCTAAACTTGTATAGGAGATTTGACATTAATTTGGTCCAGATATGATTTATCCTCTTTCATTAAGATTTTTTAGATCCATCTAATACAAATCCATAAAGACGATATCGTTTGTGATCTTTATCATAGATAGGATATCATGGTCATTTCAACTCAGAGAATTAGCCAAAATGTTTTCTTTCCAAATGTGGTAATTTATTGACTAGTCAGAATTATTACCCAGCTGCAACCATCATCATTATCAAATATTGATCTCTATTTGAGTGAAAATATACACTTAAGATTACTGAACAATATATAAGTCAGAAAATAAACCATAGTGATAATTCCTCCATATCTTTTTTGAAAAACTTACAACACCTAACTCCAAATCAGGAATTGGGTAATTTTTCTCATGGATTATCAATTTGGTGAGACATAAGCTATCACCGTATAATTATTTGTTAGAAAACGTTCTTACCATTTCATTGATGAATCACCATAGATTATATAACATTTTATACTAAAGGGTAGTGTTAGCATGCATGTAACGACTAACCTTCCTTTTCGCTTCATCTAATTCTCTTCACACTACTATATTCATATGCATATAACTCCTTGATTACTAATAAATGTGTCTATATGAGATAATAAGGATAATTATTTCAAAAAAGCTAAATAATATTTAGACATACCATAAAAACATCAGATCATAGATACCATTGTTGGGATTTGACATCATTTAAAAAAATGATATCATTGCTAGATCCACATACACACCCTATCTTGATATTATGTGACCCAAAATTGAAACATTCTGAAGCCATAAATTTCAAATGGATTTTTTTATAAAGGATATTCTTTATTTGGGTTAGTAGATCATTCCGTAGGTAATATTTGTGTTATTCATTATTATATGATTATATAAGAATGTAATCTATAAAGACTACCACACACTAATTAGGATAGTCTCTAAAGACTGTACTCATTAAATATATAAAGATAATTTTGTTGTTATTAATACCAAAAGGAATAACTATAAATTCACAGTGTTTATATATTTTATGTAATTCCATCCTAGGTATATTATCTTTCACGACACTCAATAGACATTATATAGATTTAAGATATATTATAGAAAGGTATTGAGCTCTCTGTAGTTGATAAAACAAGTCATCAATAAGGGAGAGATGATATTTTTACTTGTTTGTGATGTTATAAAGTTCACGATATACATTGCAGAATCTCATTGTTCACTATTTTTCCTTAACAAAAAGATCATGTTCACCACCATGATGACACACTTGGGAATATGAATCTCATGTTAGGTTTATCATGGAGTGGATTCTTAAATTCCTAAAAAACCATATGAATCATTCTATAAAAAGTAATTGAATTATGTATATCACCCTGTTTGATTTATATTGGAAACACAACATCACAATTCAACAAAATACTTAAGGACTATTCTAAAAAACATCATCAAACTCTAGTACAGTAGGATTATCTTTAATGGTGAGTTTCTCCCCAACTATATGTGAAATAAAACCATCATTTATAGTAATTAAAACCCATAATATGTATCTATTTTCAACTAGATGTTCATATTAATTCTTTCATAGATATATGGACATAAATTCATTCAGAATATGAAATGAGACTACAAATACATGGAAATTGATATGATATATATATTGAATAATTTATCCCATTCCATGAATAACATATAATTATTTGATTTGAAGGATAAAAATATTTATAGGATAGATATTCCCACAAACATCATCCGGAGAAAAATTAAAAACTTTTGATGTGACATTTCGTTCATTATTTTTTTTATAGGAAACTAAACATATAATTGTTGATGTAATATAGATATAACCTTACAAAACACTATATAAAAAAAGAGCTGCTTGATCAAGAATGAAATAAAGCATTAAATATTTTTTTTGGAAGCTTATTTTCCCTTTCAAAACATTTATTTCGTACTCCACATCACTACTAGGGATCACATGAAATATGTTTATATTTAGATTTTATAGGATAAAAACATCGATCAATATTGATAACTCTCATATTTTGAAATTGGTTAGAATAATTACCATTTATCATGTGCTTTAATAATTTTATTTTGTGGGTGAGTTTTATATAGTCTTTTAACTACTCCCATAATTAGATATCATTCCTCCAATACTTCTGTATTCAATTTCCCAATTAACATAATTCTGAAAATAAATCATTTACTAATCCCACAAAGATAGTTTCCTTCATGTCTCATTCCACACATTGAGTATAAATATAGGGTCCTATTATTTTCACTATATTTTTTATATTCTCCCTTGAATTTCATTTTTATCTTCATATCAAACCTATATGATTGATTGGTGACCCCAATATTCATCACAACATTGAGATCACATCAATATATTTTCTCGTAGCTTCAAAATTATTTACAGGTAATTCCATTCGGATACCTGGTTTTAAGCTACTAACAAATATATAAACCTTATATTCACGTTGGATGAAAATACTAGATGAATACCCTTAATATCTTCTAAAACATTTTTCATAGGTACCAAAAGATTGATCATCATTTTTCTTAAGCTCACAACAAATTATTCATCTCCATATAAAGAATAAAAGTATAATACTTATTGATATATATGTTTCTAAACTAATCTATTTCAATGGTGTCACCTTAACATCATTTCCTCATATTATGATGAGTTTCAACAATTGATCCACTTCACCTTCCAAACAATAGACACAAAATATTATTTTCTCATGATTTGAACATTAGGGAACCGAATAAAACATTTAGATTTACTGATCCATTGCGCAGCCTTTTGGGGATAAGAATAACCATAGAATAAAACTAGATGTTGACTCATTGAAGACACAATAGAATATTGTTTTTGGATTTTATCATTTTGTATGTCATGTTTGATTCATATCATGAGAATGCTCTTTGAGAATCACCATGTTATTTTATATTTTATCTCCCATAACATTTTGTTTTTCAAGAGAACAATCGTTTCATTTCCCATCACATTCATCATTAACATGGTTCATTTGGGTTCCATCCATTGACTAAAACCAAGAAACATAGTGTGAGAAACACTAATAAAACTTGGAAAACAACATAATCAAGGAAATATATAGATAGATTAAACATTCAAAACACCATAGTTTCTATCCAATGTTATTCATAATTGTTTCTTATACTCTAGAATTATATCTTATACATAGACTTATCATTAGGATTCTTACTAAGGTTTTCACATAATTTTTTTCTAATTGATTAATAAATTATAATCAGATAAAAACAATAATGGATCATACTTTTATAGGATAAAATTACATCTAAATAGATTAATATTCAGTATATAACATAAATACTTGGACTTATAAATATAAGTTTATTTTTTCTAGAAACGTGGAACCATAAACAACTGATTCATAAATTTTATCTATTATGTCTCTCTAAATCCTTCATTACTAGAACCATTTTTCACACATATTATATGATTAAATTATTAATATCCATGGAGAAATAATCATATGAAAGTGTAATATCAAATATAATGTAAGGATAAAAAAGGTCCATATCAATCATATTATAATAATAAGATAAAACGACATTAATAAAACATTTGAAAATTACATTAATTTACTACATCATGTCCCTCATTCCAGCACTGTATTTCAGAATAGAGTTAACTCCAAAATATAGTCTTTTAAAACTCATAAGTTATAAATTAATACCCACTACATTGGATTGAGATATAGTTCATGACGTTCACATAAATAAAATCATACATATGTGTTCAACATGATCATAATTCATTCATAAAATTAGAAATCCCAATGAGAAATAGGATTCAAAAACTTCATCCCATTATATCATAACACATATAAAATGAATGACTTTTCTAAACCCCATTCCATAATAAAAATAAAAAATCTAAATAATATGGATATAATCATTGAAAAATATCTCGATTAAAGAATACGCAATATAAAATTATTTATTCTTTGAGGGGAAATAATTTTGAGAGTTCACATGAAATTATTCTTGAAAGAAATATAATTAATCTTTTTGAAAACATATATTATTAAATAGTGTTATAATTTTAAATGAAAAAATTTATTTAAAAATTACATTATAATATTATAAGTAAAGCATTATAAAATTTGGGAATCATTAAACCCTAAAAATATATTCACTCAATATATGTTATTAAAACATTCTTGTCATAGGTTTTTTTTAAAAGTCACAAATTATGAAGTTTAAGATTGAAAAAAAATCACATTAAATTTTTAAGTAAACATTCACACATGTATAAAAATGAATTGAAGTATTTGTTTAATGATTAATAAAAATATTTCGGAAAAACATTCTATAAAAAATTGAAATGGAAGAATAATATTCCTCATTATGTACATAAATATAAGAAATCCTTAATAATATTGAGATTATAAAATTTAACACTTAGCTTAGACCTAAATGGGTTATTATGACTCTAAATATCCATTAAAATGGTTTAAAGAATGATATTAATTTATACATGAACAATATTCATAATTATTATATTTTATTTGACACAATTATATAATCTTATCACCCTTTTAAAAAAAATATTTCATTATTATCCTTCTTTTGTGTGTTAACTGGTTCATTTTCTAATGCAAGTCATATCATATCAGACTCAATTCATTTGACTATGATATACATCCATTGTGTAGATAGTTATATTGATTTCATATATATCATATTTATTCATTATATACATTTATATAATTAGTCATGTATGTTGAACATAGAAAATGAATTGTATCACATTGTGGAGACGTTAGGTTGTACGTATGTAGAAGTGATAGTATCATTCCCATAATGGTGAAATGATAAGGATGTGGATGTTATACTAATTTATATATAAAATCAATATGATATGATATGATATATATATATATATATATATTATTTTAATCATTTTACCCATTTATGAAAGGTGTGATGAATGATATATTACACCATAGTGTGGATAGGGAAAGTGGTACATACACATGCATGATGTTTTTGTCTTCAAAAGTGTTGATGAAATGTGGAATATGGTTGTTTCAGAATTATAAAAACATCTCAACATGTATATGATTCTATATTTATTACAGTATAACGTATTCAACACATGTAAAATAAGAATTGGTATAATTAATCTTCAATGAATTAGTAAAGATGATTACCTCTTTTTGGTGAACATCCATTTAATATCCTCTTAAAGACCCCAGGTTAGGTATATTTAGAACAAAATACCCTAAATAATGTGTATAAGGAATTTTAGATTTGAAATTTTAATGGGGTTTTTTGATTGAAGGCACACTATGATCTAAAAATGAGAGGGAGGAGGTTACCTTTTATAACGAAGGTGATGGCACTATTTGAATTTCCAAAAATATTCACTTATAAAAAAATTAAATATCAATTAAAATACATATAAAACTCTATATATTCAAATATAATATGCAATAAAGGTACAACACAATCAAAATATATATTTGATAAATGGTTTGATATTTTTTGAAATGCTATCATTTTTATGATCAATTAGTTAACCTATTTTAATTTTATCTATGATAACATATATTCAAATATGAAAAGGATTTAATTTTTACATTATTGATTTAAATTAGAGCATAAATGTATAATTTTTAACATTTTTGACCATATAATATTTATTTTCTATTTTTAATGACATTTTATTATATTTATTTAATATAATAAAATAATTGTTTGATAAAATATAATTACTGTCAATTCTGATAAATTTATTTACATGGAGTTTTAAGAACATAAAATGACATGGTAACTTCAAATAAAATATTTTATTATAACTCTATGATGTTATTGTCCTCTAGAAGATTCTTATATCATATTAATTATCTCAAATTATATTCATTATTTTATTATTCACAAATAGTTTTTGATATTACAATTAATAATATAATTACTACATCTATGTTGGTAAATTATTTAATATACTAAACTGGTTATCAAGAATAAAAAAAATACTATGATGATGATAAATATTATATATTTCATAATAATATTTATAGTCGAATATAAAATAAAAATTAAATTATATTTAAAAAATGAATATGTTATCTTTAATGGCTTATTAAATAAAATATTTTGAATATCAAAATTTAATCTATCTGGATAAAAAATAAAAAATTTAATTTTTAATGTTAATACATGGTCATAGAGTTAGATATTTACATTTATATTCATTAATAACATTCCATTATTTTAATATGGACACATATAGTATATTTTTTTATAAAAAAACTGATATTTTCTAACCTTCATAGATTTAAATACTATGAATGTTATTTTCATAGACAAGTGTCCATTAAACAGATTAATTTATATCCTTATGTGATACATGATAAAATATCTTCATCGCATAAAATTTGGACATGTGTTTGGTTCATTTAATAGTCTTTATAAGAATATAATAAACTTAAATTTCCTATATTTCCCTTTACGATGGTAACAAATTTTTTTACAGATTATATTCATATTGAAAAAAAATAAAATGGGCATATTCACTAAACATGAACCTTTTTAATATACATTTTGAATCATATTTTCAAAATAAAGAAATTAGATTATTCATGTTTTAATTAAATATAAAACCATAAAAATACAATGGAAAATATTTTTACTCAAAAATTGCATTTTAGAACATAAAATAGTCTATAATAAATTCGTGTATAAAATCATTTAAAAAAAATAATTTTATTATTTTAAATTATAATGAACAAATAAAAACATTCAATAAAACCAAGACATAATTATTCATTGTATAAACATTAATTGAAAATACATATTTCAATAAATATCTGTATTTTCAATATTCTTTAAAATTTTAATATTTTTATATAATTATAAAATAACATTTCAATTTTTTCGACATGATTAATTTTTATTCAAATACATTTTTAGAAACCCCTAAAATTATTTTAACTCATAAAAAGAAAAAACATCATTTTTTAAGAAACAATATTTTTTATGATTAATGTGATATTATTGAAATTTGTGGGATTATTTTCTATGAACCCCCCAAGACATTTATATTGAGTTGGACCTTTTGTCATAAATTTATAATGAAGGATTATTACCACTGATTTAACAGATACGATATAAAGGACATTTTATACTAATACTGTCTCACATTTCTTTTAAACACATGGTTTCTTGCAAAACAAGCTATCGAAGCATTAAAATTATTTAATGAGAAATATTTATTAAAATATCAAGGTGTTAAATTATAATAGAAATTATTTAGAATAAATAGAATGGATGTTAAATTTTTATCAATGTTATTATAAAGGAGGATGTTTATATGGATAAACATGAATACATTATAATTTTTTTAAATGGAAAAATATATATCATAGTGGAGAATTAAATCAATGTTTTAAACTATTCTCAAAAAGGTTTTTATTTTATGATTCATGTGTTGATAACAAATATTATGTTTCATAATGTCCATGTAGAAACCAATCTATATGTGAAAATATCAACACTAATTCAATATTTATTATTTATTATTTTATTTCTAAAATATATTTTTATTGTCGGTGAAATCTTATTGAATGATTTTTAAGGAATAAATAATAATGGATTTGAATATTAATACTGGGTGAAAGGGGATTATTTCTTACAGAAAATAATTATTCACGAAGTCGAATATTTATTCACAAAAAAATAAAAAAAATTTAAAGAATCATTTGAATATATTTTCTATATAAGAATATATTGATGGGGGAATACTATTTTTTGTTGGAAAACTGAGAAAATATAATGAAAAAAAACTATTAATGAAAATGGTTTTAGAGGTTTATTTATAAATCTTATGTAGTAAAATATACATTGAACCTGCATTTTATATATATTCACCATTTTGTATGGTATTAATAAAATTTAAAAGGAAAAATATTTTAAAATCCTAAAGGATAATTATAAACATTATCAACAAACTAAATAATAAAGGAATAAAACAGCAGTGACATTATGATTTAATAATGTGTAATATATGGCTACAAAACAAGGGTCTCAAATAATGATATGGATGAAAAAATTGTTTTTTGAAATGAGTTTTGAAGTAACTTATCATGTTATTATTAGCTATGATTATCAGAGTGCCTTATATATCAAAAAAATATTTTGATGTACTTCATGTTGAAACACATGAAAAAATGATTTTTTACTGGATTGGGGGATAAGGGTTTTTAAGGCTTGAATTTCTTCCCACTAAAGGGAAGAATGCTATTATTATCACTTAACCTTCAACCAATAAATAAATTAGAGAATCTATGTTACAAAATGGGTGTGTAACCCATCACATCTAATTGAATTATTATTTTTTGAGTTATTTCAAATACCATTTCTTTTTAAATTTTATTTGGATATTTTTGACACTAAGAAGGATATTTTCTCCCATTGATATGAGTTTTTGATATTATTCCAGAGATGTGTATAAAATATTCAGAAAAATATTTTCTTGATTACTTACATTGTTTGAATTAAAATATTATATAAATGATTTAAGTGTTTTCTTGATAAAAAATGGTGATTAATATAGTACATCTTATTTAAATTTAGATGATTCACATGTATAATTATAAATTATTGTTTCATGATTCCATTGATAAGAAATGTATTAGTTTATCACCACCATATAAACACATTGGTTTTAGTATCAATAATGTTTAGACAAGACTGTGGTGTGTGAAACAAATATTACATGAATAATTATAAAACCACTTTAGAATGATGTTTTATTTCATGAAAATAAATAATAATTGTGAAGGTTGATGTGATAATATTATGCATAAATAAGGACCATGTATTAGTGGATGGAGTAACAGAACATTATACTTGTTTAAAATATGCTTTAGATTCTTTGTAGAGGTATAAAATAATTTTTTTTTTTTGATACCATAATATGGGAAAGTTATTTTTATTTAGGATTTATAAATTTAGTTCATTACAAAGTAAGTGTATTTTTGTAAATAAATAAATTCTATAAGTTTTATAAATCTATAATGTAATGACCTTGATACCTTTTTAATACATATATAAGGGTTCAATGAAATTATAAATCATCCATAATGGTAATTTGAAGAACCCATGTTAGTGTGGATGGAAGTTATATTCTATGCAAGGGTCGATTAATATTTTGGAAGAATATATAAGAGTTGATGAAAGTAGTCTAATAGTATCCTCAATATTTGTTAAATAGTGTAAAGGTGGAGGACATTTTTATATGTTATTTTTATGTTATTTTTTTTGTAAATTTCTATCAATACCCAAATAAAGTTAGCATGGGAGATTTAATTTTTCATCCTAAAAATAGAAAAATACCCACATCAAATATAAATGTTATACTCGAGATTTATAAATTATTTAATGGTCGATATTGTAGGGGGACATAATCTATCAACCAATAATATCATGAATAAACAAAGGTTCTATAAATCCTTTCATTATGTTATGTTTAATATAGTTAATTGGATGATTCATCATTTGGTCAATCCAATGATCATTTAAAAAAATATAGTGTGTCTTTTTGGTAATTTTGATCCACTAATCTTAGACATGGTGTTTGATTGTGGTTCTCTCAGAAGTGGAAAAGAGAATCTACAACAAATTCGAAGCCACCATATTTCATTACACATATACTTGTATGTTATCATGGAAATAAACTGTTTTTTAATATAAAATATATTTTATCACTTATATCCCAAATACATTTTTACGTTTATATAGTTTTAAAAGTAAATTTATTAAAATTATTTTTCGAAATTTCCAAACATTGAGAAATTTTCTCAATAAATAGCTTCTTATTAATGATTTTCCTCCCCTACTTAATTTACATCTCATAACTAGAATTATGACATTATTAAAAATCATAGTAAACCATAATACCTATTATAAACAATTCAACACAAGGTATCAGAAAAATATTTAACAATATGGTACATAAAAGAATCATAATATGTTACTCCATTTATTAACCTAAAAATCGATGGGATAGTCTTCTATTTTCAAAAATATAACATTGAACGTATAAATACATATTTTATTTTAAATATATAAATTAATGGCTCAATTTACATTATAAATAATTTTTTATGAAATTAATAATGAACAATCCCAAACAAAAAGGTTTGTTGGAAAATATGTAAATTTAAAAATACAATTCCATAGAAAATAATCCATTAACCACTATATAAAGAAATCCATAATTATTAGTAAAATATATATGATAAATTCATTTCCTTTTGAAATCAAATTTAGTTGATTATGAAACCATCAAAATAAAATAATTACTTCCCACGAGAAGTTATAAATATTTTCAATCATTCGAGAACTATTATAATTTAACAACATAATCAGAAAATTCCGACACATGTTAGGAGTATCATATCACTGATAAAATCTATCACCTTAATTTATTCTTTTAAGACATAATAATGTCACACAGAGTTATAGTTATGTCATTATAACCCGTCATTCATATAAAATACCCATTAACTATAGAATGGATAAAACACATATGGATTAAATATTAAATATATATAATACTGGTATCTTAATTCAAGTACAAAGGAACTAAATTTTTTGTCACCTCATAAAGTGTAAATGAAATATCAATTATGTTATAAAAAAAATTTTAAATATAAAATATAAAGAATGGTTATAATTTTTTTTAATAAATTAACTACATATAAATTTAAAGGATGATTAAAATAAATGAATGATTATGAATACATGCAAATAATTTATTTTTATGACAATAAAAAATTTATTATTTTTTTATTTTTTAAATAACATCATAAATGAATTATACTGAAAATGAGGAAAATATTCCATTTTAAACACTAATAATGTATGTCATTAAAAATAAAAAATTTCACTTATAAATAGTTCAATCATAAATAATAAAATTCATGGAACCTATAAATGATTATATAACTAGAGTAAAATTTATCAATGTAAATCATTAAAGATAATTTTCAAAATAATGTTTCATTCATTGTGCCTCAGCATATTTCATTTGTGTGTCTACAAACCTCTTCATTGTGAATCCTTCATTATATTACAAGTCAAGCCTTCAATGATTACTTTCTAGTGAGAAAAAATCCACTATGACATAATGATGATTGTTTGGAAGGTATTTGGCATGTCTTGGTCATGATAAATGGTAAAATAGGTGTTTTTAATGGAGGATAGGATGTTATCATTTATATGTGAGGTGGGTGGTATAATTGTAAATATAAGATATGTTAATTTGTAATGCACTGAAATAATGTTATGTAACTACCATGATCCATATTTGATAAGGGATGGAGGATGAGGTATAACAAACTGTAAGCATATAAAATATATGTAAAATTTGTGCTAGTTTGAAACTTATCTATTTGATTAACACCCATACTAACCATTTTAACTATAACAATGTGAATACTATTGTAAATCTATTATGGCTATTAATTTGTAATTAAATAGTTAAATATGAATTTAAATTGATCAACAATTTTATGTTGTAATATTTCTAATATAATTCACATTTTATAGGGTTTTTATGATTTGATAATTATTTAAACTGTTATCAAAAAAATTATAAATATTTAAATTAATTTTTAAACTATTTATATATTTTTCTTTAATGGAATCATATAAGAATATAAATATAATATTTAAAAGTTAACCATAAGAAATATATTATAATTATTTGGTAATTGTTTTTCACAAAATAATTTCTTTAAAACAAATGAATTTCAGAAGTACTGACATCATATAGTTGATTTTTATACATTCACCACAAACACTCCATCAATGTTGGGAAACATGTCACTATTTTAATAACACCACAAAAAACATTACAATCAAAATCCTGTAAAATTATATTCTTTTTAAATATATCAAATAATAATTTTCAATAACATATTTTTTCAATATAAAAATAGATTAAATATATGAGAGATAAATTTTGTAATTATTCATGACATAATTTAATATAAAATTCATAATCAAATGAACATAGAACTAAATTTTCATATTTTAAATGATATCGTAAAAATTATTATATTTAATCTATTCCAATAAAAATTATGTATCTATTTTTTGACCATTTTATATTGTTTTATCCTTAAATAACTAGTTTTCCACTTTATAATAGTGTCAAACATTCACCTTGAAACTATTCATTGTGAAAAAAATGGGATTAAACTTAATTTAAAATTTGATATCCTTGACTAAAAATTGTAAATAAATTTTTCAAAATTATTTTTGAACATTTTTAACCAAATAAATTTAATATATGCAAAAAAAAACTCAATGCATACTTTTTTATGAATAAATTAATTATTTAGCATACAAATATTTCTATACCAATATAACACATAATTATTATTAATATGATAATAATTTATATATTTTTATTAAAAATAATCATAGGGTAATTTAATACAAATCCAAATCCAAAATTCATAATGAAATTACATTGACTAAAATAACTAAAATGATATATTTGGAAACTTGTTATTTTTAACTATTTACCCTACTATTTTTAAATATTACCAACCTTTATCATAATATTTTTTTAAATATATTCCCTGAAAAATGATTTTATCTTTATAATTTATAAATAAAATATGTAGATTAATAAAAATATAATACCTGAATGAAAAATTCATTGAAACCCCACTTTTTGATAATTCATTTTTGAATTATAGATATAATTTTTATTCGATACTTATATAAGATCGTTTAATATATCAATGTTAATTTATTTTAATATATAATATTATCTATTAATTTCATTAATGTAAATCATATATTTTAATTATCACGATTTTGTAGTATAAAAAAATATTTATAGACAAAAACGTATATTTTAAAAAATATATCTTTAAACTTAAATAATATATTTTTTTCTATAAAATCAGTTCTTATTTACATGTTATTTATAGTGACACATATTCTTCATATGTAAATATTAAATGTTTATAGATTAATAACAAAAAAAATTATAATGTCCTCCGTTCCATAAATTGAATGTTTTAATGTATCTAATACTAGAAAAAATATTATTTTTCCTAGATGATATAAAAAATCACCCATAATATTTATATAAAATAAAAAATTATCTTCAACACAAAAAATTATGAAAATAATCATTAATGGGGGATGGAATCATAGGAAATGGGTAACTCCAATGATCGGTAAGGGTGAACATAATAAATATTAATAAATTAGCATAAGTTCAAATAAGAAAATGATAAAGGTATGAGATCATTGACATAACATACAATAAACATAGATAATAAAGAAAACGAAATTATTCATAAAACATGTAATATGACTCTGTTACTAAATGATAATAATTAAATAGTGCACAAAATCATTAATAATCCACAATGAACAATTATTTTAAATCATAAAACAAACATAAGTCTTTTGAATACCCACATGCATATAAAATAATATACTTAGTGATTCATCACTTACAAGAATATCATTGTTAATTGGATTCACTTTATATCTCATCATATTCATAGTAAATTATCACTCCCAAGAAAATCACAGTTAATATATTAATTTACACAATTTGCCTAAAAACCCATTATCATACTTTCTATCCGAAGAGATATTAAGATGTACCCAATTCATTATAGGGATTTATAATTATAGGTCCACCAATAAAATAATGAAAATATACATATTTTTGACATATGAAAATAAAAAATTCAACATATCATCATATCTTAACCAATTGAAATGAAATGGGTTTAATAAAAATTTCACCATTTAATTATAGCGTAACACATTAAAGATAAATTGGTTTTGTCAAAATATTATCTACATAATAATAATGGTTATAGAGATTGAATAATTATGGTATCATTTTATTATATTCCCAGCAAATGAAAATTAAAATATAAGTATATAATCATAGGTTGTCACGAACCACCATATTTATGATAAATGAAGGGATATCAAGATGCAGATACCTTCCTTCCCCGTGATGATGAGAGATAATGACCCCTGAGTCTCACCAATAATAGGCCCCGGGGTGGTGACCAACACAAGAGTATAGAAATCTGAAAATAATTGGAGGCATTACCCTTTTATAATAACCAATATTAAGAGATAAGATGTATCAACCTCAAACAACTCCAAGATAGATAGATAGATATATATATAAACCAATATCCATTGAAAATGATTGTTTAATGTAAAAATTCATTGAATACGAAGGAGGAAACAAGGTTAGTACCAATATAAAACCAATCAATGACACTTCAGGTGTTCATAGTGTCTGAGCTTCTATCGTCCATCACGGTCCACATAATCATCAGGGAAACCTGAAAATAGTTTTAAATACGCAGGGTGAGCATATAAGTATACTAAATATGGGAAAAAACCAAAGTCACCCGTGCACAAGTGGGGGAAGCATGCTAATTCCCCTATATGAAAAGAGACGAAACATAAAAGCACCAAACAAGGTATACTATCCACCCCAACCACCCAAAGGAATTCTAACCAAATATCACATGTAATTTAGAAAGCACGTCGATATTTGGGAACCCCTCACAACATCCCAATGTTTATATACTCATCTATAAGAGATAATTTCCCGATTCTACAAGGCTCTTCCATAATACCCACTGGCACAACACATTCACACACACATGGGCCACAAAAATGCACACTTTCTACCTAAATACACATGTACCGAAACCACAAAAACTCACACCCAAAAACAACTGAGCCACATCCAAAAGATACATGTAATATAAGAGCCCACTGACACAGCCAATACAATAAATATGGTATTAAACCCCAAGACAATATATACATCCTGATCAGTCTTGGGTGATACAATCCAATAATAGAGAGAATGGTAATGTCAGTTACCATCCATCCATAATTCCATCAGGATGTTGGGAAAGAAACCCTCCCCCAAAACATTGGGGGAGTTCTTCACATAGTTCTTAACCCTGGTGGGGTGAATATGGAAGACATAAAAAAATCAAATATTTTAAACATTGGAAAATAGCACTCAGGCCATCATATGGAATTCCAACCATAAAACCATTCCACTCATAAAATCATTTGATGCCACCCCTATATGCACATTCCACCATGAATGATTGTCAGTTGAACACATCTTCACTACAAGACATAACTTGAAACATACCCCCTACCAAATAATTTAACCAAACGTAATTTAACATTATAAATTAATTTGATTTTTTATTTCCTTCCCTACACTTGAATCTACCAAACAATGCATATGTTATATGCTGAGGCAACCATTCCAACCACTGCAAATCCAAAAGAGGAAAGAATGTCCCATGGTAAAGGATTTCATTCTAACACTCATTCAGAAAAACAAATAGAAATCAACCATCTAAGAGTCCCACTGCACTACAGACCTCATTACTACCACACTCTATAGGCTGCTTCACAAAAACACCACACCCAGCACACTCATAAACATGAATTCATGAAACAACCTAGTCCCACATCCCTACTTCCCAACCACTAGCAAGATGCAGTCCCACTGTATAAAATATCCATCCAGTGAAACATCCACAAAAATATCATATTGTGATTCCATCACACTACATGTACCACCACATATGAAAATTCACACCCCATCCACAACACTACACAAAAACAGACACAAGGATAAACATAACCACACACAACACACAACCACATCAACAAGGAAAAGATAATTCATATTTATCACCACTCATTATTTAATTACTATTGATAAAACATGGGTTATCATGTAATAAGTTCGATCTAAGGGTATCCATTTATTTAACAGAATGTACATGATTAACCCAAATCCAATTAATTCAGAAATGATTTAAAAATCATATGGGTGTGCATATAGAGACCACTAACAACCATTATTTTCATATGAAAACAACCCATAAAATTCATGACATGGATCATGGATAAAAAATAAATTGAAGAGATCATCATCATCTTCCAATCACCTCATTTATTTTTATCTTATTGTCTTTGTTAAATATTTATTATACTGTTCTCACAAAGGGGCATCATTATTTTCACCCCACATGATACATAATTAAAAGAGAGATGATGGAAATCCCTAAATGGAGAAATAGGAGGCAAATGAATTACCTTGTACTAAAACAAGGGTTTCATGAGTAGCATGAAAACTCTAAGAAAAATGGTTCTATGACTATGGAAAAACATGCGACACCACTTGAAAATATGTCTCTAGTCCCACCAGGAGGAAATGGGTACATTGTGGGAAGAGAAGGTTTGGGCTTATAAAATCTAGATCTAATATTAATGGAATGGGAAACAGTTTTAAGGACCATTACTGTTGGATCACGGACAAGACTACATGGTTGGACTATTTCAATGTCCCTAGAGAATTATGATATTAATGATATTGTTAATATACTTTGAAACTACCAAGGAAATACCCAAACAACAATTTATACTAAATTTACCTCAAATAAAATTTTATAGGTGAGAAAATAGAAAAAATAAGAATATTTTTAAATTATTCACCGATGGGTGACTCACCAACAACAATCCACCAATAACGAGTCAACGATGCAGAGCTACTGACATGGAGCTTGCGATTCTAAGCCACCAACATGACCTAAAAATTCCTTACTCAATGCTGTATGCACTCACCAATGCACTAACTAAATGATTCCCTAACTCACTGATGCCCTGACTCATCGTTTTCTTCACATGCAGACATGTCGACCAACCGATTCATTGACCCACCAATGCCTTGAACAAATGATTACCTCAACCTACCTACACCTTGACCTACTAATACCCTCGACCTATCGATTCCTTGACCTACGGACACCCTGACCTACAGACACCTTCAACATACCAACCCCTTGACCTATCGATGCCTTTACCTATGGATTCCCTCAACCATTTCACACCCTTAACCTACTTAAGACCTCCACATACTAATTCCTTGAACAACAAATTCCTTAACCTAGAGACGCCTTCGGCCTACCAAAACTCTGAGCTACTAATTCCTCAATATACCGACACCCCCAACCTACCGATGCCCTAATCTACAGACACCTCTTCCTACTGATTACCTCAACCTAGACACTCCCTATCAAAACAATTTCTCGACCTTCTGACGCCGTGACCTGTCAATGAAAAAACATGAAATATAGAAATACCTTGAAATAAGATACCTTTTCTTCCAAGGACACCACATACATTGGATATTAACAATGTAATCAACCATGGAGGTTTATCCCATTACATCAGATACCTCAAAAACATTCTCTCCATCAATATTTTAATACCAAACCCATAAGAAATAGGGATCTAAACAACACCCTAGTAAGATAAATCTCAAGGATAAACCACAACGTTGAAGTGAAACTTCAACATCCAAGAACACCTCCCCTATGATTTTTTAACCCTATAGCCATAATACATACCTCACAAGCACCAAAAGTCCAACCACCCATGTGTGTAAATCATGGTATTCCTTCCTCCATGTCATGATACAAACTTCTTTGGGTGACGTGGAAACAACCACTCTGGTTTAATCGCATCCAAATTAATGTGCATTTATTAGGGATCAGCTTCTACCTACTTCATATGTTAGGACATTATCATATGTCACATAACAAGTAAAGAACTCATATAATTGAAAACAATGTTCATGCATTACATCACAATGAACAAAGAATGATAAAAACACAAATCATCTCTAGGTACTGGGCATGCATCTGTATCTATCGCTCCCAAGATCACTCCTATAGAACACCATTCCTCAACATCATGTGAACCACGTGTAAGGTCCTTCCACGTATCTCATTCTCCTGAGAATCCCATATCACCACTTGTCGCTCCGTGAATGTTTCAGTATCCTCGATATACAACTATCCCCAATAAATGACATGGGATTCATCGTGAAGATACCGAAAAATATGGGGGACATGAAAGTTGTCATGGACCCTCCCAAACTATGTTGTGAACCCCAACTAATATGACACCTCGCCAACTGGTCCCAACATCTTGAAAGGTCTGATGAACCTATGAGAATGCTTACTCCCTATGTCGAACCTTCACACCCCATGTCGAGGGGTAAACATTAAGAACACGTGTTCCCCATTATTGAACTCCAACGACCTTCTCCTACGATCGACATACAATTTTTTTATCCTACGATGCATTCATCCTCTCATAGAGAAGATGAACCTTCTCTATTGAACTCTCCACCATGCCCAGAACAAGAATTGCTACCACCCCAACATCTGTCCAACACAAAGTTGAACGACAATGTCATCCATATAATGAATCAAAAGGATTAGTACCAATGAGTGATTTTTATTTATTATTGTAAGAAAACACTACCAAAGGAAAATGACCCACCCAAGACCCAATAATGTATATAAGACATGCCCGCAACAAGTCCTCCAATATCTAGATTGTCATATCTATTTGTCTATCCATCTGGGGGTGGAAGGAAATGTTGAGGGGTAACTGGGTAACTAATGAAAGCTTAAATCCCTTATGGACTCTCATTATAAAACATGTATCCCGATTTAAGATGATGGATTTTGGAACTCCATAAAACCTCACACTATAGAAAAACTGGCGTTTTGCGGCAGTTTTTTCGTGTCGGTTTTCTCGCGGTGGATTTTAAACCGCCATGAAATGTGTTTATTTTTTTTTTTAATTTTCATAATTTTTTCTACGATTAGCGGCGGCTTTTTAAAAAACCCGTTGCGGAATTACAACATTTTGGGTAAAACCTCCACGAAATGAAAGGAAAAAAACATTAGAAACCCTAAAATCATTAAAACGACCATAACTTTTGATTCAGGAATCCAATATAGTGCCACGACCAGTCAAATCGAAACTCATGAAGAGATCTAGAGGTAAATATAATAAAAACCTTGAGATTTTCCAAGGTATAAAAGATATGAGATTTGTAATAATGTTGATAAAAGTTATCCAACTTCAAATGGCCATAACATTCGCTCCGGGTGTCCTTTTGGGCTCTACCACATATCAAATAGAAGCCAACGAAGAGAGTTACACAACAATTCCACACAAGAAATATTCCTTCGAGTTATTAGACCCCAAAATGGCCCCTTGAAGGCCCCCAAAACACGGTTTCCTTCACCGGTGTCCAGTCGAACTTGTCTTGAAATAGACCTAACTTTTGATCAGCTTGTCAGTTCAGACTCATCCACCTTTCAAATCATAGTTCATTTCTTGAGCTTCAGTTTGACTAGGCGCGGCACCCACATGGACTCCTTGATCATATGTTATGGCCTTTTAGTAGGTATTGGGTTTGTTATGTTTTTCGGTGCCTTGTTTCTAGCACCTGTTCCCCACCAACATTTTTTTAAACGGTCGTAACTTCTGATCTGCCTGTCCATTCAGTCTCTTTTACCAATCAGGTCAAAGATCATTTCAAGATCATTGATTTGACTGATCAAAGATCTGGAATGAACATTCATATCATAAGTTATCTTCATTAATGTGAGTCCAATGTTTTTGTCACTTTCTTACTGTTTTGATGTGTTGTAATGGTTACTCTATTTATTAATGTTTATTTTGGTTTCCATGACTTATTATCATTATCAATCGTTTTTGGGGGTTATTATGACGATTATGTTGAATTCATAAGGGGTTTTCCAGAGTTGTCATGAGTTTTCATGCGTCCTCATGCTTTCTAATGCTTCTTCATGCTTCTCCATCTATTTTCATGCGTTTTCTTGATTTTTCATCCCTTATCACGCCTTTTCATATGTTTTCATGTGTTTCATTTATTATTATTTATTTATTATTTATTATATACTTGAATTTATTTATTATCTATTATTTTTTACTAGTTATTTATTATTTATTATTTATTATTTATTATTTATTATTTATTATTTATTATTTATATTTATTTATATTTATTTATTATTCTTTATTATTTATTTTTTTATTATTTATTATTTATTATTTATTATTTAATATTATTAATTATAATATTTTATTTATTAAATATTTTATAGTATTTATTATTTATTATTTATTATTTATTATTTATTGTTATTATTTATTATTTATTATTTATTATTTATTATTTATTATTTGTTTATTATTATTTATTATTATTTATTATTAATTATTATTATTTATTATTATTTATATTTTATTATTTACTGTTTATTATTTATTTTTATTTATTTTTATAATTTATTATTTACTTATTTATAATTATTTATTATGTGTTATTTATTATTATTATTATTACTTATCATTATTTATTTATTATTTACAGTTTTTGTTTTTTATTTATTATTTATTATTTATTATTTATATTTATTTATTATATTTTATTTATTGTGTGATATTTATTATTTATTATTTCTTTATTTAGTATTTAGTATTTATTTTTATTTATTATTAATTATTAATTATTAATTAATAATTATTAAATGATATTTAATATTTAATATTTATTTTTTTATTTTTTTATTTTTATTTATTATTTTTATTTATTATTTCTTACTGTTTATAATTTATAATTTATAATTTATTGTTTAAAGTTTGTTATTTTTTGTTTTTTCTTTATTATTTATTATTTATTTTTTATTTTTTATTTTTTATTATTTATTGTTTATTGTTTACTATTTGTTGTTTATTATTTATTTTATTATTATTTTATTATATTATTAATTTAATTTCATAATTTAATTATTTTATAATTTTATTTTCATAATTTAAGTGTTTATGTATTTATTATTATAATTTATTTATTATTTATTATAATAAACAGTTAATAATAATAAATAAATAAATAACTATAGAAATAACTAATAAATCAATAATTATTAATGATTAATTATTGATTATTGATTATTGATTATTGCATAATGTTTAATTATTTTTGAGTTTATATCTATTCATTATGTATTATTTGTTTTTTTTCAATTAGTATATATAATTATATTAAATTATTTTTATTAACAACATGACGAGCCTCTTGGAGTGGTAAAGTCTCTCGAAAATATGAAAGAAGTTAGAGGTTTAAATCTCCCCAAACAAAGAATTTATTTATATTGCACGGGCATGTGCATGGGCATGGATAAAGTAAATAATGAAATACAAAGTAAATAACGTAATACAAAATAAATAAAATAAATATATAATAAATAAAGTAATACAAAATAAATAAAGTAATATGAAATAAATAAAGTAATATGAAATAAATAAAGTAATACGAAATAAATAAAGTAATACGAAATAAATAATGTAAATTCGAAATAAATAAAATAAATACGAAGGAAATAAAAAAAATACGAAATAAATAATATAAATAAATAAAATATATAAATATAATAAATAAATAATATAAATAAATAAATAAAAATTAAAAAATTAAAAAAAATAAAAAAATAAAATAAATAAATAAGTAAATAAATAACAAAGTATGTAAATAACTGTGTAAATAAAAAAATAAAAAAATAAAAAAATAAATGAATAAATAAATAAATAAATAACTAACTAACTAACTGACTAACTAAATAAGTAAATAAGTAACCAAGTAACTAAGTAACTATGTAAATAAATAAATATGTAAATAAATATATAAATAAATAAATAAAATTTAATTAGAATATTAAAAAAATATTAATTAGAAAATTCAAATAAAGTACCGCTAAAAACCCACCGTGAATCGTTCTATCGCGGTTTTGAAAACCAACGCTTATAGTTTCCCGACACACGATTTTGCGGCGGTTTTTCAAAACCACCCTAGAACGATTTAGAGACGGTTTAAACCATGTAGAAACGAAAAAAACCACCGCTAAATACACATTTTTCTCTACTATCACCACCTCATTCAAATACATCTCTTCTATGGCATTTAATTTGCTCAACTCCTTGATCATTAAGAAGATAGAATTTTTTTCACCTGATCCACTAATACGCAAATAACATCTCATCCTCCCTATTAATTGGGGAATCATGTGATTAAATATAGCGATATGTCATCCCACTTCCACTCTAGGACATCTAGGGGCCGCAATAATCCCCTGGTAACACGGTGCTCATACTTCTCATCCTCTAGTGCACCACCCTTGGCAATGCAATCTCCTTCCCTTTAACCTCTAATTCTCCCCACTAAGACTTCTACACCTACTACCTCATAGATGACTATATGATCATATGAAATATGCTATCTTTTCTAGAATCCATTCTTATATCTATGTGAAAGGAATCCAAATCCTCCACCACCCACCAAACATCTACATATTCCTAAACAACTTCTTTATGTCACAAACTGATGAAAGCATTATACACAATATTCCCCTTTCCTATGGTGTAAGAGATATCAAAATCATAATCTGAGAGAAACTACATCCACCTCCACTGACACAAGATCATGTCTCGCTATAAAAAGATGTACCTCGAGCTCTTGGGATCCATGGATACCACAAAGTGCTTCTTAATGAGGTAACTTCGTCAAATATTTTGTGAAAAAACAACCAAGGATAGCTCCAAATAATAGGAGGCATTGTTATGTTCTTGGAGACATAACTTCCTATATTTGTACATGATCACTCATCATTGCTGCATCAGCAGACACCAAAATTTTATATGGGTATCATCACAAAACACCTTGAACATCACTCCGTTGTTTGGAATCCCGAGCACCGGATCACTGACCAACATCTCTATCATATAGATGAATGCTACTTGAACTGCTCTCCCCCAAAAAATAGTCATTTTATAGTCCGATCCATCAATGGAGTTTCTACCTGAGAGAAATCATGTACGAATATCAAGTAGTATCCTACTAGACCGAGAAAAATGTGAGCCTCTACCACATTTTGGGGTGCTCCCATGAAACGTCTGCCAATTACATTGACAGGTCCACTTCTAAAACCAATTGAGACACCAATTTCTATGAATGTAGAACTCTTGGGTCTAAATATTTCCATTATATATATTTTCATAGATATGGTTGTGCCGAAGGACCTCTAGTACAATCTATAGATGATTGATATGATCTTACTATGAATTCAAGTAGATTAAGATTTCATTGATGACTATGATGATGAATCGGTCAAGGAACTCCAAAAAGACAGAGTTCATAACCGCCAATAACATGACTAGTGTGTTCGTAATGATGAACATCATAACAATGACTTCGAGGATACCATATATACACATGAAATTAGTCTTCAGGATTTCACCCTCCATCAAACTTAACTGGTGTTACCCAGACCATAGATCAATTTTAAATAACCTGCATGCCCCCCTTAGCTAATCAAAAATATAGTCTATTCTTGGGAGAGGGAAAATATCTTGGCTGTTACCTGATTCAATCTTAGGTAGTCTATGCATAGTCATTGAAAACTGTGTCCCTTCTTCCAAAAAAGACTGGAGCACCTCATGGAAACAAACTATGTCAGATGATAACCTTCTTCAACATATCATCGATCTAAATCTAGTAATCCCGTAAATCCCATAACTCAGAAGCAGTTGTCCTATATGGATTCATTGAGATCAGATGAAAACCAGGATGTATGTCTATACCAAACTCAACATCACATAGGGGGGTAGACACACATACAACTCATCGTAATCATCCATAAACTCTTTAAAAACACCAAGAACCTCCACTATTCTACATCCATCGATCCCACTCATTTCATAGATAATAAAGAAAAAAATAGGTTCCACATGCATATTTCCCACCTGACAGCTCTGATTGCCAATGAAAGCTACACACTGGCCTTTCACATATGAAAAAATGACTCTTCTATAAAAGATATCGATAATTTAATGCACAGAGTACAACCAGTTAATGACAAGGGTAAAACTGTATGGCTACATCTATAGCAGATAGTGATACCCATCAGATTTCTATGGCTCCAACATCATTCTACATCCCTTGTACACATCAACTATATTTTATGACCTTGTACAGGTGCACTCAACAAAAGGGGAATAAAAATTCTATCTATTTCAAGTCCCATAGAATGTTCTATACCATTTTTATTGAAGGAGTGATTAAATCATGAAACATACAATGATAAAACATGTGTACTAAAAAAACTGATTGTACCTCGAACATCTCTAACCCTACTGAAACTCATACCTCTATTGAGTGCAACTGCACATGCCCAAATCCATTACCCCTCAGTTGGTATCCACCACCCTAACCACACACTATACAAGGACCCTGATGGAAACACTATGGTCTGCATTCTCTTACACCTTCCACCATTGGTAAAGTAGGGGCATTATTTCCCTATTATAGGAAAGGCATGTCTTGCAACTACTAGTGAGGCAGGCGCCGAACCTACTCACATCCACTGTACTTATATCAGGTTGGCCATTCCCCCTCGAGGATCCCACAAACTCCACAAGATAAACAACCCAACCCCAAACCCATTGGAAAATGTCACGGACTAGAGGGACGAAACTAAATATGATGCAGTCGGCTCCCCACTGGCCGAATCTCGGAAGGCCCTCACACCAGAGACGTGGTGTGGTCGGCCTTCCCCTTTGAATTACTCTGTCGACTTCCCTCCTGGGGTGGACCTCCTTGAGAGTCCATCTGTTCCACTACCTCATCCTTCTTCTGAGCCTCTAAAAATTTTAGTACGGTGAAGGGAGTAACCACACACTAAAGATATGACCATAGTCCCACATCTATGAACCTTTCTTGAGACTCCTCATCTATAAAGGGATCTGATGAAAATACAGGTGGTCATTGAACATGATCCTGAATTCCGTGTCTGAAATAATCCCCTACTGGTGGGAGAGTATCTCCTACTCTCCTCATAATTTTTACATTGAAAAAGTAATTTTGGACAAAACTCATTCTCAATGTCATCTTATGAAACATTAGTCTCCTTCCTCTTCGTGATGTAAAGAGTTCACCATTGACGCACAACTCCCTACATCTGGATCACTTCCAGTAGAACTGATTACACTATTAGATCCTGGATCATGATGAAAGTGATCTACAGCTCCTCGATCCCACTCTTCATTTCCTTTTCTGAGACACTGCCATTGGAATTTCTCAGAGTCATCCACTGGAAAGCACGAATCATCTTCTTCCATGGATCATCTTCCTCCGTTGAGTAGATCCTCCTCTAGTCAAATGAATCAGCCTATTGACCTTCCACTACTCATACCATAGGAGGATGGTGTTAGGGAGCCATAGATGAATGGAAAAAGGATCTCCTTTGACTGAGTAGCATAGAATTTATTCTTGAAATCATTTTAACTATTTATATATTTTAATTTCTTAAAAATGGCCAAAAAAACTAGAATTCAAGTCATCATTGTGCGTATACCATACCTTATGATTCAACCCTCAAATAATTGTGTCCTTAGTTGGTCTTTCGGTAAGCTCATATTCCCTGCATCAGATCACGAGGAGCCACAAAATCTCATGCCCTAGAAAGTCTGTTTTTGCCTATGTCATGCGCCATGATCACCTAACAATGTTGTCCTACCAACCCCTGTAATCTTTATTATTCGTAACACTAAAATCCATCATACCCTTAAAAAATCAGCCTATGATACCATTTTGTCACAGCCCAATGACTTCATGATGATGGATGGCCTCACAAGTTGGCGAGAACTTCATTCCTCAAGATTAAAGAGAGATAATGGCCCTTGAGTCCCACCTCTAATTGGCCCTGGGGTGGCGACTAGCACCACGAGTATAGAAATCAAAAACAATGTGAGGTATTTCATATTTTGAAAGTAAGATATTTCTAGAGATAAGATGTTTCAACCTTAAAAAACTCCACAATAGATATATATAAATAACCCAGAATCCATACCACATGAATTTCTACCCTAAAACATCTATAAATACAATGAAAAGTCAAAAGTATGTAAAAATTAAAATTAATCAATAAAACAACAACCATCCCCAATGTTTGAGCTAGTAACATATTACATGGTCCATGTAATCTCCCATGAATCCTGAAAAATAGTTTTTATATATCTATGGTGAGCATACTAGTATAATCAATAGGGAAAAATGAATATTCACTCATGCACAAGTGGGGGAAGCATGCTGATTCCCCTTTGAGAAAATTGTAGAAACTCAAAATCACCTAACATGTTCAACTATCCAACCCAACATCCCCAAGGTAGTCATAAATAATAATTTGAGTCTGTTAATGTAAACTATTAAGAACATCAATATTTGGGTACCTCGTACAACTTCCCACTTGTAAACTTCTCATCCTTAATGGGGAAAGTCTAGATGCTACCACATGTTTCGAAAATCCCAACTGTTATAACCCGCCCACACTGATGTGGTCTATAAACCACACACATTCTGCCTACATAGACCTGAGCTGTATCCACCACATGTCTCAACGAAAAACTACTTGGAATCACCCCAAATAAAAATGGGAGAAAAAACCACATATCACACATCCAATACCATAATTCTGGTATTAATCCACAAGCTATTACAGACTACCCAATGAGTATTGGGTGATTAATGAATAGAATAGGGGTTATGGTAATTTCATTAACCATCTATCCATCCCTAATCCTGGATGTTAGCAAAGACACCAGATATAAAAATGGTTTTGTTCAGAACATTGTTCTCCACACTGGTTGTGTGCGTATAGAAATCATAAGGAACTACGTGTTTATATATTTAGGTAAAAACCACTCGACCATTCCTATGAGATTCCTTACATAAATCCAACCTAGTCATAACCACCTTTGCTTCTACTCCTACATCCATGTAAACCCATGATAGAAGGTCACTCGAATACCACTTCCCTAAATTACCTTACACGAAACATTCCCCCAGCCAACTCATTCATCCACTTATCGTTCTGCATTAAAAATTCATTTTCTTGTTTATTTTTATCCCTACAATGAAAACATCCAAACACTACAAATGTTATACGGAAAAGCAAACATACAAATCACATTCAATGTTAAACATGGAATGAAGGTCCAATTGTAAGGGAATCTATTATATCCCTCATTCAACAATGTAACACCCTAATCTTCCACGGTATGCATCTCTTGTATTAATGCAATAGCTAGTGTTGTATGCAACTTCGAGTACCAGCACACCAAGACCAATTAATATTGCAGTTATTAATAATAATACCCACTTTTTAATATTTTATAATTTTTATATATTAAAATGGACTTAATTTTTTGATTCAGAATATAAAAATTAGTTTTTCTTGAATTTTTTGTATTTTTATGAAAATAGTCAATTTTTGAAGAATAATGAAAAATACAGCATTATTGTTTAAATCTGACTTTTTATTTTAATATTTTTTTATTTTATTTAAATTTATTTTAAGCCAAAATAGATGCATAATACTGATATTAGTTAAATTTAATTCATTGGAGTCATTTTATAATAATCTTAGATGTATAAAATTTTATTTATCTTTTTAACATCTTTTACCCACCTTTAGAAAATTTTACATATTTGTATAAAACATAATTTTACATCTACTCTGAATTGAATTTCAAAAATATGAGAGACACAGTTGATATCTGTAAGTAAAATGTGGTTCAATAGGATGAAAATAATTTTTGGTGAATAGATTCTTTTGAAATTTATTTTCCATAGTTAAAAATTAAATATGGTAATTAAAAGTATACATGATATTATAATTACCCTAAAAAGTCCTAATTCTATAATATAAGTGTATATAGACCATAATCAACCATATGAATAAAATATGACCCTTTTGATACAATTGGATTAGATTAGGACATTTAATATTATTTTATTTAAATAAGAGTTAAAAGTGTAAAATTCAACTTTTAATAACTATACCATTTTTAATATAGTGTTATAAATAAGATAAATTTTACAATAAGAATTAATTATAAATATAAAACAATTTAATACATCATGGTATTTTATTTATAATTTTTATAAATTATATAATTAAACATAATTATGACACAATAATGATGCAATAATTACAATGTTGTTGAATAATTAAAATATTTGAAATTATAAATTTCATAATAAAGGTAAATTAAGACTTTTGATTCATTAAAATAATTCTCTTGGTTAATATGACATGTTATGGTTGATTAAATAAATTTTTTTCGAAGTCATACAGTTTATGACATTCACAAAAACCAAAAACTAAATAGTGTCAAAATTGACATAAATGAGTTTTTAAAACAAACACTATATTATTAAATGATGTAATATTCCTAAAAATATAAGGATAATCCAAAAGACATATATAATTATTTATATTTCATTAATGAACCACTTGAGGTGATTTTGGCATTTTATTGTATGTTTAATCACCATTTATTATTATAATAAATGAAGATAGGGGAAAAGTTAAACTATTTAACTAAGAGTTAAATATAAATGATAAGGTTAATATGGTGACCTAAACATTTCTAAAACCAATTGATTGAGATTATTTAATCCCAAAACCACCTTATCCTAGAAATAAATCCCCTTGGAGACATTATAATCAAAAAATCTTTTTATAATAAAATAATATTTCAACCTTTTCCTAAAGTGACCCTCATCTCTCTTATAAAAGGGAACATCCCCTTCTCTCATAATCACACCTCCAAAGAACTTTGGAATGTTTTCCCTACACAAATATCTTCCTAACTACCCACACATAAACATATAGGACATACAATTATTAGAAATATATTCTAAGGATCCATAATGATCAAATCAAAAGGAAGCACCCAAAACAGATGTAATAAATTCATCACTTCTTTCAATGTTATATTATTCTTCCACTTATTCTTTTATAGTAGATTCCATATCAAAATAATAAATCCAGTACCTTCTACATATTTTTATGTTATTATGACTTAGGTAGAACCGTATTCATTATTCTATCATTCATATGAATGACATAGTCACCATAGGTGCGTAAGTACAGATTACTGACTCCAGGTCGTGGTGTAGTTTGTTATTCAACACTTCAGTTATTGGATGTGTATAATATTGAGTATAATTGATATAAATAATAAATATAAAATTTCTATTATTATTTATATATTATATAACTTCCAAATAGATAAAATTTTACTGTCAATATAATGATATTTTCGCTTGTGCGTACGTATGGATTACTGTCTCCATGAACGCGATGAGATTCATTACCCATCATAACCATTCAAGAGACATTATAATTTTATGAATAAAAATGATGTTTAATAACTTAATAAAATTTTGGATATGAATCAAATACATCCAATCATTAACAAACATGACATATGTGACAAAACATATAATGAAAAACAAATTTGTTAACACCCTAAACAATTATACCACTGAAATATAATTAACAAAGAAATAATAGAAGATTATATATTATATCATATTTATGTATATGGTTCTCATATAATTTAATAAAAATTATTTATCTATTATTCACGATGTTAACATATCCTAGACCAAGGAAAATTACAATGTAAGGGTAAATTTAACAATCTCTTTTCTTATATGAGGTAGTTTACACATAAGTATCTTATGGGACCTATTTATCATCCACATTTGTGTTTCTTAAAAATGTATCTCAAAAGATTTTTTCTATTTACTAAACAATGGGTCAAATTCATTTATACCCTCATTTTAATTTTTAAAATATGGTTTCAAAATAATCATTCTTTCGCTATTCAAACAAGGCACCTTATGACCTTTTCAACAAATAAACGTAAGAATGTTTTTTTAACGTGTACGGCGGTTGCATCTATTTTCTGCAATTATAAGACCTTCGATGCTTCCCTTGCAAAAATATATGAAAATTATGAAAATAATTTTTTTCTTTTATAATTTTGTGGCTTCAAGATGATTTCAAAATAGAAAAAGATATATCTGTTAAATATTTTTGATTTCATCTATGTCAACATTCAATGATGTATTTTTCATTTATTTGAAGTTAATTTGTTATGATTCAATATTATTTATTGTATTTCTGGTTTTTTGATATGTTTGACTGTGGATATGTTATTTTTATAAGATTTATGTTTTATGGTGAAATTATTAACATTTTGTATGATAGTTTTAATATGAATGATTCTGATTTGTTTCATGCTTTTCATATAAGGAATGAATTGGACTTAGTATGTGATGTATGGAGCCTGATATAGCTATGAGATGTGCCGGTAGGTAACATGAGACAAACTAGTGTCTTGGCACAAGGCCATGGAAAAATCTTATTTTTAGTCTTGGCACGAGCCATTGACTATGTGACTTTGTTGTCCGAAAATATGAATTCCATCATTAAGAAATTTGTTATTGATATTACATGTGATTATTCAAATATTAGAATATCTATGTGAATAGGTAAATAGAATTATTTGATTTATCATTGCCATATAATTTTTATGTTTATAATTAAAAGGATTGTGTTTTAGTGCTATAAATTTCTCTAACTGTTTATAATTAATTGTTATAGTTTTCACTATATTGATATAATTTCTGAGAATCGAAGATCACCCATTTCTTTTGAATTATATTTCTTATGATTTGATGAAGTATACTATGACTGAACTTCAAGAATAGGCTAAGGGATATGAGTTTGTTCAAAGGGTACACAATTTTTTTGTTTTTCCTTTCATAATTTAATGTAAAACTTATGTATGTATCTAGTACTTTATTGGATACTAAACTAATCAGTATTTAGAGACTTTATCATTAGTGATCATTCCAATATTATTTAATTATACACCAACTCCGAGTAACTATGGTTAGGGAATAATAGTTTGTATCAGTGGATGTTTAGTACAAGCCTTGGAAACAAGTTTTAGAAAAACTCTGATTAGAATACATTACCCTAAGATGGGCATTAAGGATTAGTAGAGAATAACTTCCTAGAATATTGATAATTTATTGATTTTGTGAATTTTACAAGAAATATGTCGTTTTATTTATATTAGTTGGTAGAGGTGGCTTTGGAACTAATGAATCTAGGGTTAAACTCTGAAAACACCTCTTCAAGATAGACTTTAATGGGAACTGGTGCACGACAATGGGCCTTATTTCACTCTTGGTTATGACACTCCCAGGAGATATTCTTTGGATAATTCACATTTTATTTATAATATATTATAAAGGATAAATGTGTAAATATTTCCTCAATGATTTTTTTTTGATTATGGGTTTTACGCATAAAATGTTATATTTAATTTTTGGATTTTACTAGTTTAGAATTATGTATTGTGATTTACAATGTTATACAGTGTATGCCATTATTTAGAAATGATGCCTTTTGGAAGTAATGGAAACCATATCAATACACATAATCCATGTAGGGATTGACCTCCTACACAAGATAAATTTATTGGAGCTATTGATGCAACTGGTGCTAAACAGCTTATAACCATACTGGGACAAATCACTCGGTTTATGAATAATAACATTACCCATATGGAGCACCCTGGTCCACAATGTAGAGGATCAATGATGTACTGGTTCATGAGGCAACAACCACTAACATTAAGTGGGACTACAAATACATTTTTAGTTGAACAATGGATAAGTTCCTTTGAGAAAATTTTTCATGCTTTGGGAGTAACGAAATAGAAAAAGTTTTCATGGAAGTTAATCGAATCACAGAAGATATAGATCAATGGTCGACCTTAATTCCAAACACAAAGATGTATGAATAAGTATAAACTATATAATAGTGGGAGGTTATATATCTATTTGTAGAAAAAAACTTTCCTCGTGACAATCAAGAAGATATAGAAAGAAATTTTTTGAGTCTATGGTAAAAGGTGGATGCTAATGTCACAAAGTATGAGGCTAACAATATATGGTTATCAAGGAATGAAATAGATTAAATATGAAACCCAAGGAGTGAAATGGATCTATTATTTTATGGGTTAATACCATTTTTCCATCGAGTATTAGTCTCACAATTCCACTCGTCATATGAATATACTGTCCCTTGTGCTGTCAAAATAGATAAAAAATTCTCTAAGTCTTACAAATTTAAAACAATTAAGGAGAAGAAGTGATCTATTGAAAAATCTAGAAATGGAAATAAGGAGAAGACAAGAGATGTTTAAATTTTATTATGCAGTAAATGTTGTAAGAAACACCATATTACATTTTTGAAGGAATGAAATTTTGTTACAAGTTTTGTGGAAAAGTCCACCAAGCATGTGATTGCAAGATAATGAAAGAGGATGTTAATGGTGAATGGTACAATTTTATTGAAATGAGTAATTATTCAAATGACTGTCCTAAGTGTATAATATACTTACCATAGAAAAGGCCAAGGAAGAATGGCCAAGCTTATGTGATCACTACCGCAAAGGTTGAATCTCTGAATGACATGGTGGTAGGTACTTTAATCATTTCCTAAAAATTTGGCACTACTTTATTTGATTCTGGATCATCACATTCTTTTATATCTTCCATTTTTTACAAGAAAAATTATATTTAAAATTATATTTAACAATGGAGTTGTCAATAAAAACTCTTCAGGTAAGTATCATTGCAACAATGTTTTATCAATAAATTACCATTATCATATATAAACGTGCCTTATATGCTAATATTATTGTCATTCCAATGATTGAATTTGATATAATCCTCGGCATAGATTGGAATTCATACCATGATGAAAATATTTCTTGAAATAAGAAGGATGTTAATTTTTTTGATAATGATAATAAATACCATATCTTTAGAGCAGAAACATCACCATCTGATTCTCATCTAGATCCAAAACCACTATTTAAACATAATTAAATTATTGGGGGGGGGGAGATAGTTAAATGAATATGTGTGAGGAAAAAAATGTTCAAAAAGAGGATATTCCTGTTGTGCAATAATATGTTGATGTCTTTCTAGAGGATTTACCTGGACATCATCTAGAATGAGAATTTCAATTTTCCAATGACCTAATTCTTGGTTCAAGGCCCGTATCAAAGAGCCCTTTTATAATGTCTACTATGGAATTAGTTGAACTAAAAAAACAACTAGAGGAATTGTGTAAGAAAGAATTTATTCACCCTAATTTTTCTCTATGGGGATCCCTTGTTAGTTTTTTTTAAGAATAATGATTTTTCCTTGAGGTTGTGCATTGACTATAGGAAGATCAATGTTATAAAAATAATGAAAAAGTATCCCCTTCCTCGCATTGAGGATTTCTTTGATCGACGTCATAGAGATGCATATTTTTCAATGAATGAACTTTGATCTGGATATCATATGATGTTCCTGAATAATGAATATATTCCAATGACATCATTTCATACCAGGTATGGTCATTACGAGATTACAGTAATGCCTTTTGGACTGACTAATGCACCCTATGCTTTCATGGATATAATGAATTGACTTTTCAAGAATATCTTGATGAAAGTGTAGTGGTATTTGTTGAAGATATATTTGTATACTCATAAATATACGAAGATCATGAAAATTACTTTCCAAATATTCTAAAGACTATTAGAAAAAATGAATTATTTGGGATGTTTAGAAAGTGTGAATCTTGGATTCTAGAGATTTATTTTCATGTCCATATTGTCTCTATGGATGGAATATCTACTTATGGTTCTATGAAAATAGCAATCCAATAATGGACATAAATAATGATTATAACTGAGGTACGTAGTGTTATTGGATTAGCATGTTATTTTTAGTGTTTCATATATACTTTTTCCTAATTGGATAAACCATTAACCAATCTCACAAGTATAGGGGTAATATTGTTTGGAGAAAAGAGTGTGAAGAATTTTTTGAAGAATTGAAAAAAAAATTTGCCAATGCCCACGTATTGACTCTACCATAGAGGAATTATGGGTTTTTTATTTATAGCGATTGTTCAAAGAAAGGACTGGGTTGTTTCCTTATACATAATGATTGGGATATTTCCTATGAATCATGACAGCTGAAAATTAATGAAAAAAACTATCCTACCCATGATCATAAGTTAGAAACTGTAATCATTGCTCTAATGATATAGAGACACTATCTCTATGGGAAAAATTTGAGATTTATATTGATCAGAAGAGTTTTAATTATCTTTTCTCACAAAAAGAACTCTAATTGAGGCAAATCAAATGACTCTAACTACTCTAGGATTATGATTCTACTATACACTACCACCTGGGGAAGTCAAATAAGCTGGAAGATGCTTCAACTACAAATGATCATTGAGTTCTGAAAAAGATGAGAGTTGAATGGGATCCTATATATATGGATCTAGTAAAGATAGATATGGGAATAAACATAGAAGGTGAAACATCAATACTTTTTTCAAACTGTTGCCACACCATCAATATTAGAAAGGATAAAAAGTTCTCAGACTGACGATGAGTAGTTTCAAAAAAATATTAAATCTTTGAATGATGGGAGATTGATCGAATTTATATATGAAGATGGAATTTTGATAATTGGGAAATGACATTGTGTTCCTGATATACTAGATCTAAAAATGGAATTGTTGGATGATGATCATATCTCCAATTTCTCTATACACCCTGATAGCACTACGACATATAAATATTTGAAGGAACATTTTTGGTGGGAAAACATAAAGTGTGATATTGATTATTATGTGTCAAGATGTAAGGATTATAAATAGGTGAAGGTTGGAAGACAAAATCCTAGAGGAGTCACGCAACTTCAGCCCATACATGAGTAGAAATGGGATGATATTACGATAGACTTGTTCATGGGGCTACCAATGACTCCTAGAAGAAATTATGTGACGTGGGTAATTATTGATCTTCTTACCAATTGAACACATTTTATTTCTATCAGTGATGATTTTTTCACTTGAACATTTAGCAAGACTATATATTAAAGAAATTGTAAGACATCATGGTGTACCCCTATCGATTGTTTCTAATCGTGATCCCCATTTTACTTCATGATTATGGAAATGTCTTTAGAAAGCCCGTGGTACTAAACTTCATTGAAGCACTTCCTACCACCGTCAAACTGATGGAAAATCAAAATTGAATATTTATATCTTAGATTACATGTTGATATCTTTCTCACATAACATTGAAGGTATGTTGGATCAATATTTACATATGGAAGAATTTTCCTATAACAATAGCTTCCATTAAAGTATTCCGATGGCACCATATGAAGCATTATATGGAAAGAAATGTCACACATAAAATTATAGGGATAATGTTGGAGAAAAAAACTCGTAGGCCCAGAACTTGTTGAGGAAATAATGTAAAAGGTGATGATTATTCAAACCCATATCAAAGCATCTCAAAATAAGAAAAAGAGCTAAGATGATAACTGAAGGATTGATTGGTAATTTCAAGTAGGATATCATGTTTTCATTAATATAGATCCATGGTTGGGTGCTATTTGACATGGTAAGAAGGGTAAATTATTTCACATGTACATAAGACCTTTCAAATTGTATAACTACATGGAGTTGTAGATTACGGTTTAGCAATGCCGCCAAGTCACTCCAATGTTTATGACATGTTCCACGTATCACTGTTGAGAAAATACATGCCCAACCCAACACATGTCCTAACCTATGATAAAATATAATTAGAACCTAATCTATCTTATAGTGAAGATAACTCCAAGATTATTGATACCAGAGAACAAGTGTTGAGAAACTGGATGACTCGCCCGGTAAAAATTCTATGTAGAAACCATTATATCGAAGATGCAACATGGGAACCTAAGGAACTTATGTTGAAAAAAATACCCAAATATTTTTATGTATTAATATATTCTAGAAATTTTGAGTATGAAATTATTTTAAGGAGGGAAGAATGTAACACCCCAATATTCCACAGTATGATTCAGTTTGAATAATGAAATAGCTTGTGTTGTATGCAACTTCGTGTTCTAGAACAACACAACCAATAAAAATAACTGTCATGACAAGTAATATCCAATTTTTAAAATTCTATAAATCTTATTTTTTTAAAATGGACTTCATTTTTTGATTTGAAATATCAAAATTACCTTAGGGTAGATTTCTGGTATTTTTATAAAAACATTCGATTTTTGATGAATAGTGAAAACATTGTGTTATTGTTTAAAATCAAAATTTTATTTTAATAATTATTTAAATTATATAAATTTTCTTATGTAATAATAGATACATAATACCTATATTAGTTCAATGTAATTCATTATAGTCATTTTTTAATAAGATTTTTGGTAAAAATTTTAATTAAATTTTTAACGTCTTTTACAGAACTTCTAGGCATATTTGAAATTTTGCATAAAACATAATTTTACTACATCTCGTAATTGAATTTCAAAAATACGAGAGGAAAAATTGACATATGTAAGTAAAATTTGGTTCAATAGGATGAAAATATTAATTGTGAATAGTACATTTTGAATTTTATTTACCATGATTAAAAGTAAATAGGGTATTTAAAGGTAAAAATGATATTATAATTACCATAACACATGTCCAAATTCTATTGGATAAGTTTATTTCGTCCAAAATAATCCATAGGAATGAAATTTGATCCTTTTTATCAACGTGAATTAGTTTAGGAAATTTATTATTATTTTATTAAAAGAAGAGTTAAAGTGTTAAATGCAACGTTTAACAACTAATTATTTTTAATTATAGGGTTTTACATAAGATAAATTTGACTATAAATATTCATTATAAATAAAAATTATTTATTTTGTCATTGAATTTTTTTAATAAATTTTATTCATTATATAATTTAATTTTATTATGACACAATGATGATGCGGTAATTACCTTATTAATGAATGATTTAAATAATTAGTAGTACAAATAAAAAAATAAATGTAAATTGAGAATTTTAATTCATTACACGAATTTTCAAGGTTAATATGAAATTTTATGGTTGATTAATTAAATTTTATTCGAATTGATAATGTTTTTATGACTTTCAGAAAAACCAAATACTAATTAGTGTCAAAATTCTAATAAATGAGTTTTTATAAAAAATAATATATTATAAAGTGATATAATATACCTAAAAATATATGGTTTGGCCAAAAAACTTATATAATGATATACATTTCATTAATTTACAACTTTATTTTATATTGGAATTTTATAGTGTGATTATTAACCATTAATTATAATATTACAAGAAGACATGGGAAAATATAAACTATTAACTAAGAGTTAGATAAAAAAATATAAGGATAATATGGTGACCTAAACTTGTCTAAAATCTATTTTTTGAAAGGGTCTCAACCCAGACCACATTATTCTCATAATAAATTCTTTTTGGTTCCCTTATAAACCTAAAATTATTTTATGATAATATAATATTTCTTGCTTTTCCTAAAGTGACCCAAACATCAATTATATAAAGGTACTTCCCCTTCTCTCAATATCTCACCTCCAAACCCATTTTTCTGATAGTAACCCTAATAAAATATCCTCCCAACTATCCTCACTTAAACCTAGTGGCCTTAAATTGATCTTAATTCCAACATAAGGATCCCTTATGATCAAATCATAGGGAAACACCCGGAGAAGAGATAATAATTTCATCACCTCTTTCAAGTTTATTTTCTTATTCCACATACTCTTTCTTTGTTTTTACCGTACCAAAATAATTACTATAGTACCTTATACATTCTATGATTTTATTATAAATATGGTACAACCATATTAATTATTCTACCCATCATATGAATGACAAAGTCACCATACATGCCTACGTATGGATTACCGTCTCCACACCATGGTGTACTTTTTTATTCAAAAAACATCATTATTTGGATGGGTATAATAGTGAGTATAATTGATATTAATAATAAATATGAAATTACAATGATTATGTTTATATGATATACCATCCAATTGCATATGATTTCACCATAAATAGAATAATATTGTCTCTCTTGTATATGTATGGATTACTGTCTCAAAAAATGTGATGAGATTAATTTCCCATCATAACAATTAAATAATAATTTTCATTTAATTATTAAAAATAATGTATAAAAACTTAATATAAATCAGGATATGAATCAAATAAACCTTATCCAAAACAAACAAGTCTTTTGTAACAGAACATATAAAGGAAAATGAATCAGTCAACAACTGAAACAATGATACAACTGAAATATTATTAACAATGTAATATTATCAGATCATATATGATATCATATTTATGTATTTGGTTCTTATTTAATTTAGAAAATATGATTTAACTATTATACATGAGGTTAACTTAACATCATATAATGAAATGTACATGGTATTTGTTAATTTTACAATCTCTTTACTTATCCGAGTTTATTTATATGTAAGTATCTACTTAGATATCTTTATCATCCACATCAATGTTTCTTTCAAATGTATTTCAAAACATTTTAACTATTTACTAGAATATGGGTTAAAGTCATTTATACCATCATTTAACTTTTTATAAAATGGTTTGAATTGAATCTTTCCATCGCTTTCCAGACTAAGTACCTTAAGACCTTTTCGACAAATTAAGGTAAGAATGTTTTTTACATATACAGAAGGTGTGGCTATTTTTCTGTAGTTAAAACACCTTATAACATTCCCTTACAATCTTATAAGAATATTTTCAAAATAAATTTTTTATTTTATAATTATGTTCCCTTTAAAATATTTCAAAATAGAAATTGATCCTTTTCTCAAATAGTTTTGTTATCATCTATGTTAAAATGCTTTCATGGATTTTACATTTGTTTGAAGTTGATTTGTTATGATACAATATTCTATATTGTATTGAAGATCTGGTAATATGTTTCAATTTGGATGTGTTATTTTTATACCATTGATGGTTTTAGTCAATTTATTAACATTTCATATGATAGTTTTAATAAAAATGTTTATGTTATATTTCATCCTTTTCATATGAGGAATGCATTGGACATAGTAATTGACAAGGGGATCTCTCAATAGCTCCTCGATACATCGGTAGGACTCATGAGATAAAATAGTGTCTTGTACAAGATCTTTAAAAAATATTATTTTTATTCATGGAACGTGTCCATGACTATGTGGTTATGATGTCTAGCAATATGCATTCCTTCATTATGAAATTAGATATTGATATTACATGTGATTATTCGACTAGTAGAATATCTTGGTGAATAAGTAAATGGAATTATTTGATTTATATTTTCCATATTATGTTGCAGTTTATGTATAAAAGTCTTGTGTTTTAGTATTATAGATTTCCTTAAATGTTTAAGATTATTTATGATAGTTTCTGTTATATTGTTATATGTACTAAGAATTTGAGCTCACCCATTTATTATGTTTTATTTTTCACAGGATGTGAATAAGTAGATTATGATTGAATTGCAAGAATAGGCAAAGGGATATGAGTGTGTTCAAAGTAGATACAATGTTTTTTATCCCATTTCATAATGTAATGTAAACATATTTATGTATCTAGTATATCAAATTATACTAAACTAATCGGTCTTTTGAGAATTTAACTCTTGTGATAATGAACATCTTATGTAACAATGCATTGACACTGAGTAACTAGGGTCGAGTGTTACAAACTAACAAATAAGAATCAACCATCTTGTGGTCCCACTGCACAACACACCTCATTGCTACCACATTAGGTAGCCATATAACACAACAACATCACACCCAACACAACCATAAACAATATGTGATGAAACAACCCAGTATTCAACCCTGCTTTCCAACCACAACCCAGATGCAATCCGACTACATAACAAGTATATCCATTCCCCAATCAACCAAAACCTCATCCTATGATACCATCACACCACATGTACCACCCCATAGACACAATCACACCCCCATACACAACACCACAATTAAAAAATAGATGCAAGGTCGAACATAACCACACACCAAACACATCTACACAAATAAGGAAATGTTTTTTTAGATTTAGCAGCACTCATGATTTAATTAGAAATGATAAAATTTTGGCTATCATAGAATCTGTTCAATCCGGGGGCATAAAAATACTTAACCGAATGTAAATGGTTTACAAGATTCTAATTATTACAACATAAATTCACCCATTATATAGGTGCTCAAACATAAACAGCCAACAACTATCATTATTAGATGAAAAAAACCCATTCAATTAACCACATGGATTAGGGATAAAATAAAAAACAAAGGGATCATCATCATATTCCAAGCACATCATTTATTTTGTCTTATTATCAAAAATAAATTTTGATTCATCCAATGTCAGAAGGTGGTATCATTATACCCACCCTGCATGATATACATTTAAAATAGAGACAATTGAAATCCTTAATTGAACAATAGGAGGAAAATTATTTACCATACACCAAAACAGGGTGTACTCGAGTACACGAGAATCATTGAGAAAACTAGATTGATGTTTACGACACTACATGAGACTCCATGGGAAGGGAAGTCTCTAGGGACAATAAGAGAAAATGGGAAGAGAATGGTAAGAGAGGTATCAACATATAAAATCAAGGTCCTATATTAATGTAATATAAAATGGATTCGAGGGCCACTAATGTCGGTTCGTAGTGATTACCACACAGTTCGAATATTTTCGGGTCCCCGAAGCATTAAGATAATAATTTTATAATTAATATCCTTCAAAACTACTATAGAAATCCCAATGTAAGGATTTGAACATTATTTATATATAATAAAATATAAGAGGGGTGAATCTAGAAAAACTAGGAAAATATAAAATGAGTCACTGATCAGTGAGTCACGAACAACAGGCTACCGACAACAAGCCAACGTTAGTGAGCCACCGATGCTGAGCAACTGATGTTGATCCACCAACGTGACCTACTAATTTCTGACTCACCAACGCCCTATCATATTGATTCCATGAGTCAATGATGTCTAGAATCACTATTTCCAAACTCATCGATGCCTCAACCTACCGATGCCTCGACATACCGATGCCTCTACTTAACAAAACCCCAAATTGAAAATTCCCTTGAACTACATATGTCTTGATGTACTGATTCCTTAAAGAACTAATACCCATTACTTAACGGTACCCTCAACCTACCAACACCTTCAACCTAGCGATTCCCTAACCTACTAACACTGCGACCTACCTACACTTCAACGTACCGACACCTCGATATACCGACTCCCAAGGAAAACCAATGCCTAGACATACCGCCGCCTCGGCCTAATGACACCCTCGACCAAATAACACATGAACCTACTGACACTTTGACCTATTGACACTCTAATATACAGACTAAAAAACATTAAATTTGTAAAATGGGTTTAACGAGCTATAGTTGCATCCCAAACCCCCCCAACACAGGATTTTGATAATGTAAGGGACCATGGAGGTTTGAGCAATGAAATCGAAGGAAATTTTCATGAAAATATAATTGGAATATTTTAGGGTAAAATAATATTTTCATTTATAAATAACTTGATAAAAAACAATATATTTCCCAAATTCTATGTTTTTTTGTGACATGAAATATGGAATATAACAGATGGTTATTGAAAGCCCTTAGTTGTTATGATGGGAATAAATTTGATTTATAAAATATTCAATAAAATAATGATTTTATTCTCACCATTGGGAAAAAATCATTCATAAAACAATAAGAATGTCATTCTTTATCAATTTTGTAAAAATCAATTTCTTGGAAAAACTGACATTAAAAATTAATTGATGAAGATATTAAAAAATTATCTTTTTTGGAAAAAATTGACATATAAGAAAAATTCATTCCATTGAATGTTGATAAATGAACCTATTTTTCATAAAAATATTTTCCAAAATATTTTGAGTATAAAAGAAATAAAATTTGAATTAAAAAATAAAAATTAATGAAATTATGAGATTATAAGAAAGATGAATTAGTTTTATCAGAAACCGATCTTATAATTTCTTTAATGTAATTCATGTATAAAAATTATATATTATAATATATTTGAATTATTTATAAAATTTTATCTCATATTTCTAAAATATTCTTTTTTAAAATAAATGTTCCATGACATAACAACTTCATTTTCTTGCATGTTTTGCTACCATATTCATAGAACATATAAATTGATCTTATTTAAAGAAAAAATAAAAATAAAATTATTTCAAAAGTTTATTGTTCATAAATTATATATAATTTGATAATAATTTAAATAATATTGTTTTGAAGTCTTAATTTCATTACATTAGAGATATTATAGTATTTATGAAAACAAGTGTTATATTTACACTTTTCAACAGATATAAGAATAGAAAAATTTTGAAAAATTTATATTTAAAAAAAATTATGCAAAGATAATATATGTTATTTTAATTAATATTTATAACATTTAATATAAAAAATGAGAATAAACTAAATACAATGCTCCATAGAGGTGGTAATTCACACATATGAATGAATGTTGTTTCCATTTCTTTTATGTTGTATAGGATAATGATAATAGATTCATTATAATCATAATAGAAATTATTCATATTAAAGGTACTAAATTCATTAATATAGAATGGATACCATTTATTTAGAAGGAGTATAAAATGAAATAAAATTGAATGTAAATTGTTATCAGTTATATCTCTTTTTTGAGAAAATTCTTTTAGTAGATAAATGAAGTTGTGAATGGATGGTTTTAGACGACCATATGATCATGGAAATGGAAAAAAAATCGAAGAATACATTTCGTGAATTTTCTTGATAGATTCTACATTATGTATAGATAATTGAGGATATGTGGTCTAGTTTAACAATGGAGGTAAATGAAATACTATGGATTTATTATATTATTAAATAATATATATATATATATATTAATTTTGTAACATGGAACCAAGGACCCCAAAATTCAAGATAGGGTGATATTGGTGCATAATGATCAATAATATGAAAATTTGACTCATTTTGGATTCATTTTATGCCTCATCGCCTAATTAAACAACAATAATCACATTTAAACCATAACAAGGATTGAATATTCTCTTAACACGATGAAATAATAATATGACCAAAGAAGGGTTCCTTTTTTAAGATTTGAACATTATGAATAGAAATTATAAATCTATATTTATACAACAAAATGTTTATAATTAGTTGAAATAAAATTAAATATAAGTATAATAAAATCATGAATATATATTTTAGAAACATACTTGTAACATCCCGTCCTAGGTTCCACAAAATGGTCCCTTGAGTCGGTTCCCCACATATCATCAAGAGTGTCTTCCCATATGCTAGAGTATATTGACTACCTGTGAGGGTCTGGTCAGTTAGTCATTGGGAGAATATAACCTCATTTATCATAGTAAAACACCAGAGGAAATAAATAAACAAAAACATAAGAATATATAACAGGAACAATACTTATGTCATAAGATATCCAAATAAGAAAAACAATACTAAACTGATGGAGATAACCTTCTATGGAATTATTAGTGTCCAATTCCTATAATGTAATAGAAAAAAATGCACTCTTACTCCCCAAGAGGGTCCCCAACCATGTCTTGTCCCCTCATCCATGATCCATCTTAAAGAAGAAACCAATCCCAGAGTAATTTCCCATATCCTGTCTTGCATTAATATAATCTATTTAGGTAACGATCAGGAATATTGGGTAGTGTGTGAGTACAACTCAGTAGGACAACACCAACAATTTCTAAAACAAATACAGTCAAAATATAGTGTATAAAACTCTATATGAAATTATTACAATACATTTATATCCAATTATTGTAATATCATTTACTCTCAACTAACTACATTAACTCCATGGTGCCCTAGGAGACCCATACCCTAATTCAAGATTTTTCATCATTCTAGAGACCGAATTGTTACTTATGTAAAATAATATCTCAATTATGGCTTCTTGTTAGAGCATGATATATTCATAGGGGCTTCAATATCTCATTTCCCGAATCGACTCTTGATGTGTTTCAAAATATTCTTTTGTGATTCCGTAACTCGGATTCCCATTAATTACATTATTTAATTTCATAATAATAAGAATCATTGCCAATGTTTACTATATCATTAAATAAGTAATACGAATATGTTACCATACTTTCTCATCAATATAATGACCACTTCCATTTTCTATTACACATAATTATAAATTCCACATTATCAAGTATAATTCCCATTAAAATGACCATGTTATCAATCTCTTACTCATAAGTATGATGCCCATGAAATAATGCTTACGTCTCAATATTGAATGACCATGTAACAATTCATTCACACAAAATTAATTCACAAATAATTTTCCACATCAAAACAGTTTCAAATTCAATAATTAGTAAAAGAGAACAAATCTCTTATTTAGCTCAACAATTAAATAAAAAATTTAATCATGATAAATTATTTTAATCATTTTATATATCAAATTCACAATTCATATTCCAATAATTAATTTTTGATAAATTAATTATCCAATTATAAATCTCAACACATCATGATTTGTCCCTAAATTAATTATATATACCATAATATAAAATTAAAAAATTAATTAACAAATAATTATCAAAACACAACAATTTGATATCTCTTATTAAATGAACTGATTAATTATCTAGATTAAAATCTAAAAATATCATAATAAATTTCAAAAATAAATTATCTTATTGGTAATCACTTAGTGCTAGGACTAATTCCCACCTAATAATTTAATTCAACATTGCTTCGATAAATAAATTGGTCAACCTAATTAACCCAATTTAAGAAAATAAATTTCTAATGGATGATAAAAATTATAAAATTTCTTTTGTATGTATAAAATTAAAGACTATCGTAATTATATTTTAGACCACCTAAATCTATTCATTGATGGAATTTATTTCAATTGAAGTTGTACAAATTTGAGCAGTGCAACGAGGTAGATTTGAGATCCAAATTTAAATCCCAAAAGAAGAACCAATATTTCATGATCTATTCAATTTAGATCTAGATCAATAATATTATATCTATATCTCAAAAAATAGGAATAGATCAAATTAAAGAGAGGATATATTTGTTCAAAAAGATCATGGAATATAGAGGAATTAATATGATATGCATCAGGATGAGATCCACTTTCTCCGAGAAGATAAAGTCATCAAATCATGAATTGAGTCATTCTAAGTGGAGGTCGAACAACCTTATAACCCCTCCGAAAGGATCTATAATTTCTCAAAAATATTTTATTCCTGAGCCAAGGTTGTGTTAAATGTGTATTAGGGGTTCAAGGGATTTTAAAATAAATATTCCAGTAATTGAAAACCCTGTGCACTTTTTAATGACTAGGGGAACATGGTTTGGAAAACCGTGAACCAACTATGTGGACCTAACTATAAATTGTTGAATGGATACTTGGGATTGGGCGCACAACATGTCAAACTGGGCATAGGCCATGGAAACCTCTCTTCCAAGGTTCCCACTATTAGCTAAGATGGTTGCATGGTTTACCATAACGATGTGGAAACTCTGGACAAACCATTTTTGAAAACATTTTTTAATAATTCATCAAAAACTCCCCATGTAATACCACCAAAATAAGTTACATAAATATGAATGATATGTACCTATAATAAAGCCTCAGATAACTCCAAAAAAGGTCATGAAATTACAACCTCCCATCCTTTTAACTTCTCATCCTTGAGCTGCACTTCCATGCCATTAAATTATTCCGAGACAAAAAGACCAGGCTATTGAGCCCTCATAACTACTTCTCTATCTATAGTTTCCTCTACTACACATCAATGTTTCTACAAAACAAGAATTATCAACAAGGAATTTCGACAAAATACTTTCTTTGTATGATCCAACACACGTATCAGTTGATCCTAAAACAAAAAATATTCTTCAAGGTTAACCTCATCCACATTTATAACATGAGAAGGGTTGGGGTGATACCACTAATGATTTGATACCAATAAAACATTATTAATAGCAACCTAACTTAGTGGAAGGTCCAATAGTTATGCCACTAACCCAATTCTATCCATTATAAATAATGTTCAAATTAACCATGACGTCATATTAGCCTACCTCTATATCATACGGTGACCCACCTACACAATACATGAAGGAACACATGACCACCTTCAGTAAACTCTAGGGGACATCTCTATCTATCATCATATGAATTCTATCTACTCTAATCCATATACATAAATTTCTGAATCTGTTATACCTAATATGATATCTACACCTAGAGACTTGGTCCAAGCATCTCAGACTCACTAGCCTCTATCCAATATAAAAGTGACATACTTGGACTACAATAAAGAGCCTTGTATAGTACCATCTGTATAGTTTCTGGATAACTTTTGTTATAGGAAAACTTCACTAAAAGCCAATTAATTTTCCCAAGATCCACCGATCTCAAGAGCAAATGCAAAGAGTATATCCTTAGGTTTCTATATAGTATGTTACAACTGCCCATGTTTTTGTTGGTGAAAGTCCATACTCAATAATACCTATATTCCATGAAATTTATTCATTCCATTCCAGAAGTGTGATGTATGTTGTGAATCACTATCTAAAAATATAGTCATTGGTAGTCCATGAAGACGGACTTTTTTTCGAATGTACCATTCTCCAAACTATTATACTGTAATTGTATCCCTTTTTGGTATGAAATGTAATACCTTTTTCAGTAGATCCACAATGAACCAAATAGAATCATTCATGCTAATGGTCTTTGGGAGACCCACCATAAAATCCATGTTCATGTCAACCCACATACATTTCCGGATGGGAAATGAATGTAGAAAACCACTTAGTCATTGATGCTCGGACTTCAACTATTGATAGGTGAAGTATCTTGTCCCAAACCCACCTATCTTATTTATCATGCCTGGACACAATAACTATCATGGTAGCTCACACTACATTTTGGTTACAACTAAATGCACCACCCATTTCATGTCCCATAATTCTTGTATGATTTCCTCTCGCTTGATCAAAGGTACGACAACTAGATTCTTCACATAGATGATCTCATCCTAATATATTAACCAACATGATAATTTAACCCCACCTTCAAATATTTCCCTCAAGTATATGAACTCTAGATCCTCATACAATCTATCCCCGGACCTTATCAAAATTGAGGACTCCACTTTAACTTTAACTGTATTATCCCAGGTAAATGACGAATAAGACATATTTCATATTTATTAATATTTGTGATTTAAATATTAATCTTACTTTAAAGAGGTTTCTATGTTCGATAGCGTACCCAATACGCAACAACGAGTTTCTTTGAAATCTTACGCTGCACACTAATAATATAATATTATTATTTTAAATGGTAGTTAACTCCAAGACATTGTATTGGTGGGAATAAATTAAACAAACTAAAATATGATTATACTTATTTGTTAGATGTATTTACTTTTATCTGATAAAAGTTCGAGGCTTAAAATGTGAATGAATCTAATTTTAAGCAAAATTTACATTAAATGGTCGATTTACCGCCTTTTAATGGAGAACCCTTTTTAAATATAGTTTTGGCCACTTTAATACATTCTATATGACCAAATACAATCCATCACTAGAACGGGGACATCAAAATTTACTTTGTGCAATTTTTTAGAATTTTTCCGATAAAGTTAATTTTTTAATGAATAGTGAAGAATATTGTATTTTAATTCAAAAGTGCATTTTAATATAATATATTTTTATGGTTAGACTATCTTTTTAATTGGTTTTAATGTGAAATTAAAATATATTTTTACCATTTAATCCAATTTTGGTCTTTGTAATTAGTTTCACTTTAAAATTGGACATAAACAAGTATCAATTTTTTGATAGTTATTGTTTCTTAAAAACACGCTATTTTTTTTAACAGCGGGAATTAATTTTTAAATTAATTAATTCAACCTCTATGATTTGAATTTGGAAAAATATACATCAATTTTTAATTCAGAATATCAAATAATGCTTAGGCTGAATGTTTGGTATTTTTCTGAAAAACTTCAATTTTTGATGAATAGTGAAACCACTTAGTGGTACTTAAAAAACTGACTTTTTCATTTAAATGATATTTTACCACTTTTTTGAATTGAATTTCCAAAATCCGAGATAAATGGTTGTTATAAAGAATTAAAATGTGCTTCATTAAGATGAAGATAATTATTTGTGAACAGTAACTTTTGACTTTTAATTACCACTGTTAAAGGTAAATAGGGAAATTCAAGGTTAAAAGAATATTATAATAATTCAAAATTACATTAACTCTTCTCTAAACCTTATTGGTTGAGTTATTAAAGACCATGGGAATCTTTGGGTCGATTTTGGGACCCCATTGATCTACATGTGAGTGATGATGACAATTTAGACTAATTAATTTAATGTAAAGAAAAAACAGACATAAACAAAAATCGTTTGGTAATTATTTTTTATATGATGTTATATAAGTCCTATTTTCGACTATAAATATTACTCGAAAATTTAAAACGATTTCCTACATCATGGAATTTTTTTATAATATTTAGACATCGAAAACAATTAAATTATGTATGTCACAATAATGAGGAAATATTTACCTCATTAATAAATGATTAAAATAGAAAAGATTATAATGATTAAAATATTATCCAAAAAATGTCTAATTATTATTGGATGATTTTATTTCTACCATGACTCATCTTATCGTCGACTATATTGATTTTTGGACAATTAGAATCCGAATATCATTATATAATAAAATAATAGTTTCACACTTTCCTAAAGAGCCCTTCCACTCCCTTATAAAAGGAGACCATTTCTATGCAATTCCTAACACCAATCAAGCCATTTGGCTAGTCCAAACTCTGTCCAATTAGTATCCTTACATCCCTCGCCTCCTCCCAAAAGCCTTAACTTAGTCAGAAGGCACTTAAAGAAGTCCTTTGGTTCAAACTAAAGGGAGTTACCCAAATTAAAGGTAATAGTTTCTCTTAAATTGTTTTCTTTTATTTTACTTCTCCAACCTCTAAAATCTTTTTATTTCCTTTATTTTGTAACAAAACCAGTACCCCAAATATTCTATAATGTTTTTATAAGAATTATTCTAACTACACTTACACACACCTCCATCTAATGGATGAAGAACATAATGTTTCCATGGATGAGAAACTAACGCCTCATGAAACGATGATTGTTCAATTACATCTTACCGCCACTCATGGTGGACATTATTATGGAACTATATTTATATATGATATATATTATGTTTATTATTTCCTTATTCTTCTTTAATTCTCATTTATTTCACACCTTTATGGTTTCCATAGTGGGTAAATACGATAATCCTATTTGAGGAAGCGCGGACTACCGCCCCCTCAAAGTGATGTGATTCATTAATGCCTTATGTGGGATGAATAAAGGATGAAGTTAATGGTATTATATATGATATTATACTGGAATTATAATATACCTATGTATCATTATGTTTTATTTCAATTAAAATAAGATATATAAATTAAAGTAGCGTTCATGCGTACGTACGACTTACCGTCTCCATGAATGGTGCATTTCATTTCTTACCTCCGAATGTTATATACTATTATATATAAATATATAAACTGGATATATATGATATATATGATATCTAAATGATGAATTTAATTCTGGATATAATGAACAATTGACCACATGGGAAACTTGTAAATACAAGGTGTTCATTTTTTTTCTGAAGTACCAAATATCGACATAAAGAACTTTATTAACTTAAATGATTATATAATGTCTATAACATGGTAATAAGTGATATAAAATGAATAATTAACTTGAAAAAGGTTCTTAAGAAAGTAGAAATTATCTTTAGTTTATTATTTCAGATATTAAAGAACGATCGATTCAAGTCAGACATGAGGTAAGGGACTTCATCTCAATCTCCTTTAATTGAGGCATATTTTGTTTTAATACACGACTTTTTTTATACTATGTATAAATACCCTTGACCTTTCAAAAGAAATATTTTTCTACATAACGTTTTACTAAATGAAAAAAAGGAATGTTTCTTTTAACGTATGCGGTGACAATGACCTTTTCCGCCACCACGATTATTATTTGATCTTTGGCTTCCTCAACAAGCCGTAATGTTTTTAAACGAAATTAAGTACCGTATAATATTTTATGTATTTTGGTATTGAAAATGGTTTTGAAAATGGATTTTTTATGTCAATATACTTAAGTGACATGTTGTGATTGAAATGTGGAAATGTTTTCATTCCTTTATATTTGTTGTATGTGTTATGTTTTTTGTTGGTACTTGGAAATTTGACAGTTGGTTATGTGATAAACCAAATGACGGGTGGTGCCGTGAATACTAGGACAAGTGGTTAAGTTATAACCTCCAATGCATTGGGTATGGAAGTCGGCTATATGGCTATTCATTTAGTGATATGTGTGGAAGACTACCGTATGGTTATTCCATTTAAGTATGATTATGTCCCAAGTTACCTTTATATGTTATGTGCTCTTTATATGGGTTTTATGGTAATATTTTGGTTACATAAGGGTACGTAATGATCTTTTATATAGTAAATAGTATTTACTTCTTCACAAAAGATGACAAGTATTACTTATGATAAAGTATTAATGGTTTATATGTTTTTTTGAAAATCTAATTGTTTTCCTTCTTTGTGTATCCCTTACTGAGATTTTTATGCTCTTCCCAAGTTTTTAAAATGTTTTTCATAGGACATAATGTGTAATAGTGTCACTTATGGGATCAAGAAAAATCAATGCCTTCTAAAACATGGAACTAGACATGACTATTTTCTTAAGAGTTCATGTTTTGTAAAAAAATGGAAACTGAGTAGAAGTGTCTACTTTTAATAATTTGAAATTTAATAGTTATGGCCTAACTCTCTAAAACACTAAACCTGAAAATATCCTCAATGTGAATTATTCAATTAGTTAAATACTATGAAATGTAGGCCGGGTCCTTATAGTTGGTATCATAGGCCGGTTTAGTTAACTTTATGTGTTAGGGTATTGTTAAATTAATATCCATAAAGTAATTTATGTTAATATTGACATCCTATAGCGTTTCAAGATTACAATGTTGCTTCGACTAAGATATTTTTGTGTTCAGAATGTTTTTCCGTAGAGGAAACAACGCAGATATGTTGGGATGATATCTAGAGGAAGACAACCTTCCAAATTAGCAACCTGAGATGGTCAGAATCGGAACTGAACAGTTTGTTGTAGTGATGGAAGAGTTGACTCAGGCTATAAATGGTGGTGGTATGCATGCATGAGATCAGCCAGATCAACCACAGAGGAACATGTCAGTAGTTGAGCATTTAATGAGGCAACATCCCCCATCATTTAGAGGATCATATTACCCTGTGCTAGCTGAAGGATAGATCAAAGCACTGGAAATGATTTTCGATGTCAGTGGTTTTTCAGAACATCAAAAGGTTAGTCTTGTTGTTTACCATTTTGAAGGTGAAGCTGATCAGTGGTGGTCGGTGGTGAATAATGTCAGGGATAGTGAGGAGATTGATGCTCTTTATTTGGATGAATTCAAAGGTATGTTTCTTGCGAAATATTTTCCTAAGGTGGTTCGTCTTAGAATGGAAAAACAATTCCTAGAATTGAGGCAGGAGGATGACTCAGTGGCCGCTTATGAAGCAAAGTTCACTCGACTGAAAAGGTATGCACCAAATTTCACCCGAGATCTTGATAGTAAGATAAATCGATTTTACTCAGGAATGAAGCCACGACAACGAAGAGTGTTAGCCTCTCATGAGTTCAAAAGTTATGAAAAACTTGTTCGATGTGCGGAGAAGGTGGAAATGGAGTTTTCCAATGAACAAGTTTTCTTTGACAAACGACAGAATAAGAAGTCCAGTTGGAATGAAAAGGTGAAGAATTCATCAAAGAAGCCTGGAGGAAAGAAAAATAAATATATATATTGTGAGAAGTGTTGTAAAAATCATCCCATAGAATGTTTATCATTGACTGGAAAGTGCTTATGATGTGGTAAGTATGGTCATATTGCTTGTAACTGTAAGGAAGATGAACAAGTAGGAAATGATAAGCCATCGGTAAGATGTTTTAGGTGTAATGAAATGTTTCATTATGAAAATGAGTGTCCAAAGAAGAACTCAACTGAGGGAAAGCAGCCAGACTACAAGAAGAAAGGGGTAGCAGAATCTTTCACAACTACTTCAGCAGGAGTTGGTCCATCAACTGATGTAGTATCAGGTACACTATTTGTTTCATTAGATTATTCCAATGTGTTGTTTGATTCCTGTTCTACACACTCTTTCATTTATGAGAAGTTTTATATTAAATTGGTAATTCCATCTCATGATATGAATACTAAACTTATGGTAAAAACACCTAGAGGAAATATTGAAATAAAAAGAAAAAATTAGATAATTCATGTCCTTGTCTGTCGAAAGAATCTCCCTAAAGACCTTATTGTTTTGCCTCTAGTAGAGTTTGATGTTATTTTGGGCATGGATTGCCTTTTTGTTTATCATTCTAAGATTGACTGCAGAGCTAAAGAGGTTTCTTTTCAGAATTATTTTCAGTTTGTGTACAAAAATGAACCCTTTATTTTGATAACATATCAGGAAGTCGAAAAACTGGTAAAATATGGGAATGAATGTTACCTTGAACATATTGTAGAAAACAAAGGAACTGTTCAGATTAAGGATGTGCCAGTGGTAAATGAGTACCTTGATTTTTTTCCCGATCTGTTTTCTGGTATTATACCTGATCAGGATGTTGAATTTACTATTGACTTAGTTCCTAATGCTAATCCAATTTCAAAAACCCCTTATCTAATGGCTCAAATTGAACTTTTAGAGTTAAAGAAGAAATTGCATGAGTTCTTAGATAAAGGTTTCATTTGACCTAGCACATCACCATGGGATGCTCCAGTCTTATTTGTTAAAATGAAAGATGGTTCAATGAGACTTTGCATTGATTATAGAGTATTGAATAACATTAATATTAAGAACAAGTATCATTTTCCTCATATAGATGATTTGTTTGATCAGCTCCAGTGAGATCAGTATTTTTCGATGATTGAATTGTGATCGGGGTACCATCAGTCAAAAGTAAAGGAAGCAGACGTTTCAAAGACATCTTTTCGTACTAGATATGTCAATTATGAATTTGTAGTTATGCCTTTTGGTTTAAACAATGCACCTATTGTATTCATGGATCTTATGAATATAATTTTCTGTAAGTTCTTGGATAAGTTTGTGGTTGTGTTCATTGATGATATTTTGGTTTATTAAAAAAGTAAGGAGGAACATGAAATTCATTTAAGGGTAGTCTTACAAACCTTACAAGAAAATAAACTATTTGGAAAATTTAGCAAGTGTAAATATTGATTACAAAAAATTTCATTCCTTCGTCACATTGTTTAAAAAAATGGCATAACTGTTGATCCTTCTAAAACAAAATTTGATGAATAATGGCCAAGACCCACAAATATAAGCGAGATTCATAGTTTTCTTGGTTTGGTAGGTTATTACCGGGGGTTTTTTGAAAAAATTTCACGGTTATCTAGTCCAATGACTATGTTAACTCGAAAAGGTGTTAAGTTCGTCATGACAAAAGATTGTGATGATTGTTTTCAGGAATTGAAAATAAGATTGGTGAATGCTACAGTTTTGGCACTAACTTCCAGAAATGGTGAGTTTGTTATCTACAGTGATGCTTCGTTGAAAGTACTGGGTTGTGTCCTAATGGAGAATGATCAGGTAATTGCTTATGCTTTACGTTAGTTGAAACCACCTGAGTTAAATTACTTTACACATGATTTGGAATTAGCTGCTGCTGTTTTTGCATTAAAAATTATCAGGCATCATTTTTATGGAGTGAAGTGTGAAATATATACTGATCACAAAGGTTTGAAGTATATATTCACTATGAATTAATTGAACCTGAGACAGAGGCGATGGTTGGAATTAATCAAGGATTATGATTGCACGATCCATTACCATCTGGGAAAATAAAATAAAGTGGCTGATGCTTTGAATCGAAAATGTAATGTCTCATTATCCATGTTATGTTTGGAACGAGATCCTTTGATTTTTGATTTGGTGAATTGTGGCATAGAATTTGTTGGTGCAAGAAATTATTCTTTTTGGTTTTAGGTGTTAGTGAGATCATCTTTATCAGATAGAATAATGAAAGTGAAAAAAGAGGACAGTGAGTTGCAGAAAAAGTTAGAGTTGATTCAGAAGGGTATGTTTCCTAATTTTAATGTTGATAATGATTGTGTTTTGAGATTTGGAATGAGATTATGTGTGCCTTGTGATTCATAGTTAAAGAATGACCTGTTATGTGAAGCTCATAGTTATCTGTTTTCAGTTCATCCTTGCAGTACTAAGATGTACAGAGGTCTTCGGAAGTATTACTGGTGGGATGGAATGAAAAGAGATATTGTTGATTTTACTGTGATGTGTTTGATTTGTCAGCAGGATAAAGTAGGAAGATAGTTACCGAAAGGAATGTTTCAGCCTCTACAGGTTCTAGAGTGGAAATTGGAAAATATATCCATGGACTTTGTTGTGGGATTACCGAAAAAATCTCGAGGTAATAATGCAATCTAGGTTATAGTTGACCAATTGACTAAATCTTCTCATTTCCTTCCTATTAGAGATATTTTATCTCTAGATAAAATCGCTCAGTTGTATGTTAAAGAGATAGTCAGGTTTCATGGAGTTCCCCTCTCTATTGTATCTGATCGTGATCCCATGTTGACTTATAACTTTTGGAAATTCCTTCAGAAGTCATTGGGTAATGAATTAAATTTTAGTAAAACTTTTCATCCTCAATCAGATGGGCAGTCAGAAAGAACAATTCGGACATTGGAGGATATACTACTTGATTTTTCACTGGATTATCAGGGAAGTTGGGACCAACATTTTTCTTTGGATAAATTTTTATATAATAACAGTTTTCATTCTAGTATACAGATGACTCCAATTGAAGCATTGTATGGAATGCGTTGTCTAACTCTAGCTTTTTGGGACGAAGTAGGTGAAAGGAAGTTGATGGGACCAGAATTGGTAGAAGAGATGGCAGAGAAAGTTCAGTTGATTCAGAAGGACATGAGAACAACTTAGAGCAGATAGAAAAGATATGCAGATAACTGGAGGAATGATCTTTCTTTTGAGGTAGGTGACCATGACTTTCTCAAAGTTTCTCCATGGAAAAGTGTGATGCATTTCGGTAACAAGGTAAAGTTGAGTCTGAGGTTCATTGAAACTTATGAAATTTTGGAGAAAGTTGGATAAGTTTCATATAGAGTGGCTTTACCTCCATGTTTATCCCAGGTACACAATGTTTTTCATGTTTCGATGTTGAGAAAGTATATGCTAGATCCATCTCATGTTTTGAGCCCTGAGGTAGTTTAGTTGGAAGAGAATCTATCTTTTGAAGAACAAATAGTCCAGATTCTTGACCATAGAGAGAAAGTGTTGTGTAATAAGGTAATTTACTAGGTCATGGTTTTGTGGAAAAACCATATGGTTGAAGAGGCAATGTGGGAATCTGAAAATTCTATAAGGGATAAATACCCCCACCTATTTTGATAAGTGAATAAAAATTACAGGGACGCAATTCCCAAAATGGGGGAAGGATGTAACATCCCAGGTAAACGAAGATAAGATATATTTCATATTTATTAATATTTGTGAATTAAATATTAATCATACTTTAAATTGTTTTCTATGTTCGATAGCGTACCCGATACGCAACAACGAGTTTCTTTGGAATCTTACGTTGCACACTAATAATATAACATTATTATTTTAAATGGTAGTAAACTACTAGCCGTTTTATTGGAATCAATGAATGAAACAAACTACAATATGATTATACTTATTTTTAATATGTATTTACTTTTTTCCCATAAAAGTTAAGGGCTTAAAATGTGAATGAATCTAATTTTAAGCATAATTTACATTAAATGTCAGATTTACCGCATTTTAATGGCGAACCCTTTTTAAATATAGTTTTGGACACTTTAATACATTATATATGACCAAATTAAGTCCTTCATTATAATGAGGACATCAAAATTTACTTTGTGCAATTTTTTGGAATTTTTCCAATAAAGTTGATTTTTAATGAATAGTGAAGAATATTGTATTTTAATTCAAAAGTACATTTTAATCTAATTTATTTATATGGTTATATTATCTTTCTAATTGGGTTTAAAGTGAAATTAAGATATATTTTTACCATTTAAACCAATTTTGGTTATTGGAATTAATTTCACTTTGAAATTGGACAAAAACAAGTATTAATCTTTTGATAGTTATTGATTCTTAAAAACATGCTATTTGTTTTAACAACGGGAATTAATTTTTAAATTAATTAATGCCACTTCTATGTTTTGAATTTGGAAAAATATACATCAATTTTGAATTTGGAATATCAAATAATTCTTTGGCTGAATTTTTGGTATTTTTCTGAAAAACATCAATTTTTGATGAATAGTGAAACCACTTAGTGGTAGTTAAAAAACTGCCTTTTTCATTTAAATGATATTTTACCACTTCTGTGAATTTAATTTCAAAAATACAACATACATGGTTGTTATCCAGAATTAAAATGTGGTTCATAAAGAGGAAACTAATTTTTGGTGAATAGTATATTTTGACTTTTAATTACCGTGGTTAAAGGTAAATAGGGTAATACAAGGTTAAAAGAAAATTATAATAACTCAAAATTACCTGAAAACTTGTCCAAAACTTATTGGTTGAGTCATTAACGTCAATGGGAATCTTTGGGTCGATTTTGGGACCCCATTGATCCACTTGGGAGTGATAATGACAATTTAGACTCATTAATTTAATGTAAAGGCAAAATAGACATAAACAAAAATGGTTTAGTAATTAATTTTTATATGGTGATATATAAGTCTTAGTTTCGACTAAAAATATTATATGGAAAGATAAAAAGATTTCCTATATCATGTTATTTGTTTTATAATTTTTATACATCAAATAAATTAAATTATTTATGACACAATAATGATGAAGTATTTACCTCATTAATAAAGGATTAAAATAAATAAGATTATAATGATTAAACTATTATCCAAAACATGTCCAATTCTGATTGGATGATTTTATTTCCGCCATGAATCACCTTGTATTCGTCTATATTGATTTTTGGACCATTAATAACCGAATATCACTATATAATAAAATATTAATTTCACACTTTCCTAAAGATCCCCTCCTCTCCCTTATAAAAAGAGACAACTTATATGCAATTAATCACACCTCTCAAGCCATTTGTCTCATTCAAAATCTTCCCAATTAGGCTCTCTAAATCCTTATCCTCCTCTTAAAACCCTTACCTTAGGCAGAAGGCACTTCAAGAAGTCCTTTGTTTCAAACCAAAGGGAGTTACCCCAATTAAAGGTAACGATTTCTCTTAAATTGTTTTCTTTTATTTTACTTCTCCAACCCCTATAATCATTTTATTTCCTTTATATTGTAACAACTCCAATATCCTCAATATACTATGATGTTTTTCTAAAAATTATTTGAACTACACTTACAGACACTTCCATCTAATGGATGAGGAACATAATGTTTCTGTAGATGGTAAACTAATGCCTCACGAAACGATGATTGTTCAATTACATCTTACTGCCTCTCATGGTGACCATTATCATGGAACTATATTTATATATGATATATATTATCTATATTATTTCTTTATGCTTCTGTACTTCCCATTTATTTCACATCTCTATGGATTCCATAGTGGGTAAATACGATAATCTCATTTGAGGAAGCACGGACTACCGCCCCCTCAAAGTGATGTGATTTGTTAATGCCTTATGTGGGATGTATAAAGGATAGATTAAATGATATTATATATGATATAATAATAGAATTATAATACACCTATGTATATTTTTGTTTTATTTCAATTAAAATAAAAAAATAGAAATGAAAGTAGCGTTCATGCGTACGTACGGCTTACCGTCTCCATGAACGGTGCATTTCATTGCTTACCTCCGAATGTTATGTACTATTATATATACATGTATATAATGGATATATATGATATATATGATACCTAAATGATGAGTTTAATTCTGGATGTAATGAACTATTAAACACATGGACAACTTGTAAATATAAGGTGTTCATTTTTTACTCAAGTACCAAATATCAACAAAAAGAACATTATTAACTAAAAGGATTACATAATGTTTATAACATGGTAATAAGTGATATAAAAGGAATAATTAAATTTAAAATGGTTCTTAAGCAAGTAGAAATTAACATTAGTTTATTATTCAGTATATTAAAGAATAATCGAGTCAAGTTGGACATGAGGTAAGGGACTTCGTCTCAATCTCCTTTCATTGAGGCATATTTTGTTTTAATACACTACTTTTTCTTATACGCTGTATAAATACCCTTGACTTTTCAATGGGAATGTTTATCTACAAAAATTTTTACTAAATGAAAAAAAGGAATGGTTCTTTTAATATATGTGGTGACAATGACCTTTTCCACCCCCGTGAGTATTATTTGATCTTTGGCTTCCTCAACAAGCCATAATGTTTTTAAAAGAAATTTAATACCATATACTCTTTTATGTATTTTGGTATTGAAAACGGTTTTGAAAATGGATTTGTTATGTCAATATACTTATGTGATATATTGTTATTGAAATGTTGAAATGTTTTATTTCCTTTATATTTGTTGTATGAGTTATGATTTTTGTTGGTACTTGGACATTTGACGGGTGGTTACGTTGTAAACCAAATGACAGGTGGTGTTGTGAATACCAGGACGAGTGGTTACGTTATAAATTCCAATGCATTGGGTATGGAAGTTGGCCTTATGGGTATTCCATTTAGTGATATGTGTCGAAGTCGGCCGTATGGTTATTCCATTTAATTATGTTTATGTCCCAAGATATCTTTTTATGTTATGTGTTCTTTTTATGGGTTTTATGGTAATCTTTTGGTTACATAAGGGTAAGTAATGATATTTTATATAGTAAAGAGTATTTACTTATTCAAAAAAAGGTGAAAAGTATTAATTATGATAAATTATTCATGGTTTATTTTTTGTTTTGAAAATCTAACAGTTTCCCTCCTTTGTGTATCCATTACTGAGCTTTTTATTCTCATCCCGTGTTATTGAAATGTTTTTCATAGGACATAATGTGGAATATGGTCAAGGATGGGATCATGGAAAAGTCATGCCGTCTAAAACATGGAACTAGACATGACTCTTTTTTTAAGAGTTTTTTTGTAAATTGAATGGAAACTGTGTAGAAGTGTCTACTTTGTAATATTTTGAAATGTAATAGTTATGGCCTACCTCTCTAAAACTCTAAACCTGAAAAGTTCCTCAATGTGAATTATTCAATTAATTTAATACTAAGCAATGTTTAAGGTCAAGTCATTATATTAACTATAGTTATCTTTTACTAACACTCCTAAATCACCAAATTCATTTCAACCCACATTTTCATCATATCACACTCTCAAATCAACTCCTAAACCATAGAATTCAGTGTTTTATTTCAAGGGAATCATTTGCACTATTTCCCTTGTTGGGAATATATGCATGTTCAAAATTGAAGGACTACATATACTCAACAAATCATTATTCCAAAGATTCAAATCAAGATATGACACTATATACATCAATATATTGTTATCTATATAAACTATAAAATTTTCTCCCAAAAGATATTATCATGAACAATTATGAGCAGAAACCACTATTTTCAACCTGAGGTCGGGCATTGGGTAATTCAGCTCATTAAGATCAACCTTCGAGAACAATATGACACAAATAGATATTTGTGTGTCAACAAAAATCCATGTCCTATCCCAGATGTAGCACAGTAAACCTTATACACCTCACCTAAATCATGTAGGATCATAATTGGTGTTGATGTTAAGCACTTCTTCAACTCTTACAAAGCTCTCTCACAAGCTTCTATCCATTCATACTTTACATAATTTTGGGTCTAGCCAAATAGAGGCACTACCAAATAGGAAATTTATTGGATGAATCTCATTTAATATCCATCTAATTCCAGGATTCATCATATATCAAAAATATTATTGGGATGCTTCCATGAATCCACTACATGAATTTTTTTGGGTCTACAAACACACCTTCCTATGAGATGATGAGCCCCATCAAGTGTACCTAGTCAATGAAAAATTGACACTTATAAAACATGTCATATAATAGATTCTATATCAATATACCCATTACGATGTAATGATGTTGGTAATGATCATCATAATTCATGGAGTATACAATGATCTCTTCTTTACACACCACCACGAACTTCTCCCGATATTGATGAAAGATAATGTTCATCAAATCCATAAAATCTGATGGGGCATTATTCATCCCAAATCGAATTACGACCCTCATAAGGTCCATAAATTCTTATGAAAGTAGTACTTGGTATTTCATATATTCATTAACTCAACAGACAATACCTTGTTCTCAAATAGATATTTCACAACTCTAGATCTCAATTCAATTATCCCAATAGATCATCGATATTTAGAATATGATATCAGTTATTTGATGTCTATTTTTGATATATAGTAATCAAAACATATAAATAAACTCTTATAATCATTTTTTTCTTAAAAATAGGTGATACCCAAGGTGATGTACTTGGATGGATAAATCCCTTATCATCCAACTCCTCCAACTGAGCCTTAATCTATTTAAGATCAACCAGTTACATTCTAAATGTTGGAAAAGGTACTAGATCATCCCCCAACATTATATCAATAGTGAATACTGTATTTAATTATGGTGGTATCCCAATGAAGTTTTCAAGAAATACATAAGGAATTAGTTCAACTATTGGTGGAATATCATCTTTCCTAAAACCCCTATTATCAAAAAACTATGCATGCAATATGGGTTGTGTTCTCTAGAAGTCTCTTAGTAATTTTCCATAAAGATCCCTCTAAAATATCCCCCTCTACATGATAAATATACTTTTCACACTTAGGAGACACAACTGTCACTCTACTATGGGAAAATTCAATGTGGTCTTTGTAGGAGTCTAGCCTTACCATCCCTATAATGAGGATGAATCCCTTAATATCAAGAACATAATGACACCATAATAAATAATATTCACGACCTCTTTTTAAAATACAATCCATAGATAGATATCTCTTAACCACACTCCCACCGGTGTATTTATAGTCATTACCTCGCTCACATACTCCACTGTCAGGATCAAACCATAAAAAAAACTTTTGCTGATATAAAGTAATGAGAGTCGCCGTTATCAAACAAAGAGAAAGATATAGTAGAAGCTAATGGATTAATACCTCTATCTGTTGATGGTCTAGCCTCACTATACTCAAGTGTAGGTTATACAAAATGTAATTATTATTACATTTTCCATGTGATGCTGTGTGACTCCCATGATTAAAACCATTATGTTCTTGTCAGAACTACTTCCAAAAATGACGTCTTCCACTACCTCTACCACATCGGTAAGTAGAACTCCAGCTGCCAGCCTGATATATTGTAGAATATCATGTTACCATACCGTGACTCTACACGGAAACTCCTTCAGTGGATGTCTATCGATGTGACTTGCATAATTTATATAGATGTACTATTTTTATGGAAGATTGACACTCTACTAGTGGTTGGGAACATGGTTATTGATAGGGTCCCGACCTACGTTACTTATTATAAATTACCATAGTATGGTTATATCCAACCAACACTCTAGTCTGCGTACTCTGCTTCCCACATCCTTGGAAAACATTGTCTTAATGGTGATGTCTAATCTCTAATATCACACTATATTATCATCCATTAAAAACTACCTATCTAGTACTCAAAGACTTACTCAAGTTCCCCCTAACTATTAGAAAATGATCCCCCACTTTTGAAAACATCTTCATCATGAAGATATTTAATTGAGAATTAATGTCACACATAATTTCTTCCTAAAAACATTTCACAGTAGCTGCATAATCTCTTACCAGGGATTCATAAAAGAGTTGAAGATATATGTAGCATCCATCACAGTACATCACTGATATTCTTCCCTTGGTCATACTTATGAACTCTACATCTTTCTCCTCTCTCAATGTCTCTTCATAAAAGTGTTCCAATAATATCTCTAATATTTCCAACTATAAAATATTATCATTCTATCCAGTTCATTCTTAAATGTACCACTTTCATTACATTGATCCCCATATCATATAAGAAGCCAACTTTATATTATTCTTATCCAAATAATCTAAAAGGTCAAGTGTTGTCTATATGCACCCAATATAGAATTCATCTCTTTCAGGTCCACCATATCTAGTAACAGATGGAGGGTGCTCTAACTGAAACATGCTTTTCCACTCAACCACTTGTTTAACAACTTACCACGGGTCTCGTTCCATGAATTTCATGATGTTAGTGAAGTTCTATTAAAACGTCTTCCCTTTATCTTTAGTTGGAATGATCAGTGCCTTAAGTTCCTTTAATATAAAATCATTCACAAGGACACCCCTTAGTCGTCCTTTAAACAAGTGTGGTGGAGGAATACTCTCTCAATACTAAACACACATCTCTGATATGACATCACAACCAAATAAAGATTACATAATATTAAATAATGACAATAGTTCAAAACATGTATTTTCCCACAAATCTCTCCACATAGTCAAATTGTGGAATTTTCACCACCCTTAACCGTCATATACCAGGAATTAGTTAATAGGGAAAAGGAAAAATCATAATTAAGTATATCAATTAAATAAACAATTACTGTCATGTCACATTATTTTTTTTAAAAAAAATCTTTTCATGTTAGGAACCACTTGTCATTTTAATCTCACAAACTTGAAAAATAGTTCATATTTAAATACATACCCATAACCAAATTTACTATGCATGCCTAAAATGAAGAAGTTTACAATAACACTATATACCTAGAATAATGCATACAGACTCAAATATCATGCAACTATAGGTCACGAATCAATTCTCAGAAATTCTCAAAAATACGATTCAAATCACTCAACAATTTCATCACCCAAGGTCAAATAATATTCAACTGTAATAGTAAATATCAATCACAACAATCCAACCATGAGTACATGGGTTTTCACCCATACGTGGGTTTGAAACTCCCATGTATGAGCTCATTACAAATCCTCGACTATTCATAGTATCATTTCTACCATTCCCAAAACACACTAGAATATGAAGAAGAAATAAAACATAAGCTATTATACCACTTTTCAATGTCCGGATCCTGGTTCCATACAATGGGGCCCCGAGAAGATGTGTCACATGACCTGAACTGTGCCTCCCTATATGGTTGAGGCTACTAGCTAGCAGTAAAGGCTTGGTAATTATGTCATGGGGAGAATATAACTTCATTTATCAGAGTAAAATACAAGAAAAATAAAAAAACAAAATAATATATAACAAGAACAACTCTCGTGTCATAAGAGAACCAAACTCGAAAAGAAATACTCAACTGAAAGGGAAAACAAGAAATGAAAATATAAGTGTTATGTTTCTATAATGAAACTGAAAATGAAGACACTAGAAATTCCCATGAGGGTTACTAACCATGTCGATTCCCATCATCCAAATCCATCGCAAATCAGCAATCCATATGATGGCCATTTCTCTTATCATATCCTGTAAAAATAAAATATATTCAGGTAATGATTAGGAATCCCAAATAGGGTGTGAGTATAACATAATAGGAAACCACCAATGATGTCTAAAACCAGTCCAGTACAATGATAGTAAATGAATATATATATGAAATAAGTAAAATTCATAAATTATAATTTATTACATTATGATATATTTTTCTCTAACTATAATAAATTCATTGTTCCGAATTAGATTTATACCACTAGCTCCATCTCAAGCTGATGACCAATGTGTTCCCTAGGTTTTATCATATCTTAATACCTACTTTTTTATAGATCAATGTATTCAATGGTGCATTGATATCTTAGTATAGGTTTTGACACATGCCAGAGTTCTAAATATTATCATGTTTGACCATAACTCGGAGTCACATTATTTCTATTCAGTAATTTCCCTTTTATAAGACATATTTCCAATGATTCCAATATCACAACATAATTAATATGACAATTTTCTATTCTTACTCATAAATTTAATAACTATGTTTCCATTATCTTAATTAAAACTATTATGACTATGTTACCACGTATACTTCTCATTAGAATGACTGTGTTCCCCTTCTCTTAATCATTTGTATGATGACCATATTATCATTTGTAATTCTCTATTATGAATAAACATGTTCTTATGTGTTCACATGTAATTAATTCCAACATAATTATTCACAAAAATTTCATAAAACATTTAACAATTAGTTAAAGGCAAAAAAATCCATTAGTTATCTCAATGATTAAAAAAAATTTCAATCAATATTATTTAATTAAATCAATTAACTAATCAATTTTTTAATTCATATCCAAATATATATTTCTTATAATTAATTATCCCTCTCTATGTCTTGGCTGATCGTAATTATTCCCATAATTTATAATATTGATCATAATATCAAATTACATAAATAATTCAAAATTAATTATCTCAACTCAACAAATTTGATATCTCCTAATTAATCTATTGATTACTTATCTAGATTAAATTCCCTTAATCTCATATTCAATTTCCAAAATTAATTATCTAAAAGGGAATACCCCTGTTTCATGATTAATTCCTCAATAAATCAATTAATTCAAAAAAATTCAATAAATCAATTGGTTAACATAAATAACAATATTTATGGAAATAAATTTCTAAAGGAAGCTTTAAATTATACAATCTAAAATATATGTATCAAATTCATTACTATGTGAAATAGATTTTAGACCACCCACCCCAATTCATTAATGGACTTTTTCTCAAAACAAATTCCCAAAATCCATGCAATAATATGAAATAATTATGATTTCTAGATTTAAAACCCCATACCATAACCATAATATCAAGATCTAATCAATTAAGATCAAAATATACATTACTATATCTAGATCTTAGTGAATGGTTTTAGATATTAAGAAATATAGGATATATTCCACTAAAAGATAATGGAATAGCGAATAACGAATGAGATACACATCGGGATGATATCAACGTAATGGTTGAAGTGATGATATTTGAATAGGGGTTTGAATCATAAATAAAAGATTTCAAATGTCCTTGGAACAACACCAGAAATATCGTTAATTTTCCAAAAAAAATTATTCTTGATCCAAGGTCGAATATGGTGTGTTCTTGGAGTTTCAAGGATTTTAAAATAAATTTTCAGGTAATTAAAAACTGAACATTCAATTTTCTAGGGAGGGGAACATGGTTATGAAATCTAGGCACCAACTGTGAAGAAATCACTATCTAGGGTCGCATGGTTACCTAGGTTTCAGTGCATGGTTTTTTAAACCATCCACAATCTGTGAAAACCTCTATTCTTGGGTTAAAACAGTTAGCTAGTATGGGTGAAAAATTTACCCAAACCATCCTCCAACAATAATAAAGCCCTTTTTTCTCATAATTTCATTAATAATCAACCTAAACCCACCAAAGTCATAACTACAAACAATGTTCCTTAAATAAGAATAAAAAGTACTATAATTAAATCATAGGATAACCACAGAATATGTCGGGATCCTACAATAACTTCATTAGATTAAATTTAATTTCACCTCGAACTAAAAAAATTAGTTGTTTTACATCAATTTTTCACGTAAAATATAAAACATAAGAATGTTTTTATAATTTATAATGAATATATATCAAAATGGAATCTTTATTATATTCCATTAACATGAAATGCACAATAATATTTTTAATTTTGATTAATATATAATTTTTACACTAAAAAGAAAATGTTTGGTTCCCGCGTTTTCAAATACTATTTAAAATATATTAATTAACACCATAAAAATTTCAATATAAAAAAATATCAAATTATAGAATATGTTTATGTGTTACAGATAATTTTATGAATTATTTGATAGTGTTTACCAATTTTCCATATTTTATATGGTGATAGACACTTTTCATGGTTAATGTTCATAAATATTAAAATTTGATTTTATCATTTTAAATTAAATTAGTTATGTTAAATATAAAAATGTAAATTAATTTATTATATGAATGTATATATATAAAAAATTATTTTTAATATAAGTTCATAAAATAATTTGAAGAATATTTTTTTATAAAACCGTTGTTAAAAAAATATAAACCTAAACAAAAATGGAGAATAAATAAAATTGAAAAATATATATATATTATTTCATTATAATGGATATGTATATTAATTTATGATCAATTATAAATATGTAGGGAAATTATTTAGTTTAAAAAGTCATTTTTATATAATGTATAATTTCCACCTATTCATTGAAATATCAATATTTTTTAAAAAAAATCCAAACTTTAATCCACATGATAATTTTATTACGATTACTCAAAATAGAAATTTTTTTATAAAAAACAAATAAATTGAGAATATTTTAATTATATTATTCTATCAAAAAATGATATAAAAACAATTTTTTAGTAAAATTTATTTTTATGCTACATTATTTTTTGAATTTTTTATTTATTAATTAATAATTAATCAATGAATTTTTAGTGGATATTTTATTTATAAATATTTTTTCATAATTTGGGTTCGTCCATTTTAAATTATATAATTAAAATTTAGGGTTTAATATTCATGTTTAAATTATATAATTTATATTATGGTTCATTTATACTTAATGTTTCATGTAAATCTTTCTATCAAAGAAACCACATTAATTCAAAGCCAAATATATCATACATTCCAAATTGATATAGAATAAATGAATTTGTTTTTTTAATGAAATAGACAAAACTTAGATTTTATAATTTTGTTACTACTATTTATATTCACCCTAAAATTTTCTTGGTTATGAAGATCAATTTAATATAAATTTATTTTAATAATATATCACAATTTCTATTTAAGTTAATGTTTTATGTATTCCCCAAAAGTGAATATTGTATTATTTTTGTCCAAAAATAATTTCATTTTATAATATGATTTGTAGAACCATTCATATAACATCATAGGCTTGGGAGAAATATATGTGTTCACTCTTCGTCTTGGGATAATCGATTTTGTACCCAATTGGACTTCATAAAACCTATCATGTTCCTTATACTATATGGAACATTTTTTTAAACAATCAGGATTTGACTATTAAACCATTTACTCAATTTTTTATGTGATATAAATATTTAACAATTTAATTAATAGGATATAATTGACCCACCCATCAGATAATAATAATTTATTTATGAACAGAATAGAATTTATGATTCTTTAAAATTTTTATTAAACCATCGGAAGGAAATGGGTCTTGTAAAAAATTAATAAAAAATATTCAAAATAATATATTCATAAAATTTATGGTTATTATTTTCTATGATGATATATAAAATGAAACATATCAATAATTAATGTGTTTTTATATAAATGAAAAATTAGGTTATAAAATAATTAAATATAAGATTTGATAAAGAAGATAAAAACATTCATTTTATTATAATTACAAAACTAAGAATTCAAAAAAAAATTATTATTGTACTTTTAGTATGAAAAAATGTTATTTTGTTAAAGAATAATTGTTATAATTAGTATAAATTATGATGGGATAATGTTTAATTCGATAATGGGTAAAAATATTCAATTAATATATAATGAAAGGAAATACAAAATGTCATATTACGAATAAAAAAAACATCACAATAAAAATTCATTGAAAATAAAATATCATATAGTAATATTTTTAAAATAATTAAGATGTTTGTAAAAATATTAAAAGTAATATTTAAGATCATGGATACAGATTAGAATGTTTCACGAATTAAAGTTATGAATAAAATAGGGTTTTATACATAAACGTCTCAAGTGCTTAGGAGTACTAATGTAGTGAAATTTGAAATAATAAATTCATATCCTTGGCCTTAAAAAATTAAAATATATTATGTACATTTTAGGTTATAATTTACATTATAATCTCTATAATTGAACATTAATCATAAATAATCATGATAAAAAATGATATTACAATATAAACTCTTACTTTAAGTCTCATTAATCATTGTACTCGATTTAAGATCATGTATAATAATTTAATAATAATTTGAAATCCATATGTAAATAATATTTAAATAAATATATCTTTATAGAAATATTCTATAATTTTAATTACCCATTTATTAATAATTTCACATTAAATTCAATATTCAATTGTAAATATTTCGGTTTTCCATGAATGTTTTCATTCGATGATTCCAGGACATTAATTTATTTCATCATTTCAATAAATAAAAAATATTCTTTTTTTATAAAAAACTTAATTACTCATTATATACTATAATATATATACCTATATATCAGGGTGATCTAAAATTAATTAAATCAAACTATGATGTCTATAGTGTATATATACACATCGGTGAAGGTATAAATTTGTAATGGATGGAAATAGTTACATACAAGACAATGCAACATTTTAAAAAAATTATTGAATCATTTATATTTTATATATTAAATAAATTTATATATATAAACATCCTTGAGTGGTAGTGATGAAAAATTAATTACATCGTGTCATAGAAGAAATAGTCTAAAAATATTCCAAAGAGATATTTTTTTCTATTTGATGAAAACAATATATAATTTTATTTATAATTAAATAAAACATATGTTAGTTTAGTAATGATACATATTTAATTATATTAATATGGTTATAAAATATTAAGATTCTAAGGTTATTGAAATATACATGATTTATTTTTTAAGTCACATAAAACTCATTTTGGAATTACCATTTGAGTACGAACTTAATACTATATAGGATGTTATTTAGTTTTAATTAGAACATATATGATATAGGATGGAGATCATAGAAGTGATTTGAGAATTTAATGGTCTCCCTTGGCTTCTTAAGAAATTTATGGAAGGCGGAGGGTGAAATTCCATTTTAAATTTTTGGGGAGTGGAACCAATATAAACAAATTTAATGCGAAAATATAACGATGAAAGATTCATTGTCAATTGGAAAAAATGGCCAGAATTTGAACAAACATGGTCTTACTATTTTATCATGATTTTTAATAAGGTCCCATGTAATATTTTCTAAAAAAGATAACAATTTTAATAAATCGTAATTAAACATATTCAAAATATGGTATATTATTTATAGGATTAAATTCAATTAATTGGATAAAAATTATTTCCATTATTTTCTCAAAAACCACATTAATCATATATTTAGGAAAAATATATCATTAAGGATAAAAATGATATCACTGTAATTCTATTCACATTAGTAAAAATTTTATAAATGATAATTTATTTTCATAAATAATGTACATAAAGACATCCTAGCAAATAACTCATAAAAACATATTAATTTAATTTCATATGATAAAGAGCATTATAGATAAAAAACTACTTTCATGGAAATTTATTATTTCTACCATCAAATTGGATTTTCATAATTTATAACCAGTGGATAATTATTATTTGAATGATTAATCATTTTTTACATGTATAAATAAATATTTCACATCAATTTAACACTATAAATAATACTTTTTTAAAAATAGAAGTCTAATATTAAAATTATCTGTCTGTAAATAAAAAATTTCAAAAATAATTAATGGAGTAATTCTTGTAAATTATAAATTTATTCAAATAATTGTGTGTGATATATCTGCCATGTAATATATTTCATTTATTTATTGTAAGGAAAATTATTCTCATATGTTTAAGGTTTTCATTCGTCATACAATATTAAAAAATAAAAAAATAAGGGATAAAAATTCAGAAAGCGTAGGGTATCATATGTTCTTTAACATGTATATATGGGTGTGGATTATAAAACTGGTTGCGATTTCTAGGATTTAGACTAAAATAATTCCATATCTTACTAAATATTGAGTTATAATTATTTTTAAATACAATGTATTTGAGACCCATAGATATAAATAATATAAAATTTTTATATAAACTACCAATAGATAATAATGATAAGTATTAGTTCAAACAATATCAATCATAAACAATAATAATTACAGTTCTTTTATATATTTAATTGACTCGTAAATAATTCCAAAATCCACTCTAATTAAAATATATCACTAGAAAACCCAATGCATAATCATGGAACTTATTATAATATCAATATTAAGGCCCAACATATTGTTGAACTACCATTCAAGAAAATAAAAAAAACATAACTAACAATTATAACGATAATAATAAAAATAAATATTATCACTACAATCTAGAAAAATTACGTAAATAATTTTATTCTATATCCATAGGTCGTCACCTATCTCAATAATCTAATCAGATAATTTAAAATAAAATAAAATATAGAATAAATATAGAAAATCATTAATAAAATTAAAAAATTCATTCAAATATATATATTACCACACAAACTCCATTTGATGGAATGATATAAAATTTCTTAAAATTATTAAAAATAATATTTCCCTAAAATGTTAAAAAATGGGAAATAATAGATAAATATATTTCAAAATTAACAATGAAAAAACCTGACATATAATAAAATATAAATCATTCATCTTTTGTAGTTTTATCCTCAATATTAAAAATGAATTAATGATATGAAGGGTTTGTGGAAATACTGCAGTGAGTAATCAATAAATGCCCAATATTGTTAAATCATATATAGAATATGAATAATTGTAATAGAATAAGGGGAAGGAAAAAATATTTCCACTCAATACATTAATCATGTAGAAAATAAAGGAACATTGATTTTTTGAAAAGAAAAATAAGGGCCTAAAATCTAAGAAATTCTAGGCCAAAAAATCTATCCAACAATAGGTTACGAAAGTAGAATGATGTATGCGTGAATATAAAATATCAAGATTTTCATGTATTGAAAGTAATGAGTTATTATATAACAAGAATGTATAATGATACACATTTCTGAGAACACCATACCATCAAAAATATATAATGTTTCATGATTAGTGACCATGTTTAACATTTAAATGTGTTTAAATATAAACAAACTATATCCCCAAATATTAAATTAATATCACCAATAAATTTAAGAAAATCAACAACTACTATTTCTTGAAACATACTAATGTGATATGAGACACCATTAGACTAAAAAACCACAGAATTTCTTAACAAATTCTGTTGTCTGTGGTTGTATTAAATGTATATTAATTCAATGGAATTAAAAATATTACATCACATTTTATAACTAAAAATGGGGATTACTTTTGGAATCCTTTATAAATTTGAACTCATATAAACATGGATCAAATTTCAACCGTATTGAGTATATCACACATGGGTTTCCTAAAATAATATTAATATTTTTAATATTGTCAGTAGTGATGTATATGAAAGAATTTATTAGTTATTATGTCCATATCAAGGTCTATAGTGAAATATATATTTGGATAATTGTAAATTAATAAAATTTTCTTACTGAAAAACATTTAATTTGACCAAAATAACTATATAATGAGACAATATTTAATTTTTTAATACATTTGGCTTATATGATTCCATGTTTTTATTAGTTGAATATTTTTTATAAAATTTTCAACATATTTCTTCGAACTATAAAATGAATAATATCATTAATACAAATGGTTAAATTTCATTTTGAACATAAATTTATATGTTTAGTGAAGTATAAAACATCTATATGAAAATAATTATAGGAATAAAACAATAAGATAATTAATATGTTATATAATTAACATATTCACCATAACTATATGTATTTAAGATTTTTTCCATCCTCGCTAAATTAGATATGAAGGGAAAATATTATAAATCTATAGGAATTTTGAGAATAAAATAAAATTGTATGTTCAGTTAAATTTAGAGACATATGAATTTTTTTTATATGTTTGAAAATGGGTAATATTATTATTATCTAACCAAATGAAATATTTAGTGCTATAGTGTCTATATAAAACCAATGGTAAAATTGAATAATTAGCATATTATTATTTCTTGAAAAAAATTAATATTGTTTTCAGGAATATATTCATCATTATACAACATATAATTAACCTCACATTAAAAATTATATATAATCAATTAGAAAATAAAAAAATTTATAATTCAAAAAAATTTCTTTTCTATTATATTATTAAAATTAATGAAAATTATATATTTCATATAATTTAAGAAATTATTTTTTTAATAAGGTAAATCTTTTCTAAAATAAAGAAAAAAATATTTTATAGAAGGTCAATTTCATTTTTGGGGAATCAAATAATTTTTAAGATAAATAGTGAATGATGTTAAGAAAACTTAAAAATAGGAAAATGTTATTTATAGTAAAACTGAAGTATGACACCTCTAAAAATATATTTAAATATTTAATAAACCTATCTAATAATTTTTCCCCTCTTATAAACAACATATAAATTTTAAATGAATTACCCCAAATATTATAGAAAAAAATACAAATATTACACTAATATCGATCGATCAAAGGAACCCTACACAACCCATCATAAATCACTGTTATCCTTGAGTTATATCATTAATCCTGATAATTATTTTCATCCCAAAATTTTTCTTTCAAATAATAAAGGTTCAATTATCAATAAATGGGCATAAATACATCCTTTAAATGGATGAATCTAAAAGAAGAAGATATTATGCCAAATATGTTAATGAGTTAATGTGTATCTTTTTAATTTATATTAACATCCCTAATATCGTAAATACTATCCAATAAACCATTATTTTCTTATTAACATCATTATGTTTATGTTAAAATTAAAATACAAATATACATATTTTTATTCATAATCTTTTAATCATATATCATTTTCCAATTTGTTTAGGTTTAACACTCTAAGTGATTAACTATATACCAACAATATCTTGTTCATCATGACAAATGCTAAATAAATTAATCGTTATATTATATTAAATTAATAAGAAATTATGGTGGTTATTGTTTTTAACAAATGTGTTTCCTAAGAAGATAATCATTATGAATTTACTTTTTGTTATTTATAATGTTAACTAAAATTCAGACATTACGAATATCCATCATATTTACTATAAACATTTTTATATAAAATGAATATATAAATTTTAAAATAAACATCTATTTATTATTTTAATCCCTTTACTACTCTTGGAAATATGAACATAAAAGCATTGAACGTTAATCAAAATTATTATATGAAAACATGCGTAATACCTTCAAAACATAACATATAAAGATGGAAAAAACAATAAAAAAACAATATAAAATTATTAAATTTCTATTAAATAAAAATTTATGATTTATTAATTTTATGTAATGTTATAATATAAATTAAAAAAAATTATATATGATAACCTATTAATATATCAGTTCCAAAATCTAATGCCACATAAGGTGTCTTTATATGACACCTTATTAAGATTTGTTTCAAGATAATTATATATTTGATTTCAGTTTTTTGTTGTTTTTATTATATTTTTTAACTATTTTTTAACTTATTTTTGTACTTTATGATCATCATTATGATATAAACTTTGGATTCACTTGATAACTCTAATGTTTTACCTGTAACTAATAATTTGATTGCACTGATTTATTGTGACTAAATTTTATATGTTATGAATAAGAACACAATGTGTTAAATGACCAAATGGGATTAAAATTTATTGATATTTTTTATGAAATTAAAAAAATGGTAAAATCATATATTTATGTAACTAATTTAAAAATACAATAAATATTTATACTTGAAGTGATTGAATTGGTATTAGTTATAATTATTAATCATTTGTGATGATATATTATGTATATATTTTTTGGTTTTATTATCATTATTATTAAAGAAGTGGGGATTAGTTAATTTTTGGGATTATGTTATAAAGAATATGAGGATAAAAACTAATTTAACATTGAATAAAATGAATATTCTATAGGTTAGGTATAAATTAAATGAATTTTAATTTTCTATGTATTGATTACTATAGATATTAGTAAATAATTATAATACTAAACTATTAGAGTTTTATTCTGTAGATGGAACTCATAGGTCCTTACCATACATCAAATGAGATGGAGAATAAAATTTTACAAATAATGAACAATAAAATGTAATATAAATTTGAGATACAAATAGCATGGTTAATATCACCCAAAAATCTAAATATATTAATCAAAATATTTACTACATCGATCATCAAAAGAGACTAGTAAATTATCACGTCACTGTTGATTAATTTATTTGACAACTAACATAATTAATTAGTGGTTTTTGAGATCAACTATTTTCTGATATATGTATAAATAAAACTAAAAGGTGTTTTTTCAAATTTTTAGTGTTCAGGTCATAGAAATGATATTATATATATATTTTTATACATTAAGTATATCAATGGTTGTGCCATGACAACATGATGAAAAATGTAATGAATTATATATGAAAAATTATATAAATATTAAAATAATTTTATACAATTATTATATTATTTTTAATAAATAAAAATGATGATATATTTTGTTGATATGAATCATTAAATTGATGGAAAGGTGTTATTTTGAATAAAATGTCATGACAAAAGAAGTGCAGAAGTCATATTTCATAATTGGCCACAAAACAAAAAAAATCCAGTTCTTTATTAAAATCATTTATCTAAAAATAATTACCTTGAATGGTCTTTTATTGAATCAATTTTAATTTTTGATACACAATGATGATTGAAATTGAAATTTGAGACAATATTTATACTCTATGATGTTTGGAAAAAACTTTGTCAATAGTAATTCATGAAACATCAAGCAAAAATATCTTTTATGGAGAATTATTACAATTTATAGTATTTTTTAATAAAAAAATAGGAAATATGAAAAATATATTTGGACTGTTTGCTGAGTTTAAATAAAAAATTATACAAATGAATTTCTATGAGATATGAGTTAGCTAATAAACACATTTTTTAAAATATCAAAATATACAGAACAATTTATAAATCAATGTTTCAATTACAATATATTATTGAATTACAAAATCTAATGCCCAAATATCAGGTTTTGTTATGACAATTAATATTAATTATCTAAAGGGAAGGTAGATAAGAAAATTTTCCCTATAAACACCGTCAATAACATGGATTATAATGAAAATGTAGCGAACAATGTAGTCAACATTCACTATGAATTTTAATTTTATTTATACAATATTTTTGCAATCAACTATATATTATAAAATCAAAAAAAAATAAATAATTTCACTCTTTGGGGATTATATATTGAATTATCATTGAAATAACCAATGGTGTGTGATTTCATGACAATTATATAGATATTCTTCAATTAAATTTTTTACTATGAGAAATCATCTACATCTATTTGTTTGATAACTGGTTGAAATTTATAAGTATTAATAATTGATTTAATATAATTACATTGATACCCCATAATTTATTCATATTTGGATATTGTATTTCACACACTCTATTCTATTATGAACATATCTTGATCAATCCTTAAGGATTAAATCCATACAAAAACTATTTAACGTAATTAAACATTAATAATGTAAGGCTCAGAGTTGTTATGGAACTTTTATCAAAAGGGTATTGTAAAATTGATGTATTTCAGTTATCTAAGTCAGACATTCTGTTCGCACGACACTAACATGGAATACATTACATGCAATACCTTGTTTTATTTAACAGCAATATATTATAAATTATTATATAATAAATATAACATAGTAGTTATATTATATTTTATGAATTATACAAACTAATTTATGAAAACATACGGTATAAAAAATATAAAATTAATTCATTAGTTACAATGAAACAATTCAATATAAATGAAATATTTTTATAGATATCTATTTTTTCTCTCACAAATCTTTTTTATCCAAATAAATTAAAATAATTAAAATATCAAGTAAAATTGATCTAATATATAAAATATATATTTAGTAATTTTTTTTGATAATCATACAATATATTGTATTGAAATAATATAAGAACAAACACAATTTTATGCATAAATTCCTAAATATTTATAAAGGTAGCTTCATTACATTATAATGGACTTCCAATTACAAATACAATTTTTTAATGTTTTATAGGTTTTGATATATCAAAATAAACATAATAATTGTAAGGAAGACATATGAAATATTTTAGTATAAATTCATGGCATTTTTCTATAAGTTTTCATTTTTTAACGAATAGTTAAAAATAATGGATTCTGATTCATAATCGATTCTTCACTAAATTTATTTTAATGGTTAAATAATATATTAGTATCTTTTTCAGATATTAGTTTGATAATATTATTCCCAATTAATCCCATTTACATCATTAGAAACAATTTCCCTTGGATAATGAATATAAAAACAGATAAATCTTTTGAACGTTAATTCATTAAAAACCAAAATTCTCTACTCTACTTTTGTATTAATTTTAAATTAATTTATTCCTTTCATGTTTTTGGAATTTGGAAAAATGGATTCTGTATTTTGAATAATTATAATTTATATTTCATAATAAGGTCAATATATATTTTTACAAAAAATATTAGTGAGTAAAATAAAAATAATTACAATGATTATGGTTAATTTACTCTTAATAAGGGACTAAACCATAACCTTGAGGCACCAAATGACCTATAAACTTGACCATAATATATTTTATAACTATATTTAGACCCAATATTCCATTTTATCTATCTATTACAATTATTGGATCCACTTTCAACAACGAAAAACATGGGTGTTGTTTCCCTTTTCCAAAATATTACAACAGTGCCACCCCTCCTCCTTTATAAATACCCTCCTTTCCCCCCACTTCCTCACACCCCTCAAGCCAAATTGGATAGAAAAAACTCTTCCAAAATATCTCACCAAACTCCCTAACGTCTTCCCCGATGGATCTAATATCTAGAAGTCATTCCAACGTATATCTTTGGTGCAAACCAAAAGGATTTTCCAGATTTTCAATGTAACAAACTTCCTCAAACTCACTTCTTAGGTTTTCTTTCTCCACTCCCTCAAATATTTGTATAACACGATTTTATAAAAAAAATCAGTGAAAAAATAAAATAGTCTTTTTTTATCCAATGTATTAAACCTATAATTCAATACAATTCCATGTAATGAGTAATTAGATATTGTTTACGTGTTTTCCAGACAACTATTTCACTAAACGATGATTGTTCATTGTAACACATTACCTCCTATATTGGTAGATAATATGATGAAAAATATATTTATAAAATTTATATAATTTTTGATAATCTATATTTCGTTTACAGAACATATCATTATACTCTCTAATTCGGTGTTAAAACGATAGTTCTGTATGAGTAAATGTCTTCAACCTCCACCTCAAAGTGATGTGATTGATTTATACACAACATGAAAGGTATTAATTCTGGGTTTAGTGAATATATATGATATATATGGCATAATAAATATTTTATAATAATTATTTATATTTATATAATTTATTTATTTTCTTTCTTTCAACACAAAAATTAAACAGAAAACTGTTCATGCGTACGTATGGATTACCGTCTCCATGAATGAGGTATTCTATTTGATACTTATATATTATATGGATAATATAATAAAAATATAATGAATATTAATTACATTTTTATAATGATTTAAATTCTATAAATAATTATATAAATATGTCGACCTATGATATAAGAAATTATGATACATGAACAAAACAATTTAGAAAATTACCTGAAGTGAATATTTATCATGAAATTATTAAAAATTGGGTAATATAATGATATAGTCAAATAATATACGGTAATATAAGTAATAATATGGATTTGTGATAGATTAATAAAAAATTTATATTTATTATACATGATTCAGGAATGATTATGATGAGATTAGAGATAAAAAAGTAAGGGAATTTCATCTCACTCATTATTATATTTAGACAGATGCCTTATTCACCACTCAATTCATCTATGTGTTGTATATATTTACTAAGCTTGATTTTATTATATTATTACTATAAATAAATATATGTGTATTTACATATCGATTCTATGAAATTTCATTAATTGGGTTTTCTATTCAAAAAAGCGGGATTTAAGAGTCATTTACAAATTTTCATATAAAATAGTTTTGGAATTGTATACAAGATTATTTATAAGATTAATGGAAGTAGGGTTGAAAAATGATTTCCAGATTCCATTATAAATTTTCAAGTATATTTACAGATAAAATATTTTTCAAATAGTTTTATTTTAAAAATAATCCAAGAATAATGATATTCTCCTAAAGAATCAATTTTAAAATATATTTCAATATTATATCCCATTTAAGATAACATCTATTAATTTTACTCATTAATATCATGGAGATTATATAAAGGTTCCATTCAAATTATTTCTTTGAATTCTTTATTCATGATATCATGGTCTTTATGAAACCCATTTCCATTTAATATGTTACATTTTTATGAAAAATAATCCATCTAAAGATAATATTCTAATGGAATTACTATGAAACATATATATATTTCCACAAAATATGATATCATTACATGTTTATGGTACGCATTTTATTTCAGGGGTTATAATATGATTATTTGCGATTTTTTGGCTCATGTATGTATGATTTCATTATGATTTGTTTGGTACATGTATCTTCCTCCAATGCATTAGAAACTAATTTATATCTAATGAGATAGACAAACAAGGTCTTGTGTGTGAAACCTTACTACAAAGATGGCCATGGGAGTGTACTGTGAATACCAATATGGTATTATCAGTGAACATAGTCTAATAAGAGGGACATGGGGGGAACCATGATTAATAAGATTTTATTGTAGGTGAACCCTTATTACTAAGATGGTCTTGGTAGTGATTCATTGGATACTATAGAAATAAAATTATATTCATCTGGGTATTACATAATTCATGTTTTTATTCCTATAAAATGAATTCATGGTTTTTTAATTTATTTCCTTATAATTCATGTCTTATGAACAACCACATTTTTCTATTATTTTTATTTGATATCATTTACATGTTGGTTATGATCTTTTATTTTAATAATCACATTATCTTACCCATATGTCTAGGTTTATTATTGCATGTATCCATTATTTACCCTTATAGAGAATTTTATCTCTTTATTTTTTATGTTTCATCTCCCCATATTATGAAGATATGTATTCTTTTTGATGTATGTAAATGGGATCTACATAATAATAACCTATAGTGAGATGATTTCTCTCCTTTATGTAACCATTTTTTTGTTCTCATATTTCCAATGGAACCCGATTAGTAAGGTCGTTGGGTGTTTTCTTGTAAAACAGTTTAAATATTCCCAAAATGTTATGAAATTTCATTATATGTCACTAACTGGTAGTTATAGTCTGTATTAGATAAACATATTAGTTACCCTTTAGAATCAATAATGATAAAACCTTAGTAATGTCCTTGTGGTAATGCCTAACGATATGTATAAGGATAAGGAAAACCATAGAAAAATATCCATAAAATTTGGTAAATGATAAAGTGATTGGTTTTATAGAAATAAATACACTTATGTATACTACATGTGGATGCGGCTCTGGTATAGATGTACCCTAGAGTAGAAACTCGGATAAGATATTCCAGGTCAGAGATCATGTAGTCTGGCACACGACAACAAGTGTTACAGCAAACCTTTTTTGACACTCTCAGGGGAAATGATTTTTAAATTCATAATCTCATTATCAACAATTATGAAGGATTTCAATATAATATTTAAATTAATAACCTAGGATAAAACTATGTTGTCATATATTAGGTAAGGTTTAATAACCTAGATATCTTAGAAGTGACATTTACTTATTATGTTGTCCCTAATTATGATAACTATTTCATACACTCTGATTTTGGTTTTAGTCAATGGTGGAACCCGATAAAACAATGTTAAAGTCGATTGTAGTAGACAATGTAGTGATTGTCCTAATGAGAAAATCAATTTTATGGGATTTTGAATTAAAATTATTTTTGATATTCTGACTCACATTTATTAATATATGAATTATAGTGGACTTCAAAATGAGAAAAAAAGGGAACACATTTCTGTTGAAACTTACATTCAGGAATTCCAAATTTTTTTTGAGTATCTTTTAATCAACATATTATAGAACAATGTATCTTTACTAATGAAATGATATTATCTATAATCTAGTTTTCAAAGAAAGACAACATAATTCTGTCTATTTATCATTTAGATAGTGATGTATAATAGTGGTGGACTCTAGTCAAGAATACAAGGGATCAAGATGAAATTAAATACAAGGAATTGGATTAGTTCATGGAATTATTTTTCAATAATTAATGTCCTCATATTCATTATACTAAGACTGAGAAAGGGTTCCATCATTTGAATCAATGGGATAATGAATCATTCAGCAAATATGAGTTAATTTCACTAGGGTTATGAGGTATGATTCATGAATTATTATCCAACCCAAAACTAATGTTTATAGGATCTTCCATGGCATATGTCCAATTATTAAATGTGCATTACCCATAATATTCATTAGTAGCTATGAAGAGACTGTGTGTTGGGAAATCATGGATGAAATAGAGGTTTCAGTTACAAATCAATCTAATGGTTTTTATAAGAAAATGCTGGTAGAGTTTAAATGATAATATAAAAACCATGAAGTGACGAAGATGACCATCCCTTTATACTCTTAGTGAGGGAAGAATCTTGGATGAAATTCATTGATTGGGAATAATTAATTTTTTATGTGTTCAAGGGATTTTCATCGAGCATTTGATTTCCAATGTAATGGGTCGATGTTCGATAATAGTGCGAATGAAGAAAAATTGAAACTTTATTCAAATATCATGAATCAATTGTACATGTGTATATAAAAACTGAATTATGCTAACAAATTTCCAAACCAAGTGGTGGTGGTGGTGATGGACGTCAACAACTTCTTATGTCTAGGGATAAGTGAAAATATCATGAAATTAGTGTTTCCAACGAGTAATGTGATAAGGGCGCTGTGAAATTTACTATTATCATCCACTCTAGAACTGATAATGTCTTATTAGATTATGAATATACCCACTCTTTCATATATATATAATTTTTTTCAGGTATTATTAATCCAAAAAAAATATTACATATGGAACTATTAGTGCAATCCCTTCGTTTGTACAATCGTCACATCCAACGTCTATGACTCATCTTTGGTTAATTTTTTTGGAATGTTCTTCCTAAAAATATTTTTATTATTACTTTGGTTGTATTTTTTGAAATCATAGGCAAGGGTTTAATTTCCCTATTACATCTATTATCAAGGAAGGGAGGTTATTTTTGATATATAAGACCCACAAATGATCTTCTATCCATGTGTTTATAATTTCAATATTCATATGGAGATTACATCTCTTGTATGGGTCTTAATTCCCATTCATAAGGGATGTTAATCTCAAATTCATGCTGATAAAATTGACAACGGTGATAGTCACATTAACTGGGAATTTTTTGATTTATTTCAAGAATAGTTTCTTATCCTTCCCCTAAAATGTGACGTTGAGTTCTCAATATAACTCATATATAGTTACATAATATTTTTAAATAATCCATATATAATGGGCACAATTTATTTGTAGGAATTGGATATGTAATTCAATGAAAACTATGACAATGGAATAATTAGTCAAAGTGTCACCTTGGGTTGTACTTTTTCTTATTAGTAAAAAAGAATGGTGAATCATGTGACCATGAATTGATTATATACAGTTGAACACAATCACAATCAAGAAAATATATCCTCTTCCGCATATTGATGACTTGTTTGATCTATTGTGTGGATCCCAATACAATCCAAAGATTGAGCGTCTTTCTAAATATCAACAATTAGGGTTCAGGGAGAAGGATATACACAATACTGCATTTTGTATAATGTATGGTTAGTAAGAGTATATTGTAATTCTTTTTTCTCTTACTAATTCCCATTCTATATTCATGGATTTAATTAATATAGTATTTAGAGATTACATCGATCAGTTTGTGGTTTCCTTTATAGATTATATTATTTTATATTCAATGAGAAATGTAGAGCATGAATACCACATGATAATTTTACTAACGACCATAAATGAGAAAAAAAATAAAAAAATTTCATAGTTTTATTTTTTCATGTAAAAGTTTTTATTTATGGGTCACATAATATCAAGATATGGTATAATAGTAGATCCGTCAATGAAGGATATTTTTGAATTATTTCCTAGACCTACTATGATGACAAAGATTTGTAGCATTCTTGGTATTTAAGGATATTATCGATGGTTTGTAGAGAATATCTCCCGACCATCAATCCTCTTACCATGTTAACTAGAAAAGGAGTCAAGTTATTCTAGATAGATGAATTTGAGGAAAATTTCGAGGAATTGAATAAAATTTGTTCATTGAACCTATGCATTACATCACCTTTAGTATAAAATGGTTAGAAATATATAGTGATGAATCCAAAAAGGGATTGGGATGTGTTATAATTCTGAACACCATTGTTATAAACCATGCCTCAAGATAGTTTATGATTGAGGAGTAAAATTACCCAACACACGATTTATATTTAGAAGTGGTATTTTTTTCATTCATGATATAAAGGAAATGTCATTATGGAGAAAATTTTGATATATATACTGATCATAAATGTTTTAAATTTATATTCACATAGAAGTAGTTGAACATGTGTCAGAGAAGATGGATAAAGCATATAAAGTATTATGGATACTCAATAAATTACTACCATAGGAATGTAAAAAATGTGTCTTATGCACAATGCGGAATAGATCATGCATTCTTATCCATTATGAGGATAAAAAGGATCCAATATTTATTGATTTTAAAAGGAGAGATCAAGAAATCCATATGGAAAGGAAAATATATTATCATTATCAAATAAATGTTCGACACACTATCTATGTGAAGATTGAAGATGTTGAAAAGGATGATATTTATCTGTAAAATAAGTCATAAATGTTCAGGAGTTTAACTATCATCATGATGAATTATAAGGTGTATGAATCGTCAATGTGTTTCTTCTATACCATATTTGAAGAAGGAAAAATTTGGTGGTGGTCATAGTTCATCATTCTTTATTCATCCAAGATGTACACATTTGTATATGAATTTGAAAGAATATTTCTAGTGGTACATAATGACAAGAGATATCACATAGTTTTTATATAATTTCATGGGATGACAAAAAGTTATGGTTGAGAGACAAAAGTGTAAAGGGATGTTTCATACATTACCCATAACTGAACTGAAATGGGATAACATCAGTATAGATTTTGTCATTTGACTTCCCAAAACCTATTGTGTGTATAATTCTATAAGGGTGGTAGTAGATAGATTTACAAAGTATTAATTATTCATTTATGTCTAAGAATATTTGTCTCCAGATCAACTTTAGATGATATACATTAAGTAATTGGTACCTATATATTGAGTCCCACAATAAATTACATCTGATCGAGATCTAAGGATTACCTCCAAATTATGGCGAATACTCTAGAAAGAATTGATACAATATTCAGTTTCAACACTTCTTTTAATCCTCAAGTGAATGATAAATCAGAATGTAAAATTCAAACCCTAGAGGATATGTTGAGATCTTGTGCTCTTGTTTTAAAAGGTTGCTATGATCAACACATTACTATAGTTGTGTTTTCTTACAACAATAGTTTTCAATCAAGCCTTTACATGGAACCCAATGAGGCCCTCTACGGGAAGAAATGTAGAGATCCAAAATATTGCGATGATATTTGAGAAATATTTATATTGAGAGCTCGTATTTATGATGAAATGGATATGAATGTTTGAGTCCATCATCATCATATAATGACATCTCAAATCGGTAAAAATCATAAGCTAATAACCAAAAAACTAGTGTAGAAATTTATGTTTTTGAAAATGTGTTACAATGAATATCTCCCTAAAAGAAGGTTATGAGATTCAAGACGAAATGGAAACTAATCCTAGAGGATATTTGACTCCTGTATATTTATGATCTTATTGGGATGATATCCTATCACATGGTACATTCTCCAAATCTCTATCATATCTATGATGTATCCATGTATCTCTCGTGAGGAAGAACATACCCAATTCATCACATGCACTAAACTCAAGGGTCATGCTGATGAAGTAAGATCGTTCTTATGAGGAGCAACAAGTTGAAATTCCAAATCGTATATAGGAATTTCATCAAAACAAGACAACTCAACAAATTAAATTTTTGTAGATAAATCACTAGTTAGAGCTATCCACATGGGAACTTGTGGTTGTGATGAAGCATATGAATCCTCATTTTTTGATACTTGAATGATGAATTTCAAGAGAAAATTTCATTTTTATGGTGCCAGAATGCCGTGCCTTATGTTTTTATGGGCCTTTTTTTGAATGAGTTAATTTTCATTGATGTTTTCCAATGAAATAATTTAGGAATTTCATTCACACAACACTGACATGGTATACATTACAGGCAACACCATGTTAAAAAAAACAACAATATATTATAAAAATAGTATATATTAAGACATAACATAGCCTTTTTTTGTTTATGAATACTAATAATTAATTAATAAAAAACTAAGGTTTAAACAAATAAAAAATAATTTCATTATTTATAATGAACCAGTTTAATATAAAAGTGATAATTTTATTCAAAAATATTTAATCCTAACAATCATTTTTTTTCATAATAAATTATATTAATTAAAATTATTGATTGATATTAATCTAATATATAAAATTTAAATATGTAATAAGATATTTTTCATATTAATCCTATAGATTTTATAGGGATAAGATAATAAAACACTATTTTATGATTAAAACCATATATTTATATAAAGGTAGTTTTACCTCTTCTTAATGGAAAAACCATTTTATATCTTCTTTTTAAAACATTTATAGATTTAATATGACAAAAAAACATCATAATTTAAATATAAACATAAAAATTAGGTTAGGAGAAATATTTTGTTTTTTCTTAAGAATACATTTTTTAATCGAAAAATTAAAATATTGGATTTCAATTAAAAAATTTCATTTCACAAAATTTATTGATAAGGTTATATGAATTTTTAAATTGGTTTTAATGTTTAATATCATAATATTTTAACCAATTAGTCTCATTTAGTTTGTTACATAAAATTTAAATTTAAAATTAAATATAAAAACATTGAAAACATATGATTGTTTTTTACTTTAGAAAACCTGCATTGTCGACCTGATTAGAGGATTTAATTTAAATTAAAATTTGACACTTTTTTCGATATTTGGAAGAATGAATTTCTTATTTTCAATATAAATATATTATTATCACAAATAAGGGCCAGATAGATGTTAAAAAAACATATTAGTTTAGTGAGTAAAATTAATTACATGATTATGTTTATATTAAGAAAAATAAGGTTTTATAACATTACATTAAGGACCAATACGACTTATAGAATTGTTTAAAATCAATTTTATAGTCGTATTAAAAACCTATCCTTTGATGGATCAACATTGGACCATTATTAAATCAAAATAAAATAAAAAATGTGGGAGTTATAATTATATTTTTGAATTAAAAAACTAGTATCCTCAATGTAATAGTTTGTTTTCATTCTATATATTCAAGATACACTTAAACAGAAAACCCTCTAATTTGTAACGAACATATTTTTTACTTGAATGGTAGGCTACCACATCACTAAAAATAGATTTTTCAGGTTTTCTTTTACCACCAATCATGGCTGAAATTATGATGGAAAATATACTTATATATTTTATATATTATATTAATCATGTATTTTTTAATTTTTAATTCTTTTAAAACAAATATATCTATACTCTAAACTTTTCTGTTAAGTTTATTTTTTTGTTTTTGAAAGTGTGGACTACCACCCACTCAAATCATTCTGATTAGTTCATACAATTCATAGAATGTATTAAGGTTGGGTTTAGGGAATATATATGATATATATTATATTATTAATTTAAAATAATGATGATTTATATATATTTCATTTACTTAGTTCACTCAATATGAAAATTAAATGGAAATAATTCTCATTTGTACATATGGATTACCGTTTCCTTGAATTGTGTATTCTCTTTGATACTTTTATATGATATAGATTGCTGTAAAAAAATATAGTGAATATAAATTATATTTAAATCATGTTTTACATTCTGGAAATAATATATGTATACATATTGACCAAACAAATAACAAATTAATGCACATTTGAGAAACGATGTAGATATTACCCGATGTGAATCATTAATAATGAAGGGTTAACTAGAGAGTAATACAAAGACATAATAAATCCATGTGTGGTATTATATGTAATAATAAGGGTCATTGATTGAATGATAATAAATTTAATTTAATTATAATGTATTTCTAATGAGTATGACGACAATCAAGACACATGATAAGGGAATTTAATCTCACTCTTTACGGTTATGACTAACATGACTTATTCAACACACACTACTTTTGTGTGCTATATATTAACTACATGAAACTTATACATAAATATTTGGGTATTTAAATATCCATTCATTGATATTTTTTTATGTTCTAAAAATGGATTTTATGTGAATTAAATGTGTTTTCTGGAAAAAACGGTTTTGAAATGGTTTAGAATGTTATTTATATATTTCATGGAAAAATGATCTAAAATTGTTTTCAGGAATACATTATTTATTTTAAATAATATTTCAAAAGAAAATAGTCTTCAAATGGTTTGATGTTTTAAAAATCATTTTTCAATGAATAATGATATTTTCATAAAAAATGTTATTAAATGATATTTTAAAATTATTTCTAATATCCGAAAACATGTGTTGATGTTACTCATGCCTTTGTTTGAAATGAAATAAAGGTTCCATTAATATTATTTTACCGACTGGTTTGTTTTTATTTCATGTTGTTTATTAAACCCATTTCAATTTCAAAGGTTATATGTTTATGAAATTTATTTTTCATTCAAGGGTTATGTTCTAGATTAAATTATAATGAAACTTGTATATTCTTCTATAGGTTTTTATTTTATTACATATTTATGATACCCATTTCATTTCATGGGTTATGATATGATTGTTTGTGATTTTTTGGATAATGTATGTATGATTTCATTGCTGGAAGTTTTATCTCCTCACATCTTCTGATTATTCTATGGAGTTCATTGCTGGCCGTTTTATCTCACGCCTTTGGGCAGATTATCCTCACTATGTTTTATCCTCTGTCTGGCCTTCTTTGAGGTCTTCCTTTATTGGGTTTTCGGCTTCATCAAAATGGCTGGTCAGCAGGGACTCAATGCTGAATATATGGACCACTCCTTGGCTTTCCAGACCTATTCAACAGGATGTCCAGATCCCTTCTCACCTGTCAACTGCTCAGATTTCTCACCTGCAGGCTTCTAGTCCGGGTTTATTGGAGTTCATTCCCCCTCATTTTAAATATGAAATTCTCAATTATAGGTACATGGACCGTGACACCTTTATTTGGGAACCAAGTAGCAATGGCATCCTTACCACTCGGGATATGTACAAATTCCTCTGTAATGGGAAGACTCCTACTCCTCGGTGGCTTCTTGCATACATGACTTTCTTTATACCGCCTTCTGTTTACTTTCTTTTATGGAAAATCTGGAAACGAAGACTCCCAATCCACTACACCCTTCAAAGAGCTGGTTTCTACATTGCCTCGGCTTGTCCTGTCTGCCGAGTGGCTGTGGAATCTCTTGACCATCTTTTTTTCCCATGATCCTTTGTTTACAGGATTTGGAAATATATTCAAGATATTACTGGGTGTTTTTTGAATGTCACCTCACTGGATAATCTCCTCCAGTCTGCTGCTTCGACCCGATGCAGTGATCAGGTTAGAAATATTATTATGGTTGCAGTTTCCTCTTTGCTTGAGTTTATCTGGAGGGCTCTTAATTCTCAACTCTTTGAGGATACCACACCCACTTTTTTTTCTGGTGTTAGATCTATTCACAGGGCAGTTTTTACTGCTTCTAAGATACAAACTAGGTGCATGAAAAATGGTTTGAATGAATTTATTGTCTTGAGGAACTTTGGTGTGAGCGGCAGACCTAGGAAACCATTGGTTCTAAAATATATCTGATGGATTCGTCCTATTCCTTCCTGTCTGAAAATCAATGTTGATGGTGCGGCGGCAGGGTCACCAGGACCTTCGGGTTGTGGCGGCGTCTTTCGTACTTATCGGGGCTTTGTCAAAGGCTGATTTTATCATTATATTTGGCAGGGCTCTACCATTGAAGCTGAGTTATGGGCGATGATCAAAGTCATTAATTATGATGCCCATTTTGGCTGGAGATTTCTATTGCTGGAATCAGACACTATGGTGGCTGTGGACATTCTCAAGAAGCGATCCAGGAATGTTCCTTGGGTTTTAATGCCTCATTGGATTGAATGTCTACGTCTTCTTGACTTCATTTTCATTGATGTGACTCATGCTTACAGGGAGGCCAATCAGGTCGTTGATGCTTTATCAAAGAAGGCCATTGAGGAGTCATGCTCGGAATGGTCCTTTGTTCCTCCCGAGTGTTGTGTGCGCTTTGTTGAGGATGATGCGGGCGGGAATTTTTTCTCCCGTCTTTGCAAACCCCCCTTTTGATGCTTGTCTTTGTACTTTATTTTATTTAATAAAATTTTGTAGTGGTGGATCTTTGATTCACTCCTGGGCCTTTTGGTTTATGTATGATTTCATTATGAGATGGTCGGGACTTATATCTCTATCCAATACATGGGGTAATGATTTCTATGTCATGATATAGACTAATATGGTTTTGGGATTGAACTGTGACTAATATAATGACCATTGGAGATAACCATGACATCCAAGATGTTATGAGGAGTCAACTCACAAAACTAATAAGGAAATGTGAGTGAACCAATACAACCATGATAATATGGTGATTTAACACATACAACTATGATGGTCTTGGTAGTGATTCAGTGGATACTATGGAAATATTATTATATGCTTATGTGTCATCCATAATTCCATGTATTATTTATATGTTATGATTTTATTGTTTATTTTATATATATGTTTATGATTCATGTCTTATGAACTGAAAATATTTATTCAATGATTCATGTTTATAATCACGGACAAGCAGGGTATGTTCTTATATTTTCATAATCATGTTCTCATATGCCTATGACAGTTTATGTTAACATATCTTCCTTTTTTTACTACTGCTGAGCATATGATATAACAAATTATATGTCATCTTCCAATAGGTTACAAATATATATTATGTTTGATGGGTCTAAGAATGGATCCAATAAGGAAGAAACTATTTAGAGATGATGTGGCTCCTTTATGTACCAATTTATTTTATGATTCCATGTTTCCAAATGCACTACTCTAGTACGATATTTGGGAGTCTGTTTATATAATGTTTTATGTATTCCACTAATTTTATGTAATTTAAATGTTTATAATGAATATATATTTATAAATAAAAAAATAATATATATTAGGAATAAATATTTGAGGAAAATATCAATATTAATGATATTCCAATTATATAAGAAGATTATTATGTTTTTACTAAATAATAGAATAATTAAAATTAATGCAGGTGTTACAATTGAATTTGAAATATGGTTTTATATATACAATATCAACTTAATTTCGTCGAAAAGTCATATTTTTTAAAAGAAAAAATGGATGAATTTTTTTATGTTTTTAATAACATGAGATTAACAAGATTATGATAATGAAAAAGTACCATATACCCCATATTGATGACTTTTAAAATCAAGTAATTGGGAAAGATTCTTTTCAAATGTTATAACCCATTAAATAATACTAATAAATGAATTTCATGTCTTTCTATGATTCCTAATTATATTTAACTGTGTCATAATTAGAAATAAAATTTTATTTTTTCATCAATCAAAAATAAATTTCATAGAATATTTAAAATATTTTCATGGAATTTTATGGTTTTACTTAAATGAGTTCAGTATTTTTTAATGTTTAATTTTTGGAAATTTTATTCATTTTCTATATATACATATCAAAATTAACAGTTAGTGATTATCTATGATATTTCCAAAATAGTTTAGCTTATGGTGAATACTGAAAAATATAAATCTTATAAGTACTATAAATTTTTTAAAAATAAAATAAAATAATAAATAATTAATAATATATAAAATATTTTATTATATAATGATGTATATAAGGAGTAGAATAATTCATTTGGAAACAATTTTTTTTAATTTCATTTTTACTTTTTATATGAAAATTGTAATATAATTTAATTAAAAAATATTTTAAACCTCAAAAATATTACAATGTTGTGGAAACGAAAATTTAGTTTTATCATGATCCAAATTATATAAAAAAATTATTTGAATAATTATTATATTTTTAAATTCTTTATGTTTATTTATTTTCATAATTTAAGGGTAAAAAAATTTTTACTTAAAAATATGATTTTTTTAGAAATCATTTTTCATACATTTTATTTACGAATATTAAATGTAATTTATGACAATATTATATGTTAAATATAATAAAATATTTTAAATAATATATGAATATGATATGACTATCATAGTAAATGATAAAATTTGTTAAATGGGATAATCTATGAGATAATGATTAATATATCTAAAGAAGGAATCAAGATGTGATTACATGTGAGAACCAGGGAAATGAAACTTGAGAATAGATTATTCACTTATAAATATTAATCATTAGATTTCATGTATTCATTATTATTGTCATTATTTTGTGAAATATTTTAATCAAAAAATAAATAGTGTTATTACAGGAAAATTATTATCCATAGATTTTATGGTTTTATTTAAATGTTAATTTTATAACTTTAAACATTTATATTTCATTAAATGGAATTCATTTTTTAATTCACCATATATAATTATACGAATTTTAATATTTTTTATGGTTCATGTGATGTCAGTTTTTTATGGAATGGGAAAATTACGGTTTCAAGGGTACCATTACTTTGATGATATGATTATTATGTAATCCTTTAATGAATATTTTAGAAATATTTTCATCATTATTAAAAAATATTGTGTATTAAAAATATGAATTTTATGATTATTAAATTATATTTAGATATTTATAAATCAAATTTTGGACACATAATTAATTTTTTTCCTCAAAATAAATTATTGTGTACTATATGAAATAATGTTTTTTTGAAGCGTAATTTATCATTTGGAACGATTAAATGTTAAAATAATCATTATATTTTTGTAAATTATCCATTATGTCCATTTTATTTTATTCCACATACATGTAGTTCCATTATATATTAAAACCCAATATTTTAACCTCATAACAAAGGTCTTTTCATATATAGTTACCCCTCACATTTCCAGTGTAAAACAACAACCATTCCATTTAACACTACTAATTCTCTGAAATTCACCTCCAACATTTCTAGACATGAATTTGGGGACTTCTACTCTGAAAGGCCATCCTATTAACCATAATCTATTAGAAAATTAATGTTTCCAAAATTATAGGTATATCTTTTTAACCATTTCATTTCATGATTATTTGTTCATTTAACTCCTTCAAAAATATCATAGCCATGATAATATAACAAAACATGTTTTAATAATATAATTAAATTTTACTATTTTTATTTTAATACACATTATTATGTTCTATATCATTCTATTTGGAATTAAAAATATTTGTCCAATATATGTGTGCAGTATTACCTCCAAGAAGAGAACTATAGTATATTTCATATGTGCCACACATGACATATTAAAAAGTTGTAAAAATTATTATATATGATTATTATGACATATTCCTGGTTATTGAATGGTTATATATTTTATATAATCATAATATTAATTATTTTAGAAAATTATAAAATCACTTATGAATATGTGTGGGAAACAACATCCACTAATAGATGATATTAACATTTATATTTTTCTTCCATGGACATTCCAAATTTATATTTTATGTATTAAAATTATAATTATGCTAAATATTATAATATATAGATGATATAAACATGAAAACTTTTACCATGGGAAACAAACTAAATTTTTTTTGATTATGAATCAAACAACCTGAAAATAATGAAAATAAAATAACATATTTAACAACTATATAAGACGTGAAACTATATAAAATAACAAGGATTATGGAAACATAATGAACCAAAAAAAATTAACTATTAATTAACTAATCAATATATTTTTCTTTGTGTTCATTAATGTATGCCTGCAGTCTGACTAGAGTATATTGATTTCTTATTTCAATTTACTTTCTTTCAGGATGATACCATTTTCAACACATGTGTAAATCAATGTGGAATTTGAAATAAAATATTAATGTATTTTAAAATTAATTAAAAATATGTTTCTACTTTATTAATCTATTTCATGTAATTTTCATTAATTTACTATTAAATGAAAAGTTAAATATCTGATATGGGAATTTTTTCAAAACACTGTATTAAATATTATGAATCATTATTTTAGAAAATTTTCTCTATTAAAATTTTCCATAACATGTATATTCAATTTTTTATTACACACAAATGTTATTTTAATTTTATTATGAACCATAATTGAAATTATATTCATTTTTAAGAAGGAATCTTATAAAAAAATTATTTGTGATATTTTTAAAGAAGTATAAAAGGTGTATTTTTAGACGTACATATTTTGAGTTAAATCTCCATTAATCATAAATATCAATATCTAAGAGGATTCCTCATCATTTTATCATTAATTGTTTTTAAAAATATTCCCATACCTCTATCTAATTTTCATGTTAATTTTTTATACATAATATGAAGTATTATTTTTTATTATTACATGATGTTCCTTGATGATATTACATATATGTGAAAATGAAAATTTTATGATATCTTATAATAGATATGGATGATTATATGGGGGGTTTTTATGATTTATGGTTCTTTTAAATTTATTATTACGATGGGTGATAATAATATAATTCATTATTATGGTTGATCCTGGTATAACTCTCAAATGAATAGGTAATGTGATGGTGTAAACCGAGTATATGTTAATGAAAATACATTATTGAAATTCACTGAGAAGTTTATTCCATTTTAAATGATTAATGATAGTTTTATTGTAATATGGAATTGAATATTATATCCCAAGTAACATAAATTATAATTTTATGCACTATAATAAAATTTATCGTAAATAATTTGATTTAACAAGTTAAGAAATTAGGGGTCCAGATGTTTGTTAGGAAAACCACATGATTTTGATTTTTAACTCATTTATATCTATTTATTTTTTTTAAAAACATTAGGGAATAAATTGGATTTTATTTTCCTGGAAAAAAATATTTGAACTAATTATTGATTATGTAGAAATAAAGTTTTTGGGTTTGGCATGATCTATTAAATATATTATTTTTTTATTTATTTTTTTTATCCATCATAATTTTACAAATAAGAAAATGTTTTCAAATGCTGTGGAAAATGGTTATGGATGATTAATAACTTTTAACAGGTCTATATATCTAATATAGTGATTCATTATAAACAATGAGACTTTATTTTGAATGAAATCGGATTTTAAATTTTATATTCATATTTTTTTGGAAGGATTTTATTTTTTATGGATGTGTACATATTATTTTTAATGTTTTAATATATATTATTTGATAATAATTTTATAATACTATAAATACATAATATTATGGAACTATAAGAAAATTTAATCCATTATTTCGAACTCAATAATAAATGTTTGATTTTGGAATGATTTTTTACTATTAGTATATGATCAATGATTAAATTAATTAATTGATAATATGTTTTTCTGAAATTAAAAAATTGAATGTTAATCTATTTTTTATGTAATAATAATAAAAATGATGGTTTGACTTATGATTAATCTTATCTAGGTCAATTTTATAATGGTTCTCCAGAGAGGAAACTTAGTGAATATTGAGAATAGTAATGAAGAGGATATCATACCTATAAATACACTACCTTGAATGGTTTAAATGATTATTGATAATATTATAGCTATATTAAATCAATTTAAATTGGTAATTAATTATTATTGAATTTATATAGAGTGACCGAACTATTGGTAATTGAAATTTTTATAGAAAATTTTTTTATGAAGCATTATACTCCATTATTTGGATAAACCTCATATATAGTGGAATTCGAAGGATTGATTAATTCGTAGTAAATGATATTCTATGTTTTTTTATTTTCTACATATAAAAATGGAACCCTACCATTTATCAATTTAATGTTGATCCCATTAAAAGTTAGTAATTTGTTATGAATACCAAGGAAAGAATAATAGATTGATGCTATAATGGAGACTGAATATAGGTATATTTTCCCTAAACACTATTATCCAGATTTTATTTAACAAAGGATTGATAGGAAATTATTGGAACATAAGTAAAAGTATGGAGAATATGTTTTCACCTATAGGGACTATATTGTTACGTATTATAAGTATAAATAAAAATTCAACTGAAAGTGTTATAGTAAATTTTTTATTTTTTACCCAAAATTGGTGCAATTTTTTATAAGATAATTGGCTAGTAATGGATTTATATTCAAGGATAAAATTTAAAGGTATGAGGAGAAGGTTACGATTGAGTTTTATTACTTTTAAAGCCAAAATGATTTCATTTGTTCAATTTGTCAAGAAGAGACGATGTAACCATTAATGATATTTATTGGTATGATATCTAAATTTCCCTCTAATTATTTTTTCGTACGATGAGTCTTATTGAGTGTATATTGAAATTACGAATGTGTTATAAATATTTTACATTGAGAAATATATCACGTTACTACAATGAAACTAAAAAGTATTTAAAATAGTTTCAAGATAAGTTAATTATTATTTACCTTGAACATACAAGATCAATTCAATGATAGTTCTAAAATTTATTAATAAAAACCCAAAAATAAAATTAGGTATTAAATATTATTTTAATAATATATGAGTTGTATATCCATCACAAATCATCATCCACCAATTTTTATAAAAAAAAAATTTAACAGTCGACATCATATTCGAATAAATGATTTCCCTCTATGACAAAGCATCTCCCATTTTATTTAGATCTCAATATTTTTGTGAAAAAACAAGATTAAGTTGATTTTCATGATTATTAAAATAAATAAAATATGGTAGAAGTTTCCTTGAAAATTTATAGTTCTCACCATCATTGAATTGAATGAAATTTAATAATTTTATTCAATCCACATGGTCATCCACTTGTATAGAACACCATGTTTGATATCATAAATAATCACCCATATATAAGCTTCATATTCAAGTTCAACAATGATATAATAATGGAATCAACCATTGATAATTACATGAGTGGTTCTGAAAGTACATATATATCCCAATGGACCTACAATTTTAAAGGCCACAACATAAACAATTTATTTTCTTCAAGTGTAACTCAGAGTAATGAAACATATAAATTTGAGAAACAAAACCTATTTTAGATTACCTCCAAATACATTCTTCCACATAATTTCTAGATCACTAATTCTATAAATCCTCGAACAAAACATCCCCATTATTGTGGCTAGAATATCGCTCTGTGAAGTCAATGTTCTACTTCTAGCAGTGGGAACTTGATTATCAAAAATTCAATCATTTCAAGCCATCTAAATAAAATATACACTACAGGCCACTGCTTCTAGGATATGATTAAAAACAAAGATACTATTTTCATTGTTTATGATGAATCACATGTGATCCCCTAGTTTCATGTTTACTTTTATATAAAATCATAACAATTGACAGTTATATTTCCATTTCCTATGTTCATATTCACAGCTAACAAATAGATGTTTTATATTTATTCATAATATTAGCATATGCGACTTATTCAAACTATGTGTTGTTCTACCATCTTTAATTGTTCATATATGGGGAAAATATTAGACAAGATTTTATAGAGAATAAAAAATCATAATGGTTGAGAGGAATGTAGCTTAAATTTATAAATATATGATGGTATCTTCATGGTGTTATCACATTTCATATTGAAATATTTTTTGACATTGAACTACCCATTACTACTGGTCTACATTAAAATTTTATTAGATTCCACGAATTCACAATTTGGAATCTCAAGCATAACATGAATTGGAAAAAATATTGGTCATTTTAATGTGTCTTCAGATATGTAATAATCATCTAAAATTTGTTAGGAGGAATGATCATGATATATCTATCTGCCCGATTGGGACAAAAGGTGTTCCAAAAGTATAGTTTAGAATTCCTTCTAAAAAGATAATTGGAATTTTTCAATGTATCATTAATTGAATTATTTTCTAAGAGAAACCGATTAACAAACATGGTGTTGATAACCATCTCACAATCTTATTTTGAACATTCCTAATAGAAAATCAAAAGATGAATCATTATTGTATAATATGTTCTAAATGAATTTACCAATATGAACATAATGGAATATCATAATGTATTTAACACCAAGTACCCCATTTTAATATGTTTTTTTTTCATTCCATGAGGTAGTAGTAATTTTCCATCCATGCATTGACACAGGGAAAATTAGATTTCTGATGAGAGATGGAGTACAAAAATTTGTATTCAATTATCATGTTGAAAATTAACTCCCTCCTAGAATTGGAAATGGATTTACATTTCTATATAGAAAATTCATTAATAATTCCAAATAATATAACTATATGAAATTGGATCTTCAATTTTCCCCAAAACAAGGGAACACCAATATAGTTGAATGGTTAGGATCCCTTTTCCTTGTATCTAGGAAAAGTATCTTGGTATATTTTCTAAATGTTATTCCATCACCAAACTGTCACGACCCGTCCTCGGGGCCCGTGCCGTGACTACCTGTAAAGACCCATATCTTGACGTACATGGACATTACATTACATTTGCGGAATACTTAGTACATATCAAAAACACACACACAAGGATCGTAATAGTTTAGTGTCTTTGGAAACTCGGAACGTAATATTCTAATCGTGGTGAAAGATCTTCAATATCTCCCATAAAGATCTTCCCTTTTTTTTACCTAAAACCTTTCTTTATATCCCGGGGAAAAGAAAACATAAAAGGGTGAGCTCAAATGCTCAGTAAGGGTAAACAAAAGAAATATCAATCACATCATATACATAAGAACATAGCTTTTGGAAAACTTAACCTGCAAAAGAGCTCATAATATCATATCATGGGATAAATCATAGAAGTGAAATGAAATCCCAATAATCATAACTTAAAACCTGAAACTTAGTGGCATACACACATAATCATAGAGAATCATTTCTTGTTAGTCAAGACTCATTGCCAAGACTATCTTAGTGGACAAAGTCCCTTTCTGAACCGAGTTCACTCCTCGTTTCAGTCCTGTATCACTGAACCGAAATAACCTTCCGTTCCAGCCATGTCTATCTCATTAGATATAAAATCATTACCCAATGCATTGGAGGGAGATATAGGTCCCACCCATCTTATAATGAATCCTTTCTTATGTGTGCCACATAATCATGAAACATACATCATCGCATAACACATGTAACAAAAATGGGATTCTTGAAACATCATGACATCATAAATCAATTCATATAAGATAAAGGAATTCATAAACATAATTCCATCACAAAATAGTCAAATCAATGTAAAAATATGGATAGAAACAGAACCCTTTATTATCTTAGATGGAAAATAATTTTGATAAAACACTTGAATTGAATTCTTGAGGAAAATATCCTTTCTTCTTCAAAATCAATTTCTTTTCACAAAACATCATGCAATTTTAAAAGAAAGAGATTTTATTGAAAATAGTCATGAAATATTTTAGAGGAAGCTTCATGAAAATAAGGCTTTATAAAACAGTAGAAATCCGTTCGTGCTGTATAAGTTAAAAAAACATTCTTCGTACTTTTGTCGGAAAAGTCAAAAAGTACCTCGTACGAAAAAGTGACAAAAGATTCCTTTCATATTCTTTACTAAAAACTCACCGAAGGGTAAAAATTGGATTTAAACTATTGCAAGTGGATGGAAACAATATTACATATTGAGGGAACAGGGATGTGGATGATAAAATACACCCTAGTAAATACTTACGAATAAACAATCTCGGATAAAAATGAGATTGTGATATTTCCCTTACCTTAGGTCCGAATTGCTTTGTAAGTGTCCGAACCTCCTGTATAATGATTTAAATCATGTTATTGACTTATTACAGAATCATATTCATAGTTATTATATCATATATGGTTCACTTATGACATTATATTACCCGTTCTTTTGTAAATTCCATGTTAAAGAAGCGTTTTGGGTAAAATCGTTTCATTTATCGTAGGTGTTTTGACTTGTTGTTCTTGACATCATTATTACTTATATCATGATTTACTTACTTCCAGAATATAAAATATGATTTATATATCATATATATTCAGTATATATATATATATAATTGGTAGATAAATAAAATGAAAAACACCGTTCATGGAGACGGTAGTCCGTACGTACGCATGAACACTGTTTTCCTTTCCTTATTGTCTTGAAATGGAAGTAAGTAGATGACATACATATGTATATATATACATAAATCCAGTAGCTTTATAATGTCATATATTTCATTATTATTTCTTGTATATACATTATAATCATTCTTAAATGGTTAACATGGAGAATGAATCTCATCGCGTCGTGGAGACAGTATTCCGTACGTACGCACGGGCGATGATATCATTTCTATAAATATTGAATTGAATTTGGAGTGTATTATACAATATATCAGAATCAATATGATGTTGTAATAACTATGTATAGTTATTCTTTACACCATTATACCCATCCATGTAAGGTGGTGGTGGAAAATAGATTACACCACGGCGTGGAGACGGTATTCCGTACGTACGCACGCGCGGTGATTTCTTTTTCCGTAGGATGGATAGATGGTGAAATAGGGTTGTTTCATACTTATAATAACATATCAGTATATGAGTGATACTGATGTTATTACTTCATAATTAAACAACCTAAGAAGAAGAAGTGGAAGAAGAAATAAAGATGAAAGAATTGGTAACGGTAATTACCTCTTCTTTGAAGCGCCTCTTTGAGACCTCCTCTTAGGGAACTAAAATTGGTCTTTGAGTAATACCAGAACCTCTAGGATGTTGCTAGGGAAGTGGAGAGGAGAAATTGTCAGGGGTTGGCCGAGCTTGAGTGCTCAAATTGGTGTGAGGAGGAGGGGGAGGAGGTGTCCTTTTATAGGGGAGGAGAGGGGCAACTTAGGAATATCTCAAAATATTATTTTATATTAAAGTCAAAATCGGTTTATAATGGTTCCAAAGGGTATTATTTCAAAGCTAAAGTGGGGATGGATCGAAATACTATCAACCAATAGAATTTAGACAAGTTTAGGATATTATTTTAACCTTATCAATTAAATTTAACTCTAAGTTAAATAATTTAACTTTTACCGTGTCTTTTTGTTTTCTTTCACTATATGGTTAATAAACTTACTATAACATGCCAAACGAACCCCAAATTGTATATTATTAATACATATATCCTTATCTAAGTCATTTGGACGAACCTTAGATTTTTAGGAATAAAATAACAATTAATAATATAATATTTGATTTAAAAACTATTTTGTGTCAATTTTGACACTATTTGATGTATGATTTTTGTGAAAGTCGTAACAGAATTATATGTTCGAACCCAGTTGATTAAATCAACACTAATATATCATAGTAACCTATAAAATTAGTGGAATTCATAAAAAGTCTTAAATTACATTTATTTTGGTATTTATATTATCAATTATGTCAATATTTCATTAATAAGATAATTAATGCATCATCTTTGTGTCATAAATAAATTATATTATATGATGTCTAAAAATTACAAATAAAATACCATCATGTAGGAAATCCTTTTATCTTTCTAATGAATATTTATAGTCGAATTTATCTTATGTAGAACCCCATATTAAAAATGATTTACTTATTAAACTTTGATTTTAACTATTTTAACCCTTCTTTAAATAAATTAATAATAAATGTCCTAATCTAATCCAAGTGGGCCTAAATGGTCATATTTTATTCCTAAGTTTGTTTTTGGTCGAATTACACTTGTCCAATAGAATTAGGACATGTGTTAGGGTAATATTAATATCATATTTACCCTTAGTTACCCTATTTACTATTAACCGTGGTAAAAAAAGTAAAAAGTTACTATTCACCAAAAAATTATTTTCATCTCATTGATCCACATTTTAGTCCTTGATATTAACTGTGTCTCTCGGATTTTCGAAATTCCATTCACAGAAGTGGTAAAATTAAGTTTTATGCAAAATTCAGTTTTTAACCTACCACTTAGTAGTTTCACTATTCATCAAAAATTGATGTTTTTCAGAACAATGCCAAAATTTCATCCCAAGCTATATTTCATATTCCGAATTCAAAAATGAAGTATATTTTACCAAATTCATAACATAAAAGTTGCATTAATTAATTTTATAATTAAATCCCGCTGTTAAAACAAATAGCGTGTTTTTAAGAAACAATATCTATCAAAAAATTGACACTTGTTTATGTCTAGTTTAAATGTGAAACTACATCCAATGACCAACATTGTATTAAATTGTAAAAATATATTCTAAATATACTTTAAAACCACTCAAATTAATGATTTATCACTATTAATTATTTCGATTAAAAAAGTTGTTTTTAATTATAATTTAGTAATTTTCACTATTCATCAGAATATGAAAGTTATCCGAAGAGTACCAAAATTTCACCTAAGGCTAAATTCGATACTCCGAATCCAAAAATAAAGTTCATTTTGAAAAATAAGATTTACTGGATTTCAAAAAGTGGTTATTACTATTCATAACGGCTAGTTTTAATAATATTTTTATAGCATATCGTTGTTTAGTGAAACTCGGTATTGCGTACTACACACGCTATCGAGGAAGGTCGCGATTGCGTGTAATGCAAGTCAAGTCAAGGATGTGTGTTGTGCAAGCTCCTTTTGGTGTAGCGTACAACACAAGACATTAATAAAATTAAAAAGAATATTTTTTTATAAAATCTTGGGCTGTTACATTCTACCCCCCTTAAAATGAATTTCGCCCTCGAAATTCGTCGGGGTTATAAATGGTTTACTATTTGAAAGTTTCTTTAATAGAAACCCACATCGTAAAAGGGAATACCAAAATTTGGCTTTAAAAACAAAAGTATAAAATGTAACGATTACCCAAATAAACTAATCACTGGGATTCCACATAGGTGAAAATATGGATATGGAAGAGAAATCTTACCATCATGTTCTGATGGAGAGTGGTAGAGAACATGGCTATGGAAAATCCAGTAATCACAAATCCATAAATTTGTGACGATCTAAGGTACCATCTGATTCATCAGGTATAAGATCACTAGGACAACATTTTTGGTTTTCAAGATCATTTCCCTAAAGTTGAAAATTTGAATTAGAATAAATACTTACTTTATTTTGATACAATATCAATGTTGTTTGTGCCTTGAACAATTTCCACTTCTTCTCTTAAATAAATGAAGTTGAATTTGTTATTCTTGAGGTGTTAGCAGATCATGTGATAGAATGACGGGTCATTCCATCTGTCTCAAACAAAAGGTAAGCAAAAGTTATTAAATATACATAAGTCATTCTATAGTGAGATTAATCATATATAGTTCCTAAAATGGACTTATACTTCATATATCATACTGCTTAATATAATAAAACTAGTTTCTACTAAACAGGGACTTCCTGTAGGCCAGTGGTAGGCGATAAAGGCCAGTCGCACTTCGGTTGTGGGTTCGATTCCTACAGCCTTGTCCGAAGCGATGGGCTGTCGCCCGTCCTGCAGGTTGTCCTTTTTCCAAAACTATATTACTATAACATCCCATCAATAATATCGAAAAAAAAATTTTCTATCCTTAAACAATACTAACATACGTCCAACAGAATCCATTCCAATCTTTAGGCTTATTCATAATACTGCAGTCTACTCTCATAACATAGTGAAAACAATTACCAGAGATTTAATGTCATCGTTGATCCCCATATATCATAATATATGTTTTGTTGGTCACATTCCAAACATTCAAAGTCCTTAATCATGTATACTCTTGAATACCCATTGAACCTTAGTGAAAACTTGAATGCAGTTAAAAGTTAACACTTTCCACATACCAAAATCCTCAAAATTCTATATACTCAAACCATGATATCACTTAGTCCTTATATCAATCATGAGCTCATGAATACTATTAAACATTTCATTTTCTCGTCTTCATTATGCGCATATCATCTAATTTCCAAAAAATATCTCAATCACTTTGAATACCACGTCAATAAATATTGCAATACTCAATGATACAACATTATTTTGGAATCCCATTACATAAACACTTAATCATTCCACCACATCGTTGTTATATTCAAAATTGCCAATAGTGATCGCATGTGATTTCCCTTTGTCCTTTGCCTTCAGTGGTTGCTCATGTTGATCATCACTAACCCTTGGATTAGGGCAATTATTAGCATAATGCCCTATTTCCTTGCACTTGAAGCATTGAAGTGTTGGCGGTGCGTTCTCTGCAGTGTTTGCTTTATTCACATCATTAGAAACCCTTTTTCCATTACTTCGACACTCAGCTGCTCGATGACCTTCTTTTCCACACTTAAAACATTTTCTAGTCCCTTTAAGACAATCTCCACCATGCTTCTTTCCACACTTTGTGCATAAGGAAATATTCATCTTCTTTTCACCATTATTCTGAGATTTCTCCTTGAACTCCATATTTCGTTTCTTGTCAAAACCATGAGATGGATATGTAACACCAACTTCCATTTCTACCTTGATATCACAACGCACAATTTCTTCATAGCTACTGAAGTCTCTTATAGCTAATGTCCTTCGAAGACTTGGTTTTAAGCCACTGAAAAATCGATCAACTTTACTTTCAGGTTGGATGATAATTCCAGAAGCATACCTTGCAAGTCTTGTAAAATTTTCTTCATAGGTACCAACAGATTCATTGTCCCTTTGCTTCAGTTCAAGAAACTCTTTCTCCATCTTTGTTCGAAGAATACGAGGGAAGTACTTATTGAAAAATAAGTTCTTGAACTCATCCCATTCCATAGACTCAATTTCATCCCTTTGCCTCGTATTCTTAATAAGATTCCACCATTGATCAGCATCTCCTTCCAAACGATACACTGCTAGGATGACTTTATCATGTTCAGAACATTGAAGAACTGAAAATATCTTTTCATTAGTACTAATCCATTGTTCAGAAACTAATGGATCAGTAGACCCACTGAAAGAAGGTGGACGCTGCCTCATGAAGGACTCAATAGAATATTGTTCCCTTCTCTGCTCATTTGGAAGTCCAGAATGATTCATAGCTTGTGTAAGTATAGCAATAAGATTTTGCACTCCATCTCCCATAACATTTGTTTGTTCAGGAGGGCAATCATTGCATTGTCCATTGCATTGATCAACACGGTTCCTTCGGGTTCCAGCCATCGTCTAAAACCCAAAAAGAATAGTGTGAGAGGCAAAAATCATGCTAGGGAAAACAACATAATAAAGGGGGAGTACCTTCAATATCCAACAACTTAGGTTTAATTCTAAGATCGTTATCGTAATTCTATTACTATAACCTATACGTATACTTATCCATAGGGACATCCCTAGACATACCTTAGAAATATATCTAGGGATCTCACTAACGTTTTCGCATCCTAGTTTCCAAAGGTTGACTAAACCTTTCCTCTGATACCAACTGTAAAGACCCGTATCTTGACGTACATGGACATTACATTACATTTGCGGAATACTTAGTACATATCAAAAACACACACACAAGGATCGTAATAGTTTAGTGTCTTTGGAAACTCGGAACGTAATATTCTAATCGTGGTGAAAGATCTTCAATATCTCCCATAAAGATCTTCCCTTTTTTTTTACCTAAAACCTTTCTTTATATCCTGGGGAAAAGAAAACATAAAAGGGTGAGCTCAAATGCTCAGTAAGGGTAAACAAAAGAAATATCAATCACATCATATACATAAGAACATAGCTTTTGGAAATCTTAACCTGCAAAAGAGCTCATAATATCATATCATGGGATAAATCATAGAAGTGAAATGAAATCCCAATAATCATAACTTAAAACCTGAAACTTAGTGGCATACACACATAATCATAGAGAATCATTTCTTGTTAGTCAAGACTCATTGCCAAGACTATCTTAGTGGACAAAGTCCCTTTCTGAACCGAGTTCACTCCTCGTTTCAGTCCTGTATCACTGAACCGAAATAACCTTCCGTTCCAGCCATGTCTATCTCATGAGATATAAAATCATTACCCAATGCATTGGAGGGAGATATAGGTCCCACCCATCTTATAATGAATCCTTTCTTATGTGTGCCACATAATCATGAAACATACATCATCGCATAACACATGTAACAAAAATGGGATTCTTGAAACATCATGACATCATAAATCAATTCATATAAGATAAAGGAATTCATAAACATAATTCCATCACAAAATAGTCAAATCAATGTAAAAATATGGATAGAAACAGAACCCTTTATTATCTTAGATGGAAAATAATTTTGATAAAACACTTGAATTGAATTCTTGAGGAAAATATCCTTTCTTCTTCAAAATCAATTTCTTTTCACAAAACATCATGCAATTTTAAAAGAAAGAGATTTTATTGAAAATAGTCATGAAATATTTTAGAGGAAGCTTCATGAAAATAAGGCTTTATAAAACAGTAGAAATCCGTTCGTGCTGTATAAGTTAAAAAAACATTCTTCGTACTTTTGTCGGAAAAGTCAAAAAGTACCTCGTACGAAAAAGTGACAAAAGATTCCTTTCATATTCTTTACTAAAAACTCACCGAAGGGTAAAAATTGGATTTAAACTATTGCAAGTGGATGGAAACAATATTACATATTGAGGGAACATGGATGTGGATGATAAAATACACCCCAGTAAATACTTACGAATAAACAATCTCGGATAAAAATGAGATTGTGATATTTCCCTTACCATAGGTCCGAATTGCTTTGTAAGTGTCCGAACCTCCTGTATAATGATTTAAATCATGTTATTGACTTATTACAGAATCATATTCATAGTTATTATATCATATATGGTTCACTTATGACATTATATTACCCGTTCTTTTGTAAATTCCATGTTAAAGAAGCGTTTTGGGTAAAATCGTTTCATTTATCGTAGGTGTTTTGACTTGTTGTTCTTGACATCATTATTACTTATATCATGATTTACTTACTTCCAGAATATAAAATATGATTTATATATCATATATATTCAGTATATATATATATATAATTGGTAGATAAATAAAATGAAAAACACCGTTCATGGAGACGGTAGTCCGTACGTACGCATGAACGCTGTTTTCCTTTCCTTATTGTCTTGAAATGGAAGTAAGTAGATGACATACATATGTATATATATACATAAATCCAGTAGCTTTATAATGTCATATATTTCATTATTATTTCTTGTATATACATTATAATCATTCTTAAATGGTTAACATGGAGAATGAATCTCATCGCGTCGTGGAGACAGTATTCCGTACGTACGCACGGGCGATGATATCATTTCTATAAATATTGAATTGAATTTGGAGTGTATTATACAATATATCAGAATCAATATGATGTTGTAATAACTATGTATAGTTATTATTTACACCATTATACCCATCCATGTAAGGTGGTGGTGGAAAATAGATTACACCACGGCGTGGAGACGGTATTCCGTACGTACGCACGCGCGGTGATTTCTTTTTCCGTAGGATGGATAGATGGTGAAATAGGGTTGTTTCATACTTATAATAACATATCAGTATATGAGTGATACTGATGTTATTACTTCATAATTAAACAACCTAAGAAGAAGAAGTGGAAGAAGAAATAAAGATGAAAGAATTGGTAACGGTAATTACCTCTTCTTTGAAGCGCCTCTTTGAGACCTCCTCTTAGGGAACTAAAATTGGTCTTTGAGGAATACCAGAACCTCTAGGATGTTTCTAGGGAAGTGGAGAGGAGAAATTGTCAGGGGTTGGCCGAGCTTGAGTGCTCAAATTGGTGTGAGGAGGAGGGGGAGGAGGTGTCCTTTTATAGGGGAGGAGAGGGGCAACTTAGGAATATCTCAAAATATTATTTTATATTAAAGTCAAAATCGGTTTATAATGGTTCCAAAGGGTATTATTTCAAAGCTAAAGTGGGGATGGGTCGAAATCCTATCAACCAATATAATTTAGACAAGTTTAGGATATTATTTTAACCTTATCAATTAAATTTAACTCTAAGTTAAATAATTTAACTTTTACCGTGTCTTTTTGTTTTCTTTCACTATATGGTTAATAAACTTACTATAACATGCCAAACGAAGCCCAAATTGTATATTATTAATACATATATCCTTATCTAAGTCATTTGGACGAACCGTAGATTTTTAGGAATAAAATAACAATTAATAATATAATATTTGATTTAAAAACTATTTTGTGTCAATTTTGACACTATTTGATATATGATTTTTGTGAAAGTCATAACACAATTATATGTTCGAACCAAGTTGATTAAATCAACACTAATATATCATAGTAACCTATAAAATTAGTGGAATTCATAAAAAGTCTAAATTACATTTATTTTGGTATTTATATTATCAATTATGTCAATATTTCATTAATAAGATAATTAATGCATCATCTTTGTGTCATAAATAAATTATATTATATGATGTCTAAAAATTACAAATAAAATACCATCATGTAGGAAATCCTTTTATATTTCTAATGAATATTTATAGTCGAATTTATCTTATGTAGAACCCCATATTAAAAATGATTTACTTATTAAACTTTGATTTTAACTATTTTAACCCTTCTTTAAATTAATTAATAATAAATGTCCTAATCTAATCCAAGTGGGCCTAAATGGTCATATTTTATTCCTAAGTTTGTTTTTGGTCGAATTACACTTGTCCAATAGAATTAGGACATGTGTTAGGGTAATATTAATATCATATTTACCCTTAGTTACCCTATTTACTATTAACCGTGGTAAAAAAGTAAAAAGTTACTATTCACCAAAAAATTATTTTCATCTCATTGAACCACATTTTAGTCCTTGATATTAACTGTGTCTCTCGGATTTTCGAAATTCCATTCACAGAAGTGGTAAAATTAAGTTTTATGCAAAATTCAGTTTTTAACCTACCACTTAGTAGTTTCACTATTCATCAAAAATTGATGTTTTTCAGAACAATGCCAAAATTTCATCCCAAGCTATATTTCATATTCCGAATTCAAAAAATGAAGTCTATTTTACCAAATTCAAAACATAAAAGTTGCATTAATTAATTTTATAATTAAATCCCGCTGTTAAAACAAATAGCGTGTTTTTAAGAAACAATATCTATCAAAAGATTGACACTTGTTTATGTCTAGTTTAAATGTGAAACTACATCCAATGACCAACATTGTATTAAATTGTAAAAATATATTCTAAATATACTTTAAAACCACTCAAATTAATGATTTATCACTATTAATTATTTCGATTAAAAAAGTTGTTTTTAATTATAATTTAGTAATTTTCACTATTCATCAGAATATGAAAGTTATCCGAAGAGTACCAAAATTTCACCTTAGGCTAAATTCGATACTCCGAATCCAAAAATAAAGTTCATTTTGAAAAATAAGATTTACTGGATTTCAAAAAGTGGTTATTACTATTCATAACGGCTAGTTTTAATAATATTTTTATAGCATATCGTTGTTTAGTGAAACTCGGTATTGCGTACTACACACGCTATCGAGGAAGGTCGCGATTGCGTGTAATGCAAGTCAAGTCAAGGATGTGTGTTGTGCAAGCTCCTTTTGGTGTAGCGTACAACACAAGACATTAATAAAATTAAAAAGAATATTTTTTTATAAAATCTTGGGCTGTTACACTACCCCACGCCCGCCTTCCATAGGCCAGGGGCTAGCGACTAGCACCAAAGGCGTAAATTCTGATAACTGGGAAGGAATTGCCTTTATAAAAGTAAACAAAACATCCCATATTAAAAGCGGAAGTAATACACTAAGTACCGAAGAAAGTGCTGAAAACTAAGTGGGCCATAATACAAACCCCACTAAAAGTACAGCTACAACTGAACGAAAGTACAAAAGAAAAAGACAAACAGTTGGAAGAATGGAAGCAGCTCCTGGGTCGTCCTCCTCGGATCCTACCTGAAGGGTCGGTATAGATAGAGCATCTCCTGGATCGTCCACCACAGATCCTACCTGAAGGGTAGGTACAGATAGAATCCACAACACTCTCGCCCATCAACCTCCTCCGAGTGTCATCTCGTCGGGAAGTCCACCTCGGAATACTGACTCATCGTGAGGTCCACCTCCGGGTACTGTCCAGTCCTCGAACACTCGGCCTCTGTCAACGATGCCCGTCATCTACAACCAACACAACGTGGTGCGGTCATATCCCATGCAGGGGTGAGTATACGATACTCAGAAGGGACCCCGAGACCCTCAAGGTTTCACTAAATCCAACAAGGATAACCACAAAGAAGGATCTCAACAAATAACCTTACTTAGGTATAAGCCCATACTTATACATAAGTTATCAAGTAACCCATCTCAATCATGAGGAAACACAAAGGTTATGAAATCAACGGATAACCACTACCTAGGTATATGCCCATACATATAACTATGTTATCATGTGACCAATCTCAATCATGAGGTAATCACAAAGGTCATATACTCAGCTCAAACCAGGATTTTCATTATCAAAACTGTAACTGCTGAAGAGCCCCGTCTCTGGAGAGTATAGTGATCCTATCATGACTCCGAGGTATTGCTCACTAACCTAAGACTGCTTAGGTACTCCTCCTATCGAGTACCATGGGTCAGCCACCAAAACACAGTAGTACTTCTCGCCGGGGTCTGCCACCCAAACACAGTAGTGCATCCCCCCTAATAGCATGCAGAGGTACTCTCCGGTCGAGTACCGCGGGTCTGCACACAAACACAGTAGTGCTTCGTCCTCCATGGGTCATCACCCAAACAAAGTAGTGCTTCGTCCACTAGGCTAGTGGACTCACTCTAAGTCGAGTCTGTCAAGCAGTCGTCAGGTCTCAGCCGACTACACGATCTCCGTACTCCGTACGCTCGTCTCCGGGAGGTTCCGCTCCACGAGCTACCGGTCGGTACTCCAAGTTCACAAAGTCCCACGAGGAAGTATCTCAAAGGACCACCTCGTCATAGGGGTCTCAACAAAATAGATGATGCGTCAATCGGGCGCCTTGTCTGTGAGTTATTAGTCTTTTCTTCCCAGGGGCCTGGTTGGTTTCGTGTGCGAACGAACCCAGCCGTATCTCAACCTTACCCCAAACTCTCATACGGTATACTCATATGGACCGTCTCTCAACGTGATCACCAACGCCGCTGACGGTTCATCAAACTGACGTCCGGTCTGAAAGTTATCAGCTTTTCCGTTCTAGGGGCCCGATTGGTTTTCGGGTTCAATCCAACCCGGCCACTATCCATTTGAGTCCAAACCTTAGGTTAAGTATGAAAAAAGTTCCTTCTCATCATGATAAATCCATCAAAGTCGACGACACGTCAATTGGACGTCCATAGCTCAAGATATAAGCGTTTACGCTCCGAGGGCCCAGTTCATTTCGTATCCGAACCAACCGGGCCATACTCCAAGTTTTACAAAACCTTGAGTGTAATATACCAACATGACCTTCTGAATCCAAGGATCGCTACACAACTGATGGTGCATCGATCAGAGGCTCGTAGCCCAAGATACAGACAAAAGGCAGGAAGTGGTCTGAAAATGGGGGTCTGGGCCCGGTCCGACCAGGCCCAACCCCCCTGGGTCAGCCCGAACCAGGTCGACCCCAACCGGGTCCGGGTCCTGCCCATTAGGGTGCGGCCCGACCCAGTGCGGATGGTCCGGCGTAGGGCGGCTCAGTGCTGGCCGAGCAGCCGCGCAAAGGGGGAGGCTACCCCTTGATTTCACCCCCCCCCCCCCCCCCCACGTGGGGGCCGTTCCTTGCCAGTGGATGCGGCCCAGCGCCATGTCCCCTCCTTGGTCCCGTGTGGCCGCAGGAATGGGCGCCTGCTGGTGCGGCTTCTGCCGCGACAGTGTAACAGCCCGAGATTTTATGAAAAATATTCTTTTTAATTTTATTAATGTCTTGTGTTATACTCTACACCAAAAGGATCTTTCACAATACACTTCTCTGACCTGGCTTGAATTACACGCAATCACAACCTTCCTCGATAGCGTGTGTTGTACGCAACACCGAGTTTCGTTAAACAACGATATGCTATTAAGATATTATTAAAACTAGCCGTTATGAATAGTAATAACCACTTTTTGAAATTTAGTAAATTTTATTTTTCAAAATGGAATTCATTTTTGGATTCGTAATATCGAAATTAGCTTAGGGTGAAATTTTGGTACTTTTCGGATAACTTTCATATTCTGATGAATAGTGAAAATTACTAAATTTTAATTAAAAACATCTTTTTTAATCGATATAATTAATAGTGATAAATTATTAATTTGTGTGGTTTTAAAGTATATTTAGAATATATTTTTACAATTCAATACAATGTTGGTCATTGTATGTAATTTTACATTTAAACCAGACATAAACAAGTGTCAATCTTTTGATAGATATTGTTTCTTAAAAACACGCTATTTGTTTTAACAGCGGGATTTAATTATAAAATTAATTAATGCAACATCTATGTTATGAATATGGTAAAATAGACTTCATTTTTGAATTCGGAATATGAAATATAGCTTAGGATGAAATTTTAGCATTGTTCTGAAAAACATCAATTTTTGATGAATAGTGAAACTACTAAGTGGTAGGTTAAAAACTGAATTTTGCATAAAACTTAATTTTACCACTTCTGTGAATGGAATTTCGAAAATCCGACAGACACGGTTAATATCAAGGACTAAAATGTGGTTCAATGAGATGAAAATAATTTTTGGTGAATAGTAACTTTTTACTTTTTTTACCACGGTTAATAGTAAATAGGGTAACTAAGGGTAAATATGATATTACTATTACCCTAACACATGTCCTAATTCTATTGGATAAGTGTAATTCGTCCAAAAACAACCTTATGAATATAATATGACCATTTAGGCCCACTTGGATTAGATTAGGACATTTATTATGATTTAATTCAAAGAAGAGTTAAAAGAGTTAAAATCAAAGTTTATTTACTAAAACATTTTTAATATGGGGTTATACATAAGATAAATTCGACTATAAATATTCATTAGAAAGCTAAAACGATTTCCTACATAATTATATTTTATTTGTAATTTTTCGACTTTAAATAATTCAATTTATTTATGATATAATGATGATGCAGTAATTATCTTATGAATGAAATATTGACATAATTGATGTTATAAACACCAAAATAAATGTAATTTGAGACTTTTTATGAATTCCACTAATTTTCTAGGTTACTATGATATATTAGTGTTGATTTAATCAACTTGGTTCGAACATATAATTCTGTTATGACTTTCACAAAAATCATATATCAAATAGTGTCAAAATTGACACAAAATAGTTTTTAAATCAAATATTATATTATTAATTGTTATTGTATTCATAAAAATCTAAGGTTCGGACAAATGACTTAGATAAGGCTATATGTATTAATAATATACAATTTGGGGTTCGTTTGGCATGTTATAGTAAGTTTATTAACCATATAGTGAAAGAAAACAAAAAGACACGGTAAAAGTTAAATTATTTAACTTAGAGTTAAATCTAATTGATAAGGTTAAAATAATACCCTAAACTTGTCTAAATCCTATTGGTTGATAGGATTTCGACCCATCCCCACTTTAGCTTCGAAATAAGACCCTTTGGAACCATTATAAACTGATTTTAACTTTAATATAAAATAATATTTTGAGGTATTCCTAAGGTGCCCCTCTCCTCCCTTATAAAAGGACACCTCCTCCCCTTCCTCCTCACACCAATTTGAGCACTCAATCTCGGCCAACCCCTGCCAAAATCCCTTCTCCACTTCCCTAGCAACATCCTAGAGGTTCTGGTCTTCCTCAAAGAGCAATTCTAGTGCCCTAAGAGGAGGTCTCAAAGAGGCACTTCAAAGAAGAGGAGGTTCGGACACATACGAAGCAAATCGGACCTAAGGTAAGGGAAATATCACAATCTCATTTTTATCCGAGATTGTTTATTCGTAAGTATTTAGTGGGGTGTATTTTATCAGCCACATCCATGTTTCATCAATATGTAATATTATTTCCATCCACCTAAAATTGTTTAAATCCATTTTTACCCTTCGGTGAGTTTTTAGTAATATGTATGAAAGGAATCTTTTGTCGTTTTTCGTACGAGGTACTTTTTGAATTTTCCGACAAAAGTACGAAGAATGATTTTTTTAAACTTATACGGAATGAATGGATTTTTAAAACATTATTTCCAAGAAGCTTCCTTTACAAGTTTTCAAGTTTATTTTTAATCAACTTCTTTTATTTTAAAGTTGTATGACATGTTATGAAAGGAAAAATGTTTTTGAAGAAGAAAGGATATTTTCCTCAAAAATGGAGTTCAAGTGTTTTATCAAAATTATTTTCCATCTAAGATAATAAAGGGTTCTGTTTTTATCCCTATTATTAAATTGATTTGATCATGTTGTGATGGAATTATTTTTATGAATTTCTTTATCTTATATGAATTGTTTTATGATGTCATGTTGTTTAAGAATCCCATTTTTATTACATGGGTTATGTGATGATGTAAGATTTATGATTATGTGGCACACATAAGAAAGGATTCATTATAAGATGGGTGGGACCTATATCTCCCTCCAATGCATTGGGTAATGATTTTATATCTCATGAGATAGACATGGCTGGAATGGTAGGTTATACCGGTTCAGTGAAACAGGACTGAAACGAGGGTTACTCGATTCATAAAGGGACTTTGTCCACTAAGATAGTATTGGCAATGAGTCTTGACTAACAAGAAATGATTCTCTATGATTATGTGTGAATGCCACAAAGTTTCATGTTTTATGTTATGATTATTGTGATTACATTTCACTGCCATGATTTACCCCATGTTATGAAATTATGATCTCTTTTGCAGGTTAAGATTTCCAAAAGTTATGTGCTTATGTATATGATGTGATTGATATTTCTTTTGTTTAACCTTACTGAGCATTTGAGCTCACCCTTTTATGTTTTCTTTTCCCCAGGATATAAAGAAAGGTTTTAGGTATAAAAAAAGAAGATCTTTATGGGAGATGTTGAAGATCTTTCACCACGATTAGAAGATTATATTCCGAGTTTCCAAAGACACTAAACTATTACGGTCCTTGTGTGTGTGTTTTTGTTATGTACTAAGTATTACGCAAATGTAATGTAATGTCCATGTACGTCAGGCTACGGGTCTCTACAGTTGGTATCAGAGGAAAGGTTTAGTCAACCTTTGGAAACTAGGATGCGAGAACTTTAGTGAGATCCCTAGAGATATTTCTAAGGTATGTCTAGGGATGTCCCTAAGGTTAAGTATACGTATAGGTTATAGTACTAGAATTACGCTAACGGTCATAGAATTAAGCCTAAGATGTTAGATATTTAAGGTACTCCCCCTTTATTATGTTGTTTTCCCTAGTATGATTTTTGCCTCTCACACTATTCTTTTTGGGTTTTAGACGATGGCTGGAACCCGAAGGAACCGTGTTGATCAATGCAATGGACAATGCAATGATTGCCCTCCTGAACAAACAAATGTTATGGGAGATGGAGTGCAAAATCTTATTGCTATACTTACACAAGCTATGAATCATTCTGGACTTCCAAATGAGCAGAGAAGGGAACAATATTCTATTGAGTCCTTCATGAGGAAACATCCACCTTCTTTCAGTGGGTCTTCTGATCCACTTGTGGCTGAACAATGGATCAGTACTACTGAAAAGATATTTTCAGTTCTTCAATGTTCTGAACATGATAAAGTCATCTTAGCAGTATATCGTTTGGAAGGTGAAGCTGATCAATGGTGGAATCTTATCAAGAATACGAGGCCAAGAGATGAAATTGAGTCCATGGAATGGGACGAGTTCAAGAACTTGTTTTTCAGTAAGTACTTCCCTCGTATTCTTCGAACAAAGATGGAGAAAGAGTTTCTTGAACTGAAGCAAAGGGACGATGAATCTGTTGGTACCTATGAAGCAAATTTTACAAGACTTGCAAGGTATGCTTCTGGAATTATCATCCAACCTGAAAGTAAAGTTGATCGATTTTTCAGTGGCTTAAAACCAAGTCTTCGAAGGGCATTAGCTATAAGAGACTTCAGTAGCTATGAAGAAATTGTGCGTTGTGCTATCAAGGTAGAAATGGAAGTTGGTGTTACATATCCATCTCATGGTTTTGACAAGAGACGAAAGATGGAGTTCAAGGAGAAATCTCAGAATAATGGTGAAAAGAAGATGAATGTTTCCTTATGCACAAAGTGTGGAAAGAAGCATGGTGGAGATTGTCTTAAAGGGACTAGAAAATGTTTTAAGTGTGGAAAAGAAGGTCATCGAGCAGCTGAGTGTCGAAGTAATGGAAAAAGGGTTTCCAATGATGTGAATAAAGTAAACACTGCAGAGAACGCACCACCAACACTTCAATGCTTCAAGTGCAAGGAGATGGGACATTATGCCAATAAATGCCCTAATCCAAGGGTTAGTGATGATCGACATGAGCAACCGCTTAAGGCAAAGGACAAAGGGAAGTCACATGCGATCACTATTGGCAATGTTGAATATGACAACGATGTGGTGGAATGATTAAGTTTTTATGTAATGGGATTCCAAAATAATGTTGTATCATGGAATATTGGAATATTTATGTATTGGTCTGATGTGGTATTCAAAGTGATTGAGATATTATGCGCATAATGAAGGGAAAACGAGAAAATGAAATGTTTAACAGTATTCATGAGCTCATGATTGATATAAGGACCAAGTGATATCATGGTTTGAGTATATAGAATTTTGAGGATTTTGGTATGTGGAAAGTGTTAACTTTTAACTGCATTCAAGTTTTCACTAAGGTTCAATGGGTATTCAAGAGAGTACAAGATTAAGGCCTTTGAATGTTTGGAATGTGTCCAACAAGATATATCTTATGATATATGGGGATCAACGATGGTATTAAATCTCTGGTAATCGTTTTCACTATGTTATGAGAATGGACTGCAGCATTATGGATAGGACTAAAGATTGGAATGGATTATGTTGGACATATGTTAGTATTGTTTAAGGATAGAAGTTTTTCGATATTATGGGATGTTATAGTAATATAGTTTTAGAAAAAGGACAACCTGCAGGACGGGCGACAACCCATCGCTTCGGACAAGGCTGTGGGAATCGAACCCACAACCGAAGTGCGACTGGCCTTTATCGCCTACCACTGACCTACAGGAAGTCCCTGTTTAGTAGAAACTAGTTTTATTTTATTAAGCGGTATGATATATGAAGTATAAGTTCATTTTTGGAACCATATACAATTAATCTAGCCATAAGATGAACTTAAAACTTTTCAAACCTTTTGTTTGAGACAGATGGAATGACCCGTCATTCTATCACATGATCTGCTAACACTTCACGAATAACAAATTCAACTTCATTTATTTAAGAGATGAAGTGGAAATTGTTCAAGGCACGAACAATAGTGCGACTGTACCAAAATAAAGTAAGTATTTATTCTAATTCAAATTTTCAACTTTAGGGAAATGATCTTGAAAACCAAAAATGTTGTCCTAGTGATCTTATACCTGATGAATCAGATGGTACCATAGATCGTCACAAATTTATGGATTTGTGATTACTGGATTTTTCATAGCCATGTTCTCTACCACTCTCCATCAGAACATGATGGTTAGATTTCTCTTCCATATCCATATTTTCACCTATGTGGAAACCCAGTGATTAGTTTATTTGGGTAATCATTACATTTCATACTTTAGTTTTTGAAGACAAGTTTTGGTATTCCTTTTTACGATGTGGGTTTCTATTAAAGAAACTTCCGAATAGTAAACCATTTATAACCCCGATGAATTTCGAGGGCGAAATTCATTTTAAGGGGGGTAGAATGTAACAGCCCGAGATTTTATGAAAAATATTCTTTTTAATTTTATTAATGTCTTGTGTTATACTCTACACCAAAAGGATCTCTCACAATACACTTCTCTGACCTGGCTTGAATTACACGCAATCACAACCTTCCTCGATAGCGTGTGTTGTACGCAACACCGAGTTTCGCTAAACAACGATATGCTATTAAGATATTATTAAAACTAGCCGTTATGAATAGTAATAACCACTTTTTGAAATTTAGTAAATTTTATTTTTCAAAATGGAATTCATTTTTGGATTCGTAATATCGAAATTAGCTTAGGGTGAAATTTTGGTACTTTTCGGATAACTTTCATATTCTGATGAATAGTGAAAATTACTAAATTTTAATTAAAAACAACTTTTTTAATCGAAATAATTAATAGTGATAAATTATTAATTTGAGTGGTTTTAAAGTATATTTAGAATATATTTTTACAATTCAATACAATGTTGGTCATTGTATGTAATTTTACATTTAAACCAGACATAAACAAGTGTCAATCATTTGATAGATATTGTTTCTTAAAAACACTCTATTTGTTTTAACAGCGGGATTTAATTATAAAATTAATTAATGCAACATCTATGTTATGAATATGGTAAAATAGACTTCATTTTTGAATTCGGAATATGAAATATAGCTTAGGATGAAATTTTAGCATTGTTCTGAAAAACATCAATTTTTGATGAATAGTGAAACTACTAAGTGGTAGGTTAAAAACTGAATTTTGCATAAAACTTAATTTTACCACTTCTGTGAATGGAATTTCGAAAATCCGACAGACACGGTTAATATCAAGGACTAAAATGTGGTTCAATGAGATGAAAATAATTTTTGGTGAATAGTAACTTTTTACTTTTTTTACCACGGTTAATATTAAATAGGGTAACTAAGGGTAAATATGATATTACTATTACCCTAACACATGTCCTAATTCTATTGGATAAGTGTAATTCGGCCAAAAACAACCTTATGAATATAATATGACCATTTAGGCCCACTTGGATTAGATTAGGACATTTATTATGATTTAATTCAAAGAAGAGTTAAAAGAGTTAATATCAAAGTTTATTTACTAAAACATTTGTAATATGGGGTTATACATAAGATAAATTCGACTATAAATATTAATTAGAAAGATAAAAAGATTTCCTACATAATAATATTTTATTTGTAATTTTTAGACTTTAAATAATTCAATTTATTTATGACATAATGATGATGCAGTAATTATCTTATTAATGAAATATTGACATAATTGATGTTATAAACACCAAAATAAATGTAATTTGAGACTTTTTATGAATTACACTAATTTTCTAGGTTACTATGATATATTAGTGTTGATTTAATCAACTTGGTTCGAACATATAATTCTGTTATGACTTTCACAAAAATCATATATCAAATAGTGTCAAAATTGACACAAAATAGTTTTAAAATCAAATATTATATTATTAATTGTTATTGTATTCATAAAAATCTAAGGTTCGGCCAAATGACTTAGATAAGGATATATGTATTAATAATATACAATTTGGGGTTCGTTTGGCATGTTATAGTAAGTTTATTAACCATATAGTGAAAGAAAACAAAAAGACACGGTAAAAGTTAAATTATTTAACTTAGAGTTAAATCTAATTGATAAGGTTAAAATAATACCCTAAACTTGTCTAAATCCTATTGGTTGATAGGATTTCGACCCATCCCCACTTTAGCTTCGAAATAAGACCCTTTGGAACCATTATAAACCGATTTTAACTTTAATATAAAATAATATTTTGAGGTATTCCTAAGGTGCCCCTCTCCTCCCTTATAAAAGGACACCTCCTCCCCTTCCTCCTCACACCAATTTGAGCACTCAAGCTCGGCCAACCCCTGCCAAAATCCCTTCTCCAGTTCCCTAGCAACATCCTAGAGGTTCTGGTCTTCCTCAATGACCAATTCTAGTGCCCTAAGAGGAGGTCTCAAAGAGGCACTTCAAAGAAGAGGAGGTTCGGACACATACGAAGCAAATCGGACCTAAGGTAAGGGAAATATCACAATCTCATTTTTATCCGAGATTGTTTATTCGTAAGTATTTACTGGGGTGTATTTTATCATCCACATCCATGTTTCATCAATATGTAATATTATTTCCATCCACCTAAAATTGTTTAAATCCATTTTTACCCTTCGGTGAGTTTTTAGTAATATGTATGAAAGGAATCTTTTGTCGTTTTTCGTACGAGGTACTTTTTGACTTTTCCGACAAAAGTACGAAGAATGATTTTTTTTAAACTTATACGGCATGAATGGATTTTTAAAACATTATTTCCAAGAAGCTTCCTTTACAAGTTTTCAAGTTTATTTTTAATCAACTTCTTTTATTTTAAAGTTGTATGACATGTTATGAAAGGAAAAATGTTTTTGAAGAAGAAAGGATATTTTCCTCAAGAATGGAGTTCAAGTGTTTTATCAAAATTATTTTCCATCTAAGATAATAAAGGGTTCTGTTTTTATCCCTATTATTAAATTGATTTGATCATGTTGTGATGGAATTATTTTTATGAATTCCTTTATCTTATATGAATTGTTTTATGATGTCATGTTGTTTAAGAATCCCATTTTTATTACATGGGTTATGTGATGATGTAAGATTTATGATTATGTGGCACACATAAGAAAGGATTCATTATAAGATGTGTGGGACCTATATCTCCCTCCAATGCATTGGGCAATGATTTTATATCTCATGAGATAGACATGGCTGGAATGGTAGGTTATACCGGTTCAGTGAAACAGGACTGAAACGAGGGTTACTCGATTCAGAAAGGGACTTTGTCCACTAAGATAGTCTTGGCAATGAGTCTTGACTAACAAGAAATGATTCTCTATGATTATGTGTGAATGCCACAAAGTTTCATGTTTTATGTTATGATTATTGTGATTACATTTCCCTGCCATGATTTACCCCATGTTATGAAATTATGATCTCTTTTGCAGGTTAAGATTTCCAAAAGTTATGTGCTTATGTATATGATGTGATTGATATTTCTTTTGTTTACCCTTACTGAGCATTTGAGCTCACCCTTTTATGTTTTCTTTTCCCCAGGATATAAAGAAAGGTTTTAGGTATAAAAAAAAGAAGATCTTTATGGGAGATGTTGAAGATCTTTCACCACGATTAGAAGATTATATTCCGAGTTTCCAAAGACACTAAACTATTACGGTCCTTGTGTGTGTGTGTTTGTTATGTACTAAGTATTCCGAAAATGTAATGTAATGTCCATGTACGTCAGGCTACGGGTCTCTACAGACAGTCCCTCCTGGCAGCGCACCGGGCGCCGCCGCGCTGGCGGCCCGTGCCGCCGGTGAATTCCGCGGGCCACCGAGGTTTCTCCAGTGGTCCGTTTTCGATTCCATCTACGCCGGCGTTCTCCTAGGGTCTCACACTTTTCATCGGAATCATCAAACTGCCTCTACGGCCCGTGCCGTCAATGCCGCCGATCTGCCGTCAATTAATCAAATTGTGGAGCATTCGAAATGCCGCAACGGCGCGGCGCGACGACGCCACGCTTCTTTTCCTGTTCCTCATCGTTTCCACACTGTAACGTTGCACCGCATTACCTTTTCTCATGGCACAACAAGTACAACCAACAAAGGGGGAGGAGGTTCGGTCGTGTTTGTGTGGTCCGACCTCCTCCCGTTATTACGATAATAGGTGGCCCAATGAGAAGACGATGAACGACAATGGAAAAACCATGGGAAAAATCAAATAACCCCTACCTAGAAATTCACATCGCACTTCTTCGAGTCGTGAAAGTCGAACATCGCGGTAGTCGGGTGTCGCAAAAGAACGGTATCGATTCTGTCGACACTAGAGGAAGAAGAAGAATATTTTTGTTGGCGTCGGTCTCCACAGGTGGCGTCTCCTTCTTTGTCGCGGAAGAGGAAGTAAAATGTATTGGAGAAAATGTAGTGCATTTTTTCACCGATTCGGAAGGCCGTTCTTCGTTGGAGAGTCAGCGTTCTTCGTTTTGAAGATGAAGTTCTTCAAAAGAGGGAAGAGCTCTCTCCCAAATTCTCTCACACAACAAAAACTCACAAAAATAAAATAAGGCCTCTCCTTATTTTATTATTTTTCCATGCATTCAAACTTTTAAAATTCAAACACTTAGTTATATTAATTGAAGAGGTTTAATCATTTAATTTAAGATGTGTGTTGGAAAAATTAAAGAGTATAGAGGGGAGAGTTACACAATTAATTATAAGGGGTTTAAGGAATGTGAAAGGTTGTCACATCATTTATTACAAGGGGGTTTTAAGGGGAAGAGTTAAGGGGGTTAGGGAATTTGAATGGGTGGGGTTCGTGTGGGCCCTACCTCACCTTTATTCACACTTAGTTAGTACCCCAACATCCACACATGTTTAGAAGTAAAATTTGTTACAGAAATTTTATTTACTTCAAAATTTATCTTCAAAAATTAAACAAATCCTTCTGAGAATATGCTCCATCGGATAAGGTGCTCCTAAGAATTTACCAGTGTTGCGGTTCCATCGGTGCCCTCAGATTTCTATTTCGAGCACTGGTTCAAAAGTTAGAAAAACCTGGTCGTTCATTCACTGAACGTACCCGAGCTAATGTTGAGAAAATGATTCCGGGCACACCGGGCCTCGGAATCAGGCGCCGTCAGAATATGCGTACTCGTAAAATTCCAAAGAAATTTAGAAAAATCTTTCCTTGAAATTTCCGGGTCTTTACATTACTCCCACCTCAGGGATTTACATCCCCGTAAAGATATAACACAAACTAGGGAAACAAAAGCAGTATTGAGTACGCATATGAGCCTTCCGCTCCCATGTGATCCCCTAAGGGTTCCCTTGCTACCGGTGAAAGTGCACAATAGGTATCGACCGTCCCCGTAGGAGCCACTCCTATCGATCCTCAACCCCTACTGGATCCATGTGGATGTCATCCATTCATCGATGTCCAAATCCTTGAGAGTGATGATGTGTGAAGGATCATGCACGTATCACTTTAGCTGAGTTATGTGGATGATATTATTCACCCGATGCAACTGAGGTGGAAAGGTCAAGTGGTAAACCACCTCGCATACACTGCTGAGGACCTAGAAAGGTCCGTTGAACCTCAGAGCTAACTTTCCGCCTCGGCCACATCTCTGTAAACCTCGTCGTGGTGAGACCCATATAAGGATGTGATCGTCATCCTCGAACTCTAGAGGTCTCCCATTCCTGATTAGAACTGAAACTCAAAACTCATGCTGCCACGTGGGTGAAGTTGGCCGAATCAAGAGTGATCGGCTACACCTTCCTATGCATGATTCCATCTTGTGCTTCCTAGGTTTTTCTTTTCACCGACCAAGGGAAACCTCATCCCAACGTTGTAGATAAACCAAAACCTTTTTTCCTAATACAGTCAATCTGTGTATCAACTGTGGATCCAATCTATACTCATACCAACATCGTAAGGCCTCGATGCTGCCACCAAGATATTCCAACCGAAACTCTCACCATGTGGGTCAGATCACACTGTCGGCATAAGTGTGATTATCGAGTCTCCTCCCAAGGTACCTCCAAACATGAGGGTCATGTCTACGGCTTACCGGAAACTCTAGGTATGGGACACGATTTGTGGAAGGAATGATCTGTATCAAATTCTGCTGTTACGACAGCTAGTAATGGACACAGACTGTCCCTTGAATCATTCGTAGAGAAATTGGGTCACACTCCTTGACCGCATGCAGCTAATCTCTTCCCCTGCCCTCCAGCTCCCTGAGCCTGGTGGGGACTACAAAGGCAAGTGATTGTAACATGTCGAAAAGTACACCACATCATGCTGCACTCCAAGCTATGCTTCCATGTCTGTTGGTCTGTAGATTTATCTGTCCTTAACATTTCTTCTTCTTGAAACATTTTACATGCCCATGTCTCCGAGACTGGTGCCAGTTTCTAGCTTTTCCACCGATAACCTTCACTGACTTCATCCATTCAGCAAAAGAATTCTCAACCACAAAGGATCGTTCTAGCACCCTAGCATAGATAGGAATGCATAGAGAAAAGGTGTTGGCTCGGATGTTCGAGCCCTGAAGCACCGGTCGCATCACATTAATCGAGTACCAGGAATGGTTAGGTACGCCCTGATAAATTCTCAGCTACTGACAAGTCATCCTGCCGAAGCTGTATAAGCTCTAGAAAACTCTAAGTCACCTCCTTAAGCCAGTCCTCAGCTACCCGTGAGTCGGTATCGCCTCGTAACTTGAGGGTATCTGATATTGGAACACATGTAAGGTAGTAAGTCTACATTTTTCACATACCGCTATCGCCTGTTGTAACTGCTGACCAACAGGTAGTGATGTATAGTTGGAACACTACCCGAAGGCACTATCTCAGGTATCGGTCCACATACCGAACCCTCATCACTATGAGGACCATCCTCATGGTCATTCACTAGAAAAATCTAGTAGCCAAGTCCACCATCCACTCTACTGATGTCTCAACTAGGAGAAAAACTCTAGCAATCGCCTCCAGCCAGTGCTCTGTTGTCTGCGAATCTGCCTCGCCTCGTAACCTCGGAGGCCGCAACTGCTGGAACTCGTGCAATGTGCTTTTCCAGCGTGCACAGTTTTCTAGTATGGATGGTGGCATCTACTAATCAAAAGGTGGCGGTGATTCTGGTACACCACCCGAGGGTGCCAACAGAGTAAAAAGGGCCCCGCATCGGAGCCTCGTCGCTAGGTGGGCCGTCATCGAGTACTCTCTCGGAACTCCAACTGACTGTCTGTGTAGAGACATCCTGAACAGATGAAACATGGTCAACTATTTATACCCAGTGAGATAACCTGGTTTGACCTAACTTTAAAACTATTGGAAACACACATGCGATCAGTGTTTTTCATGCACAAATTCAGAAATCAGTAGTCAGGGTCCTGGTGTATGGATACGCCGACCGCCGCACCAACATTGGACTCCCTGAACTGAAGACCACACTTGGTACCCTTAACACTATTGCTTCACAGAAAGTGAATAACAGAGTTATATGTTCTGTGGTAGAATTGACTCATTTGATACCAATTTGTCACGACCCGTCCTCGGGGCCCGTGCCGTGACTACCCAAAGCCTACCTTCCATAGGGCAGGGGCTGGAGACTAGCACGAAAGGCGTAAATACAGATAACTGGGAAGTCATTTCCTTTATAAAATTAAAGAAAACATCACAGAGTACAAGAGGAAGTAATACACTAAGTATAAAAGAAAGTGCTGAAAAGTAAGTGGGCCAGAATACAAACCCAACTGAAATTACAGCAACAACCGGACGAAAGTACAACATAAAAAGAAAAACAACTGGAAGAATGGAAGCAGCTCATGGTTCGTCCTCCTCAGATCCTACCTGAAGAGTAGGTACAGATAGCGCAGCTCCTAGATCGTCCACCACGGATCCTACTTTAAGGGTAGGTACATATAGCCTCCACAACGCTCTCACACATCAACATCCTCCGAGTGTCGTCTCGTCGTGAAGTCCACCTCCGGATACTGACTCGTCGTGGGGTCCACCTCCGGGTACCATCCAGTCCTCGAACACTCAGCCTCTATCAGCGCTGCTGCCCATCGTTTGCAACCAACACAATGAGGTGTGGGCATAGCCCATGCATGGGTGAGTATACGATACTCAGTAGGGACCCCGAGACCCTCAAGGTCTCACTAAATCCAACAAGGATAACCACAAAGATGGATCTCAACAGACAACCTTACTTAGGTATAAGCCCATGCTTATACCTAAGTTATCAAGTAACCCATCTCAATAACGAGGAAACACAAAGGTTATGAAATCAACGGATAACCACTACCTAGGTATATTCCCATACATATACCTAAGTTATCATGTGACCCATCTCAATCATGAGGTAAACACAAAGGTCATATACTCATCTCAAATGACGATTTTCATTATCCAAACTGTAACTGCTGAAGAGCCCCGTCTCTAGAGAGTACATTGATCCTATCATGACTCTGAGGTACTTCTCACTAACCTAAGACTGCTGAGGTACTCCTCCTATCGAGTACTGTGGGTCAGCCACCCAAACACAGTAGTGCTTCCCGCCGGGGTCTGCCACCCAAACACAGTAGTGCATCCCCCCTAACAGCCTGCAGAGGTACTCTCCGGTCGAGTACAGTGGGTGTGCACCCAGATATAGTTGTTCTCTTTCGGCCAGGGTCTGCACCCAAACAATTTAGTGCTCCATCCACTGGGCTAGTCGACTCACTCCAAGTCGAGTCGGTCAACCAGTCGTCAGGTCTCAGCCGGCTACACAGTCTCCGTACTCCGTACGCTCGTCTCTAGGAGGGTCCGCTCTATGAGCTACCGGTCAATACTCCAAGTATCACAAAGTCCCCCAAAGAAGTATCTCAAACGGCTGCCTCAGGATAGGGGACTCAACACAACAGATGGCGCATCAATCGGGCGCCCGGTCTGTGAGTTATTAGCCTTTTCGTCCCAGGGGCCTGGTAGGTTTTGTGTGCGAACCAATCCAGACATATCTCAAATGTACCCCGAAGTCTCATAGGGTATACTCATAGGGATTGTTTTTCAACGTGATCACCAACGCCGCTGACGGTTCATCAAACGGACGTCCGGTCTGAATGTTATCAGCTTTTCCGTTCAAGGGGCCCGGTTGGTTTTCGGGTTCAATCCAACCTGGCCAATAACCATCTGCATCAAAACCATAGGTGAAGTATTCCAAAAGTCCTGTCTCATAAAGAGGAATCCAACAAAGTCGATGGCATGTCAATCGGACGACTGGAGCTCAAGATATAAGTGTTTCCGCGCCAATGGCCCGGTTGGTTTCGAATCCGAACAAACCCGGTCGTACTCAAAGTTTTCTGAAACCTTTAGTGTAATATACCGAAACAACCGTCTCGATCCAAGGACCGCTACGCAACTAACGGTGCATCGATCGGAGGTCCTTAGCCCAAAATACGGACAAAAGACCGGAAGTGGTATGAAAATGGGGGTCTGGGCCCGGTCCGACCCGACCCAAACCCCTGGGTCGGCCCGAACCGGGTCGACCCGAACCGGGGCCGGGTCTGGCCCATTAGGGTGCGACCAGGCCTGGGCGGCCCATCCCGGTGCAGCCAGTCTGGCCCGGGGTGGCTCGGTGCTGGCTGAGCGGGGTTGGCTCGGCGCTGGCCGAGCGACCGCGCAAAGGGGGCGGCTGCCCCTCGATTGTCGCCATGGCCCCCCTCATGGGGCCTGTTCCTTGCAAGCGGACGAGGCCCAGCGCCGAGTCCCCTACTTGGTCCCGCGCATCCATGGGACCAGGCGCCGACCGCCTCGGCTGAATCCACATCGGTCCTTCTAGGCGGCGTGTCGGGCGCCGCCGCCTCCGGCCGCCGGCGCCGCCGCGCTGGCGACCCACACCACCGATGAATTTCGCGGGACACCAGAGTTGGTCCAGTGGTCCATTTTCAATTCCATCTACGCTGGCGTTCTCCTCGGGTCTCGTACTTTATTGCGGAATCATCAAACCGCCTCTGCGGCCCGTTCCGTCAATGTCGTCGATCCGCTTTCAATTAATCAAACTGCGGAGCCTTCGAAACGCCGTGATGGCGCGGCATGACGGCGTCGCGTTTCTTCGCCCGTTCTTCATCGTTTCCATGCGGTAACGTTGCATCGCGCCGCCTTTGATCATGCCGCAACAAGTATGCCCAACAAAGGGAGGGTCGGCCGTGTTCGTGCGGTCCGACCTCCTCCTGTTATTACGATAACAGGTGGCCCAATGAGATGAAGATGAACGACAAAGGAAAAACCACAGGAAAAATCAAATAACCCCTACCTCGAAATTCACGTCGCACGTTGTCGAGTGGTGAAAGTCGAATGTCACGGTAGTCGGGTGTCGCGGATGAACAGTATCGATTCCTTCGACGTCGGAGGAAGAAGAAGAACGTTGTTGTTGGCGTCGGTCTCCAGGGTCGGCGTCTCCTTCCTTGTCGCGGAAGAAGAAGTAAAAAGGATTGGAGAAAACGTAGTGAATTTTTTTGCCGAGTCAGAAGTCCATTCTTCGTTGGAGAGTCAGTGTTTTTCGTTTTGAAGATGAAGTTCTTCAATAGAGGGAAGAGCTCTCTCCCAAATTCTCTCACCCAACCAAAACTCAGAAAAATAAAATAAGGCCTATCCTTATTTTATTATTTTTCCATGCATTCAATATTTTAAAATTCAAACTCTTAGATAAATTAATTGAGTAGGATTAATCAATTAATTTAAGATGTGTGTTGGAAAAATTAAAGAGGAGAGAGGGGAGAGCTACACAATTAATTATAAGGTGTTTAAGGAATGTGAAAGGTTGTCACATCATTTTTTACAAGGGGGTTTTAAGGGGAAGAGTTAACGTGGTTAGGGAATTTGAAGGGGTGGGGTTCGTGTGGGCCCCACCTCACCTTTATTCACACTTGGTTAGTTCCCGAACTTCAACACATGGTTAGAAGTAAAATTAGTTCCACAAATTTTATTTACAACACAATTTAACCTCAAAATTTAAACAACTCATTCCGAGCAAACTCACCCTCGGAAAAGGTGCTCCTATGCAATTACCAGCGCTGTAGTTCCATCAGTGCCATCAAATTTCGATTCCGAGCACCGGTTCAAAAGTTAGAAAAACACGCTCATTCGTTAACTGAACATACCCAAGCTAAACTTCAGAAATTGATTCCGGGCACACCGGGTGTCGGAATCAGGCGCCGTCAGAAACTGCGTACTCGTAAGATTCCAAAAAAAATTATAAAATATTTTCCTTGAAATTTCTGGGTCTTTACACAAACCCAGTAAAATATTTTACAGAACTGATATCATTCCCATCCATTTTTTCATGGAATGTATGGAGAGAAATGATAGTATATAAAGTCTTATTTGAGTATTTCTGAGATATGAGAATATCATCTACATTAAATAGATGTGATGAAGTGGATTCAATAATCCCATTATTACTATAATTATATATTCCTACCTAGACAAGATCATAGATAAATAAACATATAAAATCATCAATACATTTATGGAGAATCATAATGATTATATCTCATTTCTAGATACCGCTATTGCATTGAAAAAATTCTATAAAGGATCTATTGATGGGAATATGTAACCTTGGAGATAATACAATGTTACTAACATATCTAAAAACTATATTTGAGTATGCATATCACCTAGTGATATTTAAAATAGAACTCCATTTTTTAGTATAAAAATAATTATAGATTAGATAATGGTACTAACTAATCAAATAAAATTATCTGAGAAGCCATATCTCCTAAGGATATTAAAAATAAAATAAAAATTCAAATTTTCGAATGCCTTGGATATATCATTCATAATAAAAATCATACATGTTTTCATTTTTTTCATTATTTTGAAACTTTTTCAGGCTCTGGATAATATATTATGAATGAATATACTAGGGAAGAAGTCCAATACATATTTGAGATAATGTGGTACATAATTATCTTCCCCATACTATTGATCATGACATTACGAATGACTTTGGGAATATTATTCCCAACGGAATCTAGTTTGAGGTGATTCATATAATTTTTTTATTTATTACTTATTAAGGATACTGACATTGAATTTATTCCATATGTAATAGATGCATGTATGAATAATCCCATTACTACACTAAGAAAATTATATTACAGAATATAAAAATAAAACTTGAATAATTTATTGGTAAATCCACACAGTCTACCATTACTCTATCTATTGAGAAAGAATAGATATTTTCATACTCCATCACTATATTTTAAAATTATATTTAATAAATTATAATTATATTCAGTTAAAGAAATTATATTTTCAATCATATTTGATGTGTTTTCTATACCAACATCTTTATATAACCCATTAAATCATTTATACATAAACATTGAAAAATCCTTGTCAAGGGAATTAAAATCTCTACTAATACTGATTCTATTATTTCATACTATTACACCTGTATACCTATGAAATATGAGATAGAATTAGAAATTCCTACCACCTTTATTGATCGAATTATAATTTGGGTGATTTCGATGAACCATTTTCATAATGGTTAGTAGGTAAACCAACAAGGAATGACCATGCATTAACCTCTATTGAGGATATTATGGTTCTAATTTATAACTTTTCTACTTTCAAAACTTTTTAAGAATCCATAATTTCATGGAAAGTATTCAAAAATGACAGGCTAATATATTCCATTAGGACCCCGTTAGTTTTCATTAAATTTTTATCATGTCTCTGAAGTAATATTTTCATTGGTTATAGGTTCCAGGTATCCAAACAATTTTCCCTACACACTAGAAAAATAACTAGTCCATTTGTGAAAGGAAAAGGGGGAGGGAATGAAAATGTTTTCGGGGAGAGAACAAAAATTATTGGGTTCTATTATAAGTGATATTTTAGAGGGGTGTTACTAGTTAATAAATAAAAAAATCTCCTTTTATTCATTTGTAAAAATCCTATGTTTGTCATTCTAGCTTTTTCCCCATTCAATGTGCAGCGTCTCCATTTGAGGTTATCTAAAGCTATTAAAACATCAGTAAGATTCCATTGATCGAAGAATGAACAGTGTTCGAGAGCATCTGTCCAGTTGAATTGAGATCTATTTGTTTAATAAGGAGTCAAAAAAATGTTGAAAACTCCAATAATTACCCTCTTTTTGGCCATATTTTTAGTGGATTCCTCCAGCTCCATCTGTAGTTCTCTAATCCTTATATATGATAAAAATTCATACAAAAAAGAGACAAAAATGGTGTGGAATCAATTTTCAATAGAGATATTTATTCTATAATCCTTATGATTTCATATGATTATTTAATTTCATTCATACCTATGAATCCATATGTGATCTATGTTTCAATATTGTTGGTTATGAGAAACAAAATTGTACCAAAGAGAGGCCCATTTTAATGTGTTCTATATCTCAAACAACATTTTTGGTTCTTCTTTTCCAATAAACCAAGATTTTTTGGATTTAGTGATGTTATTGTGAGATTTTTAAGTAAGGGGGTTCCATGTACCTTATAAATTTTAGTAAAAGATCCTCATTGTTTTGGGAATTTTCATGATATCAAATGTCATTCTTCCTTTTCCAGGGTAACATGGCCCCTCCATTTTCTCATTTTCATTCTTATTTCAATCCATTTTGTTTACAATCATTTATGATCCCTCTATACAAACACTATTCACTATATTATGTTATTTATAAATTTTATATAATTCATAATTCATTTCATCATTAATCATTTTTTTAATAGGGGCTATGGATTCATAGCATCATCAAACCAAAATCTCTTATTAAATAGAGTGAAAATGTATTTAAAGTTTATAGGATCATGTGATTTTTAATATATATTATTCATATGAAAGTCCTAGAGGATGGTACCTATGAAAAGGTTTACCCAAATTATTAATTTTGGTATATTGTGTAACGTGGTTATAATTATTGACATTCTTCCCCTCAGTGAGTGATGTATCCTCTAGAAACTGTTGTTTATATCTAGCACTGCATGGTATTATTAATAAAGATGTTTGCATACTATGTTGAATACCATAAAAACTCATAAACTGTTGAGTTCTATTAGAATATAATAATCCATCTAGATCTCCATGAGATTTAATTACCCATTGATTATCCCATAAATTAATATTAGTTTTATCTTCTAAAACTCCATCTTTTTTATTCATAAAACATGTATCCATATTCTACTCAACATTGGATGATATTTGCATTGTCAATTTATGTTTGGTACCTATAATATCTGGTGTTCTCATTATTCCCCTAATTTCCACATTTTGTTTTTGAGATATATACTCTTCTAAAGACATTGATGTTCTATAAGGAAGGATTGTCCCATTTTTATTCCCATAAGATATGATTGGTTATATATTCCCCTATGGAGTTCTATCCTTACTCACTTGTCTAACTCCATTAGATTTGGACTGAAAGAAATAGATATCACATCAGTTATTGATTCACGTTCTTTGTGAATTTCTTGTGTTTTTAGTATGCCTAATGTGATATACATTCACAACCTCCTTGTCCTCAATGATACTAGAGGGAGTATCATCAAAAGAAGTGAGAGTTTATCATAATGCCAACAGGTATGCGTGATGGATTGTTTTCTAGTATTCATGTACCCACCTTGTATGTAAGATGATTATAATGTGCATTTAAATCATTTACATCCTCAATGATTTATGAGGGGGTTTCATCAAAGGGAGAAGGTAGAATACAAAAATGTTGACTAGTACACTTCATATTCTCAACAATCCCAATCCTTATACAATATACATTATAAGGGATAGAATAAAGGAATCCATTTGACTTAAGAGGATTAATTTTATCATTCCCATTACTCCTTTTACAATTATCATCTTAAAGTCATTTTTGGTCACCTAAATGACATTGTTTATCTATATTAAATTTAGTTATGAAATTCTATAAAAACATTAAACTCAAAAAAAATGTTGGATCCATTTCATTTTGAATAACTTTATTATTGATATCATCAATTTTGGTTCCCTCCACTTCATCCAAAAGGGTGTTACACATATCAAACTCCCCTTGACCCTATCATAGTGGCCCTAACTTATGGTGTTAGTTTACCTTTCCATAATAATAATATTCTGCAAGATGAATCTATAACCTAATGAATATGGGGTGTTAATATAACCATTTATTATTTCATATAAGAATCCAAAAATTTTAGTTAGCATTACATAATTTACCTTGTTCAGTGTTCCTATCCAATTCCTAGATTCGTTAGAAACCATAACTCAAGTATATGGACTCAATGCTCTGATCTCTTCCCTTATAATCATTATAGGGAAAACCCCCATGGAAAATTCATATCACTGTTGTTGTTATCTTCCAATCATCTAATATCTACATCTAAGAAATCATTCTTTTGAGATAATTAAATTTCTTTAGCTTCTCTCCCTCTAGAATCATAAATATCATGATAAAAGTGTACCTAAAAAGACTCAAAAATTATTCAAAAAAATTATTGTTTTATGAAACATGTGATATCTTTATTCTATAGATAATTCTTCTCGGATGAGTCATGTTGATATCCAATAAGGTGGGTTAAACATCATATTTCACCACTTCAAGAAAATTATTCTTCAAATGAGAAAAATAATTAGGATATCATGGCTCTGCGTTTGACATACCAGATGATAGATGATATGTTTTATTATTACCTACATGATCCACCAGTGATTAAGAAATTGTATTTTTTGACATCATTTGTCTTCTCACAGTCATTGAGATATATTGGTTTGGGGCTTTCCCCATTCTCCATTTTCACAGCCAATATTTCCCACCATATATATATTAACTTTAAAACATCCCCTTGGGGTGATTGTAATATTAATTTTTAAATTACGTTGAATCCATGAGAGATTTAATTTGTTTTAAATAATTAAAAAGCATAGCTATAAATATTATGAATTAGTTTCCCCACATATGTCACTTGTTTGATCATATTTTGGGAGCACATTATTTTTTAAAGAGTGATTTAATGTCAAGATTTTATAAAAAAAATTGTAATGATAAATATCATATAAAATTTGAATTATTATTTCACGATATAGAGTTTATTATTTTACGGTTGTGGATTTAAATTGAAAAATGAACACACTATATTTATTGTTTTTAAAAATATCGTTTTCCATTAATTTTAAAGAATTTGTTTTTTGATTAATGATGGAATTATAGAATAACATAAAAATTATTGGGAATTATAGATATATCATGGAAATTTTATGAAAAATTTTAATGTATATTATATTTGTGGAAGACTTGGTAAATATGAATTCTTGTAATATATTATTTTATTTAGTGGTTATATTGTAAATAAATATTCATTTATTATTGAATCTACTATTAATAATGTAATGGAACGATGAGAAAGAATTAAAAAAATTCATTGATATTAGTTTTTAATGGATTTGTGGGTTAACACAGATGAAATATTGAAAATCATTCATGGTTATTTGTCAAATTAACCTAGTCTGCTAAAAATGGAGCTAAATTAATCTTCATTAAAGAGTGTGATTAAAGATTATATAAATTGGATTTCATACTAGAAAATTTACATAAGTTAACTTTTATATATAGAAATGGATTATTTTTTATTTATATTGATTATATTTTAAATATATATGGGTTATTTATTTTTGAAAACATTTTTGAAGTTATTTTCATCATTCAATGAAAAAATAAAAATGGAAAATTACTCGTATCATTCTATTTAGTGTGTGGAAATGGATTTATAAAATACATATTCATGTGAATTTAGACAATATTTTTATTATTTTATTTTCTTATATCAATAATTTTATATTTTTAGAGTGTTATAAAATGAATAATATAGAAAAACCCTATATAGAAAGTATAAACTTCTATTCAATATTCATTTTTTTAGAAAAAAATTATTTACAAAAACTTGTTTTATTTTCATTACATATGTCACACCCCGACTTGACGCTTATTATATTTTAATTTATTTTGGGTCTTTCCTTGAGTTACGGTTTTAATCGATTCTAATTTAAAAGGGATTTATGATCTTATAGGGGTGTGCGCGCGTACGCACGACCGTGCATAGCGCCTAATCGTAATTGGTCGAGGTTTTATTATTAAATATCTTATTATTCGGGTGCGCGACCTTGCACACGACCGTGCACGTTTCAAAACCAGACTTGAGTTTTTTTTTTGCGTTTTGTTGATAAATGAGTGTTTTGGCTTAGTATTGTCTGACGTGTGGGAAAGGAATGGGCGAAGCTGCATGGCTTTGCCAGATGTTCGTGGGACCTACTCGGTGCACAGATAATTAATTTGTTGATTGGATAAAAGATTAATTGGACGCTAAAAATGAAATTATTTTAGAGCTTCCCAAAATAATATTAATATCAATAATAGGATTAAGGTTATTATTATTATTATTATTATTATTATTATTATCATTTTTTATTTTATTTAGATTGGTTTGGCATTTTTATTTTGTATTTATTTCACCTCGTTTTCTCTCTTTCTTATTCATTTTTTTCTTTCCCTATTATATTGTTTATTCATTTATTTCTTTCATTTCTTTTTTTTTCTTTTTTCTCTCTTGCTTTTCTCTTGTTTTCCCTTTTCCCCCGTCACTCCTGACTTCCCCCCCCCCCTTTTCCCCGTTTTTTTCCGTTGTGCTCTTTCCCCCTTGGTTTCGCGCAGCGCACCCTCCCCCATCTCCTTGCCTCAACGTCGCGCCTCCCTCCTCAGGCGGGCGGATCCCTCGCCACCCTTCTTCCTCGCACCACCGGCCACAGCCGGCCTCCCTCTCCCGTGACAGCCTTCCCGGCACCGGCCTCCTTCTTCCCCGCCGTGGTGCTGACACCCGCCTTCGCTCCCGCACGACCCCTCTTGCCCGACCTCCTCCTGCGCATCCCGTTATTGTGCCACCTCCCTCCTCCCTTCCGGCTCACCTCACGTCACCCCCGCAACTCACTTCGCACCACCGGGACTGCGCTGCCCTCCATTCCTATCAGATTTTCCAGTGTGGTGCACCTATGACATCCTTACTACTTGGTTGGACTCTCTCAACCCTTATCCCGAGTGCGTTCATCTTCATTTGATTGTTTTCTTCCGTTGGTTAATTTTGCGCTTAGGGTTTTAGGTTGTGGTTGGTCCATTTTTGATGCAATTGTGATGTTACATTGTTTTTCGGTTCTAATTGTGTCGATTGAGGTGAGGTTGGCGTGTAATGGATTTTGTAAATCAAATTTGTGATGTTGGATTACACCGAGGTAGGTGGTTCCTCATAAAATTATTATTTGATAAATTGTATTGTGAATTTAATTGATTTAGCATTTTACTTGTTAGTTTGCATACTGCAAATCCTATTTTTTTTGAGTTTTAATGTGTATTAGTTAGTAGTATACTTTTATGATATAAGTGTGTTTTATTTGAAAAACCCAAGTCAAGCTTCTTATCTCTATTTTATAAAATGTATTGTTGGTTTATCAAAGTGTGTAAAGGATGCAGTTAGTGTTTTGGTGTGGTTTCAATGCCTGTTTGGTTGCTGAAGTTGGCTTTGGGTGTGGTTTTCATACAAGAGCCTCAAACTGTTTTTTAATAATTGTTTTATAAATTGTGTAGTTAATTTTATACCTCGTGTAAGGGTGCAATTGGTGTTTTATTTCAGCGTCTATATGACTGTAGTCATGAAAGAATATTTTATCAAGTCTTTGACATTTTGAGTCATTCGATGCACTTTTAAAATTGTTTAATAAATTTCCTAGCAGTTTTCTTAATCAAGAAAATGGTCATTTTAATTACGCAGTTGGTTATTTTAATTGTGTGGGTGTTGCAGATGAGGTTTTCAAAGGGTTTTTATTGAGCGTTTTTTAATGGAATTGGGGTTTATGTGTGTCTTATTGTTCATTTTTCAATATATATTGTAAATTATTTTAAAGTATGAAAAGTATGTTTTAATGTCTCTTTCTTGTAAATTTGGTTTCAAAGTGGCTTCCCAACTTGAAGTTGAGTTTTTCATTGGTGCGAGTCTCTGATGTGTTATTTTGAAGTGTTTTATAGTTTGTTTAAGTGTTTGATTTGTTTTATTAAATTATTTTTGTAGTGGGTTGGGCCTCACTACGGTGGTTTGGGGCCGCGGGTTCAAGGTATCCTACATGTACATGCATAGGGTATGGCATATATATATATGCCCTCTTTGTACATATTCCCTCATGGCACAGGGAATATGTGAAATGCAGCTAGGTGTGTGTATATATATATGTATAAATGCATGTGCGTGTATGCGTCAAAAGTGGGTTCGAGTGGTCGTCGACAAATAATGACACGTTTGAGGTAGGTCTCCTATGTCTAAGCCTTTAATTTGAATTTCATAATTTCTTGCCTGTTTTGAAAATATGTTTTATACATATATTCTATATATATACTTTCTATGAAATCTAGGTTCCATTTCTATTATTGGTTATGAATTTTCTTTAAAAATTTAGTGTTTTTAAACTGCCCATTGGGACATTCATAAATGGGTTTGTTCATCATAAGAAAGAGTTCAAGCTTGTTTTTTTTGTAACCTGTAGTTTCTTAATTTCATTTTTAAAGAGGATTTTTTAAAGAGTTGAGATTATTATGTGTTCAAAAGTGAAAACTATTATTTGTAAAACAATGAATCCTGTTTGGCCCCTTGAAATATTTTTCTTGGTAAATTTGAAAATCCCTCTTTAGGCAAACCCCTTGGTTTTAGAAAATGACTTGTATGTTGAGTGTAAGAATATGTGCCCAACGTTGAAGCTTATGCGTTTTTGTAAACGTGAGAGAGGGGGAATGCGCTCAAAGAGGGAGAGCAGTGGTGAGATGTTGAATGAGTTTTATAAGAAAAAAAAGTGTTATGTACACATATGTTTGCTCGATAAAGAAAACTCACCACCACATGAAATAGAGCACAATGGGAAACCTGGGTATCTAGGTGGGTGACCAGGACTAGTATGCTAGATGACACAGCAGGGGTTCGTCCCGATTTGTCAAGTAGGATTGACGCAACAACACTAACTAAACATATGAATTTCTGAGGGTCGTGGTCTTCTAAGCCACGGTTTCTGAGGGTCGTGGCCTTCTAAGCCACGTTTTCTGAGGGTCATGGCCTTCTAAGCCTGTTTCACTGAGGTACTAGGTCTCTAGGTTCCCACTTGTTCTAGCTACCTATAGGTATTTTCCAATGGTGCTCATTTGTGACAAGATGCTAGTGATGTAACTTTCTTTTTAGTTGTTTCATACTTAATGTCATGTTTGTGAAAACCATATTTTAATCCAGGCTGGTTTCTTTTCATTTTGAAATGTTAATGCATGCTTGAAACCTATTTTGAAAATGTAGTGGGAGTAAAATGATTTACCTGAAAATGAAAACGTGTTACTTGAATTTGAAAAGGGGAAATATTATTTTATTATTTATTATTTTAAAACTGGCATAATTAGAGTTCTTACTAAAGGTGGGGACATAGGACGTGGTTATATTTTGGCATTCCTACTGAGCATTTCGGTGCTCATGCCTACTTTACTTTTTAGTTGCAGGTTTCAGTCTTGGATTGCATTTGGAAGCGAGTGTAGTTAACGTACCATGGTGATCTACGGGGTCACCTGAGGTATGTCACGTTTCTTTTTTTATTCCTTTTTCCGCTGTCAAGTTATTTAGTTTATTTTCCATTATTGATCTGCTTGTCCTGTTTATGTTCATTTATCTTCGTTATGGGCCAAACCATTCCCAACTGGTTTATCTGGATGCCCGACACTAGTTTCCAGCCCGTGGGGATCGGGAACGCCCTTCGGGCCATGTCGCGGGCCGGCTCGGGCGCCGGGTCAGATGGCGACCCGGGCTGGTTCGTGACAAAATGGTATCAGAGGTTGTTTTGTTCTTGTTATTTGGGATGTCAGGTAGATTGGAGATAGGACTATCGGTGCATGAGGGATAGGTGCGAGAAGAGCATCGCGAACTTTTACTCATTCCGATCCTCGAGTAACCAGGGGTAGTTTGGGATTTATGTTTTTGGTTTTTCTCTATGTGGATGGGGGATGAAAATAGGAGTAAACTGGTATTGTGTGTGGCCTCACATGGAGTAGCGACCCATGTGATGCCCGAGAGTACGGTTTGACACTCATAGTGGTTGGTGCTTACCTAGGGCATGGTCTGCTAAACCATGTAGCCGGGTTAGACATGACCACCAGTCCTCTGCCCAGGTGCTTTAATGTTTGTGATAACTGGCTACAATTTTGGGATTGGCGCGAGATTGTTTTCCCTTAAAAACAGAAGCGGACTTTGGTGCTGCTCTTATTTTATTTTGGCTTTTATTTGACATTATTTTTGGGGTGCTTTTCTCTTGGACCTTGTTTTGGAATTTGGCATTGATTTGTTGAAGTTGATTTTTCTAAAATAACGTTTTGGGTTATTTGAAATTGAAGTGGGTTATTTTTGAAATGGGAAGCATTTTTAAAATATGTCTTGAAATTTTGAAATGGTTGGGAAAAAAAAGTATTTTCGGATAGTGAGAATGTTTTGTTTTGAAAGCGGAGTAACCTTGTTTCTTTCTAGTGGTATTCCTATGGGTGCTCGCATATGCGTACAGACTTGATTAATGGTTAGTTGGTGAATTGTGTGGACGACATCCTGAGTGGCACGAAAATGCATATTTGTGAGGCACCATGGAATATCAGTGGTGGTTGATTGATTTCTAAGGTTTCTTCTTGTTTCCTTGAAAGTGGGCCTTTTTCATTGAGTTTTTGTGCACAAATGGTTTTGGAAACGAAAAAAATACATTGCGTATAGAGTAAATATGGATTTTCAAAATAGCTTTTGCGCATTTTTTGTAGTGCTTGGTTTTTCATGTGAGTGTCTTTCTTTGAAAATGAATTGATGTTTTAAATTGAAATTATTGGATTTTTTTCTGAAATGTTGATGTTTATATTGTGATGTTTCTGGATTTTTGGAAGGTTGATTCATGTTTCTTGTTTGGGATATGCCCCCTAGAAACGTTCCATGGGTTCCAGCAGGTCTCTATCTTTTCTTGGCCTGGCTCAGACTCTTAGTGGAGTGGGAAAGTTTGGTTCTTCTCGGTGGTTTCGACTGTTCGTAGACGTCGATGTCAGTTGGATGTCGTTGAGTGCTTTAGGAAAGTTGGAAGAGTCTCTAGTTTTAGAGGAACTCTAGATGTTGTGTATGCGTAAGTTGTCTCGAGTATGTTTAGAGGAGCGAGACTAAACCAGCAAACGGTGATAGTTTCGTTTTCATTGTGAATAGTGACGTCGTGAGAAACCCTCAAGACTAGTCTCATTCCATGGTTGTACCTAAGTGAAGGCGAAGGAAAGTTGTGGATGTCGTAGGTTCTTGACCTGTCAACAGAGGGTGAAGGAGGTATGTTGACCTTTCTGATGAGCTAGTTTCTTGTTCCCCAGAGGTTGTGTGGAATGATCAGTTTAAAGCTCGTAATAGTTGTTGGTCCCGTTTATACTGTGGAAAATGAATGTTCTTCATCTGATGAAGAGTGTGAACCAAAGGGAATTGTTCTTGGAGTGCCCCTCTCATCAGTTTGTGTCACGCGCTGGACAGATCGCTCAATCTCCTACCTCTAGTGTGGTCAGTCAGACACCCTAAGTCATTCGCTGAAATTCTTAGTTGTTATGTTAATAGAGTGGCTACGCGAGACACGATGAGAGGTATGCAGGCTGATTTTCCAGCGTAAAAAGTTCCAGTTAAAAGTGGTCATCTTGTGACTGTGAGGCTGGAGATGCTTAAGACATCAGTGCCCCAGCCATAGGTCTCGGGGTGAAGCTTGAACGCAGTCAAAACTTGTCGGACGTGGGACAAACTTGGTCTGACTTTAGTCCGCAATGTCAGGATGAGGACAACTTAAATTTCCCTATTGCAGTACCCTCTCTGAAGGCGTCATTCTTTCTATGAGGGGAATGGAGCCCTTTTCTACTTGTCATGGCCTTATTTTATGGGAGTTCCTCTTGGGCCTTAAAAAGGTTCCGAAAAATCCGTTTTCTTGTAAAGCTAGTGGGTGTGCTCCGTGAACCTCCTTCTAGTCAGAGATTCTCATGTCTTGGAAAATTGTTGTACACCTATCTGGTTCACCTCCTGCTTAGGGGTTTCTGCTATCAAAGCTACCTCATGTGGCACAATGTTTTCCACTATAGGGATAATCAGTGCAGGTCGGCCGGTGTGGTGGGTTCACGATGAAGGGTTCAGTTAGTTTTGAATAAGTTAAACTGGGAATGCCAGCGCGTGTTCCGTGGTGTTAGGAAATTATAAAATGGTGTGGAGACCCATTACGGGTCTCGACGGCATCTCTTCCTATGTTGGTTTGGTTTAAAATAGGGGACTCTGAGGGTCATGCCAGTGCTAGAGTTGTCTGTGTTTGGGAGTCGTTTTGATTTGGAGAACCAATGTTTGACGAGAACCCTAATATGGTGGGGAGACCACCATAGGACGTACTTGTGGAAGACTCTGTTTTGAAAGTGCACTTGGTGGGGCAACATCTTGCTTCCGCTACGCCCGACCTCGACCAAGCTAATTGGTTAGCTCAGATAATGGGTCACTGGACGAGTGTTCTTGGAGATCTCGAGCTGCCCGGGTGGTCCTTAAGTTTGGGGTCGGGGTGTTCCATATTGCAGTTCTACTTCAAGGTGAATTCTTTGTTGGTCTTTTTGCTTGGTGGTTCCAGTTTTGCAAATTGGAGTTTCAGGTCATGGGCTTTTGAATGATCGGTCATCGGGTGATTGAGGTTTTTTTTAGGGGTCTTTGTGGTCTCACTTGGATCCCTTAGTTGACTTAGTATTTTGGGACTTTCTAGGGGCAGAAAGTGTCATGGTGGGGAGAATTGTCACACCCCGACCTGACGCTTATTATATTTTAATTTATTTTGGGTCTTTCCTTGAGTTTCAGTTTGAATCGATTCTAATTTAAAAGGGATTTGGGATCTTATATGGGTGTGCGCCCGTACGCGTGACCGTGCATAGAGCCTAATCGCAATTGGTCAATGTTTTATTATTAAATGTCTTATTATTCGGGTGCACGATCTTGCACACAACCGGGCATGTTGCCAAACCCGACTTCATTTTTGTTTTGTTTTTTGTGTTTTGTTGATAAATGAGTGTTTTGGCTTGGTATTGTCCGACGTGTGGGAATAGAACAGGTGAAGCTGCATGGATTTTTCAAATGTTCGTGCGACCTACTCGGTGTGCGGATAATTAATTTATTGATTGGATAAAAGTTTAATTGAACGCTAAAAATGCAATTATTTTAGAGCTGCCCAAAATAATATTAATATAAATAATAGGATTAAGGTTATTATTATTATTATTATTATTATTATTATTATCATCATCATCATTTTTTATTTTATTTAGATTGGTTTGTCATTTTTATTTTGGATTTATATCACCTCATTTTCTCTCTTTCTTATTCATTTTTTTCTTTCCATTTTATATTGTTTATTATTTTATTTCTTTCATTTTTTTCTTTTTTCTCTCTTGCTTTTCTCTTGTTTTCCCTTTCCCCCATCGTGCCTGGCTTTCCCCCCCCTTTTCCCCGTTTTTTTCCGCGGTGCTCCTTCTCCCTGGTTTCGCGCAGCGCACCCTCCCCCATCACCTTGCCTCATCGTCCTGCCTCCCTCCTCAGGAGGGAGGATCCCGCGCCCCCCTTCTGCTTTGCACCACCGGCCACCGTTGGCCTCCCTCTCTCGTGACAGCCATCCAGGCGCAGGCCTCCTTCTGCCCCGCCATGGTGCTGACACTCACCTTCGCTCCCGCATGACCCCTCTTGCCCGGCCTCCTCCTGCGCAGCCCATTCTTGCGCCGCCTCCCTCCTCCCTTACAGCTCACCTCACGTCACCCCCGCAACTCACCTCACACCACCCTGACTGCGCTGCCCTTCTTTCCTATCGGATTTTCAAGTGTGGCGCACCTCTGACATCCTTAATCCTTGGTTGGACTCTCTCAACCCTTATCTCGGGTGCGTTCCTCTTCATTTGATTGTTTTCTTCTGTTGGTTAATTGTGGGCTTAGGGTTTTAGGTTGGGGTTGGTCCGTTTTTGATGCAATTGTGATGTTACTTTGTTTTTAGGTTCTAATTTTGTCGATTGAGGTGTCGTTGGCATGCAATGGATTTTGTACATCAAATTGGTGATGTTGGCTTAGACCGAGGTAGGTGGTTCCTCATAAAATTATTATTTGATAAATTATTTTGTGAATTTAATTGATTTATCATTTAACCTGTTAGTTTGCATGCTGAAAATCCTATTTTGTTTGAGTTTTAATGTGTATTAGTTAGTAGTATACTTTTATGATATAAGTGTGTTTTATTTGAAAAACACAAGTCAAGATTCTTATCTCTATTTTATAAAATGTATTGTGGGTTTATCAAAGTGTGTAAAGGATGCAGTTAGTGTTTTGGTGTGGTTTCAACGCCTGTTTGGTTGCTGAAGTTGGCTTTGGGTGTGGTTTTGATACAAGAGCCTCAAACCGTTTTTTATAATTGTTTTATAAATTGTGTAGTTAATTTTATACCTTTTTCAAGGGTGCAATTGGTGTTTTAGTGTAGCGTCTATATGCATGTAGCAATGAAAGAATATTTTATCAAGTCTTTGACCTTTTGAGTCATTCGATGCACTATTAAAATTGTTTAATAAATTTCCTAGCAGTTTTCTTAATCAAGAAAATGGTCATTTTAATTATGCAGTTGGTTATTTTAATTATGTGGGTGTTGCAGATGGGGTTTTCAAAGGGTTTTAATTGAGCCTTTTTTAATGGAATTGGGGTTTGTGTGTGTCTTATTGTGCATTTTTCAATATATATTGTAAATTATTTTTAAGTATGAAAAGTATGTTTTAATTTCTCATTGTTGTAAATTTGGTTTCAAATTGGCTTCCTAACTTGAAGTTGAGTTTGTCGTTGGCGCGAGTCTCTGATTTGTTGTTTTGAAGTGTTTTATAGATTGTTTAAGTGTTTGATTTGTTTTATTAAATTATTTGTGTAGTGTGTTGGGCCTCACTACTGGTGGTTTGGGGCCGCGGGCTCAAGGTATCCTACATGTACATGCATAGGGTATGGAATATATATATATATATATATATATATGCCCTCTTTGTAGATATTCCCTCATGGAACGAGGAATATGTGCAATGCAGCTAGGTGTGTATATATATATGTATAAATGCATGTGCGTGTATGCGTCAAACGTGGGATCAAGTGGTCGTCGACAAATAACGACACGTTTAAGGTAGGTATCCTATGCCTAAGCCTTTAATTTGAATTTCATAATTGCTTACTTGTTTTGAAAATATGTTTTATACATATATTCTATATATATACTTGCTATGAAATCTATGTGCCATTGCTATTATTGGTTATGCATTTTCTTTGAAAAATGTAGTGTTTTTAAACTGCCCATTGGGACATTCATAAATGGGTTTGTTCATCATAAGAAAGAGTTCAAGCTTGTTTTTTTTGTAACCTGTAGTTCGTTAATTTCATTTTTAAAGAGGTTTTTGTAAAGAGATGAGATGATTATGTGTTCAAAAGTGAAAACTATTATTTGTAACACAATGAATCCTATTTGGCCCCTTGAAATATTTTTCTTGGAAAATTTGAAAACCCCTCTTTAAGAAAACCCCTTGGTTTTAGAAAATTACTTGTATGTTGAGTGTATTAATATGTGCCCAACGTTGAAGATTATGCATTTTTGTAAATGTGAGAGAGGGGGAATGCGCTCAAAGAGGGAGAGCGGTGGTGAGATGTTGAATGAGTTTTAGAAAAAAAAAGTGTTATGTACACATATGTTTGCTCGATAAAAAAACTCACCACCACTTGAAATAGAGCACAATGGGAAACCTGGGTATCTAGGTGGGTGACCAGGACTAGTACACTAGATGACATGGCAGAGGTTCGTCCCAGTTTGTCTAGCAGGATTGATGCAACAACACGAACTAAAAATAAGAATTTCTGACGGTCGTGGTCTTCTAAGCCATAGTTTCTAAGGGTCGTGGCCTTCTAAGCCACGTTTTCTGAGGGTCGTGGCCTTCTAAGCCATGTTTCACTGAGGTACGAGGTCTCTAGGTTCCCACTTGTTCTAGATACCTATAGGGATTTACCCATGGTGCTCATTTGTGACAATATGCTAGTGATGTAACATTTTTTTAGTTGTTTTATACTTAATGTCATGTTTGTAAAAACCATATTTTAATCCACACAGGTTTCTTTTCATTTTGAAATGTTAATGCATGCTTGAAACCTATTTTGAAAATGTAGTGGGAGTAAAATGCTTTACCTGAAAATGAAAATGCGTTACTGGAATTTGAAAAGGGTAAATATTATTTTATTATATCTTATTTTCAAACTGGAATAATTGGATTTCTTACTAAAGGCAGGGACATAAGACGTGGTTATATTTTGTTATTCCTACTGAGCATTTTGGTGCTCACTCCTAATTTACTTTTCAGTTGCAGGTTTCAATCTTGGATCGCTTTTGGAAGCAAGTGTAGTTAACGTACCGTGGTGATCTACGGGGTCACTTGAGGTATGTCACATTGATTTGTTTATTCATTTTTCCGTTGTCAGGTTGTTTAGTTTATTTTCCTTTATTGATCTGCTTGTCCAGTTTATGTTCATTTATCTTCATTATGGTCCAAACCATTCCCAACTGGTTTATCTGGATTCCCGACACTAGTTTCCAGCCTGTGGGGATTGGGAACGCCCTTCGGGCCATGTCGCGGGCCGGCTCGGGCGCCTGGTCGGATGGATCCCCGGGCTGGTTCGTGACAACATATCTTCAAAAAAGTTATCTTATCATCATCCATGTATGTCATCTTTCATATTTCCTATGAAATATATATATATATATAATATTTTTGAGGAAACAAAAACATGTGAGCTACATAACGAAAGAAACACATTAGTCTAGTGAAAAACATGAACACCCATTTAAGATTTACCATTATCTTTATGGTTCTTTGATAATATTAAATATTAAATTTCAAAATGAAAAAAATAAGAATAATATATTCAAAATTACAACATTTAGAATCCATATAATGATACTAAAAAACCAACTTTGGAAACTATGAACTTGACATTCATAAAACACTTCTGAAACACATAAAATTGGAATAACCTTATGTCCGACATCCAATAACAGTTTATGGAGAACATAATCAATAACAAATGAATTTGAGAGATATAATGGGGATCAACCATTCTATAACATGTAACAACATAAAAAATTCATTATCTATAATGGGGATCATTTTTTTTGTAATCTATATTAGCCTCACCCAGGATCTATAATTGGGGTCAACCGATTGTATAAGTTGAATCAGGATCACTCGTGATCAATTATGGTGAAAACCTCTAATATAATCTATATGAATATTGCGTGATATTAATTTTGTGATATTGTACTATATCAGGAATAAATTATTTTTTTTGAGATTTTCATTATAAATCCATTTTAGTAATACTATAAATTAAAACTCATTTTGATATTAAAATTACAATTTATAATACAAATTACCTTTTAGAATATAAAAATATTTTATATCATTGAAGAATTATTTTCTTTAAAATAACTAATATAATATATAATTTAACCATTATAGAATTATGTTTTTAGGTTGGTGTGAATATATGGCCATTATATATAAGTAAAAAAAATTCCTTCTATATTTTTGTAGGAATAGTCACAAGGTAAATCATTTGGAATAAGAATAAAATAATTCTATCAATAGATGTACTAAAAAATTATATCATGGGTAAAAATGAATTAAACAAATTCTTATTGAACATCAATAATTATTTCTATTTTTTTTGAATATATTGATATGGAATGAAAATATTTGTGTAAGGGTAACATTTAATGTAACTATTAAAAGAATGTCCCATAAATTGAGTTTGAAAAATCATGTTTGGTCATTATCATCCCAAATAATAAATGTTGGGAAATTATATAGCTACTTAATAACAAATATCAGTTTTATTATTCCTTTTATATTTTTTATTTCCATGTTATATATAATTAGTTAATCAGTTATGTTCACACCATACATTTTGATGATATAAAGTACATAACTCTAAAATGAATTCAGTCATATGACTATTTTCAAAGTTTTAATATTAATATATTTTATATAATAATAATAATAATAATAATGAGATTATAATTTATATGAATATATTATAATTTTTTTTCAATCCATTAAAATATTTTATGAAAAAAATGTGTAAGAATCATGGATACAGTAGGTCATACATATGAATGAGTAACATTTTAATTTTTAACAACCATTATAAAAATAAGGTAAGTATTTCATTATTATAAAATAAAATTATAATATCATAAAAATAATATTAATTATGAATATATATATATATAATCATGTGATGTGGTGAAGAAAAATGAATCACATCCCTTATTGGTGGTTGTAGTCCACACATATGCATGAACACTAACATCATTTTTCTATACATGGAAGAGAATGAAGGGAAATTATATATTATATTAACAATCATATCACTATATGTAATTAATATAACATATAATAATTTATTCCATATTTATAATAAGTCATTCTAGATAGTTCTAGAGAATGAATTACATGAATTCATGTGGCGGTAGTCCACTATAGACATGAATGATGAATTATTTTCCCATTTAATGAAAAAGGATATGTATATAGGTTATTTGATTAATATAATAAAAACTATTTATATGGGGATTGTGTTTTTATTATTTTATAATGTTTTAATATATTTCTATTTATGTGGATGAAGATAAAAAATAAAAACAAGTAGATAAAAAGTATACAACTTCATGATAAAGAATTCAATCTTTATCAAAATAAGAACTGTAACATTATTATTTTTCTTAAAATAATACCTATATAACAACGTAGGTATTATAGAAATGTATTTTTGAATTTATTGACTAAAAAAAAGTTTTTATGTTCTATGATATGAGTAAAATCGGTTCACATTTATATTATTGTGGAGGGGAACTCCTGGAATTTCACCAAATATGAAATTAATATAAATTAATTTTCATGTAAAAATATGTTTAATGAAATTTATTTAGAATATATTCTTAGTAGGTGTTGAAATAACTTCATTAAATTAAAATTAGACAAGTTTTGACTATATATATATCCTTATCCTTTGGTTAAACCCCCATTTATCCCATTTAACAATGCTCCTCATAATATGAATTATTTTTTGTTTCAAGGTCTATACGGTAATTATAAAAATGATTAATTACACATAAATAGGACATGTATGAAATTTTAATCCTTATGTTAATCACTTTTAATAAAATAATTTTTTATAATTTAATATCATTTAATAAATTATTATTTACTATAGTATAATCATGTTGTCTAATTTATAACAACACATTAACTAGTTTATTATAATATAAAATCGTGCTAAATTTTAATGCAATAGTTTTATTATATCCCAAATCTTCCATGGTCATTAATAAAATATATTTGTCATAATATTTTCCAATATTTATCTCAATTTTAAAAGTTTTAATATTAGTTACTCAGAAAAAATTAAATCTAATATTTAATTAATATCATTGTGTGAGTATTTTATATAATTATATCCTCAGATTTTTTTTAAAAAAAATACGATTAATATAAATCCCATATAATATGATATATTATTTTTATTTAATAATTTCATCCAGATAACACCATGATAATACTATATTGTTATTAAAAAAAGAGGGTGACATGATTGACATTTCATTAAATAAATATTATAATGATCATAATAAAATCCTTATGACTCCAAAAATTCATAAATTTTACTCTTGGAATATTATGGTTGATATTTACTTGAATTAAATGATAAATGTTTTGTTTTTTAATGGTTCTTATCATTTTATTTGTTATCCAAATTATTTACTCTTTTGAAATATAATAAAAATGATGACGATTACAATTCATATTGTTCCAGAATAGAATACAAATAAATATTAAATTTTAACCACTTAATTTCAAATATATAATTAATTTTTATAATTTCAATACACAGAAGTGGTAATGTTTAACTTTAAATTAAATCGAAAAAACACAGTGAAAACAATTTCTTTGAAAATTACTTTATTAGACAAAATTAACATATAATTTTTAAAAAAAACATTATTGGATAAATTTATAGAATAATTATGTAATTATATTTTAAAAATAATAATAAACATATTTTTAATCATAAATACATTAAAATAAGCAATTTTTTAAAATAGTATTCAGAAAATCTTATCAATCGTTGAAATATCATCAATTACATAAAACTCCAAAAAAAATTATAAGATAATATTTGACTTGTTGAATTAAAAAATTAAATAAAAGTTTTCAAATAAATTTTCTAGGAAAACAAAAAAATAATTATAGTATTCATTTATAATTACATAAAAACTCATATTTTATAAAAAATATTCATTTGATGTTTAAAATGGCATTAATAAATATAAGTGATTATTTTTGAAAAATAATTAAATGAATTTATATTGAGTATGTGATTTATTTATTTTTTATAAAATAAATTATTAAAATTAATACTTGTAAAAATAACATTGATATTTTAATATTTATATTTTAAAAAATATATTTCATTATTCATCTACTATCAATATTGAAAATTTTCCATGATATCAAACATTGTATTTAGTTTTCAAAAATTATCATATTACATTCTCACCACCATTGGGAAAATTTTCCCATATAATATTTACTACATATAAACAAACATAGTTTAAATCATCAAAATACTACTCTTGAAATCAAAAATCATAAATAGTTTTAATAAAACATTCTCATAAGAAAGGGTAAAGGATGTTTGGACTCAATATGAATAAAACCTACCAATTTTTTATCAATGAGTGAATTTTTTTAAAAATTGAATACAAGGATATATAATCCAAAAATAACTACAATGTAATAATGGATAATGACAGAGAACAAGTTCATCAAAATGATAAGCATTACAAATCCATAAATCTGTAATGGGCTAAATGTCAACGTAAATCTCAATACGAAATGTAATAGGATAAATTAATTTCATGATACTGTGGATATAGATTAAGAGTATTTTTTTAATCTAAAACAATTTCATAGGTAAACATTATTAAATTAACATTATAATTTCTATCAATAATCATTCCATTAAAAACCAATATTTTTCTCTATATGATTAGAATTATAGGTGACGATTTTATGCCTATAGAATTATAATAAATATATATGCATTTAAAATTCCAAAAAAAATATATATTCTAATTGTTTTTAGGAATTATCCCAAACCAAAAAAATAGTTCAATATAATATAATTCTAAAAAATAAGTAATATTAAAAATAGTTAATTCAATAAGTAAATACCCTTAAATGTTCCATAAAAATGTAATATAATAAGATTGAATCTAGAAAAAAATAATATTTTGAACAAATTATTTTACCATATAATGTTAATATTTATCTCTAAATAATATTAATCATTTCTAAATTGTCATATAAAATTGTAATTTCCCTAATCCCCTAAACTCTGGGTTGTGAAAGTCATTTCTATAACATCAACTAGTATAAATCCCCTATACAATTATTCTACAAATACAATTCATAATTTTATTCTTAAATATAATCACATACTCTTATGTTTACCATAATCCTTTACAGTTCCCAAAACATTCAAATTCATTCGAGATGACAATAATAAACTAGTCACCAAATAAACATTCAACTCCATGGATATCATCATGATAAAACACATGTACCTGAAATCAACCAAATATATGTTTTATAAATAATTTAATAATTACAACAATTTCATTTTAACTAAAATATTATGTAGGTGTATGGTATTTTTTCACCCATTCTCCCTTTAATTTTGGTTTCGAACTACACGCACTGGCTTGATGTGATGAGTTGTCACCCAACATGAAATTTGTCATTGTTTTAAAATAATATAAAAATAATCCGAATGATTTTAATATAAAATAGAAAAAAATACAAAAAATTAAACTAACTCTATCAAAAATTAAGGAAATGTTTTAACCGCAACTGTTTTGAAATAAGTTACAATTTGTATCCCGACATTGTTATAACCTATAATTAACTAAAAAATATATATCTACAAAAATATAATTAGTAATTATTAAATCTGATATTATATGTCTTAAAAATTTTTATAAAGAATTTATCTTATGATAAAAATAAAAATTATAATCTCGCTATGGTATTTATACCTACTATGATAACCAAAAATGAAAAATGATAGACATTAATGTTACCTCAACCCTAATCAGATACCAACTATAAGGGTATGGATTTTAATATTATATATTCTTGTTACGTCATTCTATATTTCTATTTATTTTATTACAAAAAATATTTTAGTTTTATAGTTGTATATAGATTTGATACAAATCATATGTGACAACCCTATACACATTGAGGACTGTTATATTCAATACCCTTTTGTCTAAAAAATAATGATTTTTTGGGAAAAAATTATTTATTTTGATAAACTATGTTCTAAATTGTTATATTGACCTCATACATGCCACCAATAATCTATAAACTGCAAGAAAAATGTTTGATAAATATGTAATTATAATAAATTCTATAAGGGGAATAAAGAACGAAAACCATTAGTACGACGAGAAACATGAGAACACATCTACATTTTTTCTTTATCATTAATGTTCATTGATTGTATGAAATAAAAAAATTAAATATGAAGAGAACAAGAAATATTTAATGAAAGGAAACAATTAAATCCCAATGTATGAAAATAAATCCCATTTTAGAAACTTATAAAATCATATTCATAATAACCACTAAAGATCGTTTCTTCCAAAATAACAATATTGTGGACATTCAATAAAAATATCAGTAGAACATATTCATTACCTATTGTAATGGAGGTATATAATGAGGACTATATATCATATAAGATATTTAGGGGTCAAATATTTTTCAAAATATTTAATAGGCCTCAACAAATCATACACGCTACATCGGGCCCATCTAAGAGCTATAATATAGCTCAACCCGTTGTATAAGCTGTATCAGTATCACCTATGAGTTGTAATGTGGGTCAACCAATTGTTTAATATTTATCGGTGTAACCATTTTTTCATATAATTTTCAACTTCCATGACATGAATAAATAATTTCATTATTTCATCTTTTCCTCAAAAATCCCTTTTAAAAACTCCAATAAATTTGAACATATTTTTATATAAAAATATCATTTTTAGAAATAAATTTATATTTAAAAAAGTAAAACTTTAAACATCATAATGAAAATAATTTATTTAATAAAAACTCTAAAAATATATATTAGTATTCAAATAATTATAGAATCATCATGGTTGGGAAATAATCACTTTCATTGTATATTAAAGAATGTCATTCAATCTATTTTTGGAAAAGTCATAATAAACTATGTTTGGAAAAAAAATATTCCTATAAACCCATTTTATAAAAAATCTTATCATGGTTAAAATTGATTTTAACAATAAAACGGTAATATTAAAAAATATTTTATATTTTTTATATAAATAATGGATATATTTTAAAAAGAGTGTTTCATTAAAAAAGTTAAAAAATTTATTTAAAAAAGAAGTCCCTCACCTTAAATGTGACATATCATGTACATTCTATACAATCATCATTTGTAAATGTGACATAGGTATGGGGTAGGGGTTAGTTCCATATTACCGTTAAACTATTGTTTCAATACTCACATCCATGTCAGATATGACAGGATATCACCCAACCATCATGTTTTATCGTTTCAAAATCTATATTAATATTAAACTTATCAAAGTCTATAAAATTTATAAAAAACAGCAAAATGAAACTAAAAATATAAAATATTAATTTAATTTTTTAACCTACCACATTATCTCACACATTTAATTTTACATATAAAAAATGCAATAACCTATAATTACCCTAATGACAAATATCTCAATAAATATCATTATTCACTTTAATATTTCAAAACATAATGCATAAAAAATAGATTATATGACCTTTAACATATGATCAACCTTGAAATTATAAACACATTATGGAATCTATGGAACATAGAAAAACCTCAAATGATAACATATTAATCTACATAGTTATCTAAACCATGATATCATACCATAGAAAGGATACTTATATAGACATCACATGTTATAAGGAATTTAAAATAAAATTATCTTTTATTAATTCATAATGATCTCTATGGTTTATAATATTGTAGTGTTATGTCTCCTCTCATAAATTAAAAAACTATATTTAATGTGGAATCCACTATTATGTATCTATTTTTTTTTCAAAAGACAAATCATGTTGAACAAATTATATTTTTTTTCATGAAATATCTTCTCAAATGTTTCCCGAACTCATCCTTTTCCCTAGTCTGCCTGAAACAATACGAAAATCTTTTTGAAAAAATGTGATAAAAAATATCATACAATGTAACATAAAAAAATAAAACTTTTAGTCGAGTGAAAAATATGAAAACCAATGAATTAATTATTATTATCTTCAATTTTAATAGAGAATGGAAAATGGAAAATTTCCACTGGATAAACACTAACACCTTTCTTCGAGGAATGAAGTTAATACCAAAAGAATGAAAATAAAAACCCTAGATTGTATACTTGTAGATTAAAATTTATAAACCCATTTCTAATTTTGTTTAATTGGAATAACAATTTGAATGAATTATAATAACAAAATTTTAAGAGAACATTATCATTATCCTGAATATTAGAAAGCTATAATGGGGATCAACAATTGCATAATATATTTTGATCTAACCAATTTTTCATGAACAACAATGGATCTCAACACTTTATGTATTCTATTTTGGGCTCACTTGTTATCTATGATGCGGCTCAAACTATTGTATATGATGTTATGGGGTCACCCAAGAGCTATATTAGGGATTAACCCAACATATAACATGTATTATGGTCACCCATTTTTCAAATAATACTCATGTATGATATGATGAATAAATTATTCTATTTTCTCTGATTTTAATGATAAAACCCTTATTTAAAACATTTAGATATTTATATATTTATATATTAAATATATAATTTTCTATTAAAATATAAATATTAAAATATAATAAATTTTCACATCATAATGAAATAATTTTTTTAAAAAAATTAATATGAAATAAAATAAATAAATTCTAAATTCATTAAAGTATCTTTATTTTCGGATAATATACTCATTTTTAAGTTAAATAATTATTCATTCCGTATTTGTGTCTGAAAGGTCACACAGTATGTCATTTGGAAAATTAAAAAAATGAATTCATTCAAATTTTTTCATGTAGAGTTCATGAATTGGTAAAAAAGAGATTGAAAACAAAATTATGATAATTGAAAAAAAATTCTAATTTTTTTTATAAATTATTTATATATAATAAAAAAAACTTATAATGGAATATTTATGAAATTTGTTTCAAAGAATGTCGCTTAACTTATGTATGGAACATCATTTCAATTTTCTATATCCCAGATAATACCCCTAGGAAATTTATTTTCATACAAAAGAACAATTTTAATATTTATTATTAATGTTGTATTACATATTTCCAGGTTATATAGAATTATATAATCCCTTAAATCCATGTCAAAAGATTTAATAATATTCAGTACTGAAGTATGAAATGTCATCATGCGGTTGAGTACAATCAATGAGATAATTATTCATTATTATTGAGAATAATTATAATTAAATAATTATAATTTTTGTACATCAATAATACTTTAAAATCCATCCATTAGACATGGTTACTAAAGATGAACTATGATACAACAATATATATGGAAGATTGTACGTATTTATGAGTAACATTTCAATTTTTTAATGATCATTACAAAAAGAAGGTATATTTTTTAAAAATTAAATATTTCTATTTATATAATTAAAATATAACAATTTCTTTTAATATATACATATATAAATATATATACTAAATATCATTATTAGGTGATAAAAAACAAATCAAATTGCTTTATGGAGGTGATAGTCAAAACATACACATGAACGTCATTAGCATTTTTCAATTAATGGAATATGGAGAAAATAAACTATATATAATAATTTCATAATGATGAAAATATAATTAATAAAAAATTTAATAATTAATTGAATCATTATAATTCATCTTGAGATACAGTTATGGAAAATATTTTACAAAGCATGGCGAGGTTGTACTCTATCATACACGTGAATGATGACATATTTTCCAAGTGATGGGAGAAGAGATAGATATATGTAATAAAAATAAAATATTAACATAAAATTATACTCATGATAGTAGATTTATTAGTTTACCATGGAATAATAATGTATTATGTGTTTGAAGGAATAAACATGATTGAAATTAGAAGATATAAAACTATAAAACTTCTTGGGAAATCCTAGTTTGTTTAATAACTTATGTTCTCTAAGAGAAATATTTTTCTTAAAAAAACCCTATAATGATGGGAAATATTCTTGAAATGCATGTTGTTAGGTAATGTATATGTCAATAAATGTAAAAATGAAGTTCCCTTTTATATGACATATAACTACATATCTTCAAATTTTCAAAATATTAAATTAATATTAATTAATTCTCACATACAAATTTATCCCAAGTGATTTAATCATAATAGATGATTTTTTGTTTCCAAATACCATCATTAAATACCATTTTTCTATGTTTTATTTATATTTATACCCCTTTACTTTTGGTTTTAATCTTTACTTATCCCCTTTAACTATTAATGTGATATCATTGATTTTTTCTATTTGAAGGTTAATATATTTACAATAAAATTAATCCACACCCAAAAATAGGACTTGGTAAATATTATAAGCCTTAAACAAATAGAATTTATAAATTTTATAATTATATGTATTGTATATTATTTCCTAAAATATAACATACTTTTAAATATCCATAATGAAATATTTTAGATTTATTTGTTACATTAAAATTGATTATATAAAAAACATCCAGGATTCTAACCATATTATTTTCATTATCTCCAAAATGCCAAGGAAATATATAAATTTCATTAATCAAATTATTTACCAATTTTTGTTAATTTTTAAGACTGTTTATTGTATTTTTAGTTAAAATATTAATTACTACACTTGAATTTTATAAGCATTCAATGATAGTATTTCTTCACTACAAAATAATAAAAATATCTCCGATGATTATAAAACATTTTCTAAATAATATTTCTAGTAAACCATGCCCACTAGGTAACCTCATGGAGAAATTATTATTTTTATTTGAAACAAAAGGATGATATTTTTGTCTTTTATTGAAATTATATGTTATAATGGTTCTAATCTCATCCAAGTGGACCCAAGAGGTAATAAATTAGAATCATTGTTTATTATAGTACAGATATAGTCATAAAATAATATTTATGATTTTTTTCGCTAGTTGATAGTTATTATCATTTTATGTGAATTTTATTTTACCTAATGTACACTTTCATATTGTAAAAAAATTACTAAGGTTACCATTTATGTTGTTCAAAAAATAAAATTGAATTATTTATTAAATTTGGAACCTAGATTCAAAATATGTACAAAATTTTTGTAAATAATGTCATATATGATGTATTATTTGATTTAAAATATAACTTAAAAAAATAAATAAGATAATATTTCTTTTGGAAAATATCATTTTAAATATAAATTGTTGTCATACTAAATTACTGTATAAAATCAAATTGAAAAATATTATGTTTAAAATTGTAAATCAAAATAAACTATTTAAAATTATTTTCTAATAAAAAAACGTTTTAATATAAAAATAAATTAATTTATTTTAATTTTTTGAAGGAACATTAGAATTTTTAACTATTCATTTTCAAATAAACCATTTCAGAAAATTATAAATAAATTTCATCCTTAGAGAATATTGGCATTATAAAATCAAAAAAGAAATCAATTTTTTGAAATAAAATTGTGATATCTTCTTGAAATTAAATATAGTATTCATTCCTAAAATGATGAAACTGACATTTCTAATGATAATGTATTTTTGACGCAAAAAATGAAACTATTAAAAATTCATAGATTATTTCTTAATCATTATTCGATATATTAATATTGAGAATGATTTTTATATTTAATTAATAAATATGTTCTTCATAATAAAAACATAATATTTAAATGTGACGATATAGTAGTCACAATAAAATAATAATATTTCATTGTTCCGTTGATATAATTTTTATTTATATCGTATGATATTGAACATAGAATTAATTTTTAATAACCGTAGTTATTACATTACACCCTTTGGAAATCGAGTCATTATAAAATGATATTGGGCTTGATTACTAGGATTTGAATTTTAAATATAACTTGGATGAAATCACACATCGTAAAATGGGTAAATAAAAAATTATGTTGAAAAAAACAACAAAGGAAGTTCAGATTTCATTGTGAAAAATAACTCATATTGTTTCTAAATACAAGAACAATAATGGAAATTAAAAATATGGATATGAGAGAAAATAAAAACAGTGAAATACTGATGGATAATGATACGGAATATTGTAAATAGAAATTTAACCATTAAAAATCATAAAATTTTTATTTGATAAAATCTTATTGATTTCTCAATAAGAAAATTAATCAGATAATAGTGTTTTTTCAAGATCTGTTTATAAGATATAAGGAGAATCATTTGTATTTATACTGAGAAAATTGGGAAGTATACTATCTTTTGAAGGAGGATTTTATCCTATAATTAAATTTCTAAATAATATTATATATTTCTCAAGACAATTGCATTAATGAACAATTTTCCATATATGAATAATTAAAATTAACATCGATAGATCAAAAAAAATATTAACTATATATTAATCATATATTTAAGAATAAAAAAATAAATTTGTTTAGTACATGAAACGGAAATTCATCAAATTTTTTAAAACCTCATTCTAATAAAATCTACTTTAACCACGAAAATAAATTAGTAATGCCCATCAATTAGTTACAATAATTCAGAATAATAAATAATAATAAAATTTCACAAAACTTTTTCTTGAGTATGATTCTATCATAAAAATAAGAAGTATTTGATCAAATAGTATCCAATGATAAGTTAAATATCTACATTAATATTATATAATTTACTCTTAATGTATCATACCAAAATGTAATTTCACCATTTCCATAATCTATAAGATATGATAGTCATTTATATCAATTATATCACTATAAAGACACCATAAAATCACATATTCTTAAAAAAAGATAATTTAGCCTTTAACATTCAAATATAATCCCATATTATTCTATTTAAAATAATCTTAAATGGATCAACATATTTTAAACTTCATTTGAAATATCATTAACAAAATAATCCCCAGATAACATCTCAATCCCAAGGTTATCATTGTTATAAAAAATATTTTACCGAAATAAACATAATAATTATATACCAAATGAATTAAGAATTAAAATAATTACATAATATCTAGGACATCACATTGTCCCATGGTAGGTGTTTCACAAATGTCACCCCTCGAATGTGGTTTTAATCCTCATAGCTTTTCGTTGTGTGATAGGTTGTCACCAAACCTGTGGGTTTTCCATCATCTAAAACTACATTTATATAATCGATATAAAATCTCATGAAAAGTGATAAACATCCTCCAAACAACAAAAAATATTTTCAAATTTAATTACATTCTTTTACAACCTCATTTTTTTCATTCAAAAAAATTTAATAATGAAAATTTAATAAAAAAAATAACCTAAAACTAAATCCCTCTAAAAATTAGTTTAGTAACATTAAAATTTAATAAATGATAGGTCAAAATTGGGAAACAATGACATTATTCTTTGAATAAACCATGAAATTTAAAAACCATGATGGTATCTATAACCATTGAAGTAACATCACATGGAAACAAATTATCCTATATTGTCATCTTAATCCTACTCCATTACCAACTTTAAGGATCCAAACATAAAAATTGTATATTCAAGTGAATTTATAATAAAAAATTTCTTCTATAATTCCAATGGGAATTTTATTATTAAAGAGTAATAAAATAAAGACCAAAATCTAATATAAAAACCATATAAATAGTAGATAATTATATTCTGTGTAAAATTTCAATATAACGTTTTTCTAAAGGTTTAATTTAATGGAATACCAGAAAAATATTATATTCAAATTCCAAATGACCCTAAAATTAAATAAACCATATTATTTTTTCTAAATATGTGTTGAGTAATGAAATCACAGTATGATATATTTGAAAATAAAACTGTTAGTCTAATGAAAACATGAATGCCCATGTAATTTTTACCATTATCATCAACATTCATTTAATGTATGAAGTAAAAATATATATATATAGAATGAAAATTATAAATTAAAAAATCTCATGAAAATAATATTACCTTTTGGTCAATTATATCATCGAATAAATAAAACCCTTTGAAAACCCTTGTAATTTTTGATAACCATATGAATAACATCAAAAAAATACTCAGAAAACATACTCATTTCCAAATTAATTGGAGAGATGTAATGGATAAAAAATTGGTTAAATATCTATCATTATAATCTATTTTCTATATATAATGGGGAATAACCCTTGGTATATGTTAAATCAAGCTCACCTTTGGGATATAATGGGGCTCAACCCATTGTATAAGCTGTATTGGGCTCACTCGTGAGCTATAAGGGGGCTCATTCTGTCAAATAAGGTGTCTTGGACTTAACAATCATTTATATAATCCTCACATAACATATCATGAATAAAATTAAAAATCACATTTTCCATTATCAAATATTTTTCAAAATTCATTTAAATAAAAAAAATATTGGATATACAAATACCATTTTATTTTAAACAATCTGTTTAAAAATCTAAAAACTGAATGCATCATATTGAATCCATTATATTTAAAAATTACAACGAAAAAATATAACAGAAACTTAACAAATTTTATGTAATTACAATGATGAAAAAATTCTCTCATGTAATATAGATTAAAAAACATTCCTTTCAAAAAAAATTCAGAATGTTAATAATTTACCCCATTTGGATAGAGAAATAAGCCACCTTTCAAGGTATTTTAGATAAAATTAAATCATGGGTAATAATATAATATAAGCAATCAGAGAATAATAATATTGTTTTTAAAATATATTTAAAAAATACTGATATGGAAGAAAAAGATTCTAATAAGGTAAACATAAACAAATTATTTAAAAATGTTAAAATCATTAATCTATAAATGTCTCATTCATTATTTATATTCATGATTCAAAAACATAGTTCAATAATTTAAATAGATAATAATATTTATCATGATTATTATTTTGTTCATATCACAAATTTTAATGTTATATATAATTATATAATAAATTCTAATTACCTCAGATATTTTAATGATACTTGGTATATAATTCTAAAATTACATTAGTCAGTTTACAATGAACATATTTATAATTAAACTATATTAAACATAATAATAATATTTAAATAATTACCATTTTTATAAATCAAATATATTTTCCAATGCATCCGTTAATTATGGTTATAAAAAAATAAATGTTTAGAATCTCTGATATGGTTGGTCATATTTACGCATGAGTAAAATTTTAGTTTTAAAACAACCATTTTGTAATGAAAATTTTATTTTTTTTAAATAAGGATCACAATATCATATAAATCATATTATTTCATCAAATATAGTTAAATATATCGTAATATGGCCTAGTCATGAAAACTGAATCACATTAATTCATGGAGGTGGTAGTCCACACATACACAAGAATAATGTTATCATTTATAAATTAAAGGAATGGTAATAATAAAAATTATATAACAAATTTTATGAAAGATAATTATTTCATTAATTTCATAAGTAATTATTAATTTTGTATTTATAACACATCTTTAGAGGTATCGATGGAAAATGAATTACGTTGGTTCGTTAGGCTAGAGTCCTATACACAAACGAATGAGGAATTATTATCCCATTTGATGGAAGAGTATAAGGTTAGTGGTCATGAAACTAAAAAAATAAAATAACATATTAATTATACTACATTTATGATTTTAAAATGGTTGATGATAGATTAATGGATGTTGATAATGGAACAAAAATAAACTTCCATATAAAAAATATATATATTTTATGGAAAAACTCATTTTCCTCTCACCGTAAGAACTATATGATAGATATTATACCTAAAAAATACCACATAGAATAAAGGGATAGATTATAGTAACTTATTTCAGTAGAAATTGAAAAAAATATGGGGTTTGAATTTTAAATTAATGAGAATAATATATACCCTTTTATAAGAGAGATGAGATGAATTCATGGAATTTGACAAAAAAATGAAATTAATATATATTATTTTTCTAATAAAAATGGTTAATGAGTAAGTTATTTATCAAATAAAATATGTCTATTTCTTAATAATCATATATATATATATGTGTGTGTGTGTGTGTGTGTCTTTAAAATATTTATTCCCATATCTTTTAGTTTTAATCCATATTTGACTCCGTTAATAGTTACTATGACAACAAATATTTTTTAAATATTAAATTACAATATGGTTATTAAAAATGAAAGAAACACATTACTGGATAACTAAAGTTATTTTAAGACTTATTCTATTGTTTTTTCAATTTACTATATTTAATAAATTACATATGATTTAATAACTTATTATTTAGTATAATATATACATAATGTCAATTTTCTTAAATCTACAGTAAATATTTTTAATAAAAAAACATATAATATTCTAAAAGATGTTTTTATTTTGTACACCACATGCAATGGCATTCTATAAAACAATTTTATCACATTAATTATCTCAATTTTTTTTAATTTTATTATTTTTAATAATATTTATTTTATTTTTTTTATATGAATAATTACTACATCAACATTATGTAATAATTTAAGGTAAATACATATTGACTAAAAATTAAACATAAAATACCAAGATTTGTATAAATACATATTATTTGATGAAATTTTTATATTTTAGAATCTCATATATATATACCCATGGAAAATATTTTATTTTAAAAAAAGCGTAATATGTGGTGCTAGTCATTAAATATAATATTATTTAGGTCATAATCTATTCTATGTGGTCCCAAAAGGTAATAAATTAGACCTTTATATGTTTATTATTGATGTAAACTCATTAATTATATACTTGGTAATTTTTTGGGATATATCTTGTCACATATCATTTCATTTGTAACGTACATTAAAAATTTTAATATTTACATTGTTAATAAAAATTAATATGATTATAATTCATATTTTCAAAAAATAGAAGGAACCATTTTACAAACTTTTAAAAAACTTATTCAAAAAACTGAATACAGTATTGAAATTCAAAACATATAAGTGGTATAATTTAATTTAATATTTAATATAGAAAATGAATTTTTAAATGATCTTTTCAAATATAGTTTTTGTTATAATATTATTATAATATCCATATGAAAAACAATATATTATTAGTTTAATTTAAAATTATAAACATAAAATTTAATACTATTAAAAAATATTCATTTACCTTATAAATACATTAATAGAATATATAGTTATCAATAAGATTAATTTTTTAAATATTCAATAAAAATAAACATTTAAATAAAAATTTAAACAAAAATAATCCTAATATATTATTTATATGATGATTAATAAAATTAAAACTCTTTTTTATTTGTTTTATAAAATATCAAAACAATATTTATAATAGTCATTAAAAAAAACATTTTAAAATAAAAGATATTTTTTAAGAATAAAATGACTATAATTAAAATATATTAATTATTTCATAAGAATTAGTCAATAAATATATATTAGGTAGTAATTTTATATTTATTTAATAAATTATTTATTTTAATTAACATCCACCAATTTATCTGTGTGAATATAAAACCAAATTTAAATATTAATTTTAATTTTTTTGTTTTATATCGATATTTTGTATCTTTTACGCTATGAAACAATGTATTTCCTTATAAAAAATCTGGATATTATAGTGACCCTAAGGTGGCTATTTTTTGAATAAAATTTTGGTGTCATCATTTATATGTGTTAAGATTTTAATATATATTTACTATAGAAGGATTATATATGTATTCACTAAAAAATTGGTGAAAGGTAAGAAATAATGAAGTCATGAATTATAAAAATAATAGAATTGACTGATTAACTATCTTTTACGTAATGAAAATAAGGAAAAAATGCATTTATATGAAAATATATGGAATTATTAGATATTTAGATTTTTGAAATGATCTATTGGTATTTTTAATTATATTTTCCTTATAATTATATATAAAACGACTCATTCTCTTTTTGTTCTGGTATTAGAGCAGTCCCCATTCATAAAGTAGATAAATAATGAATAGAAGGATTTTCATGATATTCATTAATGACTGTACAATTTTTAGAACGATATTTTTATTAAATTAAACATTGAAAATGAATTGGTTTTAATATTTGAAAATATGTATTATGTTCAATGTGATTCCCATTTTATGAGTGAATTGTTGAGTAATTGATATCACTCTCTATTTTTTTCATAGAAGTATTAACATGTATATTGATTATTGGGATTATTATTTATTGGAATGAATGAGAATATTTATTATTGACTTTTACCATGAAAATATTTACTTTTCAACATGTAAATGAATAATGAAAAATATTTAAGGGGATGATATAGCCATCTCTAGTGCTTGAATAGTATTGGGAGAATATATCTTGTATTTTTGGGAGGAATTATTTAAGTCATATCAAGGAAAAAATGATATTTCTGTTATTTTAAATGTGTTTAATAAATGTAATTATCATCATAATATTCAATATTTCATGTCATTAGATCATAATTATTTTCGTTAAGTTAAATAGATTGTCATGATAAATGGATTTACACTATACATTATATCTAATCATGATCATATACTTAAATATATGTATTTTATTAAAATTCAGAATTGGATGGTAACCAAATATGTTTTAGTGTATAATTTCATTAAAAATATGATAGATTGTTAGAGTGATTGATTTGTAATTTTGATTATATTTTATAACTATTATTATTTAATGATCATGGATGTTCAAATTAGTATCATTCATTATTTGATATCTGTTTTACTAATAGTTCTTATTCATGTATATATATGGATCATTCTGATGAATTATATGGAAAGCAGTCTAAACCAACATCCTCGTGGGGTGATTTTGATGAAGGATGTATTTTACCCCAATTAGTAGATGATGTAAATGAAAAGATAATGATTATTCAACACAATATTGTGGAATCTCATAGCAGGGTGAATATTTAAGAACATAACTGATGGAAAGAACACTCATTTGAGGTATGATATTAGGTATACTCTATAATATAACCTCGAAAAATTCGTTACATGTATCTATTATAAATGAATGTAAATTCCATTTTTTGGGTTTTATATGAAATTAATGAGAATGTAGGAAAAATAAACATTGAGTATACACAACACTGATCTTCTCAGTGGGAAATCATTTTTTTCAAATTTCATTTTTATGAAAATATAAACTTGATGGATCTAATGTCTAGTTCTATTGAGTATTTTTGTTTGAAGATTGTATTTTCTATAAGAAAAATTGTCTAAAGATTCTATATCATATATATTAGGTATAATAAAATTAGACAACACTCCAAGTTACTATTTTTGGGTTTCAAAAACATGATTATGGAAGAAACATGTGAACCTAAAAAGTATAAGGGGATAAAACTATGCCCACAAGTTTTTAATGAATAAAATTTCAAGGGCATAATTTTTTAATGCGAAAATGTGATAAATACATATTATTAATAATAAATATTCATCGTCACCTAATAATAATCAATATCATATTTAATGTAATCACATTTACTAAACAATTATAATTAATTTTTAAATTAAAAATGATATATTTTAATTGTAACTAAATTGTTTTAGGTGGATTATATGGTTTTATCTAAATTATGAATTTATTATTTTTGTAATTATAATATTTTATATTTGGAATCATATTTTATTAATTTATGTAAAAAATATTTGATTGTGATTTTTAATTTTCTGGTCATTTATGATTTTTTGAGAAAAAGTGAAAATAACATATTTACGAGTACCAAGATTTTGATGTTAACATTATGATATAATAATTATATAAAAATATATGAAATATTATCATTAATAAAAATATATTTTTTGGAGTATTATAATGTGTTTAAAAATATTTATTTGTATTTGTATATTTGTTACTAATATTTTTAAACTTTAAATATATTTTTTCTCAATGAATATTGTTTTTGGACACTACAAATGAATTTAGTTTGTTGGAATATTGAATTAAGTTTTTTTATGATTAAATGGAAAACTGAACCATTGATAAATATTAATTTGAAAAACTATTATATTTAATCTATTCCACCATGAATTTGATTTCTTAAATTCTAAAATTAACAATATTTTAACACCAAATATCCCATCTCATTAAGTATAAATACCCCCTCACATGTACCTCATAAACAATATCATTCACATTAAAAGAACCTATCCCTATCCATATGACACTTAATAATCCCATGATATGTACTATTAATTTTGATATCTCCAAAATACAATCCAATAATCCTTATGTTGAAAAAACACATATCTTTTCCAAAGATCATATATAACTCATAACTTGGGTTTTTCTTGTTTTTATCTTATTCTACCTTCTTGAAACAAATCATAATTGTACTGAAAAATATAATCAGTACTTATAATAAACAAAAAATTGATTATGTTTTTTATAAAACTTTTTTAATCTCCACTTCCATTCTTTGGGAAATGAAAATATCTCTCATGTATACGTGTGGACTACCTCCTACACAAATTGATGTGGAATTTTTTCCTAACCAAATCATATGGTTAAAGATAATGATGGATCATATTCCTATAAATATTTAGTATGAAATTATAATTTATTTTAAAGATAAAATAATATTTACTTTCTTACCCATAATACTATTAGAGAATGACAACATTGCCAGTGGGTAATTTTAGACTACCACCTCCATGCGATGATGTGATTTGTTATTCATATCCTCCATGGATGGATCTATTAAAATTATATGATAATGTATAAAATACATAAATATTGAATGATTAGTGACATTCGTTTTTTTTTCAAGGGGGGTGGAGATATTATAACGATTATTGTATTAATGTTGGATATGTGAAAGGGCCCCACAAAGAGTGAAATGGAATTTCCTGGGCTGACATGCATGTTTACCCCTGCAAACAAGCAGTATCATGAATCTCCCTATACTGAAATTAAAGGCAAGCCACACTCTGCAATGGAGTCCAACATGAGGCACTAAAATCATGGACCAGCATGGGTTTCCTGCTTTGATAGGGGTTCCCTATTTTCCTCTAAATAAGAATAATGGGATCTTCATTTGCATAACTGAAAAATATAGTGAATCCCCCAAACTCAGTTCATGTTTCTCCTTCACCGTGGTCTTTAATAAAACTTTAAGAACAACTTTTTATTAAAAAATATGAAGCAATTTATAAATATATTGTCATAAAGGTACCTATATGTTCTCAAATACACAACACATGCTGGAGGAACCTATATTCTTCATGGGAACAACCACTTGTGTGAGGCCCCTTTCCTAACTTGTGACTGGCATGAGCACATCAAATGACACCTCAAGAGACAATTAAGTTAAATGATAAATTTTCCCCAATGTTTCCTTCCATAGTGTCCCTTTCTGAAGGACTATTCATCTCTTAAATAGAAACCGCCCAAAAAGATGCTTATATGGTATATATTAGGCCCATCATTAATAACCTTTACTCTATAATATTGTACATATGCAAGAATCATTTGAGACCTCTTTCAATAAAAAATTGGAAGAGACTATATTCCATTGTCTCCCTTGTCAGGGTGGAACCAAATTAAAATCTCCATAAAGGCCTCTGGAGTTGAAAACCCCTGTAACGGGAAGTACCAGTTTTCATAGGTGTACAACACATGTCTTGCCTGATTGGTAGGGTCCTTAGTGTGCATATGATTATTCATTCCCATTATCACAATGATCACCACCCTTGGTGCATTGTTTGGGAACTCCCAGCTTTGGTTACTATGGTTATGACAATTTCCATACATAGTGTTCTACATGAACCAAGGCCAATGGTTATATCTTGGTAGGGAGGAGATCACACAAACCATTCCCTTTGCTGGGGAGTGAGATCCTGCTATCATGATGCAAAAAATGTTTTAGGGATTCCCTCTATATTTGGCCCCTATCATTTCATGTGGGATGACTAAGTCATGATCCTCTTCGGATCTCAGGTAGTGTCACAATGGTTAAACCATTGTAAAAATCTTAAATTTGAAATGGTAGCAGAAATAGGTCTATTGATGATCCTTAATATTCCACCTTATACCTATATTATTTCACTAGTATAAGGGGGATTATTTGGAATAGAATATATGCATCTTCCTCTTCATTATCATAATCAATCATGACACATCATGACTAATATGGGATTATAGGATATCCATGATCATGACATATACACAATGAGATTCTATTTTGAAATAGAATATTTTTTGGGATCTTCATATCACATTCCATTATAGGTCCTATATAGGTTTAGGTCATCAAGTCCATGTATTCATCCTTATGAAAAATTAGATAGTGTGGTTTTCTAGACCTCCAATTTTCCTATTTTTCTTATACTGAGAATGACTCAATGAGGCTCAGAGGATAATAGTGGACATCACACCCTCAAGAACCCAAACCCTTAGGTTTCCTCTTCATGAGTAAACCCCCAAACGAACTTAACCATAGTACTCTTACTTAAGGATAAGACCCAACATTTCAAAAAACATTATTTTACCTGTGAATAGAACATGAAATATAATCCATGCGTCTCTTACTTGGTATAAGTACAAATCGTATAACTATACCCATCCATGTGCCTCATCCTTAGCTGTAACCCCGAAAAATTATATAAATCACCATGAGTCAAGATATCCCTAATTCCCCCATTCATATGGAGTAATATTAATGAGTTATATTCATTTTGAATATCCACAAAAGGACATATTCTCCTAAGAGAAATCCCTTTAGGGTCTTCAATAGGCATGAGTCCCAAGAACAAAAATACATGGGATTTGATTCCAATCCAAATTATATACATAATAAGACTCCATAAGTTTCAAACCCATTACCACAAAATCAATCCAAGTATCTATGAGAAACATTCCAAGTAGAATCATATCCAATTTGGGAATACATATACAATCAAGGATAACTAGGCCATAAAGGAATACATCCTAGAATAATTATTGACTATGCACAATTCACCGAATTTTTTTAGCAGAATGACATTAAACAACATATTTTAGTCCTTATCACATTAACCTAAAATGTATGATGTTCCCCATTAAGTTGTACTAAACTACATGGTTTCTGATTAATTTCACAAGGATCTATTGGAATCCCATTTATTGAATCGATCAAAACATCAAAAAAACTCGAATCTCCCTAAAAGATTATATACACCAGAGTTCCCCAATGTGTGGATAAAAAACCAGAATCATTATAATAAGGACCAAAGTGTATCAGATCAGTATATTAGATGATGCTATTTAATGACAACATATGATACATATAGATATCTCCATTAATGAAAATACACAATTACATACAAATGATCTTAAATTCTATTAATGTGAAAATTTAATGTTAATTCATATGTTACCCACAACGTAATAGGGAATTAATGAATGATTAGTGAACATATCTTAAATCTATAAAAGAGTCCCATAAAAAGAAATAATTCTCCAAAAAAACTTGTTATGATCCCTAACTCCTATCCTCCTAGATAATGTGAGTTATATAATATTGTTGGTCTTGAGTATAAAGGAGTTATTACCCTTGGAATGATGGTCCATGAGTTATCATATATATCGAACCAATGAGTGTTTCATTCTACCAGAACAAACCTCATTGAGGACTATTTAGAATTCCTAAACCTGACATGAATTACTATATAAAATGCAATACATATCATTTTACTATGTTGTGAACATGAAGCATTCTAATGGAAAAAATGGTGTACCCAACATGAGTAATTAACAATGATAATGGTGTCACCAATCTGTTAGGCCCCTTTTACAATCAGTATTGAAGATGGAAATAAAATAATATCAATAATTCATTTTTCATTTAAACGAGATGATTCATTCACAATTTTTTCTTGATTTTTCATCTATACTCAGGTAAAACGCTATAATTCCCTTTAATCCAATGGTTTCCTTCCAGATTTTAAAAAAGAAATCCCTAGGAATTATTCATTATATTCTTTCATCCATGAAGATGAATCCATCACCAACACAAAATCATCAACACTCGGTGCTAAAATCTCTAGTCCAGAATTATCATCATAATAGTGCTATCTAGACCATGGAGACCACCTAAAACTCACTCCATCATGAAAAATCCCACCACATGAATAGTCAGTGAAAACATGAGGTATAGAAGTTGATGGAAAATGTTTTAATATTCAACCATTTTGATATTTTATCACCAGAATAAAATAATCAATACATCACATATCAGATAGAGGTGGAACCTAAGGCCACATATGACCTTTTGTTAGAGACACATAGGTCCTTCCAAAGGACTCTTTCATATAATCACTAACCCAAAGACCATACAATAACGATCCTTCAACATGGTGATGCTGCATTCACCTGTAGTCCTACTCAGGTCATCAAAACCTAAGTATGCATGATAGCCACCAAAATTTAGTTGCATTAAACAATGTTGTATGGACACACCCTTATCCCCTCCAATGAGTCCCACTAATTAAATTTGGTTGCAAGTATGAGTGGGAACAAACACCACCATCTTTAATTAAGCTAGATAGTTGAAATTCTAGGAATCAATGAAGCAATCCCTCCATCAAAATTTGACAGAACAATGCAATTATTAATATAATCCTACCCTCACAGAACAATACTATCAATAGACTCATGTGTAGGCATTACAATTATCCCATTAACCAAATATGTCATCATAAAGTGATAAAGAACAATCACTTTCCCACACATAAAAATCTATCTAATCAAATTATACAACAATCCAATAGTGGGTTCAAATAGTGACATACTGTCATCAGGTAAACCAATACATTATGATAGAATAATATTGGTAGATAATAGAGTAACAAATGATGGGTTATATGGGGAAAAATCAAAACCCCAACCCCAACACCTGATTACTATAAGTATCCACAAGAAGGAATCATAGTACATCAGTTGGAACATACACATGCTCTAGTTATGGAATGAACATATATACATATTCCAATCTATTAAGTGTCCAAGAATATCCATGAATGGTGAAGGGGTAGACAAAAATTCAATTCCATATCATATAGACCTTTTATAAAATCATTACGGTGAATGTAGAAGTGTAAGAATGATGAAGACAATGTTTCACCCCCTAAAATTAAGAGGACCCACCATGGTTTATTGAAAACTGGGTCGGGAACATACACCAATTTAAATAGGAGATAATCACTCTATCCAAATAGACACACTGAAGAAAGAATAAAATCCTTCCCATGAAAATGACTTTCTATAGCAAGTGGTCATAATATCTAATGGGAAGGTATCTAAAATGATGCCTCACCAGAGATGAATAGAATATGAAGAGTCAATTTATGATCCCAATCTACTTAATGATGGAGTTATTGACTCCCTTATATGATTATATATAGAATCTCAAGATCCTAATATCCCATCATCAAATTATAGGAGACGTAATATTAAATTTAATGGTCCTGCTAAGAAACTTTTCCATGAAGGATTCTTTCATGACCATAATAAAATCATTCTCGAGACCCTATCTCTTGATGAGAGTCTTAAAACTCTCCATATGGTTATATGATCAAAGGTAAAGGGGTCTTCCCATATATATAAAATACCATGGTAGTCCTCTACATGATGGAATTTTTGGAATTGTTCCCACCAAATTTTTATTTCACATCATCTAGAGGGTACCCCCCTTAGCGGTGTATTAACGAGAAATCCTTCCTACCATGATGCACTTGGGAGAACATGGTCAGTTGTGTATGAATCCTTGTAATTGAAAATTTTTATCCATTATCATCCAAAAGGAATCAATTGATGAGGATCATTATCAAAACCCCTTTGGATCATCTTTTATCCAAGATAAATGAGGAAGTCCATACCAATATCATATCTTATGATAAAGGGGTAAGAAATCAACCCCTTTGGTTAAACCAGGTATATGAGAATATGGGAAATGTAAAAGATGAAATGATAAACAAGGTATAATTCTATATCAAAATGATAGAGAAGTCATGGTTTATCCTTTATCCACCCCTCAATAAAGCATTCAAGAGGCGTTGTCAGAATATCATGTACCTGACATACTCCACAATATATAGAAAACTATTCATCACCTAAAAATAACAGTATTACCATATGCATATAATCGAGGTAATTTCACAGTTATATATGGGATGAAATTAATAATTACCATTGGGGATCTTGTCGATGAATTATATCTAAAGAAAAAATGAGGATCCCATCAACGATAATTCCTCCAAATGTTATAATAATCACAAATGTTGATCCCTGATTCCCCATCTAATGTGCATATCAGAGTATGTAGTAGAAACATAGTGTTACATTTCACCATGCTCCTCATATAAAAATGATATCTGAATTATTAATCATTTAGTATTATAGCTTCAGGATGACTTCAACAAATATTCTCTATCAAGGACTAATGATATGCTGAACCAAAATAGTTCCCTGGAGACCGTCACTGATGAAGGGATAGAAGAGATCATACTATTGATAGACTACTCCATCGATCATCTGAGAAGATTGTGAAATCATCCCTCTTATAGAATTATAGTTTTCAAATAGAGAAAATTTGAAAAATTTTGAAATGGTATTTTGAAGTGTGTGATTCAGGTGAATTCAAAAGATATACCTAGCTGTTGTTTAGATAAAACTATATAGAATCAGACGACCATCCATGATCGTTGAAGTGGATTTTGTTTTGGAAAATCTTTATCCCGCAAGGATGGGGGATCTTCTATCAAAACCTTCAGGGTCAGGAAAATAGGTATGAGGTGTTGTGAATGTAGAATTGGAATTGCCCCAGCCATATGGGATGGGGCATTTTTCAGCTCATAAACCTCTTACATAGTATAAATTAGTATTTTACTAGTTACAGATAAATCCATATAAAATATCCTACCACTTAATCCCATCCTGTGATCTTGTACCTCCACTAGGAATGCACAAGACCGATATATCATGAGATTTATTTTCTATTATTGTCTTCCAAATAGATCATTGAGAACCTGTAATGTAAGGGGTGAGGTCTCGTGTAAGGAATTGGAAAAGGTAGTCTCGTAACAAATCTGATAGGATTCCTACCATTCAATATGAATTATTAATCATCATAAACTCTTCCCTTGCTAACTGAAAAGATCTAAAGGACAATTCTGAGAAAGACTCAGGGGTGTATGTTCTGGTTCATAATATGTTACACATTAAAGAGATTGATGATGTTTTGGGTACCAGTAACTAATGGCTCACCTTGAATCTAGGAATCCCCTAAAATAGTCCAACATTAATTTAATGAATAGAATACAATAATAAAAATGTTAAGGTTCATATTTTTCATCACCACCACCTACATATGTCAACCCCTATCAGTTAAGGAATTATATTCTCATTTAGAATAAGAGTGGATGGATTTTAGTAGACTCAATGTAGAACTACATCGATGTGAAATTCTTCAAATAGATACTCTATAAGTAGATGCTTAACTGAAAGAAAACCAAATTCCTCAACAAAGAGGGGTGTTCCTCATGGTTGAAGATGATATGGAACACCCTCTCAATGTGGTAAACCAACCACCAATAAAAATGGAACCCATTGTAGTAGATTAAAAATTCCATCTTTTGTTTTCACCATAAGAATGGTTCCTGGAACATATGTATCAACCCACCACTATAGGATACTCAAAAAAACACAATCAGTGAAATAATAGATTCCCCCCAGTTGTTGCACCAGTTCATGCATTGGCTCAGATGACATTCCAAGAGGGATCATATACACTATTGACTCACTAATGGAATGATTGGAAGACATGGAGGAATGGTGTTCACTAGTAAAACTAGAACAAATCCATACCCTGAATGGGTAGATCTGAATCTATCCAGATAAATATTTTCGAATCCATCATTTCAAATTTTTAATTGCTCATGAGACATAAATAAGAATATAGTGAATTTTTCACTTATTTTGATCCCATTATGTTGGACCTTAAATATTACTATGAACTGAAACTTATGTGTTTCATAGTATCACTATAAGGAAAATATTTTTTTGGGTTCCCTAGTCCTCTAGAATGGTCAGTTATAGTTTTGAAGGACCTTCATATAATGTTCTGCTTCCATTTTAGGTCGATGTTGTAGATGTCATTATTCCACAACAATGAAAATTATAAACTACAAGAGAATGAATGGTTCTCATATTTTATTACTCAGTGGAATGGACTGGAATACCCTTTAAACCTATTTTTATCTCAATAAAACTTGTTCCCCATCTATATATGGATCCCTCATGACGAGTTTCACAAAACAATTATCCATGATAATTACATAAGAGGGTTTTAGGACGTCACTATAAATGGTAAAAAAAAATTAGGCCTCCCTCTCACATACTAAATAAAATTCCAATGTAAATCTATCAGTTTAAGTAATGAAAATGATATATTAAGGAATTCTAATGTTACATGTAATCAAGATCTTTTATGTACACCCACAAAAAATCCTACACCATATCATGTAGTTTTCCTCGTAGGAATCAATAAAAATTAATGTCTCTTCTAGAAGAACATAGAGAGAAGAGGTGAAACTTTTCAAGGAGATGAACAAAATATATATGCTATTAAAATGACCATATCCCTAGACACATAATATCTAAATAGAAAATCTATTTTTTCATTTTACGAAATATCATGAATGCATGAAAAAATGGTGATGAGGATCTCCTATACTTTTTCCCATTAATTAATGTATTGGTGAACAACATCCAAGAATAGATATTTTAATGAAATCATTCAAAAGATGGTGGACTATAAGGATGTGTAGCTAAGAATACCACCATCTGAAGTATCCTATGCTTCTACCACTGATTCAGAAGATAAAAATTAATAGTAGGTAGTTAACAAAAAGGGAAAATAGAATTTTACTGAGTGGATTGTCAGAAAAAATATCAATCAAACTCAGGATATCCATCGACCATAGTTTAAAAAGACTACTTATACCTCATCTGCTTCTTCAATAAGATAAATGATTCCATTGGAAGCACAGTACTTTGAAATCCAATGTTCCAAAAAATTACATGTCCCGAAGAGAAACAATAGAACAAAAAAGATATGATCATGTATAGAGGCCCAAATTATATTTCAATTTAGAATACTTCATGCCAATAGTCATAGGAACATGGGTAACACCTTTCCAAATGGTAAAATAATATTCAACATTCCAAAAGGAATATTTATCAAACAAAGAATTGATAATTGGTTTAATTAACATAATTTAGTTGATGGAACCCTTATCATAAGATGATCATAATTATGAACCCAAATTAAAAAAACATTATTGGAAAATTATGGGTTGTGTCTGGAAAATTCAAGGAAACATGTGAATACGTGGTCAAGCTAGGAGTCACTCCTCTATCCACGTCCCTTCTCAAAATATCTATGTGGATGAAACACATGGGATATTTCTCCAACGAGCATAATAAGAATATGGAAGCTTCCCCACACATAACAGTGCCACCGCTGATATAATAATTTTGAATTATCAACTAGAGGATATTTCAGTACCAAATAAACCATGTATTGTAGGAATACCTACATGATGTAATCCACCAATAGATGAAGTACCTTCAACTTCAATTACAAGGGTGGATCCTTCATCATCAAGTACATGAGTTATTAAAACCACCCCAAAAAGAGGATTCCCATGTTGGGACTATCTGACCTTTATACAATAAGTATAATGTTTTGAATATATTATTTATAGTTTCTCTCAAGTGATCAATCCTAGATGTTTTGAATCAATAAAAAGTACTTAGTGAAGTACTGATAGAGGCTTTATCAAACACTCAAAAATGTGAAGTTGAGTTTTTTCTGGAACAATTTATCACGAAAGGATTTTTCATGAAAAATGCCACATGGTCACCACTTAAAAAGACCAGGATGACGATACCATCATATAAGGACACTTCAAAATCGTCTATATTTCTGGTAGGGTAAATAAATTAAATATATAATTATATTTCATTGAAAATGGATCCTAAGAAAACATCATCCCAATCCTAAAAATTCATCAAAAAGGTTTCAAAAAACCATACATTCCCCCTCTACATGAATGTTATAGGTTTATGACAAGAATAAGAAAGATCCCATTCGAAAAATCAATTATAGTACTCAATTTGGGTATCCTATGTCTGAATAATAATTCATGGTTATTATGTAGGATGTGAATTTCAATGTTCATCTATGAAGTCCTTGGCTACATCAATATGTATTTATCCCCTCCTCTTTCCAAATATTCATCAAATATTATATAAATTGACAAATTGGGTCATTTAACATTAAAAATTAACCATTCAAATCATATGAATCATAGTATATTAACATACTATTAAATTAAAGGTATGTTAAGTGATCAATGATTGATGATTTCACTTGAATAAATGCCCCTGACGGTTTGGATATGATTCTATGGTAACCCTTTAATGCATATTAGAACAAATTATGTTCTTCCCATTATTAAAACAGACAGGATTTGACCAAATTTGAGAAAAAAATCCCGTGACTTCTGTGATGTCTATCGCGACAACTGCGTTAGAATGTTATTTTAAAAAAATTAGACACTCAGACGAGTAATGAAATCCTAAAAGAAAATGACATTATTCCATACAACAAACCTCAAAAGATATCGTTTCTATCAAATATACATGATGAATATTTAATATCAGAAAAATAAAAAGAATATGCTCATAATGAGTCCCTCGTCTCCCTATAAGGGCTCGAAAAATTCCTTAGAAGGTCACTTGACCTACAAATGGTGGATTCTTCTTCTATATATCGAAATTTTGACTCCCCTCATAACTATGAAAAATTTATGTCAATAACTACTGCAGATGATGTTGTGGGAAGAGTTATATAATAATGAAAATGTAGTAGATGAAAGAATCAACAACATCATTCCTGTATTTGAGAAAGTAGTATCAATAAGTGTCAAAAAAATATAATAAATAAATTCTGGTACGAATGAAGATATACCACCCAATTTGATCAGTGCTGCCAAGAATTTTGATGAATGAGATGTATATACATCCTTCATTAAGATAAACATGGATGAGTTTTCCTCTAATTACAAATGATTCCATATATTGAACCCAAGTTGGCCACCTATCGTTGGAGATTTGTAGAAAATTCCTAGAGATAATAATCATTAGTAATAAGGACACACAGAACTCATTCCTCCAATATTTAGGATGAATTAAAAGAACATGTCAATTATCTCTTTTTTAGGATGTTTAGTATCTAAAATAGATATACAATATATTATATATGATATAGATGTTGCGGAAAAGAAATATTTACATTGAATTTATAGATCTCAGGCCCATTTTATAAAATATGAATTTTTGGTTCCAATCGCATAATCCAGATTGATACCACAGATGGTTATCAAGAACCTTCAATCATTGATGGCTACTCGAGATACAAACAAATTTCGATAGCTCTATAATATTAAAAACCCAACACATATTTCCCACTTTTAGTTTTAATCTATCATGTAATGGTTTTGTGCCGAAACAACATCGGCACCTCATACAAATATTCCATGCATTGAATCATCAATCATGTTTTAGAGATGTTTATTATATTCTATTTGATTATAATTTTGTTATGTCCCTACAATTCTATGACCATACATATAACTGATAGATCATCTGCAATAATCAATAATAATATATCAAGAATATGAAAACAATAGAATTTCCATTTGGGGTAACCTAAATGAAGTATCTTAGCTTCATTAAAGTCCATCGTGGGATCAACGTTGACCCTAAGAAGATAAAATATATCATTATAATGTCACCTCCATGAAATATTCTTGGTTTTAGAGGACATTAAAAAAAATTTCTTACATCTATCCCTTAATTACCAACCATGTAAGAATGTGTTTTTCCTTCACACACTATTGAAAATGGTGGTCACATATCAGTGGGTCAGTGACTGTCAAAAATAAATTGAAATCCTCAATAAGGACATCTTGATCAAACCAATATAAATTTCTACAATTGAGGGTAGTGAAATAATTCTAAATGTGATGTCCAAGGAATGATGAGTGAGAAACTTCATTGGTCAAAATAATGATTATTGGAATGAAAAATCCTTTATAACATCAGTTTTAAAATTTTTTCACTAAGAAATACTATTTAGATATTATTAAAAGTATGTTGGTATTAATCATCATAGTCCAAAAACTGGGAAATACCTATTTCACCATGATGGTATTTTTTTCTCTGAAAATAACCCACTCAAATACATCCTCATACATCCTTTTATAATGGACTTTTATTATGGTGGAATGTTATTATGTAGTAGTTTGGTATATAATTATTCATAAAAACCAGAAACATTAGTGGAACTAGAAGACATAATAGAGGAACATCCATATCAATATGAGATCTTGTTAAATACTGAATTTCTAGATGAAAGGTATTTCCTATTAGAGATGGTCCCTGAACGCGGGAGATGTTAATTAATGAAACATCAATGAGCCCAATTGGAAAGATAATGGAAGACCCTATGAATAGCAATGTCGATTTATATAATGTGATCATTTCCCTAATGAAGGTAGTTTTAACTTACTTATACATTTTTTTAGATTATTGTACCCATAATAAGTTTGAATACCAATACAACATTGTAGGATTGTATATGGTGCACTAAATACTAGTGGACCGCATGGAATTGAAAAGATATTAAGATATGTTAATAAAAAACATCAAAAAACATTATTCATTTAGAAAGAAACAGAAAATATCCATACATGATTATATAAGAGGGATAATGGTAGAGTTTTCCTTAGAGATGAAATTAACATGCATTCTGTGATCGCATATTTCATAGGTAGATGAATTAGAAAATTTATCTAAGACTTTGTTTGATTGATATTGTGATAAAATGTTAATCAACATTACACATCAATGAATGGTTTCACCACTTGTTCAAGTCAATGTAGAAGATATAAATATAGTCAGTAGTTTCCTTGAAACATATTTCCATACCAATTGGTAGATTATTCCCATCACAAAATACCTCAAATGCGAATTAATTCTATCAAATAGAGCTGTGAAGGAGAAAATCTGGTTATGAGCATCCAAATTCACTTTTACGAGGCCCCAAATCACATAAATGAGGATTTAATGGGTTATTATCACGTGTATTAATGGATAGTGGAAAACCAACATCATGAAAAATGTATAATCTAGATCATGTGGTTCCCACTAGTCGGTATACTGGATTTCCAAAAAATTTAAATGCTTTGATACTTCTGGCCTTTTATGATTCATTATTGCACTATGTTCGAAGTGAAATGTCATTACTATGATGTGATTTAAATCATAATCCATTAAAACATGGATAATCTACATACACCCAAATAATTTTAGACATTCCCCATATGAGTAATAGATAATGTGGAACCATATTCTCTATTTATGACAAAAAAGCAGTTAAATTACATCTTAACGACTTCTTATTCCTTCTCCAACTAGGATCATCCAATATCACTCAATGTTGTTTTCCCCAAAATCATAGTAATATATAATAAATAAAACATCATTTATAGATTTTTAGTTCACCATACAATACTGATGGGGAATATTACAATTTTATAATCTTCTGTTGTAGAAAAACTGAGTGAGGAGTATATTATCAAATCCAAACATTCAACCCGCAATCAGGTTGTGACTAATGGATAGATATAGGAAATTAACATGACCTTGTTGAAAATGAAATAAAATATATCGAATAATGAATAAAATTGTTGGATTGATGATAACATTCATTACTTATGGGATTATCTGACCACAACCCATACTACCACACGATTGTCCTCGTACTCACTAGTACAAGACACAAAAGTAGTCATTCCATTGAGGTCTAGTTTCCATAGAATTGTGTTTCCATTTTTTATTAGATATCCACAAACAGGATATCCCAAAAACTATTAGAAAAATTAGATTCGATAATTGTGGATTTTTTTTTTACATTTCATCAACTGGAAGACAATCATTACTGGATAACATGACCCATAATCAAGAAGGACTGACTGTGTTCATTCTTCAAAGGTGAACATGTATTGTTCAGTAGGACAATAATGATACCATGAAAGAATCCTCCAAATCATAATCCAAAGTGGTAGAGACATTAATCCATTCACATGTTTCACTCCAATGAATCATAATCATCAGCCATAATGGATAAAAAAATCATTATGACCTAGACTAATGCAAGGTTCCTAAAGAAATACATCATGTGGTCATATAAAAAACATATATTCCGCAAGACATTAAATTTAATATTTGGTATTTTTCATAAACTCAAATATATCACATGATTTAAATGATGCATGATGTTAAACTTTTCAGGATAATCATCCTCATCACAGGATGATAAACTACATGACATATGATCCTAGTAGTATGACCTAAAACATAAACCCACTATTTTTCATCATCGAATGAAAATAAACATCATAGTTAATGTACCTCTAATTGAAAAATAAAAATTCCCCAAAATACCATATGATGAGACACTCCTCATAGTCCCTTACATCTAGGAAAACATATCACATGTAAGTCCCAATTACACCCCCCTGACCTACCAGCTGATCGAGATTCCTGATTAGATAGAAAAAAGGTAGAAAGGATGGGAACCCCCAAGGCATAAGCTCGACTAAAATCATTTCCACTTTTTATTGGTACATTAGGGATCTAATAAGTATTTTCCCAAAAATAATTACATCCTTATCACATGACAAAAAAAATTAATGGTTTACCTCCTCAGGGAAAGAATATAAAATGCATGACATTTTCAAGAACTACATGTGGATTGATTCTCACTATAATGAAATGCATAATGCTGCTAGAGTCTCCCATTTCAGTTAAATCAGTGATATGAAAAAAAATCCATTTCTTTTCCAGGTTTATGACTAATACCTACATATGGAACTTTTCTAGAACTTATATCTAGATTCTCAATACTATGAGTTATGTTGTGACTCATAGAACACATTTTTTGTGCCCATCCATCCTTATGTAAAATATTAAATCCAAATTTCCACACATCAAAGACTTATTGATGCGGAGATATATTTTTGATATCTACACGTGGCTTCATACATGCCCCGGCTAGATAAATAGTGATTCATGGGTCATATCACCTGGTCCTCCTGTAATATTAATATCCACAATAGGTGACCGACTTTCTTAATATAAGACCTATTGCTACATGACCGATATAATAATTTCATGAAGATAATAAAAAATATTTTATGAAACATTTATTTCGTAATAATCATTCAAATGAGATACATAGTTATTTTTGGAACCCCGGTCTCATGTCCAACCAAAAAAAATAGTCACTCCCTATGTACTAGTTACACCTACACATAATACCTTTTATGAATAGTGTGTTTCTAGATTCCCACAATTACATGATATGTATTGACTCCTAGTATTATATACTTGGCCCTAGAAAAATAATATCATCTCTATTAAATCATATTATCTTCATCTTCATCTAACAAAATTTAAAAAACATAGGATTTGAAAGCAACATATGTCTTGGTTGTCAATATGATTAGCTACAAAGAGATTTCTGGATCTCACATCCTAGACTAGCCACAAAAAATTCAAACCAACCAAACTCTTCATATGCATTACAACTTAGTTTTGGAAGAATCTATGACCACACCATGTTTTTCACATAGATCCGAGCTCATATTCTCTTTGGAGTTTTGGTGAAATAGTTCCATACATGAGTCTGACATATGAGATCAAATTGGGGTTTTAATTTTCCAAAATTCAAGACCCTTAAATGATAACTATATGTCCTCATCACATGACATTGAACAAAACAAATACATTGAGAATGACATGTGGTTTTATTCTCATTCCAATTAGATATGTAGTGACATTAAGATTTCCAAACATAGGACCAATCACATCATAATAAGGAAAATTCCCACATTCTCTTTTGTATGGGACAAATATACTATATTTGAGGATTTAATATGGTGTCTCTCCCAATGTGTAATCCCATATTATAAAAAAACCTCCTCTGTTTCCTCTACAAATTAATTCAATCATTGTGGTGGGTTTGTATTTTTGAAGTATGTGTGTCTGGATTCTTTCTTCAACAACATATGTGGGGATTCTAGGGTCATACAACGTAGTCCCACTATGATATTCTATTTTTTTCACATCGATTCACATTTTTTCCAACCAAAAAATGTTAAATATAATGGATAATGTACTCACCAACGAATATAAAATTCATGTCACCTGAAGAACAATGTGTTTCTTGATTTTCATCCTAGTGAGATATGTAGTGACACAATGGCCACATGTGATAGTCTCTTCTATGGTGTAAAAAAATTACCCCTGTCCAATATACAAATAATGACCAATACTTGAGGTTTATATTTGGGACCCCTCATTAGGGGGTCCTCCAAGAAAATAGAGATGTACCCATTACACATATGAGTTATATATATGAAATGGACTATATTCTTCATAGTCGATATCGGTCCAAACTCGTCCTATATACTTGAAAATATCACATCCACACATAGTACTTATGATCATATAATCATTCTAATATTCACAATCATTCTCAATCATCTATATATATATAATGTATAAAACATGAAGAAGTCATTTTTTGACTATGATATAATACACCCCTTTTAAATTTTCATAAAGTCACCATCAGAACATGTTTTCCAGAAAAATGATCCCTCTTATTGAATATGTTATAACATTCCCTAGTTGGATTTACCTAGGGAATCCCATACAATGGGTTTTCTAACAAGTAGTATCCTCTCCCTCGAGAGTCGCCTCTCATATTCATATATGATTTGATGAAATTGTGTTGGGAACCATGATTCAAATCATTCTACATTCCTCTGTTTAATATGTGTCCCATATCCTTTCTCATGATTTGAGAACCACTTAGACCATGGTTTATAATTACCTCCAGCATTTTTGATGTGTGGGAAAACATTCTTTGTCCAATAGGCCATGTAGCACCTATCATTTCTATATCTTCCTTATCCAAGCCATATGAACTAAAAAACTACTTGCACCATATTCCTAGAATTTCTTTTACATACATAGGGAACTTATTCCCCCCAATTACTATTTTGATGTTGACTTCAATTGATCCTTCTATATTCAAGAACATCCTTTCCACTAAATAAGACTATGTGTTTGGGTACATCTCAGTCACTATAAATATTATTTTCTCATTTAAAATAGAATGTTAGAGTTTTTGAGTAATTGTTTTCCAGACTAGGCTATAACAAACCCCAAAATGATAAGTGTATGGTCACCCAATTTTTTTTTCTACCAGATAAATCTTATATTTGACTATGTTGTAACACATCCTAGTTATATTTTCACTATGTAGTGAAAACAATGGGTTTGAAAAAATGTGGTATCATAATTCTCGTGACATACCACCTCTGTGGACATACGACCATTCCCCAATACCACTATATAGATCATGGGATCCCTAAATTATAGCTATCACTCCCCCACCAAACACATAAAAGTGTTAGTGATTTCTTATATTGATTACCATGACACATGATAATTATTACAACTTAAGTCAATATTAATGATCTTAAATTATTTCCCTACTAATATACTTGTTGAATGATAGTAAAATGAATTTCATAACTTCCTACTCCCATGGCGTCAAGCTATAAAACAATGTCAACACCGTAAGTAGTAAAAATCCATAGTCAATGTCTCGTTCACACACCATTTAATTGAGTGATGCTTCAACCCTTATCATAAAGGGGAATACATTTTCTAACATCGATCATCTAAAAAAATGAACCCTCCATCACACAAACATGATTACTATAGGGGTGGTTTTCCATTCATGTCCAATGATAATACATAATATCAATTAATTCTCAGAAAAGTTACCTTGAAAAACCCAGCCATCATTATCCTTAGAAATCCAGATCATCATAATCTTCCTTCTTCCATTAGAAATAGAACAATGTAAATAATTTTATCTCTTTTACCTGAATATCCTGTAACATTCCATAGTTATTTTTTCAATATCTACCCAAAAAAATTCATATCTTCGTAAGGATTCCACTCTTTTTATATGTTTTATCACACCCCATTTTCTTATCCTACTGAAAACCACAAAATTGGTTTGTCCACATGTTATAACATCATCCCCTAGAGAAACCACCCATATTCACAAAGGTTTTTGAATTTATAAAAAAATAAATCATGGCTCAAAATCCTTCGTCGGCTATTAGTAACGTTTCATAACGTTATCATCTATCATTCCTTGCTTGTGTCATCATTTCAAAACTCATGGTCAAAAATTCTTTCCCTAATATTCAATTTCATAATATCTTATCTCGATCATCATTAAAATACCATAAAAAATATACAAGGTACTCACCAAAAGGAAACCATGATAGAAAAATCATGGTTAAAGTCGAGCATCTGTTGTCTTTACCTACACTGTATGTGGTTTGGGAAAAAATCATGAAATGAAAATAAATAGGAATATAAATTTTTATGATGAAAACCTAAAAAGTAATCCCTATTATAAATCCTAGTATCACATACTACTTCATTTTTATATTATAATTACGTTAAAAAATTAGGGTGATGAAATAAAAAAGACACAAATCTTGTATGGTTGTCCACATGACTCTATAAAAAGTCATGATTTTCTTGGTAGGAACCATGGCTAAGAAAAATATAAGAGTGATATATATCCCTCAAAAAGGAAATTATTACATGATGAAATTCAATAAAATCAGTCACATTATGTGTTATAGAGGAAAAAAATGCAAAAAGTAGTTTTTGGGAAAAAATCCTTCTCATCTATAATCCATAAAGTAGTGGAACATCCACGAACAAGATATTCACCAGAGAATTTTCAATCATTTTATTAACATGGTCTTTAAGAAGTTGATATTTACCATGATATAGTCAATAATATTTCTGATGATTAGTCATTTTTTAGTAGAATCCTACTCATATATAAGGAGCTTCTCTTAATCTACACCAACAACATCACTACATTATGCCAAATCCCATACCAATAATCAATGAAGTTGGGATACCACTTCTATTATAACATTTATTTATTCTCAATGAAACAATATTTGGATATAATTGCCATCGCGGTGATCTTGGAAGCCCCGCTATCATGGTGTGGCTAAGATCATATTTGGTGACAACTGATCTGAGTTCCATAAAATGACCTACCAGCTATGTCTCGGAATTATACGATCTTCACTCCACTTCAAATTAAAAATTTATAAGAATTACCGAATCATTGATCCCACAATAACAAAATAATCCATATCCAAATATAGAAATATTGAATGGATGTGTATGATGTTGTGAAGACATTCCTTTAAGAGGTGTCTCTCAAATAACCATCCAAATATCCTACCAGCTAATACGGTGGGTAGAGCATAAGGCCTCGAGAATATCCATATCGGAGTTCGAGCAACTTTATGAAGGAGAGAAAAAATATGAGACTTACGCACTAAATGACTAGACTTTCTCTAATGTCTCCAAAACAACTAATGTTTCGACTACTAGTACTGGTGTTACAGGCCATAAACACCCAATCATAGTCTTATTCTCCAAAAAGGATGGCACAAAATAGTAGGTGGAACCTATCATCAACACCATGAGTTCATCAGAATAATATGAATGTGAATTACCCAAAGTATTTAATAAAACTGAGCCATACTTTTGTTGATTATTGGGATTGATACCTCTCCAATTACCTATCCTCAACTCTCTATGAAAGAACCACTTTACGTGGAATATCCTAATAATTTTACTCATCATTTGAGATTATAGTCTCATAATAATCTCCCACATTTGTATTTAATGTTTTCAATCCCTTGGATATAAGAGTATGTTGTAGTTGTAAGCAATGATTTTTAAGTGTGTTGGAGACGTTCTATTCAAAAAAAAGAATAACAATTGTATCTTTGATATAAAGAATAATGTGAACGAAATTATGATTTTATTTTGGGAAAATTAAAGAATGATTAAACTCATTTTAGTCTAATTATATAATAAAATACTTGAACTATACATGGGGCATTACATGTAAATGTATTGATTAATAGGATATATCATTTAATGATACATAGTGTCACTTCTTTCCGCATCCTCACCAGTAGAGTTATATGTGATTCATTTCATAGGACCTAATTTTTCTCCACCATTGATCTACTCCCCAAATTCATAGATGAAACAACATCTTCATGTCTTATAGATTCAGTGTTAGAAAAAACACATTAATTGTAATTTCTTAGATACGTTTCTTCCCCTTATGGAGTAACTATGGGATAGAGATTTACAATTCCAAGGTCATCTGATATATAAAATAGATCTTAAATACCATAAAGATTGGATTGTTAGAAATATCAAATTTCATCCTAGAGTATGCACTAGAAATTACAAAAACCCTCTACCCTCTTAAAAGGAATAGGGAAATAAATTACTAAATCTCTTGATAATTTATCAATCCAGTGGTTGGATTCATCATCATGGGTTTCTACAACCTCCAGGCCCCCCTCGATCATAAAAGGATAATTGTTAGATTCCTTAAGGGTGGAATGTAATCCATATTCTACAAAAGTAATTTGAAGTCATAATATTATGTCAAACATGACATGATATTTATTGAAAACACAAAAACTTGTTATGTGGGTGCACCATGCCAACTCCTTTGAAAAATTTCTATTTCTCTATAGAGATGGATAATAGAAAATATAACTACTACTAGAAATAGATACCTGAGATGAAATTTGGTGAATTCATACTATCATATCATCTATCATGGTCCTCTGGAATGTGAATAGTTCTAGTGACCTAAGGGCCTCATCCACTACACCAATGGGGGTTATAGTGGGCATATTCCTTAGTGACCCATGCACCTCTACCTATACTCCTAATTATACCCCTCCGTCTTTTTCCCCTTACAGATTCAAAATAAATCCCATCATTATTATTAATAGGGGATGAATTATAATAAAAGTGAATGGATAAAAGATAAATAAACAAATATTGTCAATGTAGTTGTTCCATTCCTCTTTGGATGTCTAACTACACCATCAAGAATTACTTACTAAATCATGTATGTTACATTAATTGTTACATGTATATGATAATTACTTCCATATAATGAATCCTTTAACTCTAGAAGACACCCCTAAAACCTCATCAAAATCATGTTTAGTGTTGATATAATTGGGTTCTCTGATATCTCTCATATCTGCGATGTAGATTCTATCTTGGAGAAGCATCAATGTTTCTCTACCATCATCATTTATTCCCTTACAACCTTTGATCACTAAGGGTTTCATCTAATTTGGATATGGTGTAGGTAGCTACAAGGAAGGCCCATTACCTTCATTATTAGATGCATATTATTCAACTTTTCCCTAATGGGCCAATGTGTAAACCAAACACGATTCCCCTCATGATGATGATGTCTGGACCACCTTGGCATTGGAGGTGTTGTTTTCCAAAAAATATCTTGATCTATGGTATTTATCTGATATCCCCTAAAAGGATATAGAGCTTCAACATCATCATCATCGATTTTAGGTTTTATAAAATGAAAACCAATATAATAAATTTTCATGGTTGTAAGATGGTAAATTCAATTCTTAAATTCCACTTGAAGGTATTATTAGATCCACACACTAGAATACCTAACCTCCAGCATGATTGATGCATCCAAAGGAGGAATTGTAATTGAAAATTTTAACACCGCCATGGATATCCTGATCCAGAACTGTTGGGATACCATTAGATGCTTCTCAATAAAATCATTAATAGTAGTAAAAATTATTCAATATTGTAGAAACATTAACTTATGAGTATATTTAGATGAATAATAGGTCTCATAGATGATCTCACTATCAATACAATACCCTAGTAAAATGATTTTTAATTCTATTATATGCCTCCTCAATTTGTAGTTATTTTACATTCCATCATTGGTAAACATCCCTTCCCATCGGATACCATAAAGGGTGAAATTGAATTATCCCAAAAAAATTAGTATCCTCAGTATGTCATCATACGTTAGGTTTACATAATGGATTCTAGAAACAACTAGAAAAAATTATTGAAATTAGATATATGGGTCTCTAACTAGGAATATAAAAATATATGAATTGAATTGTTCTAAAATCAATCAAAACATAACTTAAAATAGACATAAAACTCTAAAGAGGGATTTTAATTTGTGTTTTTATGGAAAGAACATGTAAATTATCCTATGGATAGGGGAAGAAAACCTGATATACCTCCCGTTATCTAGTTTTCCAATAATAAAAGATGTCCCTAGACTCAAAATTCCATTGTATTTACAAACTAGATGTAGGTAAATTCATAGACACACCATATGTATTATATCAATTTGAGCCCCTCCAATAACTTCAAGATTGATACTATAAGCCAATGGGTGTGCTGACCCTTCACCAGTGAAGCCTAGAACTTGACAAGAGCATATCATTCAAGGGGGTGGGTAATTTTTTATGGGGCCTTCACGGGGGACATCATCCCTCTAGAATGAGAAAATCCTTCATCCATATTCCATGATAGATTTCACAAATATAAAGATGGTACATGTTTTCCAATTTCATGGTCGCATTAAATATCATCTGGGAGAAGGGTTATGTCCTTTTAGTGTCATTATAAACTGAATTTAATGGGGTTAAATCAGCATACACATCATCATTAATAGAAACTCTATAAATTTTGTTGACATGTCAAAGGTTAATAATAACATCACCATTATTCATCTAAATGAATTTAGTTGAATAGTACATCATCTAAGCAGTTTGAGAAAGATATCCAAGTATAAATGATCAAATTTTTCCCTACCCATATATCCCAGTATATATAGAAATATTATAGATTCCATTTTAATTAGTTGTACTTCTAGAATAAACTATATTCCCACATCATACCAGGAAAATCTATTCCTCAAGAATAGAATTCTCCATCCACCTTTAAAACATGTTTCAAGTCATTTTTTAATACATGAAATTTGATTCATAATAATGAGGTTTTCATTCCAGGTTATATGGATTTAAATAAGGAGTAATAAATCTACATTTTGTAAACAAACCATTTGGAATTGTTCCCTTATTAATATAATAACTTTTAGAGGAAACATTGAAGGAAGGGAAATTTGTGTTATCTATAAAGCTGGACTTTTGGATGTAATTCTAAACCATTGGGATAAGGGAATCCCTTAGAAGTTGTTTCTCAAATAAGGGAAGGTAATATAATTTTTGGAATTTATTTTTGGTATGGTTACAAATATTACTCATTATATGAATGTTTAGGATCAAGCATTCCATCGTATTGTAGCCCAATATTTTTTATCCTCTCATAGGAATGTGAATTTTCATTTTCAAATAAGTCATACAAGAATACACTAAAAATAAACGAAGAGAAATCATTTTTTCTCATTAATATTAAATATTTACATGGATAAGAAAAACTTCTGACATCAATGGATTCAAATATTAATCAAAGGAAAATACACATATATTCCCATTTATCATGTTCCAGGCGTATCCCTCTCGATGAAGTGCCTCATGGAAGTCCCTCAAAAAGATTCTGTGACAAGGCTATCTATCATTGAAAATCGATGCAACATGATCAATTGAGTGGTAATACCTTTTAAAATTATTGAACAAACCTTATTGAAATGTGATAAATGTAACAGATGAAAAAATGACATGTGTGATGAGGGATGGAAGTTACAACGTGAAATGTGATAAATCAGCTATGGGGCCAGAGGTCTTCTTATACACCACAGACCTACGTACTAGACATGTGATATGGATATGTTTTGTGGTCCTTATCACGTGACATGGACCCCAAAACTCTGAAACTAACCTACACAGGGTCCACTCACAATAGGCAAATTCAACCATAAAAATCTTTTCCACGTTCTACCTCACTACTAGACCCTCTTATTTCAACCGGATCCAATCCCAAGGGTGGGGGGGATTGTTGATAGTCCATTTTTCAACTGTAATGAAATGTTTGTTAATCAAAACTAAATAATATTAAATAGGTGAATAACCCATATAATAATCAATGGGACATGACCATGATAGCTAGCATGAAACCCTGTAATTCAACAGGCTCGTGTAACCCCCATGAGCAGAACTAAAAGATAGAACACCACTATGTTGGAGACCTGTGCTTGGAGATTGTTACATAGATCTATGTGGGGTAACTCAATTGAAAATTCCTCCCTAAATACCTATAAATAGAACCCTTGGTCTCATCATTTTCACAACAAAACATCATGAGCGTCCCCCCATGATCTAATCAGGTAGCCCCCTTACACATGTGTCCAGGAAAACATCATGTGTCCCTTTATAACCCAAAAGTAAATGAAATTGAGGGATATAATTGGATCAACATCCCATAAAGTTAAATAATACATGAAACCTTAATTCATAAAATATTTTCCCAAAGTGAAAAACCTCTTATCTGAGGCCCCCCTCCCTAATCAGGGACCTGTGCGAGCCTCATCCCATGACAGCTAATGAGAAAAGTGGTGCCTAAGTTAAATATTTTCCATAGTTTTATTTCCCTTTTTCCCATTGGGCATGGCACGTTCATCATTCCCCATCCTGATCCTACACAATTCACATCAAAATCCTCCAATGAGCTACACATCGAACCTTTTCTCTCTATATTAGGTCATGTGATAGCCTACATTGAGCCCTATTTTCATCCACCAAAGGTAGGGTCTCAGCAAAAACATTATGGAATTCCCTTCATATAATTATGGAGTATAGTATAAATCCATTATGAAGCATAATTACATATTATGATACTAAATACTATGTGATAATTAAACATAATTCTTCCACTTATATGTTTTGAATTTCGAAAATCTGACATACACGGTTATGATCAGTATGATTTTTTGAGTCCGATAGGAAAAACATAAATTTTTTTGAATAGTAACCAACTCTTAATAATAGTAATATAACCCTTATAACAAGTAAATCGTCTAAATAAATGGTAACCTTTCCCTTGAATAATTGAATAAAAATTAAGAATCTTATAAGTAACAATCTGACCATCAAAAAAATATAGTAATTTTAGTAAGTCATAAATAATTAATTATAAAAAATCAATTAATTAAAAAGAAAATTTAATTTCTTATAATTTGTTCATAAATTAAAATATCTATGTCTTATAGTAATGGGATAATATTATAATACATTACATAATTTTTGAAAGCATTATATAATCAGTTTTATGTTTTAAAAATGTATTTTTCATATAAATTATGATATTAATTAAAAATTTATTAAACAATATTTTGAAATTATTTTTTAAAAATGGACATTAAATTTGGATTCTAAACATTGAAAAATGATATGGGTGATTTTTTTGGATTTTTCTAAAATACTGGAATTTTTAATGAATAGTGTAATACCATATTTTACAAAATAAGCTAAATATTCTAATTTTATAGTAATGCATGATGTTATTCTGATGTAAGCCCAATTAGTTCAAGTTAAATTGATAAAATTAATATTATTTGTCATTAAATACTCACTATTCCATGTCATGTGGGGAAATAAAGAATCAATGAATTTTATATTGAGAAATCACCTCTCCCCTCCACAATAAATACCACTCTTCACAGCCACATTTCCTCACTCCTCTAGAGGTTCAATAATTGTATAAACTATTCCCAAACATCTTCCCTATCCCTTACACAAGGACCAAGAGCTTATGGTCTCATCAAAATACCATTCCTAGCTTCCTTATGGAGGATCCCAAGAGGATGATTCCAGAGGTAATTCCTGTCTCTCTATTTTCTTTCAAATTCATTTCAATATCAAGTGCATTTCTTAACCAATAACCTCTTATCTTCATCCAAATGGTATGGTAACTCCAGAATCATACATATACTAGTATTATATGACACTAACCGGATATTATATCATCCAACCCATTTTCTTCTTCTTTTTAGTTTATAAAAGTGAACGTTATTCGTGAAGTGTTAATTTATCACCTTTAAGAATGACATGTTTTCAATTTCCTTTACATAATTCAGATATTGTATTGAAACCATTTTTATGGTTTAAACAGAGAATATTATATGTATTTTATACTATTTTATGTTATGAAACTAACTTAGGTACATATACCAAAAGGATTAATCAAAACAAGTTTGTTGTGGTAAAAAAAACATAAATTAACCGAAACAATCATCACATAATTATTATCTAATGATTCATCCACATGGAATATAACATAAATAATTATTATATAATTAAAACAAATTCAATATACGTAATAATTTGAAATATTAGTTCTTTATGTTTACCCATGTTCAACACAAACTTCCATTTATAAATACATGTTAACCACTCTAGAAAACCTTAACATCAAATAATCCTGAACAAAAGATTTTATCTCTATTACTCATCAAAAAGAGAATAAAATAATTTAATGATTCCTTAATGAACCATATTCTAGTACATAAGGTTCTATAAATGTTAATTAATGATTCAAATGTGGTTATACTTGAAATTAATGTGAAGAAAGCATTCAGATACATGTTAAGGGGAAAATATCGAACACAACATTCATTCTTCGGTTTCTATCTCTTTCACTTCATTTTTGGTATAGAAACTACTTAAAAAAATAGTTTAATAATTATACTTCCTTTTTTGGGATATACCTGTTTGATACTGAAGTTTTATTAAAAACAATGTTTTTATAAAAGAACTCTTCTTTCAAAAACACACCTTTTACTTCTCACTAAATGTTGAGAGTTGTTGTATCAACTAAGTATTTCCCACTTTAATTTGGGAAACCCCAATTTATGAATGCATTTTTGTGATATAAAAACCATTTCATATCTAGGGGTTCTTATTTTAATTTTTGATATATGTTTATTGTGATATGCATGATAATGATAATTTTATGATGTGACGGGTGCACAAGGAATTATATACCACAATATGAATGTTGCAAGGTGACGGGAGCACCCCGAATTATACAGCACTCCAATGAATTGGGAAAAGTTATTTATTTCGTGAGTTAATGTGATATTATGTGTGAACAATATTCTATATTTTTTCCCATGTATTTGTGGTAGTTCACCCCAATTACAATGTGTTTCATTTTTTATGGATTGCAACCTTTAAAGTCTCTTATTAATGCTTCCTCTAATGTCCATGATCCTTTTCCTATGTTATGGTTATGCTCACCAATTATTGTATTGTTATTATATATCCTCTTAATAGTATTTTAGCTCACCCATATTTATGTATAACCTTTGGTGACTACATGTACTAAGGATAGGTCATGTTCCAGTAAGATGATTGAGAATAAGAAATTATATAAATATTTATGCTTGATATTGTAATTGTTATGTATGATCCTATTCTACCCAAGACACTAAATATTTTTATTCGATATGTGTAACATTAGTATTTTTATATTTATAATGATGTTATATTTATGTAAGGAAATCTTGGGACACTATAGTTGGTATTAGAGGATAGGATTAGTTAATTTATTAATCTGGATTAGTGAACCCTAGAGAAAATCTCTAGCATGAGTCTATATACAAATATGGACACAATAATATTTACATAGGGATCCAATATGTTATGTTATTAGTATAAATCATACATATTAAAAAGTTATTCATGATATGTTTACGTATGTTTTGTTAAATCCATTTTTATTTTATAAATGGTTCGAACAAGGAGAAACCATGCCAATAACTGATGCGAGGGACATTTAAACGATTTCCCGAACGACATCCCCAAGGATTTGGGAGGTGGAGTTCAAAACATCATGGAGATTCATACCCATTTATCTTAGGTTATGAACAAAAACCATAATAATATAATTTTTCCACCTTCACAAAAGAGGGATTAATTGTCCTTTGAGTGTTTTATCAGGTAATGACCACCGACGTTTAGTGGCTCTTCCGGTCAACTAGTTGAGGAGTGGGTCAACCCCATGGAGTTGATGTGTGAGTGATTATAAAATAATTTTTACAACATTGATAATTTTAAAAATATATATATTTTGTATAAGATTTTTTTATTGTATCTTTTATCGATATTACTGATATTATAATGGTTAAAGGTTAGTTTTTAATGAAGCAATTTCATGATTTTCATGAAAACATTAGAAATTATTATTTTTTCATTTATTATTTCAATGAACTTTATTAAATATTTTTATTAATGATTATTTAATGTGTATGGAAGAAATTAATTTGATTTCAATTTTTATCATGTAAGAAGGATAATGTATGTATCTATATTTTATGAATTTAAAATGGAATAAAATTACTTTATTTTTGTTATATAAATAAAAAAATTTCCCAAAAAATGATTTAAAATGTGCTATAGTGGGATTACAGATTTCAATTAATTAATAATGGTTAGTGGTGAGGCATTTAAAATATAGGAAAAATATAAATCATGAAACAATAGTCTAATCCATGTAAATTTGTTTTAAAAAATTAATATTGTGTTGACTTTTCAAATTTCTAATATAATTGAAATACATATTTTATTGAAATAAAATCCAAATTGATGCTAAAAATTATTGAAAGTGAAAAAACTTTTTAAAATTACGTAATTCTTGTCTATTTTAGATATAGGCTATGATTTTTTGTATCAGAAAAAAGAGATAATTCTGTCATTTTTTACTATAAGATGTAAATTTTTGTGTATAACACATTAAGACATAATGATATAATATTACATAATTCATAACATAATTTTCCAAAAATTACAAATCTAGTATAGAGGATTCCACTCACTTTGGATGATTAGTTAGATAAATATAAATCATGAATAAAAACTCAAAAACATATTTTAATACTCCATATGGTACCCCATTTCTTTTATGTCCTTTAAAAATTCATGGTATATCATTGAAGAAATATATAAAATAAAGGGTGTGCAAAAAATAAAAGTATTGGGATAAATATGAAAATAAACCATGGAATGAGATTGAAGGGACGTAACCTGATAACATGAAATGATTTATCAATATCGTGGAGACATGGAATAAGAAAATGATATCTTAATATCGTGGAATCATATATATAATAGGGAATATAAACAAGTAATCATAAGAACATATAAAAGATAAATCTATAGTGTATAATAATATATTACATTAATTACTGCCTTTTCCATCATTATATTACTTTGATTACCAAATTTTCCCTCAGTATATTCCAAAATTTACTCACTATATAATAATTATAGAATCCATCTATTTCACCCTAGTGTATAAATTCATTCTTAAAATGTTTTATCATTAATCAATGTATTGCAAGTTTATAATGGATACAAATATAACAACATAAGGAAAAATAAATCCTAAAATTTATAATATTATTTTTTCTACAAAAGGAAATATAATCTATGCCTAAATTATAATCATGGTAATCCCTTTGAAGAAAAAATTAGTTTCAAATCATTGTATTGAATCGAAATGATTGTTTTTCAATATTGATTTCCGATAGAATAAGGAATGAAATCAATTTCAAAATAAATAATTTAAAAAGAAAAAGAGTTCTTGAATATTTGTTTCAATTTTAAAAAATAATTCATAAAACAATTCTAATATGTAAGAATAAAATTAACCTATTAGGTGATGCTCCTAAAAATGTGTGAATGATATTTTAAATAATAAATTAAATTTTTTTTTAAAAATAATTAAACTAATGGGGGCTTAATGAAACAATTAATGATTTTACAAAATCATTTGTTGTTAAAGATTTAATGGGATTGATAGTAGACCTGATAGTATAAAGAGGAATATTACCTAAAACAAGGTTTAATTATATGAGAAAACACCATAGGTAATTTTTAAAAAATTTATTTTTTCAAATAGATCAATGTCATGAAAACTATATATATTCATAAAGATAATATATAAAATGAATTTGGTTGATATAAATTATAATAATAAAAAATAAAAATGGAAAAATGGATGTGCACAACAAAAGGTAATGGGTTTGGTTAGGATTATCCATCGCCTTTATATATGAAAGTGAGTTTCCCTTGGAATTGAATTTTTAAATTATTAATTTATTTAAATTGAATAAATAAATAATAACCATCAATTTGTATCAATGGTTTAAAAGGGGTATTCTATTTTCTGAAATTATACATTTTTTAACACTTTTCGACATATAATAGTTAGTGAAGGTGGTTCAGTTTATTTTTACTGGAATCTCATGGAATGTTGACCGTGGTTAGGTTAATTATTAAAATATATTCACAACATATAGGGTATAAATATTATTACAAATTAAATTCCTATATATAAATAAATTAGATATAATCCATGACTGATGTTAATGGAAAACATTTAGCTATATTGATATGATAATCAATGATTAGACACGATTGTTATTTTTAAATAAAAAAACATGATGGAGATAGAAAATGTAAATAATTAATGATTTCAAAATAATAATAATGATATATATAAATTATTTATTAATTTGAATTAAATTTTAGGCTTCTATAAAAGTAATTAATAAAAATATCACATGTTTCTCATTGCGGTGGTAATCCAAACATAACATTTCATGGTTTTTATTTTTCAAATATTTTTCGACCATCGAATAAAATGGAAATTAAATTGGTATAATTCATGATTTTTTTATTAATTATGACACAATCATATATATATAATCATTTATTTATATAATAACTGTCATGATAAATTAGGAATAAGAAATAATTATTTTTAATGATGTCATGCCACTGTTGAGAATGTAAACATTTTCTAGAATTTATTGTTGAATATGGGGAAGTTACACTTTCTTATGTTGACTTGATGATTGATGTAGCATAAATTTAGCATATGATAAATAATTTAGGTAGAATTTCCAATGTAATTATAAATTGTGGTCATGTATGAATAGGGTTAATGTAGAATGATATTATTTGTTAATAAAAAACAATATGCTGAAATAAATGTTTATTACTGTTTATGATTGGATGTTTATTAAAATATATGTTCTATATGTGCTTAATATTTAGTGATACATTTGGTTACAAAATTAAAATAAAGAAATAGTGCTGTAGAAGTCCTAAAGCTTAGGTGAACATAAGAAATTTTGAGAAATTATTGATTTTTCATTCAAAAAATGAAAAGTATACATTAAATATAAACCACATTAATTATTGTATTAAAAAAAATAAAATCGTATCCCTTGATCCAAATTTGTACATGACGAATCAAAATTTTTAAAATAATATTACTAATCTAATTTTTAAATAAAATGAAATTAACTTTTATGTTAAAAAGTTTTTTATATCAAAATGAAGATTTGATAATACTACTTAGTTTCAAAAATATTATCACGAGATTGTAAACAATATATATTATGTATATGTATAAAAAATTATATATAAAAGATTCCTAAAATTTTAAATTGTACTAATCTTATGATAAAGTCATATATTCTGATTAAATTATCTAAAAGTTGAATTTTTTATATTTAGAAAAAAGTTAAATATTTTGGAAGAATCCCAAAAAATAACTATAATATAATTTTGATATCCTAAATTCCAAACTAAAGTGAGTTGTTTAATCATTTTATTTATAATTAATTAATATATTAAACCATTAATTTAGAAATCAAAACATATAGATAAAAATAAATTATTAAAAAATGTATTTATAATCATTAATTTTTTTAATAATATTATATACAACCATCATAATTGAAATGATTTAAATATATTAGCTCATAGATGGGTATATCAGAATATTTTTAATGTTATAATGATAGTTTATTTATGTTTTAATATATACATTTTAGTTCAGGTGAACAATGTAATCCAATTTGAAATGGAATATATATACCTAAATTCAGTGATGTTATATTCTACCCCATTAATGCAATTTCCCCATTTAAATTTCATTAAAGGTACTAAGTTAAATACAGACGAGGTTACATATATTTGATAGTCTATTATTTTTCACCTTATTTCCCTTTTAAATTATGGTTGTTCAAAATTACATTGACGTGATACATTTTCTTACATTAAATAAATGTTTATTTTCTACCAAAGAAAACCATTGGTTACACCTTATACGAGTTCTCATAATCCTATTTCACAACCTCTATATTTAGATAAAGTACTGGGTTTACTATATACTTATTGATTAAGAATATTTTGAAAAAATTATGTACATTGATTATATTTTGATGGAAATATAGAAGAGATTGAATAGATTAGATTTTATTAAGGATCTAACAAGGGATACTATATAAATTTTTTTGATACCCCTTATTACCAATCCACATGAATATATTTCATGGATATATTTGTAGAACCACATTATCCCCAACCACTAAGTATAGGTATCTTATATGGGTTTCTGCATAAATATTCTTTCTAATCTATGATTATTTTATGTGAAGTTGAATTATATGAACCTTTTCTAAAATTTCATAAACCATCTTACGTCTATGAAACAATCATGCCCCTACGTCATCCGAACATGATGTTATAAAATTTATCATGTAGTGGGATTTTCATGGGGTAATTTGGATTATTTATGAGTTTTTTCCAATAACATGATCAAAGGATGATTATGGTCCCAACCTCCATCGAAATACATTTTTCATGTTCTCGATATATACTTATGTTTATCTTTAGTTCTATTAGATTTTACATTATTAGAGTGATACTATATTTTACAAATGTTTCAAACCGTCTATAGAGAATATTTAATACTCTTTCAAATCACTTGAGTAGTCAAAATATCATGATTAAAAAAATAATAGGGGTGTTTTATGAAACCTCACAACTTATTAATATATATATTTGTAAGGTTATTTTGTTATCATTACTCTGGATTGAAAAATAATTGAACAATGATTATAAGAGAGTCCACAAAATACCAAATGAAATTATTCATTTTTAATAAATTTGGAAGAATCCTAAAAGTGTCTATAATAATGTTTTCCCTTTTCAATAATGTTATGAAAAAATGGAACATTATCTCTTTCAAATTTTTCTTCTCAGTCTTTACTTACAGAGCCACATGACACGTAGATTCATAATTCACAATATCCTTCTTCTTATTATTTATCTAGTAGTGTTCAATGAGAAATATATATAGTTTCATGTTTCATTGTCGAAAAACAATGTTGATCAATGATCATAATTCCACATCTCTTGAATTATATCCAGATATGATGCCACATGTAGTCATTTACCCCATCTCAAATTTATCTCATCACCAACCCTTAACTAATGGGTTTATACATCCTTATAACCTCCACATTTTTTTTCTTCTTAGGGTCATCCATTTTGAAATTTCATAATATTATCCTGTAATGATTATTGAGAATTCATTTTAGATACATAGAATAATATGACTTTTTACATGATTCCCATTTCAGCTATTTTAATATACCACATGATCAGATCATTTTCAATCCTCTTTATGGATAACGACTCATAATTTTTTGTTGTTAGGGAATCATACACAATGTTTAAATTCTATGGATTTTAGTGGATTGAGAATTCAAAATCCACGATAAGATCAAATTTCCATCAATGAATCATGTTGATATCAATTTATAAGTATATTTATTTTAGTTTATTTTTTATATATATCAAACATCACTCTTTAGATATAATATCTCTAAATTTTCAAAAAAAAAATACTTAACCAATATTTATATCATTAATTTGGTTCTTTTTATCTTGCGTCAATAACTATATTTAGGAATGTGATAGTACTATATCAGGTTTTTGGACTAAATAACAAAACTCTTTTATCAATCATACATATAAATTATATATATTACCCAAATGAATATATTTTGAGAATAGGTTTTTCGATTAGTCGTATCATTAACATTACGAAGTTTATCCATAGTTATAATCCAAATATTTTTTACTCTATTCTGATTATGATATATTACTGGGTTTCAAATTTTTTATAAAATTCTAAAAAATCATCAAAGGTACTTAGATTATCCATGGAAATGACTAATTTTTGTAAAATATATTGGTATAGTCCATTACATAATTATCATATCTGATTATGTATTTACATAAATCCTAACAGTCCTGATGGGATTCTATAAGGATTAATCTTTTTCCATGAAAATTATATTTCTAGTCTACATTGGTATAAGATATATCCACTCAATGTATTTGGTAAAATTTTCAAATTCACATAATGTTACTCCTATGTTTTTCATATACATTAGTACCATATATATGGATAACCCAAAATATATCATGTTAATCTCTACAAGTTTAATTAATTATGTCTTTGATGATTGTTAGAAAATTTGTTTGTCAAAATTGAATGTGGGAGAACTCACAAATTTCCATTTGTTTTATAAAAGATTGTATTATGAATATCCCCCTTCATCTCCAATAATTGGTGACACCAAGATAGAATATCAATATTAAATAAGTATTGATCTCCATTTATCTAGTAAAAAATTCATTAATATATAGAAATGGATAATTTTTCTTAATTTTTATTTGGTTGGTCTTATGACTATAAATGTTGAGATGAATCGAAAAATCATTAATATTTACAAGGAAAACTTATGAACCCAATGCTAATCCTCTTAGGCCTACAGAGACATTGTATAGTTTTAATAATAGTTCTTTAATTAATTTTTCTTGTTCGCTGATGACCATTCAATAGGAGACTTGAATATTATAAAAGACCCAGGTATAATTTCATTGTATAACTGAACATAACATTTTAGAGGAATCCCATAATACACTATATTAAAAATATTACCAAATTCCCTTATAATAATAATTTTCCTACCAAGTACCAAACTAATTTTATTAAATTTAATTAGCCATATATTATCTCTCGTAATTCTATAATATCTATATTTTTTAAAAAAATTACAATGGGAAATAAAATTTGTCCCCATATCAAATTTATAGATTATGTGGAATATATAAGTCATTGATTGTGAATTCATTCTCCCGGATTTTCTAATAATAAATATATAATGTGTAAATTTACATACACAATATAAAACTGAATCCCAATATAGGAAGTATTACATGTCTTGATGGATGACTTTTCACACACATATTATCTAAGGAAGAATAATATAATTTAGATTCAAAAGTTTTCTAATTAGTAATTTCACTATACACATAATATATATAAATTTTGAATTGTATTTTTTTATTTATACAACGAAAGCATGATATAAAAGAATTCATAGATCTAAAATCAATGAAAAGGTTTACTATTAATGAATTAATTTCTAGAATACTTGTCACAATAGTATCAACCTTTTCCACCTTAGTGGTAGTAAATTTATATTCATACTCTCGATCTACTAACATTGAAGATATTCTCTATTTTGAAAACCATTGATAACCCCTGGATTAGGGTAGTTGTTCCCATAATGTCTATATTAATTAAAAATGAAGCATCATACCATTTGATGAGGGTGGATGAGTTCCATCTTTTCATCCTTGTAATAAGATATAATCATTATCTTGAAAAACATTTAATAGATTTACGTAATCCAAATCACATATGAATATATTTATTCCCCTTCATGTAGATTTTTGAATTATTCTTCACACATTAATAACAATTGGCATTTTTTTATCATTCCTTCATGATATTTTACTAATTAACATATAAGGATAATCTCCAATTTTCCATTACTATTACCAGTATCAATCATGAAATTGAAGAAATATTTGAAAATATCACTATAATAGTAAATTTATTAAATTTATAATGATTAATAAATATTCACCATTAAAAACATATTGAAGATATAAATTTTACATTATTATTGACGAAAAATCATAAGGCATAATATGTAATCATTTTTAGTGTGCCACATATTTCCTAATATTCAACTTTTTTCAAAAGTCTACAGAATTACATTATGATTATTCAAACAACCATTTGAGGAGGTTATTTTGTAAAACATATGTCACTAAATTATCTCTATTTAGTAGACTCCTTTTCAGATGTTCTCTATTTACTATTGATATATTTTCACCACTAATTAATTTCGCACATAATATGATACAAAACCAACATAACATACCCACTCTTAGAGCATTGAATGACCATACATATCATCTCAATTGGGATAACAAATTATCATTAACCATTTTATCATATGATTTGATAATATTATAATACCATTAATTCATAAATCATTCAACTATAAAAGTTTCCCCCCTATCATCTCAACATGATTTTTTATGACACAAATCAGTTTATGTTTTTTCAGTGTGCCCATTATGCTATTGACTCCATATAATGTCATCTGAGGAGTTTTTTATAACATTCAACACACATCCCCTCAAAAAAATTATTGATTTGGTTCCTCCTAGTTACTATCATTTTATATAATAAAGGAAAATTAATGTTGTGAATCGTTAAATGAGTGAATTTTTTTTTATGAAACTATGCTCATTTAATAATAAATGAAATCGTTTAATGCATTCCATAACAAATAATTTTTCAATCAAAAATATGCATCATTGATTATAGCATTTATATTAGGCTAAAATCTCTAATTTCAATAATAATAAATTCAGTAGCATCTTGTTGGATTTTAATTAACATATAAACTTTTCAAGGTATTTACCTTAGAAGTGTCAAACATTGTGTGTGGTTTGGACCCATTCAGCATAAAGTCGAGTAATGAGAATAATATAATGGACCATCTCTTTTAGGGGTTATTACCAAAAGACCCACATGTTCCAAATCCACATCCACATTTGGTCTCTATATAAATATTTATTCAATGTAAAATTAATTAATCTATTCCTCAAATAAACTATAGGTTCTTATCCCATGCTTAAGAACATCCTTAAGTGTTTCAATAATGTTATATATTTATAATATCAAAAATTACGTAGAACATCAATTTATTAAAATTTATATATCAATCCATAAAAATAATTTATTAGTTAAATCATATTATACATTGAGAACAAATACACATTAATGATTATGAGATATAATGAATTTGAATGATTATACACATAAATATAAAATATCATCCATATACGAAATTAATATATTTAAAACATGAAACAGTGATCCTACTCCCATTAATAAACTAAAATATCATGGAATATGTAAGGAAAAAACAAAAAGGAAAGCATTAGGTAAGAATTAATTTATAGGGATAACATAAAAATATAATAAAATATTGAGATTTATGTGCCATAAAATGATATTGAAAACTAAATGACCAGAATAAGGAAATCATGTCATTTTGAAATGACATCATAAGATCATGAAAACATAATTTGTGAAAACATCCAATTTAAATTGTTTTAATCAAATCCCAATGATTTTAATTATATACAACATCATCATACAAAAAAGGATTACTGTCAGGTCTATCATTATATTCCAATTATTACTTTCTAGTTCTTCATCACTGGACAACAAATACTGCATAGGAAAATATTTTATGTCAAGGATTACTCCATAGGTCACCCATAAATTCTAATGAGACATTAACCATTCGAATCACATTAGAGGGATCTACGGAACCAAATATCCCATCAGATTATCACCTATATCAATATAAATATTTTATTTTTCTCAATAGAAAAAACCGACCCTATATTAAATATAGAAAGGATAGAACCCATAATAAGAATGTGGAATTCATATCATTGACTTATGGAATAACTAAAGGCCCTGAAATATGGACTACCTAGTGTCGAAAGAATGAAATAATTTTTTTCATTCATTATTCCGATAAAATCATTTCATGAACATGTGCATCCAGTTTCGAAAATAATTCCTAAAACAATTCAAATTAGTAAAAAGAAAATGAATAATTTTGGTGATACTTTCTAAAATTGGATAAAAACATTTAAAGAAATAATATGTAAAATAATTTAATTTAAAAACAAAATTCAACTAAAAGGCCATTTTTATTAATACATTAATAATGTTTGGAAAAATAATTAAATCATTTTATGTAAGGATTATTGACAGAATAGTATACAAAGGCATGTTCCCTTAAAAAATGTTCCTTCATAAAATTGAAATATTATAGGGGGACATAAAAATTTACACAAAAAAAGAATATATAACCTATAATACATATATATTTAATGATAATAAATATAAAAAGTATAGATTATATACTATACGAAAATTAATCAAAAATGGGGAGAAGTAAAGAGAATCGGTAAACAAAAGGCTGTGGGTGTGTTTTAGGGGATCCTTTACATTAACATTTTAATATGTTCTATAATTATACATAAAATACTATTTAAATTCAAATAGTTCATATAAAACCATAATATGGACGTTTTTCATCAGTAATTAGTTTTATACTATATATTTATTGTCATTAGTTGTTCATTATTTAAATCTTCTATTATTATGGCAGCTACTCAAGTCAGTTCGATTGTTTTTATGTGAATCTCATTGCATGATGACCATGTCCATATATTATTTTTAATATATATTCAAAACCACAAAAAATAGAGAAAAAAATAATTTCAAAAAATCAAAACAATTTCATAATTCAAACATTTTTTGTAGTAATTTAAAACCAAATGTATCACTATGTGGATCTTGAAATTTTTTCATACAAGTATTTTAAAATATTGTTTTTTATAAAATAGAAAATTTTTAAAATTATAAAAGTTTCATAACATTATAATCATAATCATAATATAAATAAAATATTATTTAATTACAATCTATTTTATCCTTATATAAAAAATGGTTATGTAAAATAAGACACATCATCCAGAGATGATGTATTTTTAGAAATTATCATTATGATGTCTTTATTATTCTAATTATTATCGTGGAAGGAATAAAATGAATGTTCCATTAGTATAACAACATACCTGAATATTAATAATAATAAAGATAAAATAATTTTATGTTGAGAATATTTTACATTTGTTATAAGAAAAAAATAAGAAGAAAGAATTATTATGATAAACATTATAGCATCGTGGAGTCATAAAAACGTTCTCTTGGTAATATTATTATAACTGGAGGAGTTATGATATTCTATAGGGAATGGGGTATTTTTATAGTGTATGATTATTATATGTAATATAATTTTAGATTAATTTAATTAATTATAATAATGGTAGTTCTATTATAGAAGGCGTGGAAGTAGTATCCTTAAATATTTGAAGGGAAAGCATATTCAATGAAAAAGGAACATTATGTAAGGGGAGATAATGGATGTTCCTAAAAGGTAGGTGAGTTATGTTCAGTATAGTTGATGAGGCATGTGGGTAAGTATGTTATACCTTAAAATAATTATCTTTATAATAATAAGGTCATGTAAATTTTGAAAAATTTAAGTTACATGAGACTAGTCAATTAAAAATTAATTACTCACAATTAAATATAAATATTGAAAATTAATTTATTACTGAAATTATATTGCAAAACATCCTACAAAATATATTTTTTTGAACACAAATTTACACTCATATTATTACAATTTTAGTTATGAATATTGTAAAATTATTTTTTATATTAAAATAGATAATATAACAAAATATACCTTTTATGAATTTAATTCTTCTTAGGATAAAAAAATTAAATCATGGGTTTGTAATGATGTTATGTCAACTATAAAAAATTAATTATTTCTGAAAAATAGTATTAAATATTTATCATATATTTATGTTTCATAATATTTTAATTCAAGATAAAAATTTTCAAAACATTTATTTTTAGCATTCTTCATAAGATAAAATACTTTAGAAAAACCCTAAAAACAAATACTATGATAATTTTTCTATTCCAATTATAAAAACGAAGTTAAATTTATATGATTATTCTTCTAATTTATATATAAAAATATAAAAATTAATTGAAATTGTATAATGTATTGAAAAAAATTATTATCTACTAGGTTTTAATTCATATTATGTTTTTATAGTATTTTATACAAATAAATTATTAGAAATAATTTCAATTTAGTATGTTAGATACTGATAGGTAAAAATATTTTAATGGAGGTAAACATAATATATTAATATTATATATATATATATATATATTAATTCCATGAATGTTATTTAATTTTAATGTGAATATATAGAATAAAATACTTGGATGTAACATTGGAGAAACCAGACTCTCAACTCAAGGACATTATGGTGAAGTAGATACAATTAAATATTGTGGAAGATTCATATCATTTAGAGACAATTACATATGGAGTTATCCATTATATCAAAAATATTTCCCATTAGGTATGTAACTAGACTATTATATTTGTAAGCATCAAAATCTTTTTTGAAAATTCAAAATGATTGGGTGATGTGAACAGAAAGATTAATGAAATTATATTTAGTGCATATACTGTCATGAGATTGATTTCATAGATTATCATGTTTAAAAATTTAATAAATGACTATTTAGAATGTTTTTCATAAATGAAAATAATTAAAGTGATACATTAATGTACGAAGACAATGATATCCGTTTGAATTAGAATACTAAAATTATTGGAGTTGGAATTATTAAATTTTTTGTTGTGAGATAGTTATCAATGAACACTATTAATGAAAAAAACCATGTAAATGAGTGAACAAATAGTCAATAGATGTATTTTTAGCTTATAATACATTTTATTAAAGAAAAACATGTAATTTTGTGTGGATCCTCAGACCTGAGGGTAGATGAATTAATTGATAAATTATTTTGTGATGAAATTTCATGATTTTAGATGCTCATAAAATTTGATGGTAAATTCTCAAATTTATCATTTCTACATTGAATTTTACTTATTCTGGAATATAATTAGGAATATCAAGAATAATGATTGGATTTCTTCCATGGATATCCCAACATCAATGAGTCTATTCATTAATAAATAAATTTTTAAAGCTGTTCGGTTTAGAAATGATTGGAAAGTCAATGATATTAAAACAATTCAGAGTATTTAGTTACCTAATATGATGAAATGTTTTATATTTTGACTAATTGTGAATAAATTTATAATCTGTTCCATGATTTCAATATTGATAGTTTTTAATGTATATCAATTCCAGGGTTGTGATGGGATTTTATTACTCTTGAGTTTGGAAGTTATTTAAAAAAAATTCAATGTGCTAAGATGGTAGATATAAGGCCTAGCCAGAAAACATTACATAATATTTGATATACGTAAACAGTTTGACTTTTATTCACATTGAGGATCAATTTAGGTTTATAGTTTTAATGAATTTTTCCATTATTAATTCATATATTACCATAATAATATATTGATGTTACTTTCAAAATAGTAATCATTTTCCCACCAAAGAAAATCCTTAATAACCTGATTTCATTTCATGATAGAAATATTCTTAAATTCTTCTTAAATATTAATCATCCTTATACCCTGTGAATAATATTTCAAAAACATGGGATGAGTATAAAAGCTTAGTAAGGTATATACAATAAGGAAAGGGAACATTAGTCCATGAAAACATATAAATCTGAAAAATCATAATTTTCAGTCATAAAAAATAAGATATTTAACATACCTCATGAAATCGTAATCTCAGAAAAATTATAAATCATAAATGTATCTTCTGGAACTCATAACATACATACATTATAGCTTTTATATCTACATGGGGAATAATATTCACGGTTACAATTGGAATACCAATCATAGTATATTCCCTAAATCTCTTAGTAGAATCCTTAATGTTTACCTCTATCACATTAACCAATGCATTGGAGATCTATCATGCAGTCACCCTCCCTCATTTTAACATGGAACCACCATATACATAATCATTTCAAATGAACTATAATATAATCATAACACACGGGAAAACATAAAAAAATTATCTTTTTCACATTGAAAGCGTCAGAAATAATTTATATATATTGAAAAAAAAATACATTCTCAAAACAATTAACGAAACAAAAATAACTAAAAAAATAATATAGTATTTATATTTATTTTTAAAATCATTATAGATTGTTTAGGTAGATAAATATCAAATAATGTTTGTGGTAGTGGAAAGTTCGTTGTCTCTACATACATTAAAATGAAACATTCCTTTTCTCTTTTATTAAAATGATTTGCAAAACAATGTTTCATTTTTAAAATGATAAAATGAAATTAAATTTAAATGGGGTATTATATACAATAAAAAAATGTTCATAAATAAATCAAAATATTACTCCATGAAAAGAGGTTGAGATGATGTCCTTTACCTTGAGTCTGACATGACTTGTGTGTTATTGATCTTTCTGAATAATAAACAACTGTTAATTTCTGTTTCTTCGGAACATTTTTCCTATTTTTTATTCCATTTAAATCACTTATGACTATATTATAATTATTAATTAATTAATAATGTTCATGTCTGATGGTGTGTCAATAATCAGTTCTTGAGTCCAAAATGCACATTATATGATGTCAATAGTACATGTGATCATATTTCAATCATCTTGAGAATAGTATTCATGACATATTCATCAATTTTACACATGAATAATACAATATAATTTAAATATGTTTATTAAATATAAACAATATTATAATCATGTAGATAGAAGGTCATAAAAATGCAGAAGTAACCTTTCCATTTTTCATTGATAATGATCGAAATAAAGTAATTATAATTTTATCTTTCTATAATTATTAGATTATTATTGACATCATAATAGTCATTTATATATACTTCTATATATCATAAAAGTCATATAATGAATAAAAATGAGTCACACCGCTTCGTAGAGGTGATAGTTTAGATGTACGTGTTGACGACGCAATCATTTTTATGCACATGAAGGTACGAACATAGTTGATATATTATTATCTATAATGATTAATATTTCATTAAAATCAAATATTAAGTTAGTTGAATTATTATAATAAATAATAATATATAGTAATAGAAAATGGACTAAATCGGTTTGTTGAGGTGATAATTCTTAAGTACGAATGAATGATTAATTCAATTCCCATTTGATGGAAGTACATATAGAATATAGGGATGATATTAACATAATAACATCTAAGTATATTTAGGATACTATATTTATTATTTCATCATGGTTGGATGATATTTTTTGAAGTGTATTAACAAAAAATAAGAAACACATAATGAAAATGATACATCTTCTTCGGTTGATCTCCATGGAAGAACACCATAACACCTATAAGAAAGGTGGTATTCAAAAAATAGAGAATCAAGAATGTGGAAAGGATTCTAGGAATAGGCATGGATAGATTATTGATTAACATAAATTCTTTAAAATTGTGAGTAAGTGGGTAGAGGTGGTGGATTTTTATAAGAGAGAGGATGAGCAATTTTTGAAACTTTTGAAATATCACAATATTATAAATGAAATTTCGAATTATTATAGTCTAAAAGTTATAAATTTATAGGGAAATATTATTATGGGTAAAAATAATCTCATCCAATTGGTTTTATACACATTTATGTTGCAAAATTGACTTTATCTTTTATCTTCACCCCTTAGTATAAAACACAAACTCTCACCTTGTCTTCTTGTATTTTCATAATTTATGCTTACTATAGTTACTATAAAATGCCATGTGTACCACAAGTGGATCATTAATGAAATTTTTTACATTATCTTTTTAATTATGGAGAATCAAATATTTTTAGGACTGTTATATCATTTAATAAAATAGTGTTTTTTTAATAACTCATTTTTGTCAATTTTGGGACTATTTAGTAACAGATTTTTGTTAAAGTCATAAAATCCTTATTATATAAAAAAATGAATTAAATCAAGGATAACATAAAATAGTCATCCAATTTTTTTCGGATGGCATGAAAATCTCAAAATTACATTTTTTTTATATTTATAATTTCAATTATTTGAATCTTTCATTAATAAAAGCAATAACTACATCATCATTTTGTCGTAAATAAATTTATTTATTTAAACTCTGATAATTTAAAATAAAATACCATGATGTAGTAATGTTTTTAAATTTTTAACGACTATTAAAGTAAAAAATATCAATTATATAAAAATATATTAATTTTTTTGTAAAAGATAAATATTTATGTTATATTTCTCTTCGCATTAAAATAATTTTTATAACATGCTATTATCACACCCATGTGGCTCCATGTGGTCCTAAATTCGGCCAAAAGATGATGATGGTTTGAAAAATCTCATCCAATTTGATTATGAAAAATGTTAGCGTAGATTTATATATTTATAATATTATTTTTTACCCTCATTTACCTGCTTTACCCTTTAACCATGCAAAATAATTATAATTACTGAAGTAACTATTATAAATGTTTGAAAATAAAAGGTTCCTATTTTCCTAATTTTTAAATTTTGATTCTAAAAAGGGAATCCATTTTTAATCATTTAAAATGGATATTTTGTATTATGTAATTTAAAATTAATTTCTGTTGTCAGAACCAAAATGCAGAGGTTCTAATATGTAAAATATATCAATATATTGACACGGGTTTATGTCCAATTTCAATGTATAATTATTTCAACTAGAAAAATTTGGATTAAATGATATATATTTAATCCAATTAAACATTAAATCCAATTAAAAGGACTACCAAACTAAATAAAAAAATTCGATGAAAAAGAAATTTTGATTTAAAAGGAAGTACTTTTCATTATTCATTAAAATATGCATTTCTTCATAAAAACTAAAAAAATTAAACCAAGGAAAATTTTGATGTCCCGGTTCCAAATAAAAAGTTTATTTAATCAAATATTACATATAAAATTGAAAAATTCTATTTTTAAATAGTGTTATCTATCAAAAGGTGGTACAATTTCCTTCTAAAAATATTACAAGATTTTATGCTTAAAATTTGATTCATTGTAATTTTTTGACTCTAAAATTTGTTAGATAAATGTTAAAAACTATAACAGGTATTTAAATTAATAATATATTTATATATATTAATTCTTTCCTACACAAAAACTAGGCATTAACTACCATTGAAAATAATTATAATATTTTTATATCATTTTTTATATGACTTAGTGTTGTGTGGAACATTTGATTTCGGGGAAACCTATTGCTGCGTGTTGAGCATATTTTCATACACTACATTAATTTTAATGTAAAATTAATATTTATTTCATAATTATTAAAAAATATTAAAATGAATAATTCTTTATTTACCTGAGATGTTATACAATTCCCCCATTTTGAAATCGTGTCCTTGACATTTTATTCACTTATCTAATAAGTGGGGTTGTTTGTCCCCCACAAATTTTTTAGTTTCCCATGTTGCCGCATCAACCATATAGATTTCAAAAAACGTTTAACAAATGAATAAACTTATTCCGTAACACTTTTTTTTGCAGCCAAGAATTTGTATTGGCTGTTCATCATAAGAAAAATTCCCTTAAAACTAAAATACAGCCTGACTCAAAAGATGAGATGGATCTAACAAATACATTATCAACATTGAATGAATAAAAACATTATGTACCTCAGGTAAATTTGGAGGAAAATCCCCTATTTAGGTAACTAATCAAACATTCTACATGATTTCATAGGGTCCAATGAACCGCATGCCCATATTTTCCTTCTTACCAAAACATAAAACTCATTTCCTAGGAAAAACTTTGAGTAATACAAGAGCATCTACCTTGGAATAAATATCCTTAATCTGGTTATTTGCATAAATTGATTGCCTTTTTTGAGATTTCCTCATTTTCATTTAATTCAATTGATCTTTTTTTCATCTCTTCTAACAATTAGGGTCCCATCAACTTCATTTCACCAAACATCATCTAAAAAAGATAGAGTTTGAAATTGATTTCCAGATAATGCCTCAAATGGTGCCATCTATATACTGGAATGAAAAAAATTAATATAATAAAACAAAAAAAAGGGTTGGTCCCAACATCCCTGGTAATCCATTGATAAGGAACATAACATATTATATATGGTATGATTTTTTCAATTTAAATGCCAATATAATTTCTGATGAAATGCTGTATTAATTTTTTTTTAGTTCATCAAAACATATGAATTCCTTTCCAATAGTTAGAAGTTATCCTGGGATGACGATCTATTAAAATGGGGAGTGTGACTCCATGTTAACTAACTATTCCTTGAAGATATAACTGAGAATTTTGATCTGGAGAATGTGTATCTAGAATAAAAATAAAATGAGTAGATTTAGTCAGTCGATCAATAATAGCCAGTATTGAATTATTACATAATGGTTTATTTGGAAATACCCCAATGTAGTCCATTGATATATTTTCTATTTCCACAATAGTTCTAGAAAAGTATGAGGCATCCCCTTCAAAAATTGACATTATAATTTTACATATTGAATTTTCAAACACTTCACAATAATGTAAGCAATAACCCTTTTAATTCTATCCCACAAGTTATACTCTTGAATAAATCTGTATATCATAGTACTTCTAGGATAAATAGAAAATTGAGAACTACGAGCTTCACATATGAATATTTTCTTCAACTATGAATCACAAGGCACACATAATATCTTTCCAAACCTCAAAAAACAATCTATATCAATTTTAAATTCAGTCAACATACCATTCTGAGAAAATTATTCCTTTTTCTACAATTCACTATATTTCTTATGTGATTTTTTAAATCTTTATTCTAGAGATGATTTAACTAAATCCTTTAACAAAATAGAGCTATATCCTTCACCAAAAATACTCACCAATGTACATAAAATCCTTAATCTCAGGTTCACATTCAAAAACATAATATTGCTAATGTAGCAATACTTTTCTAACTCAAAGCATCAAAAACATTGTTCTCTTTACAGGAATGTTAATTAATTGTGAAATCTTAATCCTTGATTAATTCAAACCATATTCTCTATCAAATGTTCAATTATTTATATGTATATAAATGCTCCATAATTTTTTGTTTAGTATATTTTTCAAATTTCATGCCATATAAAACATGCCTCGAATTTTTTTTAAAAAAAGTAACTGATGATAATTCCAATTCATTAGTAGGGAAATTTAAGTAATGATTTTTAAAGTAACATGAATCATTTTAAATTACCTAATAATTATTCATTAAGACCCAACTAAGTACTTCATAAAAGATTCATCATAGATAACAAATTCAATATTTTTGAAAGGAAATTCCAAAAATGGAGCATTCTCCAATAAAAATTTCTATTCATGAAAACAATAATAACATTCATTTATCCAGATAAACATAACTTCTTTTTGAGTTAACTTAGTTAGTTAGAATTTTAATCATTGAAATTATATAACAAATATCTAATAATAACTTCATAAACCATGAATACCATGATTATTGGTTATATTTTTGGGTCTTGGCCATTCATCGACAATATTTTATTTTGCATGATCAATAGTTATACCTTATTTAGAACTAATGTGACAAATGAGTGAAATTTTTTGAAACCAAAACTAAATCATGCCAAATTTTCCATAATGTTTCATTTCTATTAATTTTTGAAATAAATCCCTTAAATGAAATCATTCAATTCATTTATTTTAGAATATACCTCAATAAAATCAATAAAAACAATAAAAAATGTATCCTAGAAATCATGGAAAGTTAACTTCCTAAGATCCATGAATATAGATGGTGCATTGGTTATGCCAAAAGGAATAACTACACATTTATAATGGCCATATCTAGTACAAACCAAAGTCTATGATGTGATTTCTTACTTTACATTAATCTGACTGTAACAAGAAAAGAATTCAATATTTAAAAAATAATGATACCATTGGAGATGATCAAACAAATCATCGATATGTGGCATCCAAAACTTGTTCATAAAAGTGATATTATTCAAGGCTTTATAATCAATGGAAAGTCTCATTGAACTATTATTATTTTTAACAATCATGATATAAGAACCCCATGGATATGTGATAAGGTGAATGAAACCTTTATCAAATAACTCAAAAAATGTCTTTTTTTACTCTACAAAGTTCAATTCGATCCATTCGATAAGGAGGTTTCAAAATTTTCTTAGCATTACCTAAAAAGTAAAAAGTAAATTCAATTTCCCAATTAGGTATTATACTAGGAAACTCTATAGGAGAAACATCAAGATTCACATTTACTACTTGTGGAACATTAATATAAATAGTTACTTTGTTTTTTACAGTATGTGCAAGGTAACCTTCAATTAAATATTTTAACAGTTTCTCAGCTTCCTAATATGTAATCAATAATAAGGGTACATTCTTTTACACAAAATTAAATTCTTTCTAAAATGAAAACTCTTTAGATATATAGAGAATCTTATCATGATTAATATAATTCCAATCCATACCAAAAATAACATGAATCTTTACTAGAGGAAAAACAATAATGTTTTAAGGTATATTTTTTCTATAAAGAAGTACATATATGTTATTATAATTTTTTGTCTCAACATCCCATTGTTGTGTTTTTACCACATGTTAATGATTCATTTCTTGAGACGGAATTCCAAATTTACTAGAAAATGTCTCAGAAATGAATGAATATTTAGATATTGAATCAAAAAACACATTTTCATAGTTTGAATTAACAAACAATGTACCTGATACCACTCCATTAGATATCCCAAAATCTTCTAAACTAGTTGCAAAGGATTTCTCCACCCCTTTGTACTTTTATTCTGGTTTCTTCCCCTCATTTGACTTCTTTGTCAGATGCTCATTTGCCTAATAACCAATCTCATTAGAGTTAACACATTTTATTGACTGTAAAACATATTTTGTCATATCAGTGTAATGATATTTTTAAGTGAAATTAAAAGCATTATGTTCCATTTTATGACGTCATAAGCACCTAACAGAATTGAAAAGGCATTCCCCAGTGTGATTTTTACCCCAATTTTTACAATCATTAAACATAAGTTCCATACCATCATCCTTTTTTTGAAGTTTTATTCTCGTTTTTCTAAAACATCAAACTCTTATTCTACAGTTTTTCAAAGAACCCCTAATAATCAGAAAACTCCATTTCAACCTTCTCCACACATCAAAAATGTTTTTGATAACATTTGAACTCAATAGAATCTAATGTCGTTCGATACTTTTTCACTAATCGATATTAAAAATGGTAGACTTTACTATCACAATCCTTATAAAATTTGGATCATACCTTTATATTGAAGTGAATTTTTCATCATAGGAATCCATAATGTCATCATCCTATCTCAATTACTTGAAATTTTTTTTTCATCTAATATCGTACCACCTTCATACATTTGAATTAGTATTAATCAAGATCATAAATCTCCTCAGTATCACTGATAATTTTAACCATCAACTATAACTTATGGTCTTCATCCTTCAAAATGATAAATATCTAGAAAAAATGTTTATGTTATGAAAACCTCCGGACATTGAAAATATTTTCAATATATTTAATTCAATATTAATCTAACATAGTGTTAGATAATCCTTTGAAAGATATAGGATATTGCCTCAGAAAATGGTCCATTACTGACATGTTTCTCAATGGTTGATCTAGCTGATATCTAGCATGAATGCCAACTATATTTATACCCAGAGTTAACTGTTTCATCACTAGAAAAAACAGATATGTTATGATTCCGATCGTCGCATGTTGCATGTTTGGATGTTTTTTTACCTCTAGATATTTTCCCAGAATAGTTTCCAGGTTTCCTCTTTGGAAAACCTTTATGAGAAGTCATATCGTAGAAAAAAACATGGTAATCCTCAAATGTTATTTCAATATGAAAATAATGTAAAAATAATTTCTGAAAATTCTATAAACAATATCCTTGCCCTTAAATTTAATAATACCAACCTCTGATAGCAACTCTAAGGCCCCAAAATTAAAAAATTACATAATATTGAGTAAATTCAGTAATTTGACTTAAATTCATATGTACAATCCTTTTTATGTTTATATTTTTGAATAATTGGGCCATTATTAATACACATCATCCCATAATCATTCAAGAGGATACTATCAAAATAGTCTCCATTTTTTACCAATGAGAACTCTTAAAAACAATATTACTTTTATTGATAAAAATATTCTTTACATCTTCCTTCATCTAACTTAATCATATAAAATGTATAAAACATTTCAAAAACATGGTATGAGCACAAAAATATTAGTAAGGGATATGAAATAAGGAAAGAAAATTTTAGTCCATGAATACATATAAACCAGTAAAATCATACTTTTCACTCACAACACAAAAGAAAGATAACATTTCTTAGGAAACCATAAGATCTTAGAAATCATTAATCATAAATTTATCCTTTGAAATTCATAACATACATACATTGTCACTTCCATATTCACATAGTCAGTAACCTGCATGATTACATTGGGAATAAAAAATCACAGTATATTCCTTAAATATCTTAAGATAAACCTTAAATTTTCCCCCCATCATGTTACACAATGAGAAAGAGAGCTATCAAAGGCTCACCCAGCCTCAATTTATCACGTAACCATCTATATACATTATTTATCCCCATGAACAAATACATAATCATAACTCATGAATAAGCATAAAGAAAAAAATAACACTTAGACATTGCATTAATAAGATATCATTTCATGATATTGATACAATCAATCCATTATCAAAACCATTTAAAATACCAAAATACGTAAAAAAGGATCTGCTATTTACTTTTCTTTTTAATAACATTATGTCATATAGAGAAATCCAGATATCAAATAATTCTTGTGGTGGAAAAAAGTGCATTTTTTCCATGTATGTTAAAATGAAACATTCCTTTTGTATTTTAGTAAAATTCTTCAAAAAAATTACTTTTTAACACTATAATATGAAATTAAAATTCATTCTTATTGATTATACAACATATAAAATTAGAATGTACAGAGATCAACATATGCCTCAATGAATGGAGATTGAGACGAAGTCCCTTACATTGAGTCTGACATGTCTTGTTTGTTCATTATATTATTGAATAATAAACATAAGATAATTTATACTTTCCAAAAATCTTTTTTATGTTTATTATTCAATTTATATCACATATGAAAATGTTCTAATAATTAGTTAAATATTTGATTTCATGTTGGACGCTTTGTCGATAATCATTTCTTGAGTCAAAATGAACATGGTACAATGTCACTAGTCCATGTGGTCATAAATACATGATCTATAGAATAGTATTCATGAAATAATAATCACTTTTACACATTATTCATACACTTAAATTTAAATATTATTTTAAAAAATGAACAATGTTAAAATCATGGAGAAGGTTTGTCGTACGTACAAATGAGTAACGTTTCCATTTTTCAATAATTATGTTGGAAATAAGTTAATTGTCATTTTATATTTATATAATGATAATTATATAACTCCCCTCAAAATAATTATTTACATAAACTTATATATATATCATACAAGTGATATAATGAATAAAAACATGTCACACCACTTCTTGGATGTGATAGTTTACATGTACGCACAAATGAAATTATCATTTTTATGCACATAGAAGTAATAACATTATTGATATATTATTATCATATAATTATTTATATTTAATTAATATCACATATAAATGTTAATTCCATCATTTTATCCCATGCTAATAGATGGTAATCAAATACTATCTAAATAGGTTGTTTCTTCCGGAAATGGGGTTGACTTTGCTTGTTTAAGGATCAAACATTCCAATCTGTTTCTAATGGGTTTATTCGCAGAACCAGAAACATCCAATGATTATATATCTATTTGGAACAACATTCCAAAGGTAGGTGCTCATTATTTGTGGACAAATGAGGCATGAGATGTTTCATTGGTCGGGAAGATGGGAGGTCAGGCTCATGACACCTTTTTTAGGGGAATTATTACCTACTCCGGGACTCTGTTATAGATATAAGTTATGTTCACGAATACTTATTAATTTACCATGCATAAAAATAAGATTACCATTAGATTTGGAAATCAATGATCAATATGTTTGAGATTTAGATAATCTTTTATATGTATTTGAGGTTCTTCATTGATGGATAATCATCGGTATGTATTGGAGATTCTTAGTCAATGGTAACATTCAATACATTATATAGAAATCTCATGGCCATTATGATGACCATTTTGGTTTTAAATCCACTCAGTGGGGCACTTAAAGATTATTTTCATTCAAAAGGACAGAGATTATTTCAGGGTTGGGATCATACCCATAGATGGTCAACCTACGTATCCTTGTAAAAGAAGAATCAGAAACCATGTAGTTTGGTAATTAAGATATAGTTTAACGTCATATGGGATGGATGAGAATTAATGGTTTAACCATAGAAAGGATTCCTACGTACTCTACTTTTAGGGAAGAGATCGAAGTCCGCATAGTTAGATTAAGAAGTGTGGGGATTTAATATGATTAAGGGCCCATGAAGATGTGTCATGGTTACTTTTACACTCTAAGCTAACGTGAGTCATGCTCGGTGTGAGAAACAAGAGGTATCAAGAAACCCAAAGATTTTTGCAATGAATGATGCGGCCACAAGGAATGATATGGGGATTATGCATGATTGATTGCCCAAGAAGGTGAAGACATGGATTTACTTCTGGAAAGAATCCTAGGAACAAGGTCCATAAAGATATTTGTGCTTTATGTAGATTTGGATACTCTAACATGGGGCTTCCTCCTGAGGAGGCTTCCCAAATTATTGGGACTTGGGGCTTACTCTTAAAGAGGATGCCCAAATTAAAGGGGACATTAACTTATGATTGGGGATTACTCCTGGGAAGGAGGCCCAAATGAACAGAAATTAAGACTGTGACTTATTCCTGAGAAGGAGGCCCATATTAGGGAACATGAGGATTAATCATAATGAGGATGCCCAAATTAGGGAACTGGGGGCTTACTCTTATGGAGGATGCCCAGATTAGGGAACATGGGGCTTACTCTTAAGTTGGATTCCCAGATTAGAGATCTTCTCATCTTAAAGGATGAGTTTGAATGAAGGAAATATCTATCCTTAGTGACATAAAGTTATGTAAATTGGGAGGTTTTGAGAGATGTTCCATATAATTCCTTTCAGATAAGGATTCCAACAAAGGAACCTTGCCATAAATGGCTTTGAAGAGGTTTTTGAAGGCCAAATATTGACGAGGAAAGGTGGATTTGAATAAAATTGATGAATAGGTAGGAGGGGCACCCAAAATGAGGAAGGCGCGCAAGTCCTGTTTCGGTGTGCAAGTCTTGGTTGTGCAAGTATACTTGCGCGACATCAGTCAACTTGGGTGACGAACAATCCATGAAGTGATACTTGGGTGAGTTTGAATTGGTTCCCTTAGTATCATCCATAGAGGATTTTAGATGTGTGGCACGCAAGTTTCCTTTAGAGGGAATGGCGGCATGCAACTATCTTCCCTTCCCTTATAAGCTAGACACTTATGTGTGCAAGTATTGATGAGTTCTAATACTTATGACTTATTATTCATCATGAGAGCTTCCATTATAGGTATAGAATTACATTTGATGTATTCATAAGACTTAAGACTGAGACTTGGGTGACCAGAGCTTGAATCTGAGTTTTGGATTTTTTTCATCCTTGAAATGGGGGGCCCATGGGAGGTATTTATAGGCCACTTATGGTTTGGGAAAAATTCCACCTACAGCGTGCATGTCACTTGCGTGCCTCATGTCTGGCGCGCATGTGACTTGGGCGCCCAAGGCTGGCGCGCTGGTATACATGCGCGCCTTAATGCCTTTGAAAATTTCTTGATGTTCTTCCCTCTTTTTTTCTTCAGGTACTTCCCTTAGTCAATATTTGGACTCTGTGACGGAATAGAGTGTTAAAAAAAGTCCTCCCTTAGAGTTGGATCAGAAAAAGGAAAGAGGAGTTGACTCTGATGAAATGGAGAAACCATTGTCCAGTAGATGCACCTTCAGCAATAATTAGATGTCATTATTGAGGAACATGACCAGCATAATAATTCAATGGAAGGAGTCCAAAATAACGGTATGAAAGCCTTTGAAAATTCCAATAAATCAATCCATCAGGCTGAAAAAAGTGAATATGGTCGAGTGAATGAAAATCAAGTGGCTACTGATGAAGCTCGGGATGCCGTAAATCAAATGAAGAGTTATGTTCCAAGCCTCTTGTAATTCATGAAAAAAAGAGAAGAGACTCCAATCTATGGATGTCCTTCTAACTCTTGTGCATCAATTAAACACACTTTCATCTTCAATAATTTGTACCTCCATCCTCTTTCTAATTACATAAATTAATTTTAGCTAACCTAATGGGCCTAATAAGAATAGTCTGATTGTTGCTAGGATTATAAAAAATATCCCTACAATCTTTTAATCTTTTTATTAATCAATATTTCCTAAATAATATAAAATGTACGTTTAGTGAGCTGGGGCTTATCTTTTTTTAGTGTTCCCTTTTATTTTGTGGGAAGTTTAAAGTCATGCATGTTGGAAATAAAAAAGGTAATGTTTAAGGTTGAATATCATAGACCGAATGGATAAAAAATAGACTCAATTCCTTAATAATTTTTTTGAAAACATATTTCCATATTGAAGTATGGGGGAAAACATGTAAAATATGACTTAAAGAATTTTTAATCTGAGGATTATATGAAAAAAAGGATAAGCGGCATTAGAATAAGCATTTCCTAAGTGTGAAGTTACCACTATTTAACAAACCCGTTAGGGGGTTAAAGTATGAATATCCACTTAAGGGCATTGGCTACATAGTCAAATAAAAGCATCTGTTAGCTGATAGGTCAGTTATGTATACTACTTATTCAAGGCCACCAAGGGGGACGTGCTGCATAGTCAGATAAAAGAACTCGGAAATTTTACTTTTCTATTACTAAAATATAGTGGATGTTTCTGGAGATTCAAATTTTCAAAATAATAGAGTCTGCTTTATGGAGATAGGTACTTGAATATGGATAAGATATTTTCAATCAACATTGTCAAGGAATTGGATGAATGTCACTACTGCGAAGGTCTGACTGAAAAGTAGGGAAGGGAAATATAAACCATATACTTGAATACTTTCAGATCATTAAAAATAGTATGGGAAAATATGTTCAGGATGGCTATTTTTTTGTGCATCCCTACATATTGTCGTTGAGACCAATATAGAAAAAAGAGGTTTTCTTCCCAAGAATGAAATTACCACTATTTGACAAACCCGTTAGGGGGTTGAATTATATAGGGCCACATAAGGGAATTAGTTACATAGTCCAATAATAGCATCTTTTGACTGACAGGTTTGTTATGTAGACTACTTATGCAAGGCCGCCTAAGGGCACATGTTTCATAGTTAGGAAAACGAATTCTCGGGTATCAGACATTTTGTGACCAGATGTCATGAAAATGGCTATGGAGATCTAGAAGTATTTAAGGTTATGAGTATGACACATCAAAATTGGAATTGTCCAATGCATGAATTAGATATACATACCCATGCTAACCCTTATCATGATGTGACTGGGTCCTGAATTGAGATGCTAGACTTCACTACGTATCTTATAAGGATGGGAATCAAGACATGTGTAGTTCTTGAAATTCAGTTTAACGTCATGTGGGACGAGAGTGTAGGAGATCTTAGTTTAGGGTCATATATCTTGGACCATAATGAGGGACACACATTGTGTGTTTTTTATAAAACTGTTGTTAATAAAGACCATGGTTTTAATACCACATTCATGTGCTCACAGGGGGACTTCTCAGCCAAGGGACTGACATTGGAGTTTTGGGTTAGGCCCAAAGACTTGGGGCTGGGTCCATGGGATACTCGAACATTCCTACGTATCCCATAAGGATTGGAATCAATCCATATGTAGTTCTTTAAATATCCTCTTTTTAGATATGATTTGTACATGTGATGGGTGAAAGGGGACATTAGTTCAATGATGGTTGGATCCATGATTATAGGTTCATGCATTTCCATTTATGCACATTGTCCTTGGAGTATAACATGATTGGGGATCAATGTTAATAATGATTTCCTCTTAGGAGAGGGTATTAAAGACTGTTGTATTTTATTTTACTATAGGACAAAAGTGAGAATAGTTTAAGGTCATATGCATGGCACGATGCTGCATAGTTTAACGTCGTTTAGCTATGACGTATTGCTATTCAGTTTAATGTATGGCAGCAAGGACAATGGGGGAATGTATAGTTTAACATCATATAGCAAGGACGACGATGAACCAATGTGAATATATTGGTTTCAGGGGGGAGGCTTTACAGATCAACATCTTTTGAGATGGAGGTGAACCAATGTGAAGATGTTGGTTTGGGGCTTGAACCTCGGGAGGATGCCTACGTACGAAGCCTTGAAGGTAAGGATCAAATTCCACGTAGTTCGATTAAGAATGAAACGATGATCATGTTTTACCTGAGGAAAACCCATAGATGATGTTGGGACTTACACATGGTTAGCAGCCCATGGATGGTGTAATGGTTGAAGCTTACTCTAAGCTCACGTGAGTCTTGCTCGGTGTGAGAAACAATATTTAACAACAACCCTATCAATTCATAGTTTAACGTCATATAGGAAAAAATGGTGTTGTAAAGTTTAGTGTCATGTATCAAGGACAATATATAGTTTAACTTCATGTGGGAAGAATTAGGGACTTTTATAGTTTACCGTCATGTAGGAAAAGGGTTTTCGGTTTAACGTCATGTAGGACGCTATTACGGACTCTTTTCCTCAGTTTAATATCATGTAGGATGAGAAGATGTACAATTTAACATCGTGTGGGACAAATGAACAGTTTAACGTCATGTTTGATGAAAAAGGGACATTTACACTTTAACTTCATGTAGGACAAAAGTATAGTTTAATGTCATGTAAGACATAGGGGGGCCATGCAGTTTAAAGTATTACAGTGAGGACTAAGAGGGACCATGCAGTTTAAAGTCTTGCAGTGAGGACTGAGAGACTATGCAGCTTATAGTCTTGTAGTAAGGGCTTAGGGGATATACAGTTTAAAGTCTTTCAGTGAGGACTAAAATAGTTTACGATCATATGCATGGACCAGTGCTGCATAGGTTAGCGTCATGTAGCTAGGACAAGAAAAATAAAGTTAGGGCCAAATACATGGGGATGGGTCCGAGGGATGCTGGAACGTTCCTATGTATCCCATAATGATGGAAATCAAGCCATACGTAGTTCATGAAATATCCTCTATATAGATTTTGTTTGTACATGTGAAGGGTGGAGGGGGACTTTAGTGCAATGATGGTTGGATCCAAGATTAATAGTCCGGCCATTTCTAGGCATGCACATATTCCTTGTAGTATAACATGATTGGGGATCAATGTTAATAATTATTTCCTCTCAGTTGAGGGTATTAAATACTTTTGTAGTTTATTTTCGTAGTGGAAAAAAGTGAGAATAGTTTAAGGACATATGCATGGACCAGTGCTTGATAGTTTAATGTCATGTATCTAGGATGTATTGCTATGTAGTTTAATGTCTTTTAGTGAGGACAATGGGGGATTGTATAGTTAAACATAATATATAAAGGACGATGATAAACCAATGTGAATATATTGGTTTCAGGGGGAGGCTTCACGGATCAACATCATATGAGATGGTGGTGAACCGATGTGAAGATGTTGGTTTTGGGCTTGAACCTCGGGAGGTTTCCTACCTACCCAACCTAGAAGGCAAGGATCAAAGTCCACGTAGTTAGATTAAGAATGAATTGGTGATCAATATGTACTTGAAGACACCACGAAGATGATGTTTGGACTTACGCGTTGTTAGTGGTCCAAGGTGGGTGTTATGGTTGAATCTTAATCCAAGCTCACATGAGTCATGCCCGGTGTGAGAAACAAGACGTAAGAACAACCCTAACGATTCACAGATTAACGTCATATAGGAAAAAATGGTGATGAATAGTTTAGTGTAATGTAGAAAGGACAATATATAGTTTAAAGTCATGTGGGATGAATTAGGGACTTTTACAGTTTAACGTCATGTAAGACGAGGGTTTTCAGTTTAACGTCATGTTGGATGTGATTGAGGACTTTTTTCATCAGTTTAACATCATGTAGGAGGCGAATATGTACAGTTTAACGTCATGTGGGATGAATGAAGAGTTTAACGTCATGTGAGATGAAAAAAGGGACATTTGCAGTTTAAAGTCATGTAGGACAAAAATATAGTTTAATGTCATGTAGGACGTATGGAGGGCCACTCAGTTTAAAGTCTTATAGTAAGGACTAAGAGGGACCATGTAGTTTAAAGTCTTGCAGAGGGGACTAAGAGACTATGAAGTTTAAAGTCTGGCAGTAAGGACTAGGGGGATATGTAGTTAAAAGTGTTACATTGAGGACTAAAATAGTTTATGGTCATATTCATGGACCAGTGCAAAACAGTTTAGCGTCATGCAACAAGGAAAAAAGGATGAATTTGTGTCACACAAAATACATCTTCAAGAATATTGAATTGGTTGGAGTTGTAATGAGTTCTCCATCCATTGAGATTAATGAATAATATCCATTAGAGTAGAGATTATGTACTGAGTAAGGCCCTTCCAAATTTGGATAATGCTTGGGAGGTCTCTTTCCTGGTATCATTGGAGTTCTGAGGACCAATACCAATTCTCCTTGAATGAGTGAATGAAGATGAACCTTTTTATTGAATGCTCGTGATATTCGATTCTGATAGACTTCCAAGTTGTGTTGGGTGCACAATTGTTTTTCATCCAATCATTCCAATTCATCAAATCACTTTTTAGATTGTTCTTCTGTGTATGACTGATCACAAATGGATACTCTGAGCGAAGATAATTGATCCTCAATGGGAAAAACTGCTTCTGTTCCATATACCAATGAGTATGGAGTTGACCACTTAGTTGTGCGGGTGGTGGTCCGATAAGCCCATAAAGCATGACAAAATTTATTAGGATTTTATTTCTTATCTGTATCGAACATCTTTTGTAGTATGTTTGAAATATTCTTATTGAAATCCTCTATTTTTCCATTGGCCACTGCATTATACCGAGATGAATGGTTGGATTTGATGTTGTATTCTTGATACAACTTTCTTACCTCAGATGAACAGATGTTGGGGCCATTGTCCGTCAATATGGTATGAGAGACACCAAATCTGGTAATCATGTTAGACTTGATGAAGCTAATAATGCTTTTAGAAATAAATTCTTTGAGAAGTATTGAATCCTCCCATTTGGAATAGAAATCAGTAGCGATAAGAATATACTTAAACTGTTTGGATTTAGTAGAAGGGTAAGGTCCTACTATATCCATTCCCCATGTGAAAAATGGCCCTTAGTATTTAGTTATATGAAGAAACTCTGGGGGATGATGAATGAGTTTGGCACACACATGGAAAGAATGACATTTCTTAGTGAAATCAACACAATCTTTCATCATTGAAGACCATAAGTATCCAAGCTTTTAGATTTGACCAGAAATCCTTTTTCCAGACGTGTGTGCACCACAAACTCTTGCATGTAATTCCTTCATGACAGCGATTGTCTCTTCAATATCAATACATCTGAATAGAATTCAATAAAAACCTTACTTGTAGAGAATTTTTTGGCCATCTGGGCTATTATAAAGAGTAAAATTTACCACACGTCGCCAGACTAGTTCATTCCCAGATATATCAAGTGGGAGTGTTCCATTTAAAAGGTATTCCCTGATAGGTGTCATACATCCTGTAAGATGACCATATGGTTCAGGAATGGGACTAATTTCATTGATTTCCTTTGTTCTGATTTGAAGAAAAAGTGAAACTACATGACAATGGGCAATACTAATGATTTTTTCATCCCAGTTTGGATCTTCCAGGGCTGTGGCAACATTAGAAAGTGCATCAGCTTGGGAATTTTGTGATCGCGGGACATAAGAAAATGTCGTTTCTGAGGGAAATTCCACCATTAACTCTCTAACGTATTCACACAAAGGGTGTAACATTTTTTTTTGATGGCATAATCCCCATGGATTTGTTTGATTACCAAATCTGAATCACCTTTTACCTTCAAGTGATTCACCTGTTCCTGAAGCCCCAATTCCAAGACTACAATGACAGCTTGATATTCTACTTCATTGTTTACACCACCTTCCGATAATAAAATTTAATAATGCAACACTGCCTTTTCTGGGGAAATAAGGACTATTCCTAATAAAACATTGTTGAGTTTAGGATTTTCCATTCTCTTCCGTATTGTACTCCTGGAAGCACCATCAAATTACATTCCCCATGTTTGAGGATTATCTTGAGTAGAGAATACCTCATCCTGAGAATGATTAGTATTACATGAGGTATCTTCCATGGATGGATACTCAGTAAGGAAATCAGCCAGGGCTTGGCCCTTTACTGCGTTTTTCTGACACATACTGGATATCAAACTGCTGCAAAATAACTACCCCCCTTGCTAGACGTCCTGTAAGCATTGGACGACTAAGGATAAATATGAGCGGGTTATTTCGAGATACCAATTAGACCTCATGATGTTGCAAGTAGTGTTTCAATTTCTGAAATGCAATGATTAAATCTAGGAAGCACTTTCCAATACATGAATATCGAGTTTCTGCCTCAATCATAGTCCGACTGAGATAGTAAAGGCTGTATTCATTCCCAACATCATTCTATTGGGAATGGAAGGCACCCAATGAATGCTCTAAAGCTGTCATATAGAGGATAAGTGGTCTTCCTTCAACAGGTGGCATTAATACTGGTGGACTCAAGAGATATTTCTTGAGGATATCAAATGCCTCTTGGAAATATTCGGTACATTTATAGGTGACACCCTTCTTCATTAATTTAGTGAAGGGTAAACACTTTCCTGCCAAATTGGAAATGAAACGTTGAATATAGGCCAAGTGTCCTTGAAGTCCTCTTAATTATTTCAAATTTCAAGGAGGTGACATAAAAAGGATTGATTTTGTTTTCTCCAGGTCATCTTTGATACCACTATGGCGTACAACAAAGCCGAGAAATCCTCCTGAGGTTACTCCGAAAGCACATTTCGAAGAGTTTATCTTCAAATTCTGTTGTCGAATTTTGTTGAATATGATTTCCAGATATGCCAAGTGATTAGAACGTTTTCTTGATTTAACCACAAAATCATCCATATAACATTCAAGAAATTTCAATAATAAGGGTTTGAATATATGGTGCATGGCACATTGATACATTTCACCTGCACTTTTTAGGCCAATGGGCGTTGCCCGATAGAAAAAGACACCTTGAGGGGCTGTAATGGTTGTAGATTCATCATCATTCGGAGCCATTTGGATATTATTATATCCAGAATATCCATACATGAAGGAAGGTGATTCATAACCAGTTGTTTCATCAATTAAGAGTTATGTGATCGGAACCGGAAAATCATCCTTTGGACAATACCACATAAGTTCTTTTAAGTCATTGAAAACTCTAATTTGTCCATTCTTTTTTCATCACAGGGACAATGTTATAATTCCATTTGGGATACTAAATTCTCTAACGAAGTTAACATTGATAAGATTATCAACATCAGATTCAATTTTGGAGGCATAAGTTGGTTTTGTTCTTCTTGCATCTTTCATAAATCCTTGATGTTCTTCTAGAAAACCCAAATGATTAGTGGAAACATCGGGATCAAGACCTATTATTTCTGTATAATTGAAAGAAAATACATCCCAATTTTTCTTTAAAAATAATTATACATTTCTTTCTCTTCATATTTCATTGCCGCACTAATTAATGTGGGGTGTGGATCATCTTTTGTACCTAGATATATTTCTCTATGTTCATTCATTGTGGAAGAGATAACCTCTTCAAATTCTGGAGGATCATCCATGAGATATTTCTCTTCTTCTTCAATATGTGTTACATCCTCTATTTCTAATTTCATAGTAGATGATGAATCATAACTTCTATGGTCAAGGGAGATGTTAAAACATGAACATCTTGAAAAGGAGGCTGCCATTTCTGACCCTATGGATGATGAATGGTATTTATGAGGTGATAGAGAGTATTTGATGTATTGATAATCGACATCATTATTTTCCTCTGGTATTTCTATAACTTCTTTTGGCATGGTTTAGGACGTATAGAATTTCATAATTTCAGTGGATGAAATGAAGACATCTCCATGTAATCTTTCTTAATTTCTGGTCCAATCAACAATTTCTCCCATGTTGTCGAGATCTATTTCTTTAATTGACATTATGGAAGTTTCCATAACAGTGTTTGGATTTGGGTCTATCCCGTCAATTTGAATGATAGGGAACACATATTCTATACTCACATGTATGAATGGGTTTATTGGAATCTTTTTCAAACCATATGGTGAATTAATTTTGGTGACCTTCTTCATGGTGGATTTTTCCATTCCATCCATGTGATAAAACACCACCTTAATGTATTGAGATTCACATGGTTTGAATGGGTTTTTTTCAACATACAACGTCCCAATTTGAACATTGAAACAATATTTGAGACATTGATCGTATGATAAAGGTAAGGCTGCATGTTGATTTAGCTAAGGTCTTCCAAGAAAAATATTGAATGTTGAGTCATGATGAACAACCATGAAATCTGAATTAGATACAAGGTCTCCAAACTGATTTCTGAGTGTAATTTCACCAAGAGTTAATTGTTAATTCTTATCATATCCTTGAAACATAAAAATAGAAGTAGATAAATCAGATTCGGGGAGGCCCAATCGATGAAGTGTACGAATAGGAATGAGATTGACTACTGAGCCATTATCAATGAAATCTCGTCGGATGTCTCTATCATTGACTTTTCCTGATAGATAAAAAGTTCCGATATGTCAATGTACACAATCATCTTCATCTTCATCTGTAAAAGATACCTGTAAAGACCCGTAAAATTCAAGGGAAATTTTTTCTTAATTTTCTTTAGAATTTTACAAGAGCGCGGTTTCAGACGGCACCTGATTCCGAGGCCCGGAGTGCCCGGAATTAATTTCCGAAGTTTGGCTCGGGTACGTTCAGTGAACGAACGAGCGGGTTTTCCTAACTTTTGATCCGGTGCTCGGAATTGAAATCCGAGGGCGCCGATGAACTCGCAGCGCCGATATTCGCTTAAAGAGACCTTTTCGGGAGTTGCGTTTTTGCGGGATGAGAAGTTAATTTTTTGTGGATTAAATTAGAAGTGAATAAAAATTGGGGAACAATTTTTATTTTTATCTAAGTGGTTATATCCTAAGTGAGGGAGTTGGGGTGGGACCCACTAGTTCCTAACTACCAATGTGTGGATAAATGTGAGGTGGGGCCCACACGAGCCCCAACCTTTCACATTCCCATAACTCTCATAAACTCTCCCTTTAAACTTGTTAACTCCCTTAAATTAAGTAACTCTTCCACTTCCTTATTTAATTTGCCAACCTACCTCTTAATTAATTAAACAACTCATGGTTTAATTAATTAAGTGAATTGGATTTGAATTTTGTAAATTTGAATGCATGGCATGGGTAAATAAAATAAGGTAGAGCCTTATTTTATTTTGGTTGGAATGGATGTGTTAAGTGAAAGAGAAGAGAGCTCTTGAGTTTTGAAGAACGTTCTTGACGAAGAACAACGCCTCCGACGAAGAACGCCTCCGACGGAGAACGCGAAGTTACCGACGACATGCCTTCTCTTCTTCTTCCTTCGCGTCAAGGGAGGAGACACCACCGCAAGGAACGTCGCCATAGACGACGACTCTTCCTCCGATGACAACGGAACTTCACCCCGCGACGCCGCTTTCCGCGACGCTCTTCGAACTTCATCTCGTTATCAAGGTAGGGGTTGTTGGTTCATTATTTCTTTATTCTTTTCCTTGAACGTGGATCTCGCATTTCTAACTTGATGCTTGATTGTTTAAGTTGCGTTATTAATTTAACGAGAGGGGGGTCGGACCGCACGAACACGGCCGAACCCCCCTCCAACGTTCTTGTTGTTCTTGCGGGTGGAAGCAAGTGGCGTGGTGCCGTCGCACCACGCGGATGATTGTGCGTTTAATTTTACGCAACGCCGTCGCGCTTCGCCGAGGAGAGTCTTCAAGAACGAGACGCCGTCGCGCCGCGTTGGAAGGATTCATGGCACGGCGAAAGGGGCGCGGTGCCGTCGCACCACGCCGGACGACGAACACCGCGGCCGGTTCCGGGCCGCGGCGGGACGAGAAGTCCGCGGCCGGTTCCGGGCCGCAGCGGGACGAGGAGACCGCGGCCGGTTCCGGGCCGCGGCGGAAGGAAAGACCGGCGGCCGGGCCGCCGGCGTCGGAAGTCGAGGGCGGGACCGGAATTTCCGGTCCCGTTGGTAAAAACCGGCCGGCCAGCGGGCCGGCCGGATGTCATAAAACCGGGGGATTAAACCCCCGGCCGGATGGCTTAAACCCGGGGAATTTAATTCCCCGGCCAACCATGAAAACCCCCCTCTTTAAGAGGGGGGGGCGTTTTTTTTAAAGGGAGGGGGCCGGCTGCCCCCTCGGATCCGCTCAAGCAGGCCCCCCTCATGTGAGGGGGGCGGTTTAATTAAATCGGCGCGGCAAAGCCGCGCCGCCTCCTTGAAGAAGCGGGGGTTTAACCCCCCGCGTGCGCAGCCCGTGCGGCGCACCCCGCCGCCAGCGCGGCCTGCTGCCGCCGCCAGCGCGGCCCGCCGCCACCGCCAGCGCGGCCCGCCGCCGCCGCCGCCGCGGCCCGCCGCGCCGCCGCTCGCCGCCGCCGCGCGTCTCCGCCGGCCACCGCGCCGCCGCCGGCCGCCGCCGCCGGCCGCCGCCGCCGGCCACCGCGCCGCCCAGGGGGGGGGGGGGTCGGGCCGGGTCGGCCCGGACCCGGACCCCCCCGTTTCGAACCTGATTTGGTTTTTGGCTCATAACATGAGCCTCGGACCTCCGAATGACGAACCGTCTGCGGAAACGCGATCCTTGGATCGAGACGGTCGTTTCGGTATATCGCACTCAAGGTTTCGGGTTACTTTGAGTTCGGCCGGGTTGGTTCGTTCACGAAACCAACCGGGCCTTCGGAGCGGAAACGCTCATATCTTGAGCTACGGACGTCCGATTGACGTGCCGTCAGTCGCGTAATGTTCCTCTTAGTGAGACGGATCTTTTGGCATACTCCGCCCGAGGTTTGGACGCAGGTGGAGTACGGTCGGGTTGGTTTTTCCTTAAAAACCAACCGGGCCCCGGAGACGAAAATGCCAATAACTCACAGACCGGGCGTCCGATTGACGCGCCGTCTGTTTCGTTGACTTCCTCTTGACGATACGAAACTTTTGGCACCCTCCGCCCGAGTTTTGGATGCAGTTGGATAGTGGTCGGGTTGGATCGCACCGAAATCCAACCGGGCCCCTGGAACGGGAAAAGCTGTTATCTTTCAGACAGGACGTCCGTCTGACGAACCGTCAGCGGCGTTAACGATCACGATGAGAAACGGTCCCTATGAGTATACCCTATGAGAGTTCGGGGTACAGTTGAGATACGGCCGGGTTTGGTTCGCACTCGAAACCAACCGGGCCCCTGGGACGAAAAGGCTAATAACTCACAGACCGGGCGTCCGATCGACGCGCCGTCTGTTGCGTTGAGACCCCTGTGACGAGACGGACTTTTGAGACACTTCTTCGTGGGACTTTGTGATACTTGGAGTATCGACCAGTAGCTCGTGGAGCGGATCCTCCCGGAGACGAGCGTGCAGAGTACGGAGACCGTGTAGCCGGCTGAGACCTGACGACTGCTTGACCGACTCGACTTGGAGTGAGTCGACTAGCCCAGTGGACGGAGCGCCCAGTAGTTGGTAGCAGACCCACGGCGGACGGAGCGCCAGGTAGTTGGCCGCAGACCCGCGGTACTCGTCCGGAGAGTACCTCAGCAGGCTAACTGGGTAGCGCCCGGTATTTGGCGACAGACCCTCAGCGGACGGAGCGCCAGGTAGTTGGCCGCAAACCCGCAGTACTCGACAGGAGGAGTACCTCAGCAGTCTTAGGTTAGTGAGCAGTACCTCGGAGTCGTGACAGGACTACTGCACACTTCAGAGACGGGGCTCTTCAACAGTTACGGTTTCGATAATGAAAATCCTGGTTTGAGCTGAGACTTTTGACCTTGTGTTTACTTCATGATTGAGATGGGTCACTTGCTAACTTTGGTATATGTGTGGGCATATACCCGGGTAGTGGTTATCCGTCGATTTCACAATCCTTGTGTTTCCTCATGATTGAGATGGGTTACTTAATAACTTAGGTATATGTATGGGCATATATCTAAGTAGGGTTTATCTGTTGAGATCTTCTTGCGTTTATCCTTGTTGGTTTTAGTGAGACCTTGAGGGTCTCGGGGTCCCTACTGAGTATCGTTATACTCACCCCTGCACGGGCAATGCCCGCACCTCGTTGTGTTGGTTGCAGACGACGGACAGAGCTGACAGAGGCCGAGTGTTCGAGGACTAGGCGGTACCCAGAGGCAGACCACTGGGCGGGTCATACTTGGAGCAGACGGCGGGACCCGAGGAGCAGAAGAGCTATCTGTACCCACCCTTCAGGTGGGATTTCCAGTGGACATCTCAGCGTAGCAGCTTTACTTTTCAGTCGCTGTTTTCCCTTTCGAGTTGTACTTTACAGTTGGGCTTGTATTTCCGGCCCCTTTTACTTTTCAGCTCTTCTTTTTGTACTTAGTGTTTTACTTCCGCTTGTTTACTCTGTGGTGTGTGTTTACTTTTCAAAGGCAATGCCTTCCCTTTTTACGGGATTTACGCCTTGGTGCTAGTCGCCAGCCCCTGGCCTATGGAAGGCGGGCTTGGGGTAGTCACGGCTCGGACCCCGAGGGCGGGTCGTGACAATACCACTTCATGGCATTCTGCAGGATCATTATCTATAAGGTAGACTTCAACCACAACATTTTCCGTTTCTAATTCATGAGGTCTTGACAAAGACTCAATAAACACCTCCTGAAGATCTTTTGATAGATTCATGGCATCCAGAATTGATAATGTGGGTGGTAATTGGGCCAAATGTTTCAAGACATCATAATTTTTATCCAATGGTCTATGTTTCCCAATAGGAACATGTGTTTTTGTAGGTTCCTTAGAAGTTGATTCTTTGGAAGTAGATTCATCTTGTATCGGGGTAGGAGTTGGAAGTACTCCTAGATTTGGCAGATTAAACTGACTAGGTCTATTTGTTTGCTGAGGGAATGAAGGTGCGACATCTAACCGGTATTCCAAAATAACTGTGCAGGACCAAATCTTCCATGTGTAGAAGAACTTTCTTGTTTCTGTCGATCCCATTGAAGGGCATTGCCACGAGTTTCTTCCGCATATACAGTTCTAGTAGGGGTAGGATAGAAATAGTGGCTTCTGGAATATCCATGTATTCCCGTGTATCCAAGACCTCTGTCTCTTCCCTTAATTCCTCTATTTGATATAGGGAACTCATGCTCATCATGATTGAAATAGTTATTGGAATATAGATCTTTTAATTGAATCATGTTAATGGAACCAAAGATAAACTATTCTTCTGATGAAGATTTTTCCTAATGAACCAATTCAAGATGTACCATTTGGTGGGGTGGTTTCCATTCTTTCTATGCAGATGGCATAAAATCTACCAGAGTCAAAGAAAATTTAGGCTTTGACATGAACTCATCTTCTTATGGTCTTCTTTCTTCAAATTACGCTGATTCTTTGAAAACTTTTCATCAGATGAAGGGTGTTTTGCAGTGGTATTCATAGCAAAATACACAATAGTTTGATTCAATTGTTTTCGTAAAATGGCATGAGATCGGACGATCGTTTTCCTGACCATCCAATCATCATATTTCTGCACATTTTTACGTTGGACTTCATGCCACTCACCCTCTTCCTCTGGACCAGTAGGAGTAACACATGCTACATGGGATGAAGAATGATTTAGGTTTACCTGTCTAGAGTCTACCATTTTTTATAGGTGGTATTTGAAGAAAAAATAATCCTGAATGGGATGCCCCAACATCTGGTTAAATAAGCAATAGTTGGGGATATCTTCATCTCTTTCCTTGTTCGACCTTTTTGGCCTTGGAAACTGAACCAGGTTGTTCTCCAGAGCCGAGATGAAGTAACCCAGAAATTTTATATTCCGGAAAGAATAAAATTTGTTCTTAAAATATTTGAACTATTTCTGCCTTTGATCCATTTGATCATCATGACGAGGAGGCCTTTTTTGTTAACATTCAGGAGGTGGAGCCCTTCTATATGATGAAGGTCTTGAAGTTGAAGCAGGTACAGGTTGTTGTTTAAGTGTAACCGTTGCAGTCACTCCTTTCCCTATTCCACTTCCAAAAACTGATGGAATTACACATGTTTTAGTCTTAGTATTCAAAAGAGAGTCTTCGATCTGCTAAGTGATTGAAGTACGGTATCGAAAACCTCATGTGTATTTCAGAGGGATCAACGGTGTGTGTAGTTCATCATGAAAATTTTCCACACTGATTGGAAACAATTATTCTTGAGGGAGTTCTAAGATTAATGAATATGTTAATCCCTTCCGGCAAGCAATGAAATATTAAACTCTTTAATTTTACATTTGCTTACAATTGTTAATATTGAAAACTATCTTCTTGGGAAATGTTGAGCTAAATTAAAGAAGAAATATTTGACATAGATCTTCCCACCCAGTAATTTAATAGGATTGAAATCTTGTATACCATAAAAAAGCAGGCCCTTGTAATGACTGTACAAAACACCTGATATTAATAGCTTCTTTTTGTTGAGGAGTTCCCTTCATAGGATCACAATGAGAAACAAATTGTGTTATGTGTTGTTCTGGATCTCTTGAACCATTAAAAATTGGGAATGTGGTACTTGAAAATTTTTATGGGGGAGGAATTTCATCCACCCATTCAGGTTAAGATCTCTTTTATGCTTGAATTTTTGCACATTATCCTTCCATATCGTCAAACTAAGATATTAATGACCCAATAATAGTTATTAATTTTTGAGAAACATCTTGTTGATCTTGGACCTGAGAAGGTGAATTAACTGGAGTTTGGAAAGGTGTGGCGACCGGGACTTCCACTGATGGTAGTATTTCTAGTTATTGTTGCGTATAACCCATAGGATTGGACTTGTGAGGGTGTACTGGTAAAGGGGGATATTAATGATCCATCCCAGTAGCTGCAAAAAATTCCCTTGATTGAATATCTCCATCCCACTTTGGAGGAAGACTACCTTTAAGTAGTTCTGCATTTAACCTCCTTAACTCAATCATTTATTATTCTTGTTGTGCAAACATTTAATCTAGTGAGAGTGATTGGCATTATCCAGAGAAAGGGTGGAATGTAACCTGACTTTTATCCTTCTCATGGGTATGTGCCTTTCTGGAGTACGAAAGGGCATTACCCAATGAAATGGTTTTTCCTTGGGAAACCCTCTGTCTTCTGGTATACATACCTCCTTCATTCGTTTCTGTGTGCAAAACCTCTTGAACAAGAACTTGTTCATATGATCCCTCTAAGTGAGCCTCATGTTTTTGGGGGATTAGTGACAACAAAACTGATGAAATTTTTCGATGCATAACGCATTTCATCCCTTTTTTCATCACATTCGCAATACTATCTTCTTCCATATCCTTTATGAGACATTACCCTTAGTTTAGCTGATCCCTCTGGAACTTCTTGATGAACCATAATTTGGTGTGAATAAACTGATAATTCGAATATACTTTCCTCTTTTGGATTCTGCCCTAATAGAGAGAAGACATACTTTCACTAAGGAAGATATTAAGAACTTGAAAAATCCTCAAAGTCTGGTGGACTGGGGCAGTTCCTTTTTTCATACTCAACTCCTCGAATCCTATCTGTTGATCCTGAGGGTTGGATTAAAAGAGTCCCCAGTCTGGAAAGATGAGGTGGCTCTTGAGCTGCTACATCTGAAACATTATTAAAATCACTCCTGATTTTGCAGACTTTAGTCTGGAAATTGGCCAGATGCATCAACCTACATCCAGTCAAATCACCTGGCAGAAATGGCCATTGGATTTTTTCTGACACTTTTTTCACCTGATGATGTGCATGCTCTAAGCGATAATCTGGTTCGATATTCTCATTTTCTTGATGCAAGAGTAATTCTAAAACTTGTTCTTTATATACCTAACTTTGGGAAGAACTAGTTGAGGCTTGTTCTTCGGCACACCATTGATTACACACAAAACCAGGTATCTGTGGATAGCCAGGGGCAATAACATTTCATGAGACCACTTTTGGCGGGCTTTGATGACTAGAGAGTATAGTGAAATGCAGTGCTCCATGAACACTCCTTCCCCTGATATGAATACCACATGGGGAATTAGTAATTAACTGGTGCAACCTTTTTAACGTGACATGGCATGAACGTTGAAGGGCTCTTTGTGACTTTTCAACATTTGGATGTCGAGAAACTGAGAGAGATGCCATGTCAATTTGGCGTTACAACCCTTCTATTAGCTTGACATTATTTTGATATTCATCATAAGATAATATTTTATCTTTTAGGTGAAAAGGAATTTTCCATATGTTGAGATTAATATCATGAAGACAATCTTATGTCAATGTTTCAGGAATATCTGTCACGACCCGTCCTCGGGGCCCATGCCGTGACTACACCAAGCCCGCCTTCCATAGGCCAGGGGCAGAAGACTCGCACCAAAGGAGAAAACCCCGATAACAGGGAAGGCATTGCCTTGATAAAAGTAAACAAAACACCACATAGTACAAGAGGAAGTAAAACACTAAGTAAAAAAGAGAAGTGTTGAAAGGTAAATGGGCTAGAATAAAAACCCAAATGAAAGTACAACTCCAACTGAACAAAGTAAAACAGAGAAGTCAACAGCTGGAAGAACGGATGCGGCTCCTGGTTAGTCCTCCTCGGATCCTACCTGAAGGGTAGGTACAGATGGCGCAACTCCTGGATCGTCCACCACGGATCCTACCTGAAGGGTAGGTACATATTGCCTCCACAACTCTCTCACCCGTCAACCTCCTCCGTGTGTCGTCTCGTCGCGAAGTCCACCTCCGGATACTGACTCATCGTGTAGTCCACCTCCGGGTACCGTCCAGTCCTCGAACACTCGTCCTCTGTCAGCACTGTCGTCGTCTGCAACCAACACAATGAGGTGCGGGCATAGCCCGTGCATGGGTGAGTATAACGATACTCAGTAGTGACCCCGAGACCCTCAAGGTCTCACTAAAACCAAAAAGTGTAACCAAAATGAAGATCTCAACAGATAACCTCTACTTAGGTATATGCCCATTCATATACCTAAGTTGTCGAGTAACCCATCTCAATCATGAGGAAACACAAGGGTTATGAAATCAACGGATAACCACTACCCAGGTATATGCCCATACATATACCTATGTTATCAAGTAACCCATATCAATCATGAGGAAACACAAAGGTTATGAAATCAACAGATAACTACTACCCAGGTATATGCCCATACATATACCTATGTTATCAAGTAACCCATCTCAATCATTAGGAAACACAAAGGTCATAGACTCCGCTCAAACCAGGATTTTCATTATCGAAACTGTAACTGCTGAAGAGCCCCGTCTCTGGAGTGTACAGTAGTCCTGTCATGACTCCGAGGTACTGCTCACTAACCTAATACTGCTGAGGTACTCCTCCTTTGGAGTACTGTGGGCCTGCTGCTACAACCAAGCGCTTCCCACCATGGGTCTTCCGCTACAACCAAGTGCTCCCCCTCATAGCCTGAAGAGGTACTCCTTCTTTTGAGTACCGCTGGTCTGCCTCTATAACCAAGCGCTCCTCCGCCGTGGGTCTGTAGCTACAACCAAGTGCTCCCCCTCATAGTCTCAAGAGGTACTCCTTCTGTTGAGTACCGCGGGTCTGCTGCTACAACAAAGCGCTCCTCTGCCGTGGGTCTACCGCTACAACCAAATGCTCCCCCTCATAGCCTCCAGAGGTACTCCTTCTCTTGAGTACCGTGGGTCTGCCTCTACAACCAAGCGCTCATCCACCGTGGGTCTGCCGCTACAACCAATCAATCCCCACTGGGCTATCCGAAACACACCGAGTCAATCGGTCAAGCAGTCGGCAGGTCTCAGCCGGCTACACGGTCTCCGTACTCCGCCTGCTCGTCTCCAGGAGGGTCCGCTCCACGAGCTACTGGTCGATACTATAAGTATCACAAAGTTCCACGAAGAAGTATCTCAAAGGGCTGCCTCGTCATAGGGGTCTCAATGAAACAGACGGCGCGTCAATCGGGCACCCGGTCTGTGAGTTATTGGCCTATTCGTACCAGGGGCCCGGTTGGTTTCGTGAGCGAACCAACCCGGCCATAACTCAAATGTACCCCGAAATCTCATAGGGTATACTCATAGGGACCATTTCTCAACGAGATTACCAACGCCACTGACAGTTCGTCAAACGGATGTCGGGTCTGAAAGATAACAGCTTTCCCGTTCCAAGGGCCCGGTTGGATTTCAGGTACAATCCAACCCGAACACTATCCAAAAGCAACCAAAACTTGGGTGAAGTATGCCAGATGTTCCGCCTCATTAAGAGGAATTCAACGAGTCTGACGACGCGTCAATCGGACGCCCGGTCTGTGAGTTATTGGCTTTTTCGTTCCAGGGGCCCGGTTGGTTTCGTGAGTGAACCAACCCGACCGCACTCCGACGACATCGCAACCTCGAGCAGAGTAATCCAAAAGATACTTCTCTCTTAAAGGAATCCATCAAGGTCAACGGCACATCAAATGGACGTCCGGAGCTCAAGATATAAGCGTTTCTGCTCCGAGGGCCCGGTTGGTTTCGTATCCAAACCAACCCTGCCAAACCCAAGGTATTCCGAAACCTTGAGTGCAATATACCAAAATGACCGTCTCGATCCAAGGATCCCTACGCAACTGACGGTACTTCGATCGGAGGTCCGTAGCCCATGATATGGGAAAAAGACCAAAGAGGGTCCGAAAACGGGGGGTCTGGGCCCGGACCGACCCGGCCCGACCCCGGCTGGGTCAGCCCGAACCGGGTCGACCCGACCTGGGTCCGACCCGGTTTGGTGCAACCTGGCCCGGCCTAGGCGTGACACGGCACGACGGGTCGGCTCGGCTCGGCTCGGCCTAGACGAGCGGCTGAGCGAAGGAACCGCGACCCCCGCGCGGGGGCGGCTCCGCAGCACCCGGATGCGGCATGCCGGCCGCGTCCCGCCTCCCGGTTCTATGCGGCTGCGGAACCTCCTCGCCGCCGCGGCTTCAGCTGAGGCGGGTTTTTCTGGCGGCACGGCGGGCGCCGCCGTGCCGGCGTGGCGCACCGGCGTGGGATTCCGCGGACCACCGGACACGCTCCGGTGGTCCGTTTTACGTGCGGTCTTCGACAGTGGTCCTCCCGGGACCCGACTTTCACTGCAAGGCCCTCAAATCTCCCTTGAGGCTCCGTTTTTCATTGTCCGCCATTCCACACACTACGAATGAGAAAGAATGCGGTGGTTCGGACTTGATAGTTGGTCCGCACCCATCGCGTTAGCGGTTTGAAACAACACCATAATATTTCCCATCAATTTGATAAACCCCGAACCGCAATAATAATCCACGGACCAACATGTTAATTAGATGGTCTGCGTTCATTCCTTGAAGGGAAACAAACATGGAGTATTATCATTCTCAAAACAACCCCTACCTCAAAGTCTTCGTCGGACGTGAGTTCGTCGCGGAATTGAACGTCGCGAAAGAAAAGGATCATCGCATCATGGAAGGGTGTCACTGTCGCGCAGTACTCGGCGTCGCGCAGACAATATCTGAGGATCAAGAACATACAGATTTAATTATAACAATTAAATCTATGTTGATGTTATAATCCACAATGAATTAAAAGGACCGCAATCCCCTACCATGTCGCTGTTGATCAAAGATTGTCGCAGGGTTGGATCGTCGTGGAAGAAAGCGTTGCGGGAAGGGGATCGTCGATGTTACGTCGTCGATCTCTGAGGATCCGGCTTTTTGTCGACCGTTGTTGGAGGTCGGCGTTCTTCGTTGGCGGAGATGCGTTCTTCGCGTTCATCTTCGAAGAATGAAGAACTTCAAGCCTTGGATCTTTCTCCCAAAATCCTCTCGACAAGCCCACCCCGCAAATAAAATAAGTGTATCACTTATTTTTTTAACCAAGTCATAAGTTTGCATTTAATAAGATCAAAACAGTTAATTAAATTGAATTAAATGCAATGATTTAATCCCCCAAATTTAATAGGGTCGTTTAATAACTTATTAAACGCAAGGGTTGACTTGACATTAAGAGGGGGTGCGGGTGCGTTACTTAGAGGAAAAGAAATGGTGGGGCTCGTGTGGGCCCCACCTCTCAAATATCCTACCAAGAGGGTAGAATATCTTGGATTGCACCCTATCCGCTTCAACCCAGCTTAAGTATCTTGAAGTGGCTTTAAGTGGTTTTAAGTGAAATAAAATAATGTTGTTGTACCACTTTATTTTATTTTCTTCACTTAACCGCCAAAAATTAAAAACCACACCCGAGCAAACGCAACTCCGGAAAAGGCGATTCTAAGCAAATATCGGCACTGCGATTACATTGGTGCCCTCAGAATTCGATTCTGAGAACCGGTTCGGATGTTAGAAAAACCCGCTTGTTCGTTCACTGAACGTACCCGAGCTAAACTTCAGAAAATGATTCCAGAAAAACCGGGCCTCGGAATCAGGCGCCTTCAGAAACCGCGTTCTTCTAAAATCCCAATGAAAATGTAGAAAAAATTTCCCGTGAAATTTATGGGTCTTTACATTACTCCCTCCCCAGGGATTTACGTCCTCGTAAAGCTTTAACACAAACTAGGGTCACAAAAGTGGCACAAAGCACGCATATGAGCCTTCCGCTCCCATGTGCTCACCCGATGGTTCCCTTACTGCTAGAGAAAGTACACCCAAGGAATCGATCGTCCTCATAGGATCCGTTCCTGTCGATCCTCGATCCCCACTGGAACCTCCGTGAAAGACACCCCATCGCCATCGTCCAGCTTCTCATGGTCGATGATATGCGAAGGGTCGAGCACGTATCTCCTCAATTGAGATACGTGGAAGACGGCGTGCACCCGGTGCAACTGAGGTGGATGGGTGAAGTGGTAAACCACCTTGCCTACCCTGCTGGGGACCTAGAAAGGTCCATTGAACCTCAGAGATATCTCGTCGCCTCGGCTACATCTCTGTAAACCTCATCGAGGGGAGACCTGTATAAGGACGTGATCATCATTCTCGAACTCAGAGGTCTCCAACTCCTGTTTAGAACAGAAACTTAAAACGACTAATACCACGAGGGTATGTTTGACCGACTCAAGAATGATCGGCCGCACCCTCCTATGCAAGAGTTACCCTATGCTACCTGGGGTTTCCTTTTTTCCGACCAAGGAAAACCCATCCCGACGTCGTAGTAAAACCACAACCTTTTTTCCTAATACCGTCAATTTGTGTATGAACTGTGATTGCCTAGTCCATACTCAAATAAAAGTCGTAAGGCCTCGACGCTGCCACCAAGAGATTTCAATCGAAACTTTCGCCTCGAGGGTCTGACCACACCATCGGTGTAAGTGTGATTATCGAGTCTCCTCCCAAGGCATCTCCAGACGTGATGGTCTCGTCCATGGCTTATCGGAAACTCTAGGTCTGGAACAAGATTCGTGAAATCAAGGAATGATTCATATCGACGTTTTTTACTACAGCAGCTAGTAGTGGATACAGACTGTCCCTTGAATCATTTATAGAGCCATTGGGTCACACTCCTTGACTGCATGGAGCTACTCTCCTCCTCCTCCCTCCAGCTTCCTTAGCCTGGCGGGGATAACTAAGGCGGGTGGTTGTATCATGTTAATATGTACACCACCTCATGCTGCTCTCCTAGCTCTACCTCCACGTCTGCCACTCCGCAGACTCATCTCTCCTTAAAGCTTCCTCTTCTTTAAAAATTTAACACGCTCGAGTTTCTAAGACTGGAACCGGTTTCCTCTTTCTTACTGCATTGTGTAGTCTTCATCCGCTCCTAGATGATCTGCACCTTCTTTGCCTACGATCTAAAAGAGATACTAAAATTTCCCTTTGCCGAAAAGAGAAATTCGATCTCATCCCTTGGATGAACCACGCCCATTGCCTAATACATTCAATCTTGAAATGAATGATGTATTCATGCCATGGATGACGTCGTAAGGCCTCGACGTAACTACCAAGAGATACAACTGTCACTCTCACCTCCAAGGGTCGAGTCACACTGTCGGCATCAGTGTGAGGTCGCTGGGTCTTCTCCAGTAGAAATATCGAAAGTGAGGGTCAGGTCAACAGTCTTAACCAGGACCACTCAGTATCAACCAAACAAAAGGCCATCAAAGAAAACATCACAAAGATAAGTCTCTTTTTATTATTGCAGCTCATATTATAAAGACATGAATACAACAAAAACAAGGAACTATAAGTACATGGGACGTATCCACTAGTTCCTATCCTTTCCACCTGCTCCCGGAGCTCTACTTCCTTGTCCACTGCTCGGTTGTTGCTGAAGCACCCGCCGCTGCTTCTGCCTCAGTGGCTCCTCCAAAGACTGTGGATTATCTGTATGAGGAGTCGGACAGTCACGTTCCAGGTGACCCTTCCTGCCACATTCATAAAACTTCCTACTCCTCGTACGGCTGGCTCTGGTCCTCTTGGACCTCTGCATCATCTATCTACTTCCCACAGATGACTCAGCTACTGATCGAAAACCCTGCGGCAAAGGCAGATGCCCCTGTACACGCTCGAGGTGTAGAGCTACTGGCACAAAATCCACCTTGAAGAAGGTCTCGAAGTATTCCCATGCGAAGGTCATCCCATCGCAAAACTAGAACAAGTGGCTCCACTACCTACCTGATGCTGCCTGAAGAAGGCTGGAAGCAAAGATCACCATGAAGTCTACCAGTGTCTCCACTAGCCTGAAGACTCTCGCCACAGCCTCCAGCCAATCCTCAGCCACCTGCGGGTCCGTCTCTCCCCGGAACCTGGGTGGCCTCTGGCACTGGAACTCATGTAGCACACTCAAGTGGCGTGCATCACCTACTGCTAGGGCTGGTGGCATTGGTGTCCCAACATATGGTAGTACCGCGGGTGCCACCGCTGGTGCCTCAACTGTAAGAGGGCCTTGTACCGAATCCATATCGATCGGCAGGCTGTCAGTACGCACATCCCTCTGGGATCTAGCTGCTTGTTCGTGAAAAGGCATCCTGAAAGAAACAACGTGACACAGTCAAGCGATTATACCTGGTGAGCTGAAAAGGTTTGAGCTGACATTTAAAAACTTCTAGAAACACACACGCAATCAGTGTTTTCATGCACAATGTTGGAAATCAGTTGTCAGGGTCCTGGTGTATGGATACGTCGGCCGCCCGCACAAACACTGGACTCCCTGAACTGGAAACCACACTCAGTACTCTTAACACTATTGCTTCACAGAAAGAAAAATATCAGAGTTATAAGTTATGCGGTAGAACCGACTCCTCTGATACCAATTTGTCACGACCCGTCCTCAGGGCCCGTGCCGTGACTACCCCAAGCCCGCCTTCCATAGGCCAGGGGCTGGCGACTAGAACCAAAGGTGAAAATCCCGATAACAGGGAAGGCATTGCCTTTATAAAAGTAAACAAAACACCATAGAGTACAAGCGGATGTAAAACACTAAGAACAAAGTGAAGTGCTGAATGGTAAATGGGCCAGAATACAAACCCAAATGAAAGTACAACTAAAAATGAACAAAGTACAACAGAAAATTCAACAGGTGGAAGAATGGAAGCGGCTCCTGGGTTGTCCTCCTCGGATCCTACCTGAAGGGTAGGTACAGATGGTGCAGCTCCTGGATCGTCCACCACGTATCCTACCTGAAGGGTAGGTACAGATGGCCTCCACAACGCTCTCGCCCGTCAACCTCCTTCGTGTGTTGTCTCATCGTGAAGTCCACCTCCGAATACTGACTCGTCATGTAGTCCACCTCCGGGTACCGTCTAGTCCTCGAACACGTGGCCTCCGTCAGCACTGCCGTCATCTACAACCAACACAATGCGGTGCGGGCATAGCCCGTGCAGGGATGAGTATAAATATACTCATTAGAGACCCCGAGACCCTGAAGGTCTCACTAAAACCAACAATAATAACCACAAATAAGATCTCAACAGATAACCTTCACTTAGGTATATGACCATTCATATACCTAAGATATCAAGTAACCCATTTCAATCATGAGGAAACAAAAGGGTTATGAAATCAACAGATAACCACTACCCAAGTATATTCACATACATATACCTATGTTATCAAGTAACCCATCTCAATAATGAGGAAACACAAAGGTTATGAAATCAATAGATACCCACTACCCCGGTATATTCTCATACATATACCTAAGTTATCAAGTAACCCATCACAATCATGAGGAAACACAAAGGTCATAGACTCAGCTCCAACCAGGATTTTCATTATCGAAACCGTAACTGCTGAAGAGCCCCATCTATGGAGTGTACAGTAGTCCTATCACGACTCCGTGGTACTGCTCACTAACCTAAGACTGCTGAGGCACTCCTCCTATCGATTATTGTGGGCCTGCTGCTACAACCTAGCGCTTCCCACCATGGGTCTGCCGCTACAACCAAGCGCTGCCCCTCATAGCCTCAAGAGGTACTCCATATGTTGAGTACCGCGGGTCTGCCACTTCAACCAAGCGCTCCTCCTCCGTGGGTCTGCCGCTACAACCATGTGGTCCCCCTCATAGTCTCAAGAGGTACTCCTTTTGTTGAGTACCGCGGGTCTGCCGCTACAACCAAATGCTCCTCCACCGTGGGTCTGCCGCTACAACCAAGCGCTCCCCCTCATAGCCTCCAGAGGTACTCCTTCTGTTGAGTACCGCGGGTCTGCCACTACAACCCAGCGCTCATCCGCCGTGGGTCTGCTGCTACAACCAAGCGCTCCCCACTGGGCTATCCGAAACACACCGAGTCGATCGGTCAAGCAGTCACCAGGTCTCAGCCGGCTACATGGTCTCCGTACTCCGCATGCTCATCTCCAGGAGGGTCCGCTGCATGAGCTACTGGTCGATACTATAAGTATCACAAAGTTCCACGAAGAAGTATCTCAAAGAACCGCCTCGTCCTAGGGGTCTCAACGCAACAGACGGCGCATCAATCGGATGCCCAGTCTGTGAGTTATTGGCCTATTCGTCCCAGGGGCCCGGTTGGTTTCGTGAGAGAACCAACCTGGCCGTAACTCAACTGTACCCCGAACACTTATAGGGTATACTCATAGGGACCGTTTCTCAACAATATTACCAATGCTTCTGATGGTTCGTCAAACAGACGTCTAGTCTAAAAGATAACAGCTTTCCCGTTCCAAGGGCCCGGTTGGATTTCGGGTACAATCCAACCCGGACACTATCCAAAAACAACCAACACTCGGGCGAAGTATTCCAAAAGTTCCACCTCATCAAGAGAAATTCAACGAGTCAGACGACGCGTCAATCGGACGCCCGGTCTGTGAGTTATTGGCCTTTTCGTTCCAGGGGCCCGGTTGGTTTTGTGAGCGAACCAACCCGACCGCACTCCGACGGTATCCAAACCTCGAGCGGAGTAAGCCAAAAGATCTGTCTCACTTAAAGGAATCCATCAAGGTCGATGGCACATCAAACGGACATCCGGAGCTCAAGATATAAGTGTTTCCGCTCCGAGGGCCCAGTTGGTTTCGTATACGAACCAACCCGGCCGAACACAATGTATTCCTAAACCTTGAGTGCGATATACCAAAATGACCGTCTCGATCGAAGGATCGCTAAGAAACTGACGGTACGTCGATCGTAGGTCTGTAGCCCATGATATGGGAAAAAGACCAAAGAGGGTCTGAAAACGGGGGGTCTGGGCCCGGACCGACCCGGCCCATCACCCCTGGGTCGACCCGACCCGGGTCCGACCCAGTTTGGAGTAACCCAGCCCGGCCAGGGCGGCCCGGCCCAGCCTGGGCGTGACCCGGCCCGGCGGGTCGGCTCGGCTCGGCTCGGCCCGGCAGAGCGAAGGAACCCCGGCCCCTGCGCAGGGGCCGCTCCACAGCACCCAGACGCGGCATGTTGGCCGCGTCCCGCCTCCCGGTACTGTGCGGCCGCGGAACCGCCTTGCCGTCGCGGCTTCAGCCGCGACGGGTTTTTCCGGCGGCGTGCCGGGCACAGCCGCCGCCGCCTCCAGCCACCGGGCTGGCGTGGCGCGCCGGCGTGGGATTCTGTGGACCACCGGACGCGCTCCGGTGGTCCGTTTTACGTGCGGTCTTCGCCAGTGGTCCTCCCGGGACCCGACCTTCACTACAAGGCCCTCAAATCGCCCTTACGGCTTCATTTGTCGTCGTCCGCCGTTTCGCACTCTATGAACGAGAAATAATGTGGTGGTTCGGACTTGTTCGTTGGTCTGCACCCACCACGTTAGCGGTTTGAAACAACACCATAATATTTCCCATCAATTTGATAAACCCCAAACCGCAATAATAATCCACGGACCAAATTGTTAATTAGTTGGTCCGCGTTCATGCTTTGAAGGGAAAAAAACATGGAGTATTATCATTCTCAAAACAACCCCTACCTCAAAGTCATCATCGGACGCGAGTTCGTCGTGGAATTGACCGTCGCGAAAGAAAAGGATCGTCGCGTCGTGGAAGGGCGTCACTGTCACGCGGTACTCGACGTCGCGCAGAAAAACTACGAGGATCATGAACATATAGATTTAATTATAACAATGAAATCCATGTTGATGTTATAATCCACAAAGAATTAAAAAGACAACAATCCCCTACCTTGTCGTTGTCGATCGAATATTGTCGCGGGGTTGGATCATCGCGGAAGAAAGCGTCGCGAGAAGGGGATCATCGATGTTACGTCGTCGATCTCCGAGGATTCGGAGTTTTTGTCGACCTTCATCGGAGGGCGGCATTCTTCGTTGGCGGCGATGTGTTCTTCGCGTTCTTCATCGAAGAATGAAGAACTTCAAGCCTTGGATCTTTCTCCCAAAATCCTCTCGACAAGCTAACCCCCAAATAAAATAAGTGTATCTCTTATTTTATTAACCAAGTCATAAGTTTGCATTTAATAAGATCAAAATAGTTAATTCAATTGAATTAAATGCAACTCTTTAATCCCCCAAATTTAATAGGGGCGTTTAATAACTTATTAAATGCAAGGGTTGACTTGACATTAAGAGGGGGTGTAGGTGCATTACTTAGAGGAAAAGAAATGGTGGGGCTCGTGCGGGCCCACCTAAAAAATATCCTACAAAGAGGGTAGAATATATTGGATTGAACCCTATCTGCATCAACCTATCTTAAGTAGCTTTAAGTGGCTTTAAGTGGGTTTAAGTGAAATAAAAATAAGTTGTCGCACCACTTTATTTTATTTTCTTCACTTAACCCCCAAAAATTAAAAACCACACCCGAGAAAACGCAACTCTGGAAAAGGCGTTTCTAAGCAAATACCGACGTTGCGATTCCATCGGTGGTCTCAGAATTCGATTCCGAGCACCGGTTAGGAAGTTAGAAAAACCCACTCATTCGTTCACTGAACATACCCGAGCTAAACTTCAAAAAATGATTCCGGGCACACCGGGCCTCGGAATCAGGCGCCGTCAGAAAATGCATTCCTGTAAAATCCCAAAGAAAATATAGAAAAAATTTCCCTTGAAATTTCCTAGTCTTTACAATATCATACTGAGAGTCATCCAAAGGTCAAAACATGATTGGAATTTAACCTTTCGCCAGATGTTTTCTCAGATTCTGTACTTCCTCTTTGTAGTTTGAGGAATATTCTTCTACCTAATTGGTCCAAAGTTGGTGCTTCTTTGTTGCTTCATCAATTTAAACATGATTGGTAGAGAATTAACTTCAAAAATTAGAAGATAAATGACCCAGGGATGGTTCAGAGAATGACCTACAGCCTGGGATATCTTCTGATTGAGAAAGTATTTCACCTACTAGCGGTAAAGCATCATACATGACTAGATTCACATTTTCACGTTCCTTTAGATAAGAGGTCTTTCACATTACTGCATTGTCCATTGAAGAATTTTCCAGGTAGTGTAAATTGCTATTATTTAGAAGACTCTCATAGCTAAATTCATCATCATGGGTAGGACCACCATGGTGGGTTACAACAAAAGATAAATCCTTTTTCTCCTTGATCTTCTGGCAACACAGAGGGTTATCATGGATCACATCTAAAGATGATACTTCGAGATCGACCGAACTATCATGAAGTAAGCCTTCATGAGGAAACAATTGATGAAGACCTTCGAAATTGTTGTTTTTACAAAGAGAATATGGAAATGATAGAGAAGAATCTTGAGTTGCAGTAAACAATTGTCTGAGTGCATCAAAAACTCCAGCATCGAGCAAGGCCTTATTGCAGATTGGCTCTTGATTGCTCGACTGTGATGGTTGAGTCTTTTTCTTAAAAGCCATTTTACTCACTTTAGAAACCACTTGTTGAAGAAAGTGGTTATTATGGGCTGGTTTATGTGCCTGATCAGAAGAAATGGTCAGGTTAGGTTGATTATCTCCATTTAAATTGAATGTATGTTCCCGACTAGATTGTCCGTGTGACATGGGTGAGTATGCCCCATAACACTCCTTGACAGGAACAGAGTTGTGTATCTTCTCTGGAGTGACGTGTTGATGAGTCACTCCACTGATAGGGAAAAATTTATATTTCATTCCCTGTGATGTCGCTGAAGTTGTTATAATAATCTGACAGGTATCCAGAATATAAGAAGGGATTTGATTCTGCTCTTTCACCATTGCTAGAATGTGCTAGGTGACTTCAGCTACCAGAATGGGAATATATTTACATTCCATGTCTGGAGTAGGTGTATGTGCCTGATCCTATCCTCCTTTTCCAATCAATGAATTCAGACAGTACATATGCATAGGGGAAGAGAGTTGAGTTTGCTCCAAATTAGTCATCAGAGCTTTCCAACTGACTTCTCTGCGTGCTACCAAACGAGACTGTTGGAAGGCTTGATGAAAATTGGCAGGCATATGTGCCTGCTGTATATTCTTCATCAAGTATGGTTGACGAATTTCCTTCAATACTGGCAGATGAGACTTCTGACAGAATTGGTAACTATAAACACTTGTATGTTCCTGCTTATCAGTTGCCACCATATTAGATTGGCGAGCTTCTTTGGTTGCAGTCAGACAAGATTATTGGATGGATAATGAATTATAAATAGGTGTATGTGCCTACCTGTAGTACTCCACAAGAATTTCCTAGAGGGATTGATGTGGTACTGTCAGGCGAGTCAGCTGGGCAGTAAAATTAGGACAGATGGGTGTATATGCCCGCTCGTTGCTTTCCATCATGTTGGATTGATGGACTGCTCCAGATGGGGCATAAGTAATAACCCACTCCTTGTTGACCGTATTTCTCCTCTGATGGTTCATCTTGCATGCTCGAGTCTTATAAACCTGAGCATAACCCCTAAAGGTGATACCCTCATCATGTTGAGGGTGCACCACCACACGAGTCTGGCCGCGATTGTTGATGGGATCCCTCAGGAAGGACTCCTTTATTTTTGAATTAAGGCTTTGAGTGACCATCTCATTCACATCCCCATAATATGGGAGAGACTGATGATTTTGTTCCGGGGATAACGACCCAAAATGGTTGGAAATGGTGGTTGGCACCACCAAATTCTTGACCACTGGTTGTCGCTGTTCAGACAACCAGGGTGAGTTGGTAACATGGAGGGCTTATCGAGCGGCCTCCATTGTCATAATGATTCCATGATGATGATATTACTTATCCAATGAATTTGATACCCAACATTGAATAAGCTGATTAGGTGATGTCCTCCTCAGAGCGGATGAGTATCCAGCAGGAGTAGTGGTCGACGCATTCACCAGTGTGAACTTTAAAGAAGCCATTTCTGTAATGCAGAGAGATCATCGAAAAGAGTTCCTTTTTGATATAACTGACATAATCAAGATATATTTTTCCATACTACATATTTTGCATGAGCACAAATGTTATTTATTGCTTTATTTTCCCTCAAATTATGTTAAATAAGGGCCAAACAAATAAGAAAAACATCATTTTAACTTGGTTAAGGATTCACAACGGGTTCACCATTTTTTGTTTCTTCTGGAAATGGTGATGACCTTGCTTGTTTAAGGTTAAAACATTCCAGTCAATTTATAATGAGTTTATTTATATAACCGGAAACATCCAATGATTATATATCCATTTGGACCTACTTTCCAAAGGTAGGTTCTCATTAGTTGTGGACCAATGAGTCTTAAGAAGTTGCATTGGTTGAGAGGATGGGAGGTCAGGCTCATCACACCTTTTTGAGGGGAATTATTACATAATCCGAGACTCTCTTATAGATTTCTGTTATGTTCACGAATCCTTATTAATTTACCATGCATGGAAATGATTTTTTACTTTATATTTGGAAATCAATGATCAATATGTGTGAGATTTAGAGAATATTTTATATGTATTTGAGGTTCTTAATTGATGGGGAATCATTTGTATGTATTAGAGATTCTTAGTCAATGGTATAGTTTAATAAATTATATTGAAATCTCTTGGAAATTATGATGATTATACTAGTTTTAAAGCCACTCAGTGGGGCACTTGATGTTTATTGTCATTCATAAGGACATAGATTATTTCAGTGTTGTGATTATACCCGTAGATGGGCTACCTGTGTATCCTTGTTAAAGAGGAATCAAAACCCACGTAGTTCAAGAATTAAGATATAGTTTAAAATCATATGGGACATATAATAATTAATGGGTGATGGGATTTAATCTTAGAAATGCTTCCTATGTAATCCACATTTAGGGAACATATGAAAGTCCAAAAAGTTCAATTAATAAGTGTGGGTCTTACATATGATTAACAGCCCATGAAGATGTGTCGTGGTTAAATTTGCACTCTAAGCTCATGTCAGTCATGCTCGGTGTGAGAAACATGAGGTATTAGTAAACCTGACAATTTCTTCCACAAAAGATGTGGTCACATGGAATGATATGGGGCTTATACATGTGTGATTGCCCAAGTAGATGAAGACTGGGATTTAATTCCGTAAAGAAGCCTAGGAACAAGGTCCATAAAGATATTTGTGATTTATGATTTGGGCTTACTCCTGTGGAGGATTCCCAAATTTGGGGGGACTTGGGGCTTACTCCTAAAGAGGATGCTCAGATTAAAGGTGACATTAACTTATGATTGGGGATTCTTCCTGAGAAGAAGGCCCAAATCAAAAGAAATTAAGACTGGGACTTGTTCCTGAGAAGGAGGCCCAGAATAATGAATTTGGGGCTTACTCCTAAAGAGGATGCCCAGATTTGGGAACATGGGGCTTACACCAAAAGAGGATGCTGAGATTATGGGACTTTTGGATTACATCGAAGGAGGATGCCTAGATTATAGATCTTCTCATTTTAATGGATGAGGATGAATGAACGAAGTCTCTAACCTTAGTGATATACAGTTATTTAAATCACAAGGTTTTGAGAGATGTTCCAATGAATTCCTTTCAGATAATGAATCCCACAGAGGAACCAGGCCATAAATGGATTTGAAGTGGGTTTTGAAGGATACATATTAATGAGGAAATGTAGATTTCAAGAAAAGATTTGAATAGGTAGGAGGGGCACCCAAATAGAGGCAGGTGTGCAAGTCATGTTTTGGCATGCAAGTCCAGGTCGTGAAAGTATACTTGCGTGACATGAGTCAACCTGGGCGATGAAAAATACATGAAGTGATACTTGGGTGACTTTGAATTGGAGCCCTTAGTATCATCACTAGAGGCTTCCAAATGTGTGATGCTCAAGTTTCCTTGAGAGTGAAAGGCGGAGCACAAGTGTCTTATCATCCCTTAAGGGATGGACACTTTTGTGTGCAAGTATTGATGAGTTCTAATACATAGGCCTTATTCTTCCTCTTGAGAGCTTCCATTCTAGGTAACGAATTACCTTAGAATTGTTCGGAAGACTTCAAACAGAGACTTGGGTGACCATAGATTGAATCTGAGGTTTGGATTTATTACTTCATTGAAATGGGGGGACCACATAGGGGTATTTATAGGCCACCTGAGGATTGGGAGAAATTTCACTTAGGGTGCACATGTTACGTGCATGTCTCATGTCTGGCGCGTAAGTGACATGTGCACCCAAGGATGGAGCACAAGTATAAGTGCGTGCCTAAATTCCTTTGAAAATTTCTTGATTCTCATCCCTCTTTTTTCCTTGAGGTACTTCCCTTAGTCAATCTATGGAGTCTGTGATGGAACAGAGCGTTAGCATTGGTTTGTGGAGTTGTTAAGTAACGCATACAGACGAAAACATAATTCCATTCCCATTTGATGGAAGTTGATGTGGAATTAGGGGTGATATTTACATATTAACATATCTATATATTTAGTATACTGGATTTATTGTCTCATCATGGTTCGAATATATTTTAGGAAGTGGCAGAAGAATCAAAATAGAAATAGTTAATGAAAAAAATACATCTTCTTCAATTGACCTCCTTTGATGAACCCCTTAACACCTCTAAGAGGGGTTTTATGAATAAATTAAGACATCATGTTTTTGATAAGGGATTCTATGAAGAGTATTTGACATATCATCTCTGTTCTAAAAGGATTTCTATGTGTTATTATGTGGGTAGTGGTGGTGGCATTTTATAAGAGGAAGGAGGGGCACTGTAGGAATATCTTGATATATTATTTTATTATAAATTGATTTCAGAATTATAAATTGATCAGATGTTTTAGATGTAGTGGTTTTTATGAGTATGAGTCTAAATAGTCTGAACCAATTTTTTGTAGACATTTTTAGGATAAAAATTTAACTTCATTTTTTTGCTTTAACAATTAGTTAAAAACATTAACCCTTACCACGTCTTCTTGTCTTTTCTTAATATATGGTTAATAAAATTTCAATAAAATTACAAGAGAATCACAAGTGGATCAGTAATGAAATTGGTAACATTATATAATTCATTTTTCAGAATATTATATTTTTAGGAATATTATTTCAATTAATAAAATCGTATTTTTTTATAAACACTTTTATGTTAATTTAGACATTATATCTTCATTGAATATTGATAAATTCATAAAAAAAATTATTCATATGAAACATATGAATTAACTCAATAATAAAATTACATAATAATCCAAAAAATCTGTGTATTTCTTCAAAATTGTGAAATTATATTTACTTTTATATTTATAATATCTTTTATTTGAATCATTCATTAATATGTTTATCATTGTGTGATAATTGTTTCATAAATAAATTTGTTTATTGAATTTCATAAAATTATAAATAAAATACCATGTAGTATGAAATATTTTTATATTCCTAAGGATAATTTATAGTCAAACATATCAGATATATAACAAAATATTAAAATTGATTTAGTTAAATATACAAGTTTACGCATTAAATAAATTTAATTGTTTACAAGAAGCCATTGTCGTACCCAAGTGGCTTCATGGGGTCCTCAATTCGACCAAATCATACTAATGGTCATCCATATCTCATGAAATAGGATTAAGACTTGTTTTATGTTTGTTTTTTATTTTTATAATATTATTTTTACCCTTATTTAACTGATTTATATTTTAACCGTTGTAAATAAAAATAATTTATGATGTTAATATTCATAATTTCTAAAAAAAGGTACCTATTTATATAATTTGGACCTTTTCATTCCAAATCTGGAATACATTTTTCATAATTAAAAAAATAGAAGTTTCATTAATATATTTAAAATTAATTCTCATTGTCAAAACTAGAAAGTGGGTTTATTATGAAGTAAAAACAATCAAAAGATTGTCAAGTGTTTTTTCCAATTTTAATATGATATTACTTCCAATGGAAAAAATTGGATTAAATGATAAAAACATAATGAAATTAGAAATAAAAAAATTAAAATGACTTCCTAAATATATATATAAATTATATGAAAATTCCGTTTTAAATAAAAATATAGTATTTATCACTATTCATTTAAATATGAATTTCATCAAAAAATATCAAAATTTAATCCAAGGTAAATATTGATGTCCCTATTCCATAAAAAAGGGTAATTTTAACAAATATAACATGTAAAAGTGAAATAAATAATTTTAAAATTGGTTCTACATCAAAAGGTGGTAAAACGTTCTTTTTAAATTTTTTTATTATTTTATTCTTAAAATTCATAATAATTATCATTTGGAGCCACTAAAAATCATTTGATAAATGTAAAAACATATAAACGGTATGTAAAATCAAAATATAATTAATTTTTTTCATTCCTGCTAGTAAAACTGCGAGGCATTAACTACCATTTAAAATAATAATAATATTATTATATTATTTTTCGATATGACTGTGTTTTGTTAGAAACATATGATTTTTGGGGAAAGTATCATTGAATTTAGATTAATCTATTTTAAATTTCATCCAATTTAATGTAAAATTTATATTTATTTAAAAAATATGAAAAAATATGAAAATTTTAAATTCATTATTTACTTGGGATGTTACAGTAGAGATGAAGAATCATTAATTTTATATGATTATGGAAATCAAGATTTCCAAGTGATATGTATTGGGCAACAATCCATGGAAGAAATATCAATAAAAAAGATATAGATATCCCTTTTCAATAAATTTTTAAATAACTAATCCAGAGTATAAATAATGAGGTTTAGAATGTTTTAACAATGTAATAATTTGGGATATGTTAATCAGGACTCAACTAAAAAATTAAATTTTACTAGTTAGACCAATTGTGATAATATATTAATAAATTGATTTAATTTTAAAAAATATTCTATATCGAAAGAGAAATCGAGAAGATAAAAATGATGAATAACGATCATTGAGACAATAAGAATAATAGTGTGGTAATATTTTTATACAATCTTCAAAAATGAAGGACCATGAAATGATATAGTTTCAGGTAAATCACTTGATTTCTTCATATTATATTGATGTTTTATTTGATTGAGGTTCAACATAATGATATGTCTAGTATAATAGAAAATAATTCATCATTAAATTGATAAAACTCATATTGTTAAAAATCACAGTTGATGTATTATGTCCATGAAGATTTATAGAAACACTTCTATCATCAAATGTGTAATTGGTTTTACATAAAAAATATGTGATCCTTAGCATTGTTAAATGTTTTCATTGGTTTGTGTTTTAATTTTGTTTAAAATTTTCTTATCGATCGTGATGACAAATAATTAATATACATTCCATAGAGTGTGTTTAAATTTTTATAAATAATGTTTTTCATATAGGTGATAACATATCATTAATCATGGAAATTTATTAAATGTGAAGGTGAATGATATCATAACACTGTAATATAAAAGAAAATAATTAATAATTATCATGTTCTTATATTGTCAAATGAACATTCCATCATATTTCCATATGATCTTTTCCATGGAAATACTGATAGAGATGTTGAATTATTATAAACTTTACAACTGATGATAAGTTGATTTCAGATCCTCCATATAAAATGGATACAATTGTGCTCATGTAATTAATGATGTAGTTTGAAGAAATAGTTGATAATAGATTCATATTCCCCACAACATTACTCTATGTTGATCCAATTATTGTAATTATATTGATTGTTCAATGGTGATTTACATTGATTGCTGATAAATAACTAACATTATAGTTGAGAAAAAATTATATGATTCCTCATATCAGTGATTCATATGAACATATGTATGGGAAAATTACCTTTTTAAAAAATATCCATTGATATTGAAACCATTAGATAAAAGTAATATTGTAAGGTAATTTATGGAAATTGTTTCACACTAGGTATGGACGTGATAAATTTTTTTATATTCATACTGGGTTTGAGAATGAAAAGGAAATATTAATTTATGTTATGAATAATTTTTTCTATGTGATTTTTTATATTTTTTTGGTTATTTTCCATAATGATATTTTCTAAATTAAATAAATATAAATATCACGATAATAATATAATTATTTTTTCAAAAAATATATAATGTTATGTTATATACAGAATTTTTAAAATATAATTTTTGGTTACAACAAGTTTAATTCTATGATAATTATTTTGTCTTAATATAGAATTATTTTTTATCATAATAACATATATATAATAAAGGGGTGTCTATGAGATATACATATCATTGAAATTATTTATTGTTATGGATTCATAGGATACTATCAATTGTTAGTTGAAAAGGTTCTCTATTATCTAGAAGTCTAAAGTATATATTCACATTAAAATATTTGAAAATGTGTTTATGAACATTCATATAACTAATAAAGTATTTTTATTGCATGATTCATTATCATAATTGAAAAAATATGTTTTTTATAGATGAATGAAAATAATATTTTTTCAAAAACCATGATTAATTTGAAACATGATGACTAATTATAATATTTATGGAATGATTTATTTGGCGATATGTTTCCAAGAACACCTCTTTTACTATATATATCAATATAATCATATAAAAATGAATGATCTATGAAGTATATAAATGAATATAACTATATTAAATGAAATTTAGGATCTATTATAAAAAGTAAATTTCATAATATTCATATTAACAAGGAATGTCCTATCACACTTGGAATGTGGTTTATCATTTTAAGTGATTTTTAGTTGAAGATGAAATTAATTTGAGGAGATCACAAAAATTCAATTTATGTTCATCATATTTATACCATGATTTATACATGACATCATGAATAATTATAATGTTAAATAATTAATAAATATATGTATAATTGTATGCCAAATAATTTTTTAATTTAAAAATGACAGGTTATATATACAATTCCAAAAGAGGATTTTAAATCCTCATTCTTTTAATCATTTATAATGGGAGAGTATATCTATAGATTTTACTACTGGGTTAATAATAAATCACAAAGTAATAATGTGATTTCGATACTAATATGAATCAAATATATTTATTATCATAATATTTGTGATACTATGTACTTGGATTATATTTCTAGAAAATTTCTTTAAGGAATTGAAAAGTTATTTGTAGTCCATATGTCTATTATATATACTCATGATCCCATATTTACATTAAATATCCGGAATGGTATTTATAAGTGTTTACTTGATGAATTTTATTTCAATATAATATATCATGGTCATTATAATTGAAAGATTGAGTGAATAAAAAAATTTTAAGGGTATTCATCATGATTTCTCAATGGATTACTTAGGATATTGCAATAATCACCTTTCTTTAGGTGAATCTTCTTATAAGAAATTTTTTTATTCTTGAATATTTATTGATCTTTTTTATGTATTAATTTGAGAGTGGTTTCAAACACCTTTTTGTTGGATTACTGATATTATTAGAAATTCATTAAGACTAAATACAGAATATTAGATAGTTTATAATGTAAGAATTTTCTATATACAGTTAACAGAATCATAGAAAATGAAAATAAGTTATACATAAAAATAAGGGAAATATTTATCTCTTAAATAAGAAGATAATGTTTTCCAAAAGTTATCTTCCAAAAAATGCTAATAATTTTAGTAGGAATTTAAAATTAAGGAGTTGGAAAGTTGGTCTATATAAAATAATTGAATGAGAGGGATTAGTTGTATACACAATTTACTTACTTCTTAGTTTATCCCAGGTTCTTATTGTCTTTAATGTCTTTTTGTTAATGAAACATGTTCCCAATTAATCACATGTTTTGATCACTAATGTACAACAACATCAAGAGAATATTTTTATGTGGAAATAGTAGATTTTATTCAAGGTCCTCATGATTTGGTATTGTCTAATTACGGAACTCATAAGATTCTGTTTTTCAGATGAATCTTATTATGGTATAATAAACATTGGGATTTGAAAAATATATCTATATAATATTATATGGACACAACATCACACTGAAGGAATGTGGAAACCCATGTAATATTAATGTTAAAAATATAATGATATAATAATATTTTTTATTCTATTTATATGATTCATTTTAACTATAATAATTTTTTGTAAATTTTCATTCAAAAGGATAAATAGATTTATAATATTGAAATTTATTTACATTTTATATTATAATTTATTTAAAATAAATCATTCAAAAAATTTATTATTTTAATTTAATAAAATAGACATAATATTTTTATAATATGATATTCGAACTAGATCACAATGAATACTATGGATATTAACACATTATTGATTATTGGTTGAAATGTGAAAAATTTGGTTTTAAAAAAAACTACATGATCTATAAAATCACCAAGAACTGTTAATGATTTAATAATTCAAAAACAACTTTTATCAAAAATAAAAATATTTTAGGAGTAAAAATTTTATATGATAAACATTATTTTTAATTTTAATTCCCATGCATAATATTTAAAACACATGTTATATTTATTTATTATTATAAAATATTGGTGGTAATTTAAATATAATATTGTGTTTGGAGGGAGAAATTAATGTTTTTAATGATATAAACTTAATTTATCATTATATTTTGAAATTTAATCTAACTAATTTGATAAGAATCAATAAATTTCATATTTTAAATTTTGAATTATTTTAATTCATAATAAATGAATTACAAAAACTATTATGCATTCAATTTGAATATTTATATAAAAATTAATTTCTGCATAATATTGTAATTGAAATCCATAAAATAAAATGTATAATGTGAATCTGGATGTCCAAACATCGAATTAACACACTTTTGAATTTACGATATAAAAATAAATTACTTGGGTGTAAAGGTATGTTATCACATTAAAGTAGAAAAATTTAAATAAGTTTAAACTATGTGATAAGGATTATATATTCAATAAAATAAAATCTACTATTATGGGATACACATAATTATGTTATACCATGTCTTAAAGTATAAATTTGGTTTTATTTTTTCCACTTTCTAAAGAAAGAAATCATATTATTTTAAAACATTGAATAATTAAAAGAGTCTTACTCCCCTCACGTACAATGAAGAACATCATTTCTTCATATATTCAATTTATTCGAGCAATGTAGATCAACAGAAATCCTAAAAAAATATAGTTCCAACTCTTCTACCCCATTCAAGATGAAATCTTCTCAAAATACCCATGCAAGATAGAATTTTGGGAAAACTAGATGATGTTAACTATGGAGTTAGTATAAGACAAAACCAACCTCCATTATTCTTATTAATTATTATATCTTAATATTATATATTATAACCACTATAATATAACTCCATTATTAAAATAAATATATAGTATTTTATTATAAATAAAAAACAATCAGTTTCCCCTACATTTATATACTTATTTATATAAAAACAATGTTCATGAATATGTGTGGAATACCATCTCCATGAAATGAAATGTTTATTTGTCCTCATCATCTCACATGCGATGTTATGAAGAAAAAAATAATTAATATATATAATATTTACAAAAATAGTATTTTTTAATTGTAATATATTATCAACCAATCTACATTGACTTCTTGGAGAGAATTATAGCGTGACTCATGCCTTCATTTTTACTACCAACTCTATAAGGTGATGTGATTTATTTTTTCTTTCAACCTAAATTATATTTTAATAAAAAGAATAATATTACATAAATAACAATTTTTTATTAAATTTACTATATTATGAATACAACCATTATATAAATAATTTAGACCCGTTCATTTAAAAAAAACTAAAATCCATTTATGCATATATACAGGCTACCATCCCTATAAAGAAATGTCCTTCAGTTTCATAAAATCCATTAAATGAGATGTCACTAAAGCATGATTAATTTATACATATGATAATTAAAACCCATTTAATATTGTTTATATGACAGATATAACCCCACTTTATTAGAGTTAATGATATATTGTCATTTTTGTGATTATTTAATAAAGAACATATAAAAGCCTAAAAAAGGAAAAAATAACATAGTTAAATAAAACATAATGATAAATTAAATAATTTAGATTATGGTATGGAAATAAAAAATATATTTTTTTCTTAATAATATAAAAAAATAATAATTTTTTTTATTATTGAGTTAAAAATAATAAAAATCTCGATGAGACACATGGTAAATTACTAATCATTAAAATGCCTTTATATGTTTTAAAATTTGTTTATTACATTTGGTTGTTTTAAAAAATGTTTTTCAATGTTATAATAACTAATAATATAATTTTTTTAATTCCATGTTTGATAATCCCTAATTTTTTACAAGGTTTTTAAAAATATACTTTTCAATAATTATCTAATGGGTATCTTTTTACTATTGTCCTTAACTGTAGAAATTTCGTTTTAAAATATTCATGACAAATAAAATTCAAATAGTTATTACTATTATATTTTTTCATGATTCCTCAGGATTAACCTATTTATATTATTTATATAATTTTGAAATATTCTATTAAGAATATTATTATATATGTAATTAGTAGAATATTAATGAAATTGGTTTTCTCTTATTTTCTCTAATTCCAAAATAATTGGACAGAAGATTGATATGAAAACTCTTATTTCATTCTATTCTGATTTGTTCCATGGATTTGTTTTACAATAATTGGTGATCTTGATAATACTCTATAGATTTTTAATCCAAATATATCTATCTGATGCACTGTGTAATTTGATAAAATTGACAAGATTGAAGTTACCCCAATGAGATTGGTTCGAATTGACATTTAAGGTTACTCATTTATAGGTGATATTATAAGGTTAATTTCCAGGGATACATATATTATTAAACACGGTTGTATATTTGTTTTAATGGATTTTTTATTAATTTTAAATGGAAATGATGTTTCTGATTTTCAAATGGTTGAAGGATTTTTTTTAATTAAATGAATTTAAATATTCTAGAAATTCCAAGAATGTTGATCAATCCATTATTCATTCTAAAACTTTATTTCTAGAATTATTAGAGTTTTGATTATATATCATTATTATATTAATGAGTAATTGATTTCTAGAATTATTATAAAAATGGTTAAAAATCCATATTTATTTTTATGAGTACTAAATGGATTGAAATGCTTAAATTTTCTTATATACATTGTTTTTACTATTCACTTTCGTCATATATTTTCATGTATCTTTTTAGTGCTGATAGATGTGTAGCTAATATAAAAGGCCTTGATGACTTCTCTAGAACAAACAAAATTAATCATGAATAAAGAAAGAGTGTGAACTTTAGATATTTTTTGTACAAAGAAACTTTTTCTACATGGAAGCGTCCCCATTTTTTTACTAGAGACTACCTAATGAACCAACAACCTTAACGAAACTGTTATTGGAAATGTTTAAAAGTGATAACCCTATGAAAAATCATGGAATATTTGGTTGTTTAAATTATTTTATATAACATTAATGATGAATTGTGTTATTTATATCATTATATAATTCTAAAATTGGGTTTTATAACTAGGAAACTATTTTTTTAAGATATAGAGACCATGAATTTAGTGTTATTTCTTTTTTGAATTACAATTTTCCCAAGAAAATCATTGATATCCCAAATAGGGAAGGTCGTGATTACAATGTATATTTTGCTGAATTAATTAACGTTGATGTTAAATTAAAATCATAGATTAATGAGGAATAATAAGAAAATATATAAAAATTATTCTGAAAAAATCATTGAAGAAGTTAAATACATTGTTTAGTAATTGTGTGTTTTTTTAAAAAAATATAATACTTTTTAGGTAGGAAATAACTTGTGAAGTTATATAATTGGATCCATTAATAATAGGTGTAATTTGATAATATAATAGAACATACATTTCAATAGTATTAAGTCTAGTTTATAGATTAGTTACATACCACTAAGCCATTTGGATAAATTTCATTGGATTATTAAATAATGATAAGTATTTTAACATTAAATGTATTAATTTCCGAAATGATCAAATAATGAGAATAATAAGTCATGGATCATAACAGGATATTAGGTAACACATAAATACTAAAATTACCCTATATTAGATAAGGTTATATGTATAATGGTGAAAATGAAAATGTATTGGGATCAGTCATTGTTAAAAATTAAAAGGTTGAAGATTATTCCATACATTAAATAAATGAAAATATGAAAAACCTATAAACATTTAATTAAGACATGATATTGGTCATTCATATTATTGATTTGAAGGAATAATCATTTGTTGAAGAAGTTTGATATATATTTTTATCATAAAATATTAATGATAATATTTACATTATCAATTATATATTTTTGGAAAAGTGGAATATATTTCATAGATAATAATTCCTAGTTGTGGGTGGGGAATTTTTTTCCCATATCCCGTCGAGCACCAAAATCACCTATCCCGTCTCATGATATATGAAACCATGTATACCCATGATTTCTAAACCATGTATTCTAGCATGAAACTGATCCTCACACCTGCATTGTTCCCCTAATATATACATGTGAATCATGTATCCCGCAAGGGAATGAAACTATGATATGGATTTGGAAACATTCCATAATGGTCTACAGTTGAAAAATGGTACCTAATGAATCCCTACTTGAATGAGAATTAATTTTATTTTTATAGGAAGTACATGATCCAATTCATGAACTAGTTTGCAATTCCCTTTTGGTGACATTATATTGTCTCAAATAATGTAAATTATATAAAATAAATAGTAATTGGATTATCTAAATACGTTATTAATTTATAAAATCATGAAATATATCTTCCCTATTTTAATTTATTTATATTCTTAATGTATAACCTCAATCATGAAATAGTAGTGAGAAATGTTCTTATGTTAGTTCTATAAACCCACACCCCCAAATTATGGCGACTCTTCATCCAAGGAATCTCACAATGGTGACAACATACCCAATTCATTTCAAGTGGGAAACAACTCACCCAAGTATCCATTCTAGTGAAATAACTTATCCCTACTGTAGAATAGGGTGACCCATTTCCCGATAACAATTTGAGGTTCCATATTAAACTTGAAATCATAATAGGTATACATTTATTGCTTCTCTCTATAACATTTTTTAACCATGTATAATACATGGGATACTGTATTCCATAAAAAATACAAGGGATATCAGTAAAACAATAGTTTTACGGGAGTTCCTCATTCTCCTCAGTACCAACAACTGTGATAAATTGTAAATTTTTTAATATAATGGTAACCATATTTCCCATGTATCCTAAATTGGATCTTGTTCTCTAAGACATCCACTATAACCTCATTTAAGTCATGACCGATCAATGAAATCTAGAATAACCCATATAAATCCTTTTATACCTCGGTTAAAAGGATATAACATTTCATCATCGTAGATATATAAGAATCGTAATGTGGCCAAGATAATGTAATCTCTTGATAATGATGGTTCCTATGATGGGGAAACTAGATAAGCCTTCGTCAACTAATACAACCTATCTTGGATAACCCATTTAGTCTTTAACATTGGATAAAGAACCATGTAGTAATTTTTTTCTAGTCAATGAGACACCAGTATTCCATAGACCTCCTGTTAGAAATATTCCATAAAAGAAAATATTCTTCGGATTCACCGATGTTTATAGACCTCTCTGAAAAGTATTCCAACATATTTATCGCACGAAAATATTCAGAATCCATTAAAGAAGCACTAGATCCTACAAAATTGGTTCTTATTCCTAAATAATCTAGTATCACTTCCTCGAGTATTTACTATTATATAATAAGTTGGAACAAGAAACATTATATTTACAATTTGTTAAAAACAACCCATCCACAATGGGCCATATGCCTTATAAAACATCATCGTATGGGAGTTATTCCCAACGAGACACTGAACATAAATTTCTATATTACCAATTAGTCACCTATATAAATGTCATACATTCCATCAAATTAACCTACATCTAAGGGTTATATTAAAAACAAGCCACTAATTCCTCAAAGATACATATTTTCTACAGTTTTCCAATGTCAATGATCAATATTCCCTATGAGGCATTCAATATATAAAGGTTAGTATTTCATATAATACTAATTATACAATCTCACTACTTGGATGAAATTGTGACTTAAAATGGGTTACATTTCATATTATTCAAATAATCCATTTTTGTTAATATTAGTCACAAGATTCCTAGATGAACTACATTACATTTCACAACATTAACTTACTATATTGATATAAATTAAAATGCATGGTCCTATCATATGAATGTAAATTATGAAAATGATGAATTAGTGAGACTAATTCTTGTGTTTAATAATATATTATGTTTAATCGATATGTCCAATCCTGTCACACAATATTCATTGGATTCATGAACATATAAGGGAATACACCGGTACTTGACCTATAACCAAGGAAGAATTGATATGTTCTTTTAAGAGTAATTGGACAATACAAGTTATAATTAACTTCAATGTGTTTTATAGAAAGAACTACTGATTTTCCTGTTGATAAATCCACAACAAGTACATCATCATAGGATATAGATGAAGTCAATAGTGCCCAGTTGTGTTGATTTATAGAATTATGTAACAAACATATACTATATGAGCTGGGAGAATATAATATATTGAAGATTTTAAAAGGATATGTTGTCTCAATAAATCAAAACACTTGTGGAAACTAGTCCCACACACCAATAGATCAATGTTGTGTGGATTTATAAAATAACATATTCAACACATACCAGAAGTATTGAGAACATTTAATATATACATGTTTTTAAATTAAGAGATGTCCTCAATAAATCACATCAATAGTGGAAACTAGTCCCACACAAGGAGTTGATAATAACATAAAAATAAATATCATATCATTAATATGGATATTTAATATGTAATAATTCCACTCATAATGGTTAGAAGAGTATAAAAACCCATATTAATGAACAATTATCAGATGAAGACTCACAATTGAAATCCCCAATAATATAAATCAATGGGAAATTTGGTCTATACAATCTCAAAATTAGTGTAGGTTAAATGCATGCAAAAAAAATTGTGAACTATACAATAAAAAAACCATGACATTGATAAATAAATTATTCTTGTAAATATGATGGTTCATTAATAAGCACATTTTTTTATTTATTGTCTCATTTATGGATTTTAATGAAATTTTAAAATCATTTCAATGATACATTTGATCCAAAAAGCAGTTTCACACATAGCATTGTATGATGTCATACACCCATGAAAGAAGTATTAATATTTTATAATGTAAAATTTACTATAAATATATTTCCATATACTATTATGAACCCAAAAAATTGTAATTTCTTGTGAAAAACAAGATGATAAATATGTAATATAATAATATATAAATTTCCACTATAGATACTTAATTGAAAAGCCTATATGTAAATATTCCACTAGATCATCCAACCAATTATGGTTATTAGAAGAGTCCTAAATGGAAATCACCACTTAATAATAATTTTGGATTTTATACACAGATAAGGAAAAAATTTTGTCTCATATAATAATCTTATGAAAAAGGATGTAACCCACATCCCCATTTCCCCCAAGTAGTGACCAAATAGGGTTGCAGGTAGACACTACCACTAATAGTAATGTTGGAAAATTATATATTCTACGTTATATAAGATGGATAAACCCCAAGTGATATATGGAGGTGTAATCTAGACTAGGTAATCTAAGAGGATGTGTTACAAATAGTTGTAGACCACCATGGACCAACCTTGCATTGGTCTTATAATCATATAAGGGTATTAGAATATCATATTGCAATATGATGAGTAGAATCATATCACGTATCATTTGTCTCAATCATTTATGAACATCCTATAATTTACAAATGAAACCCATCAACATACTATTTATCAACAACCGTAGTGTGTGAGAATATTTCTATTCACACTATGAACATGGGATATCATCAACATATAATGATGGCTACACATCATTAGTTCTTTATTCTTTTTAGAATTCAAGATGATATTGATACATCCTTTTTTAAAATGAAGACCATTGATATTCCATTATCTATTCCACTCTTAGCCTTCATCGATGTTCATAGAGGTATATAATCATATTTCATACCAAATAAAAGAATAAAAACTTCATATACTGGTGACAATACAGGGTCATGATTAAATTCTCTCCCATGTATATAGATCACATTGGAATATCAAGATGTCCCTATAGAAGGATTTTTCCCTCATTTCTTATTCTCACACTTCATGTTTGTCAATATATTCTAATAGTTTTTGAAGACCAAATTTATAAAATTATTGTGAATCCAAGTAGTATATATGGTGTGATCCAATTTTCCTAAGGAAACCCTTGACAGTCATTAAAAAATTAAAACAATTGTAATATGGTTATATATGATGATTCATACGCACAATATCTATTTTACTCCTTTCTATAATCAAATAACTATTTATGTTCTCAACATTATATACTATACATGATGAAAAAAATTCAATTTATGAGAATCATATATTATACTATACAACTCATATTACAATCCCAATTAACACTGAAATTCAAGAGGAACATAAATAATTCTTAATTGTGTTTGAAGAGTCTATAAACTGATCATAAAAAGGAAAATGAATAATAAATATTGTGGTGCACCTAATGGAATCCCTGATAATGATAGTGGATGAATTCACCTTTGTGATAATTTCAAGGGACCTCCACAAAATGTTATATAATTAAATAATGATATTTATCCTTATGTTAAAACCACATTATGGTTTCACTCAAATTATGTAACAGTCATGAATTCAGGGAAAACTTTACAATGAAAATAATCACATAATTAATATTATAATCATATCCTAGAGGTATAACAATGGAATCATTATTATTTATACCTGAATCGGATAACATACCATCATATGCGACGCTGGATATCCATAATAACTTAAATACATTTAATATATTAGTAGGAATGATTCCATAATAGTCAGATTAAGTGACTAATAACACTCACAAGCTAATGAAATAATTTGGGAATCCGTACTGAATACGTCAAGGAAATTATACTAGTGAGGTTACATCCAATTTCATCTCCATGTTATGATATACTATCATCAAAAATAATAGAATGAAATCATTATATACACCATGAACTCTAAGAAACTATATTCTCTCCAAAGGGTAACAAATTAATGTGGGGAATATAATAACCACATAATGGTGAATATAGGTGCATATTTAAAATATTCATTTTATACATTCCCATGGGATATTAACCATATAGAGATTTATTCATATGATATCCTCCAATTGGAATGATTTAGTGTGATGAAAAACCCCCTATAATTAATCAACATTTCTCATAAATATAACATCAAAAGGTTGGGTTATTATAGATGTTTAATCATTACCAAAAATAAAAATAAAAACAAATATTGCAGGAAAAATAATTTAACAATATTATTTCATATCCTTGTTCAACATATTCCAACATGGTTTTTTGTGAAATACCACTATGCCATAACCCTAGATATATCATATTTGATTGAAATGAGATATTAAAATACTACCTCATTAATATTCTAACAAGCTCTATCATGGAACCCATTGGAGGTAGATAAGTCATACAACTCTAGATAATCCCTTAATGGAAAATCTATCTGACTATAACAAGAAGATCATCATGATAATTCACATATTTGAAGAAGAAAATATATATGGTCTATCATAATATCAACATACATATTATTAAAATAGTAATGGTATTATGGATAATGGTATTTTAAAAACTACATCATAAAAGGCTCAATAGGTATATGAATAGATTTTATAATAACCAATTCAAGACAATCTTCTAAGGCAGGGGGAATTATACTCTAATCATATTCAAGAAAAATTAGTCTTCTCAATAATAGGGTCATATTAATTTGACATTCCATCTAAATTCTATTAAAGGATTTATCCAACACATCTTTGATAGGAAATATATATTAATCCACTCAACATTTTATCATGGTCACCGCTCATTTTAGAGTGTGGGGAAGGCACTGTATGGTTTTTAATCCATAATAACAATGTTTCACCTAAATAACACAACTATATCGAGTGATAAAAGAAAAAATTTCATAATATGAGAGCTAAAATATATATTAAAAAAATAAATTTTACATGAAATCAATAATTTAATCATTTACTTCATAAATTGAGATAATCCCCAAACCCAAATTAATTTTTTTTATTGATTGTAAATGAATCTTCTTATTTTATAATAGGTATTTACCATTTATAATAATAATCTAGTTCATGTTAATCCTTAAATACATTTCATTCATAATAATAATCATCATGTCTTGAGGAATTGAATATAACGATATGGGTTATAATAAATTTTCATTATGGCTAAATATAATAAATAAAAATAAATGATCATACGTTACCATAATATAAAAAATATTGATTGAGAGAAAAAATATAATATATTAAAATAATGATTCACATCCAATGGAATTATTTCAGAAAAAATTGATTCATGATATAAAAATATTAAAATAATATAATGCATGGGTAATAATATTGTAGAAATATGGCCCAACAATCTAGAAAATCATAGATAAATATAATCATTTTAATATATATATTCATTCAAAATCATAAAAAAAGAATCTTAGTTATACTGAATCATGTTATTTTAAAAACATATGAATATATATACCATTAATCATTCCATGAATTATCTTGTGAACATAAAAAAGTGTAATAATGTGCACATACCATGAGTTGAAAAAAGAAAATCATTTTCATTTCCTCATGTCATCAAGTGAACATAGATAGTTCTAACCATTTTCATACATTATCATATTCAAATATTTTATTACTGTCATGTTGTTTCATAGTTCCCTAGAACATGTGTTCTAGTTTTATGAATAATTTTTTCCAGGCGGTATCCATTGCATTTATTCATTGAAGTGGAAACATCAATCATTTCTTTATTCAAAAGGGAAATTATTTCTAAAGGTAGGCGTTCGTTTTGTATTAAATTTATGATACTAAAGAATGTACATTGGTCGAGAGTATTGCAGGGTACAGTCATCAAACCCTTTTGGGGGAATTATTATCTAATCAAGACTCTATTTTTATATTTATTATATTTTCATGAATCCTTATTAATTCACTAAGAATAATATATGTTCCCCTTGTAATTCTCAATCACTTGTTTACATGTGTGAAATTTAGAATCATTAGTATATATTCAAGGCTCTTCATTAATAGAGATATGTATATGTATTTGAGATTTTCCATCAATGGTATCCACTCATATACAATTTTGAAATTCTTTTAATCATCTTTATAATGATAATAGTTTTTAAGCCACTCAGTGGGGAACAATTGAATTTAATGTAATCCAGGGAGATAGTGGTTTGTTTGGATATTGGGATCATAACCACTAAATGGGTTAACTACGCATCCGTGTGAAAATAATTATAACTCTCGTAGTTTTTTTCCTCTTAATAGGATCCATCATACCATTTAAGGTCATGTGATTAAGACCAAAATATACAGTTTAATTTCATGTAGTAAGGAAATCTAATTGAAAGGTACTTATTCAATGTATGGTGTGAGACTTATGCCGAGGAAGCCCAAAGAACATGGATGTTATATGGGTTTCCAAGAAATATTATACCCTTATTGGATTTGTCCCAATGAGAAAAGGGTGAATTTATTGTTTTGGGGTTGAAACATGAGAAGGATACCTATATATCCCCTATCGATGGGAATCTATTCCCACATAGTTCGATAAATATCATAGGATATTATAGTCTTTTAAGAGAAATGAGTATGGTATTACATCCTGAAAAAGATGCATTGATGACTTGGAGGGTTATATTTGCGGATTATTCCTAAAATGGATTCCTAGATTGAGGGAATTAGGGATTGATTCCAATAGAATATTTCTAGTGAGATTAGGCCTTGAAATGGATTCCTACGTATCCTCGTTTGAACTGAAATTTGAGTTCTCATAGTTCCTTGATTGAAAATTAACTGTTTTTATTATAGAAACACTTTTATGGAAAAAGTGAGAAACCAAAGGAAGTTACACCCAAAACTCATCATCATACATTCCTTCAGATGCATCTTGGTCCCTCTTATATTCAAGAGTTAAATCCTCAGGCATGACACATTATTAGTGGCTGGAGGAGTGAGTGTGCATCCTACCCAACATGTCTGTCAACTCCTGCCTACCATGGACTTCGGGGAAACACCAAGTTTAGACAACTCTCTTTCTTTTCCTCGCTTTTTTGGCATTTGTATTCGATGAATGTCATCTACAAGGGCGTCAAGCTGATAATGGGAATCCACAGTTACATCTGATTTAGTGTGAGAAACAAGAGGATATCAAAGAATTAACATAGGCGTCCACACTTTTCCTCATCCACTTGTGGAAGATGGTGCATTTATGGTGGAGTGTGTGGATGAGGTCGAGATGACCTAGGAAGAGGGCACACCTATGAGACCTCCCTCTATTCACTTTACATTGGAAAATGGTCCCATGAAAGGAAGAAGTGATAAAGGCCAGGGGATTACACTAGGATGGATGACCTAAAATTCATCTTGGCATTTGAGGGAGACTTCTCATTTGCTGGTATAGAAAAACAAGTGTGAAATTTACATTCCCTAACAGATATCGGAGGTTCCGGGCCTTAGAGACGAAAAGGGGGTGGCTAACCACAAACCCTAATCATCAAAACTAGGCACATCCCTGCACTGTTTCTGGGAGAATGTTCCATTTGACTAAGGATATGAAAACCCACATAAACTCCATGAATACTTTGCCCATTGTGAATCAAATGTGGGAAACATGTAACTTCAAATATACAAACCCAAATAGGAGACTCACTGATGTGCCTTTCCTAAAGGTTTGATAATTTATGAGGTTTTGGTAGAGGCATCAACATAGTCCCTTTCTAATGAGGGAACCAAGGAAGAAGACACCCTTCTAGGAATTGATTTAAATAGGGCACGTGAGTTGGGATGTAGCCTTTATACCATGCTCTTCTGCGTAGGTACCTCGTGCAAGTGTGTCATGTGGGTACATTGTGTTGCTACGTCGTGCAACTCTACCACGCTGGAGTGTCATACATGAGTGTCGTGCAGGTGTTTCATGCAGTTTTGTGTGATGACAGAAGAATATATTTTACATAAGGAACCAAACCTATGTTAAAAATGTGAAAGACTTTCAAAATATGTTTATCCCATTTAATTATCTCCTCTATCATACATTAGACAGCTACCTGAATCAGTTTGAGGGATCTGGGTGAAAGATTTATATAATGGGAGATTTAGTGATTCTTTCAACTTTACCAGTCTTTGAAATGGGGAGCCCAAGGGTCCTATTTAGAGGAATGGAGGGAACCTCGTGGACAGAAAGTCGTCCATAGAGGTCCTCCCCATAGGTCCTCGACATAGCTCTTCCACTTAGGGGTGTAGAAATTAGATTTCTACGTAGGTCCTATGCATAGATCCCTTTTTTAAATTTATCCATATACCAAGTGCCATAACGTTTGATCTGTAAGTCTTTTTGGGCTCTGCAACTAGTCCAATCGAAGTTCGTAAAGATATATACACTTCTTGATATAATTAATACACCATTCATTCTAGGAAGTAACTCGGAAATTTAATTTAATGTGTTGACACCTTTTCACCATCAGTCTTGGGAATCTACTACATACTCCAAGATGGGGGAATAATCCCACATATCCATTAGTGTGGAGTAATATTTTGGAATATATAAATCATACATGAATCTTCTTCCTTTCTGTTGAAGACGTATTTATTCATACATGACATTTTTTGTCTATGAGAGAATCATATCATGTTCTCCGAAAATGTGCATGGAAACACATTTCCTAGTGTCTATAAAAGACACCCCTTAAAATTTGATTTTCTCAGAAGGAAGGAAATCATGATCTACGTAAAAATTAGGGAAACGTGATTGATTTAAACATTATTTGGTTAGATTTGAAGTAACATCATGTATGGAAGTATGCTCAAATTTTTTTCTTAATCCATGGATCCTTGTAATCATAGTTTCACTATTTCGAGTGTTGTATGGAAAACCCTACAAGGTTTGGGTCTTATGACATTCAATAGAAAAATATTACCCAAAGCATACAAAAATGTATGTTTAGTGAGAAGGGACTCGACTTTTTTCTAGAGTTCCCTTTGTGAGTTTCCTATCTAGTGAGTACAGAATCTCTTGTTATTGGAAGTTTTGATTCATGAATATTGTACTATAAAGGGATAACATTAATGGTTGAAATACAATTGACCAAAACTTTTAAAATTAGATCCAAAACAAGTCTTGGTGGAAAATAATTTCTTAAATATTCATTAGAGTTTTCCTAGGAAAATCTTGATCCATGATTTTTATAGTCACCAAATTTAAAACTTATATCAATAGATGGGGATTCCCTTCTGTGAATGAAGTTACCATTATTTGATAAACCTGTGATGAGGGAATTGTTATGTAGGTCCAACTAGGGAATATACTGCATATCCAAATAATGGCATCTTTTGGATGATATTCCAATTATGTAGGCAACTTATGCATGGCCACCAAATGGCATGTACTTCATAATCAAGAAAAAGTGCTCTCAAGAATTTAACATATTGTTTTTTTATAGATGAGGGAAAATAAGATTTGGGTGACTCAAGACCCTAGTGGGTGGCCTCTCCAAGGAAATGTATTTTAAAAATAATGGGCTATATTATGCCAACATATGTCATGACTATGTAAACAAGTTATCTAAAAATTTGTTGTATGAAGAATGGTTAAAAATTATCAGAAAGGGGAATTTATGATATAAAATTGAGATGTTTTAAGTCATGAAGTGAGGACATTGTAAGGTGAAGTTTTATGTCATGTGATGAGGACATTTGGTGGAATTAGTTTAAGGTCTTTATCTTTAACCAAAGGTATGAAAATCTCCCAATTTCTTGATAATTATTTTGGAAACATACTACCATATCGAGGTATGGAAGGGAATATTATAAACTATGATTTAGGAATTTCTAGATATAAAGAATGATATGCAAAAAAGGGATAAATTAATTAGAGGATTCCTTTTCTGAAAACGAAGTTAACATTATTTGAAAAACCCATTACAGGGCTGTATTATACAGTTCCAACTAGGGCATATGCCGCATAGTCAAATAGTGGAATCTTTTGACCGATATTCTTGTTATGTATCGAATTTTTGTCCAAGGCGACCTAGGTGAATGTACTGCATTGTAAAATAAAAGAGAGCATAATAATGTTGATATTATATTGCTAAAAGCCGATAAAATTTTATAGAGATTCATATTTTAGAAGCACAGAGTTTGGTTTATGGAAAAGGTTACATGAATATGGAGAGGGGATTTCCTACCAATATTTCAAAAGAATCTTGGGAATATGAAATTATGAAGTTCTGACCCAAACATCGTAGTTGTTTGGTCTATAGTTATAGGTTATACAACTAGGAATAGAAATGGAAACAGTATAAGATATGTGGCCAAGTGATTCCAATGTTAATTAACATTGCTTTGGACACATGGAAAAGGAATCTTGTAAACCATGGTCTTGAAGAGCATCAGGTCGAGAGAAAGATAATGGGGAAAAATATACCTGAATAAATGTTTTAAAATACATATGATTTTATATTGTCATCAATGTTTGAAGGGGAAAATGACACAATAACCATGAACGAAACTATTATAATTAGACAATCACGTTATGGGGGTGTTTTATGCAGGGCCAATTGGGGAATATACTGTATATCCAAATAGTGGAATCTTTTGACTAACATGCCCATTATGTATGCAACTTATGAAACACCACCTAAGGGAACATGATGTATAGTCAGGCAAAAGAGTTCTTAAGAATTAGTTACTTTGTAACTAGAAACGATAATAATGATTATAAATCTCTAAAAATATTCAATTTTAAGAGTGTGAAATATAGATGGTGGTTATGCCCATTGCACGTAACTAATATTTGAATTAATATTGACCATGATTTTGAAGTACTTTACATATATCTTACTAATATGTAAAATGAATACTTTCTTTATTTACCTTTGAATTGGCATTATGATGTGCAGTTTAAATTCATTCAGTGAGGAAATTATACTATGCAGTTTTACATCTTGAAGTGAGGATATTAATAGACCCATAAGAAATTGAGACACCATAATTATTAAAAAAAATCCTTTTACCCAATTCCTTAGCCCATGTGAGCTATGCTCGGTTAGAGAAACAAGTTACAGTAATGGATTCTTATATAATAAAATGGTTACCCATGTGAAGAATATGGGTGTTAGATTTCCATGAAGTTTAACCTCAAGAAGTGAGGATGAAAATAAAATGATGTGAAAAAAATATGTTTTGTAACTGGACTAAGGGATAAACCCCATGTGTCTCTATGTGTCTTGTTGAGGGAAAGAATATGTCCACACATAGTTATATAATGATTCCCTATGAAGGATTGATTCTTATATAATTAATAAAGGTATTTTTCATTTTTATCATGGTTGGGCCCAATATTGAAGATCTAGGCATCTCTATGTATCTCATATAGATGATAACCAATATATACATGGTTATTTAAACAATTATTTCCCAAACCAATCGTGTTTGACAGGGGAGATGGGGGATTTAACACATTTAAATAGAATGATTAAATTTAAGACATAATACGGTATGAACATAAAATCATGTATTATAAAAGAGCAATATGTTTAGATCTAGTTCATATATAGGAGAAGAACAGGGAAAGAAATTCTGGTTGCAGCTAGTCCCATGATTTGGGATCCACGAATCACTATGTATCTCATTTAGATTAGAATCAAGATATACGTAGTTTTTTAAACAGGGTCTCTATGTAGATCTGACTCAAAAATAGGGAAGAGAGGGACTCATCTGCCACTAAGGAGTATCAATGGGTTCCATGATGCTTACTTCAGGTTGCTCATAACATCACGTAGAAAAGTTTTTAATCGTAATGTTTAATGATGTGTAATGGGGGAAAATGGTGTCATGTAGTATAACGTCGTGAAAAAAGGAAAAAGTTTCTATGAATTTTAACGTCATGCAGCATGGACGCTTATGGTTGTTATGCAGTTTATTTTTTAGCAAATAATACATAATTATTTGGAGTCTTCTATATGCAATACATACGTGGGGGCTCTAAAGTTTTTAGTCTTGCATCGGTGATGATGTGATACAACTACACAAATTATTTCTTCAAGAATCTCTCTTTGGTTGGAGTTGTAATAATATCGCCATCCATTGAGATTATGGAATAAGAAACATTTTAGTAGACCTTATGTAAAAAAATGGTCCTTCACACTTTGGATCATGCTTTGGTTGTTTCTTTACTGGTATCATTGGAGTCCTGAGGATCAGTACCAATAATCCCTGAAGAAATGATCAGAGGTGAAATTTCTTATCAGAATCTCACGCTATTCTGTTTTGATAGACTTATAAATAATGGAAAGTATGAAATAATTAATCATCTAATCCTTACATCTCATTAAAACATTTTTGTGTCCTCCCATTTGTAGACAGTTGATTACAGATGGAAACTACAAGTGATGGAAACAAAATTTTAATTTTCAAGACTGCTTCTGTTGCGTATACCAATGAATAAGGGGTTTCCTGGTTGGTAGTACGGGGAGTAGTCTGATAAGCCCATAAAGCAAGCAACAGTTTATCAGGAAAATACTTCTTATCATTGACCACCATCTTATGGAGTATAATTGATAAGGTCTTAGTAAAAGACATCTCTATCGATTCACCCCCTTATGATAGCGAGATGAATGACTGGACTTGATATTGTGCTGGTGATATAACATCATTACCTCAACAGAATAGAAATTGGTTCCATTGTCTGTTAATATAGTATGAGGGACACCAAATCTATTGATGATGTTAGTTCGGACCAAACTAACAATGATTTTTTCTCTGAAATAGTTGAGAGGACATTACTCAGTCAATTTAGAAACATAGTCAGTAGTAGTATGAATATACATGAACTTATCAGCTGTAGATGGAGGATAAGGTCCTTCTACATCCATTCCCCATGTGGAAAATGTCTATAATTATTTAGTTTTTGTAGAATCTCTAGGGGTTAATGAATTAAGCTGGCATGAATTTAGTAGGTATGATATTTCTTAGTGAAATGTGTATAATCATCTATCTTTGAAGACCAAAAGTCTCCAGGCCTATAGATTTGAGTAGAAATCCAATGTGCAGACTAATGAACACAACAAGCTCTTGAATGGACTTCTTTCATGAACAATGCATTTTATTCTCTATCAATACATATAAAGATGATTCAATCAAAGCCTCTATTTTTGAGGATTTTCTAGTGACCTGGACTATCAAAAAGAGTTAAATTGGCCTCTCGTCGTCGGATATGTTATTTTTTAGCCCTATCAAGTGGATTTACTCTATTTTTATTGTATTCTATGATGGGTGTCCTCCATATCATGGTATGACCATTTGGCTTACAAATAGTTCCAATTTCATTAATTTCCAAAATTATGGTTGGATAAAAAGGTAAGAAGAAATGAAAATGGGCTATGATGATAACTGTATCATCCTGATTTGGATCTACCAAGGCTGTAATAGTATTAGCCAGTGCATCAGCATGGGAATTTTGTGATCACGGGGCATAAGATAATGTCGAATTTTACCAAAATTATGACATTAACCTTGTCAAGTAATCACATAGAGGGATTAAATCTTCATTTCTGATAGAATATTCCCCATTTATCTATTTGATTACATAATCTGAATCACCTTTTGATTTTAAGTGATTCACCTTCATGTGAAGTTCCAATTCCAAGCATACAATGAGATCTTGATACTCATCTTTATTGTTGGTTCTTCCTTCTAATAACAACATGAAATATAGAAACACTGCCTTTTCTGGGGAGATAAGGACAATTCTTAACACAACTTTGTTGAGTTTAGGGTTTCCCAGTCTCATCCATATAGGACTTCTCAAGGAACCATCAAAATATATCTCCCATGTCTGGGTATTCAATAGATAAGACCTCTTCAATGGTATGTTCAGTATTAAATGAAGCATATTATCTATATGGTTGTTCAACAAAGAAATCGACAAAATCCCGGCCTTTTATTACATTCTGAAACATAAATTAGAGATCACACTTTGGAAAATTAACTGCCCACTGTGCCAGACGACCTATAATCATAAGACGACTGAGGATAAATTTGAGTGGGTTATTACAAGATACCAATTGGACCTCATGTTGTTGCAGGTAGTGCTTCAATTTCGGAACTATAAATATTAATTCACGGAAGTACTTTTAGATACTCGAAAATCGAGATTATGCATCAACCATAGTTTGAATGAGACATTAATTTCAGTTTTCATTACCAACATATTTCTTTTGTCCAAAGAAGGCACCTAGTGATTTCTCAAAAGCAATCACTTAGGGAATAAGTGGTCTTCGTTCAACATGTGGAATTAATACTGGTGGAATCAAGAGATATTTCTTGACAATAACAAATTCTTCTTGGCAGTCTATATTCCAATGATGGGTGACTCTATTCTTCATTAATTTGGTGATGGGAAAACACATTCCTAGAAAATTAGAGATAACGCAACAAATATATACCATGTTTCTTTGTAGTCCTCTTAATTTATCCAGATTTCAAGGAGGTGACTTGAAAAGGATTTATTTTTCATTCTCAAGATAACCTGCGATACCACGACAGTATATAACAAAGCCAATGAACTTCCTTGATGTTACCCTAAAAGAACATTTCCATGGGTTAACATTCAAAGTGTGTTGGGGAAGTTTATTGAATATCATCTCTAGATTGGACATGTTATTGGAACATTTTCTACACTTGAACTCCAAATCATCTACGTGACATTCAACAACGATTCCTATAAAGGGTTTAATGATTTTCTCCATGGCACATTGATAAGTTGCACCTGCATTCTTTAAGCCAAAGGGCATTACCCGAAAGAAAAATAGACCTTGAAGAGATCTAATGTTTGAATATTCTTCATCATCTAGGGACACAAAAATTTTATTATACCTATAGTAGACTTCCATGAAGTAAAGAGTTTTATAGCCTACTGTTGCATTTATTAAAAGCTATGTGATCGAAACTAGAATGTCACATTTAAAACAACACAGATTAAGATCTCTAAAATCCACGGAAACTCTGATTCCCCCATTCATATTTTTCATTTGGAGAATGTTGGACATCCATTTGGGATATTGAAAATTCTTGACAATGTTATCCTTTATAAGCTTATCAAATTCAACTTCAATTTTAGAAGTATGAGTTGGGTGTGTTCATCTTGCTGCATGATATAATCCTCGATGTAATTATAGAAAACCAAAATGATTGGTGGAAACATTAGTATTGAGTCCTAAAATTTGTTTATAGTTCCATGAAAATATATCACTCTATTGATTTTATAATTAAGTATACGCCACTTACTCATCAATGTCATGGCCGCAGTAATTAGAGTGGGGTGTGGATCTTCATCTATACATAGATTTATTTCCTTGATCATATCCATTGTGGGAGAGACACCTCCCTCAAATTATGGAAGAGTTTAACTTAGATTGTAAGAACTCTGATCTTCATTTGAGTATTGTTTTTCCTTTTCCTAGAGTTTTTGAGAAAAGGGGTGTTTTTGGAAATTTTTGAAGTACACACCGTGTACTTTATATGTACTCACCGTGTATTCCTTGTCGCGCCATGCCGTGTGTTGGCTGTGTCCAGGGCACAGACACGGTGTTTAGGGGTGAAATGGAGGCTGCTTAAAGCGAATTACATAAAAGTGAAGTACACACCATGTACTCAAGAAGTAAACGTCGTGTACTCAAGAAGTACATGCCGTGTATTTTATTTTTTTATTAAATGTACCAGGGTCTCCCCTGACGGACAAAACATGATTATTCATCAGGTTTTTCGTCTGAGAGAACTCGTACGGCTGCAGAACTTCTCCGAGCCCCCGTGCCTCCGACCGTTCACCGAATCAACTATCGTTGATTGCGTGGGAACCGTAGCACTTAGATCATCGTTCTACTAGAGCCTTGTTTTCCAATTCCCAATCATTCTTAAGTTATCGTGGGTTGAAGGTTTTTTTTCATTTTCATAGATCTACGCTGTTCAGAGGAAAATCGAGCCTCGTGGTTTAAGTAAATCGTTTTCCTTGGATCGAGGTAGTTATTTTGTGCCTTACCTTTCGATGTCTTCGAATTTTCTGTGAAAATTCCACCAATACCCATGAACGGGGTATTGCATGTTTACCTTTGTTCCTTTGTGGTTATTCCTGACTTTTTTGCATGATTGTGTAGAGGTAATTTGATCATGTTTGTGGATAATTGTCATGCTTGGATGTTGTGCTAATGTTTTAATCTTGTTGCAACCTTTGGGTCTTTTTAGCCTTTGGTTGTTGTACCTCTTTCCATGCCTTGTGATCGTAGGACAGAATTATGTTGATAACATGCTTGTTGCACTGTATACTGTATATCCAAGTAGCTCTATAGGTGTACTATGGTTGGCCAAGTATCTCTATAGGTGTACTCTGGCCTTATAGCATTAATATGCACTGACTGGCACGAGACTGTGAGAACGGGGTGCTATATACTATAATGGCAAGACCGAGTGAGATTCCTAGAGAGTCCTAGATATTATAGAATATACGGGGATAGACCGAGTGAGCTTCCTCAGAGAGTCTTGGTCATTGGAGACTATCAAGGGATAGACCGAGTGAGCTTCCCATAGAGTCTTAGTTATTATAGACTACTGGAGCGTAGACTGAGTGAGATTCCTCGGAGAGTCTTTACCATGTTTGAATGTTTTTAAAAACTTCCCATGATAGAAGAGGAATTGACCGAGTGAGATTACTCAAGGAGTCTGTGGTATACATGAGGCAATAGTAAGATTGACAGAGTGAGTTTCCTCAGATAGTTTCTCGACATTGGGCCCAGAGGGTCAGACCATGTGATCTGCCACTGAGAGTCCCTGACCACCCTAGAATATAAAGGGGAATTGACCGAGTGAGATTCCCCAGAGATTCTTAAAAATTCGTTTGACCAAACCAGAGGGGTTGGGTTGAGTGCACTACCCAGAGGGTTGTGGTACTTCTTGGATAGGACTAGAGGGCTTGGTTGCGAGTACTTCCCAGAGGGTTTCCTGCTTGTTTTATATTTTGCTTCACCATTGCTTGTGGTTCTGTAAACCGATCACTGCTGTATATCGTGCTGTTTACTGCTTACTAATTAATGCATGCGGTTGCTGCTACTGTTTACTTCTTATTGTACTATTACCTAACATATACTCACCGACAATTAGGAATAGATCTTTAGGTGGTTCCCTAATGGGATTTAGTCTGACATCCTGTTTGGGTCATGATTTTGGGCCCAAACGAACATTGTTGTTGCAGGTATTGACAAGGGAAATCACCCTTCGACTTCTGGTACTCAATTGCTTTGGAGCAGGAAGCTGGGGTCTAAGCATTGGCTTGCGATGCTGAGGAGCTGTTTACTTTCATTTTTTCTAATTTTGGTACTATATTATTTTTCAGAATTGTTACTTGTTTGGCTGCTTTCCTAGATATTTATCATACATCATTTCATATATATACATATGTGCTCTTGTTGTTTGCTGATTTAGTCTTCCGCTATTTATTATTGTTGGTTATTTACTGCTTATGCTATCGCATGTTTATTGACTTCCACTGTGTACTCTACCAATAAGGGAATAGTTTCCCCACTATCAAACCCAAGGCCCTCGTTTCTAGTCGGCAGCCTCTTGCGTTTGGGGAAATTCGCTTGAGGCCATATGACCAATTGGGTATAGGGCGCCTCTAGGTGGCTTCCGGAACCTAGACGTTACAAAGTGGTATCAGAGAAATTATTTCCTCTTGATTTACTGTTTTGAGCCTTTAGCCAGGGATAGGATGGATTCAGTACTTGGTAATAAGATATTCCCGGGAGTATCTAACCCGTGTACATGGAAACAACCATACTACCTCCTTTATTAGAGTTTTCTGGTTTTGAGATTTTACGATTGATATGATTTCACCTAGAGTGATTCACATGACTTGTGATGTTATTGTTGTTGCTATTATGGTTCTATTTCTATCGAAACCTGATGAGATGAGGGTATGCCATCTCATGCATCATATAAGAACTTGTTAGAAACCACATGCCATGCATGCTTTCCATGACATCTAGGGTACATTAGCAATTACATGTTGTTGTGATAGACATTGTGTATATTATACATGTTGTTGTGAGAGATTCTTTAATATAATCTCGGATGATTGATAGAGAACTATTTGTATTGTATGATTCTTAATCGAACGCCAAATTTTGGATCTTGATGTGTTATGGGCCCTCTTGAATCGTAAATTGGTGAATCTTTGACCTGTTTTAATTATATATGATGGTATTGGATTCCAAGCACTGATTAGTGGGGAGAATGGGCCCTCACAGATTGGAATTTGGCACCTTCATGCCTTGTTTCTGTGATTTCTGGGCTTTAGTGCAGTTTCTGAGCTACTGCCTGGAAAAACTGAGAATACACGACATGTAATTTATGACTACACAATGTGTAGTTTCAGACCATGTCACTGACTGTGTGAATAGGAACACGGTGTTGAAAAAATGTCTTTAGGAACACACAATTTACGGCAGGTGAATGTTGTGTAGTATAGAGCTGTCTACCCAGCCGTGTCACTAACAACATGGGCCGGTGAAGCTCGAGTTGAACATGACGTGTTAGTGAAGAACACACCATTTAGTCTTGTTCTAGATATGCGGCCATCTCACAAACAAAACGGGTCGGTGTTATCATCCCCTATACATTTCGTGTTTGTTCAGAACACGCCGTGTAAGGGTCAGGCGTGTAGCCGGCCGTGTAACTAACAACACGGGTTTCCAAAACCTTGTCTAGTAAACGTCGTGTCCTTAGTGAACACTCCGTGTAGTCTAGGGTTAAGAGGACCGTGTGGGTTAGCCGTGTAAAGAGACTTGGGCAGGGGAATAGAGTTCAAGTAGACGCTGTGTGTGGGCAGAACACGCTGTGTAGTTGTGGTGTTACACGACCAGAGGTGGCAGGAGTACACGCCCATGTCTTTGGTTTATGTGGACACGCCGTGTAGTTTTTATACAGTCCGTTTAGTCGTGTTTTGTAAACTTGAATGATTCCTTCTCCAATTCCGATTTTGTACTCTTGTGTTCTCAGTACATGATAATCTGGAACTAAGGTGTGATTTTGATCTTTTCAGAGCTATGCCTTCGAGACGTCCTCCTGTTGTACGCCAGTTTCCAGATAGTGATCAGACACTGGATATTGCCGATCTGGGACCTCTTGAAGATCCTCCTGCTGGGCCAGCCTTAGAACCAGCAGTCATACTCGTCGTAGGTGCTGATGCGCAGTTCAGAGAGGATTTCACGAGGATGATGCAGAATTTTCAGGGAGCGCCGCCTCCTTCCCCGTCAATGGCCAAATTGATGCTGGTCTATCAGCATCAGCATCCTCCTACTTTCTCAGGGGATGGAGGACCACAGGCTGCAGAGTTGTGGTTAGAGGCCACACTGACGATATTTGAGCATCTAGAGATACACCTAGTGAAAAGGGTAAAGCTAGAAACTTATATACTCCGAGACACCACAAAGAGGTGGTGGGAGGTGATATTGTATTCAGGGTGCCAGTAGAGTATGTCTTGGGATGAGTTTCTCTGCACCTTATATGACTAATTTTACCCAGAGACCTTGAGGGCCAACCGAGCCTGGGAGTTTATGAGTTTGTTGTAGGGTACTATTTCTGTTATGGAGTACTCGTCCCGCTTTACCAAGATACAACGCTTTACACCGATATCAGCAGGTGATGAGTTGTTCCTTGCTAGGAAGCTCATGGATTGTATCATGTAGGAGATCCCTTCCCAGCTGAATATCTTCATGTTGACTTCGATATCCTCTATCGTCAACCATGTTCTGATCTCCGAGCATAATATGGGAGATTCTGAAGCAGTGAGCCAGGGCGGTTTGACATCCAGAGCTAGTGTTCCTCTTATAGATAGTAGGAAGTATCACAGTCTATCTTCTAGGAGAGATTATAGTAGGCAGGATGTATCTTATGATAGCCAGGTTGTATTCTACAAGTGCGGTAGGAGTGGACATACTAGGCCCTAGTGCCAGAGAGACCTGATGGAGTACTGATCTTGCGGCAAGATGGGCCATCTTCAGCACTTTTTTCAGATCTTCTCACCTTCAACTAGCTGTAGGCGTTCTTCTATGACCCCACGTTCAGGAGATGCTTCACTAGTTTCTCACCAGTCTGGGAACTGGAGTTCTTCCGGCTTTTCGGGCTGAGGTGGAAGTCACGACCTTGGTGGTCAGTCACTAGGTTTCTAGCGATAGTAGAGTGGATCAACTCAGAGTGGTCATCCAGGGGCTTAGGGCCACAGTACATGCCAGACCTTTGCCGTGGAGAGGACCTATCAGGAGAAGGATCTTGGCCCTTCTACAGTTTGAGGTACGATCTCAGTAGCCTCAGTATTATCTTCATCAATTTTCGATAATGGTGCTTCGCATGGTTTTATCTCTGTTGCCATTGTGGAGATCCTTGGGATCTGTATCTTCTCGTCTTCGAACTTGTTGACTCTTGACACGCCATTGGGAATGAGGGAATCTAGCATACGTAAGTGTAGAGAGTTCCCTATTAAGGTTGTAGGGTGTCATTTCTTATGGGAACTCTATGTCTTAGAGATGATGAACAACGACGTCTTTCTCAGGATGGACTGGATGGTTCCCTTCCAGGTATTTGTCGATTGCTATCACCGTAAGGTGATTTTCGTATCACCAGAGGGTGGGTACCTTCTTCATAGAGGAGAGTGGGATGTCCAGGAAGTTAGAGATGGACTAGAGCATCATGGGCTAGGAGGAGTTACAACCCAGATTGCCAGTCCTTATCTGGATATCTAGGGGACTTCAAAGTTATACTTTCCTCCAGTGGTGGATTATTTCAGGGATGTCTTTCCAGTGGACTTATCAGGTCTTCCTCCGGAGCGTGAGATAGAATTCTTGATTGAGCTCGTTCCAGGAGCGGCTCTGTTGTCCATTCCGCCTTATAGGATGGCTATACCTGAGTTGCAGGACCTCAAAAAGCAGTTGGAGGAGTTGCATGCAATGGGTTTCATCCGACCCAGTACTTCTCCTTGTGGTTCGCCTGTCATGTTTGCAATAAAGGTAGATGACACCCTTAGGCTTTGTGTGGATTATCAGAAGCTGAACCAGTGGACCGTCAAGAACCGATATCCCTTGCTGAGGATCGATGACCTCTCTGATCAGCTTCGAGGAGCCCAGTTGTTCTCATTGATCAATTTGAGGTACAGTTATCATCATTTGTGCGTTAGACCATCATATATTTCTCTTACAACCTTTAGGAGTAGGTATGGTCTATACGAGTATACAATCATGCCGTTTGATCTCACCAACGCACCAGTAGTTTTTATGGCATTGATGAACTGAGTGTTCTATCCGTACATAGATTGCTTTTTGGTGGTTTTTGTGGATGACATCTTGGTGTACTCTCACACTCGACACAAACATTCTACCCATCTTGAGATAGTTTTGAGTACATTGAGAGAGAATCAGCTTTATGCTAATCTCTCAAAGTTCCACTTTTGGATGGATCAAATTCATTTCTTGGGTCATGTCATCTCAGATGCTGGAGTATCAGTGGACCCAGAGAAACTGAGAGCTTTAGTTTCTTAGGAGCATCCGAAGAATGTCTTTGGGGTGTAGAGTTTTCTAGGGCTAGCTGGATACTACATGCATTTCATAAAGGATGTTTCACGCTTTGCAGCACCACTAACATGTCTGACCAAGAAAGGTGTTAAGTTATTATGGTCATATTCTTATGAGATAGCCTTTCAAGAGCTGAAATGGAGGTTTATGTTAGCACCGATACAAGCCTTGCCAGAGCTGGGCAAGAGCTATACTGTTTGCAGTGATGCTTCAGGTTTTGGGATGGGAGTTGTGCTTATGAAAGGAGATGGAGTTTTTGCGTATGGGTCTCGGCAGTTGAGGCCACATTAGAGGAACTACCTGATGCACGATCTGGAGTTGGCATGGGTTGTTCATGCCTTACGTTTTTGGAGACACTACCTTATGGGAGTGGACTTTCTAGTTTTCATCAACAACAAGAGTCTCAAGTATATCATTACTCAGTGTGATCTGAATTTGAGACAGTGCAGGTGGGTCGAGTATCTACGATGATTTGACTTTGAGCTCGCCTATACGCCGGTAATGGGCAACACAGTAGCTGATGCATTGAGCAGGAGAACTCATATTGAGGCAGTTCAGGAGGCCAGCAGTGAGTGGAAGCTTATGGCTCTGTTCTTGGATATGCATCTAGAGGTGCACAAAAGACAGGGACAAACATACCTATATTTTGTAGTTCTTACGTCTAATCTTTTTGATCGGGTACAGATGATGCAGCTATCAGACTCAAAAGTCTTAGTCATGTGGGAGAGTGTGTCAGGAGAGGACTCTCTTCCTAGATGGACAGTGGGAGAAAATGATATCTTGAGTTTCCAGGGACGCGTATGGGTGTCAGCAGACATACGCGAGGAGCTGATGTGGGATTTTCATTTCTCAGTTTGGGAAGTTCATCCTGGCATCACCAAGATGTATTGTGATCTACAACACCAGTACTGGTGGCCAAGTATGAAGAGAGATGTTTCTGGTTTTGTTATGAGATGTTCTAGTTGTCAGCAAGTGAAAGTAGAACATTAGTGACCACCCAGGCTTTTACAGCAGTTAACCATTTCCTAGTGTAAGTGGAGAGATGTCGCTATGGAATTTGTGATCCGTTTACCATGGTCACCTTGAGGGAGTGATGTTTTTTGGGTTTTTTTGACATGATTACGAAGGTTTATCACTTATTTCCAATCACGGATACCTTCAGTGTTGATGAGCTGGGAAGGTTTTACATCTAAGATATTGTATGTCTACAGGGAGTTCCACACTCCATTGTTTCAGAAGTGGATGTGTGCTTTACTTCTCGGATCTGGCAGGGACTTCGGAAGGCTTTGGGTACACATGTACTTTTGTGTACAGCATACCATCCCCAGACTGATGGCCAGTCCGAGAGTATGATCCAGGTGCTTAAGGATATGCTCTGAGCATGCATTCTAGACTTTGGCGGTTCTTGGGAGAAACATATACATCTTGTGGGGTTTTCATATAACAACAGTTTTCAGGTGACTATTCAGAAGGCACCTTACGATCCATTGTAAGTTAGGCCATTCCGATCACCTTTATGCTGGCTGGAGGCAGGAGAGGCTGCATTGCTGGGACCTCGCCATGTTCAGAAGACATCAGAGCTAATAGAGTTGATTCAAAAGAGGATGGATATAGCACAGTCTCGACATAAGTCTTATGATGATCAGTGGAGACGACCTCTGGAGTTTGAGGTCGGGGATCACGTTTTCCTGCATGTCGCACCAAGGTTGGGACACAAGAGGATTCAGAGATAGGGTAAGCTTTCACCACGGTACGTCGGAACGTTTGAGGTGTTGGAGAGAGTTGGTCTAGTTTCCTATTGGTTTCATTTACCTCTGTGGTACCGGGCTATGAACGATGTATTCCTCATTTCCCAGCTCCGACGTTACTTTTCAGACCTATCTCATGTTTTCAACTCAAGGAGGCTGATCATGAAGCTGATGCATCTTTTGAGGAGCATCTTATATGGATTGTCGATCACAGTATGAAGGTTCTCTTTGGCCGCTCTGTTCCTCTGGTACGGGAGCTATGGTAGCATGATCTTGTGTAGGACGAGACTAGGGAGATGGAGGCCGATGTACCATCGCAATGGCCGGAGCTGTTCGGGCTTTCTTCTTCTACACCTCGTTAGGTAAATTCCGGGACGAATTTCATTAAGGGGGAAGTCTGGAAGAACCCAGATCTTCATTTCAGGTATGTTTTTCCTTTTCCTGTAGTTTTTCAGAAAAGAGGAGTTTCGGGGAATTTTTGAAGTACACGTCGTGTACTTTATGAGTACACGCCGTGTACTCCCTTGTCGCACCAGGCCATGTGCTGGCTGTGTACGGGCCACACACACACAATGTGTAGGGGTGAAGTGGATGCCGCTTATAGTAGAGTACGAAAAAGTATTGTACACGCCGTGTACTCAAGAAATACACGCCATGTATTGTTTTTTATTAAATGGACTGGGGTTACGCCTGATAGATAGAATTTCCTTCTTCTTCAGGTTTTTCCTCCAGGAGAACTCGTATGGCCGCAGAACTTCTCTGATTCCTCGTGCCTCTATCCATTCTCCGAATCGACCGTCGTCGATTGCTTTGGAACCGTAGCGGTGAGTTCTTCCTTCTCCTAGAGCCTTGTTTTCCAATTCCTCTTCTTTCGTATGTTATCGCGGGTTTAACGTTTTTTGTTTTTTCATAGATCTAAACCGTTATGAGGTGATTCAAGCCTCATGGTTCAAGTATATCAATCTACAAGGATCACGGTAGATGTTTTGTGCCTTTCCTTTCGATGTCATTGAGTTTTATGAGCAAATTCTACCAATAACTGTGAATGGGGTATTGCGTGTTTACCTTTTTACCTTGTGGTTATTCCTTCCGGGATTGCATGCTTGTGTAGAATTAATTTCATTATGTTTTTGGATAATTCCCATGCTTGGATGTTTTTCCCATGTTTTTTTATTGTTGAAACCATTTGGTCTCTTTATGCATTGGCCGTTGTACCTCTTTTCATGCCTTGTGATCGTAGGATAGAATGATATTGATAACAAGATGGGTTGACTATATACTGTTTAGCCAAGTAGCTATATATGTGTACTTTGGTTAGCCATGTATCTCTATAGGTGTACTCCGGCCTTATAGCCTTAATATGCACTGACTGACACGAGACTGTGAGAACCTGGTGCAATAGACTATAAGGGATAGAGCGAGTGAGCTTCCCATAGAGTCTTAGATATTATAGACTATATGGGGATGTATCGAGTTATCTTCCTCAGATATTCGTGGTCATTATAGACTAAAATGGGATAGACCAAGTGAGATTCCCAGAGAGTCTTACTTATTATAAACTATAGGAGTGTAGACCGAGTGAGCTTCCTCAGATAGTATTTACCTTGTTTTAATGTATTTAAATCCTTCCCAAATTAGAGGAGGAATTTACCAATTGAGCTTCCTCAGAGAGTCTGTGGTATACCTGAGGCTATAAGTGGATTGACCGAGTGAGCTTCCTCAGAGAGCCTCTAGACCATGGGCCCAGCGGATTAGACTGCGTGATCTCCCTTTGAGAGTCCTTGACCAACCTAGACTATAAGGATAATTGACCGAGTGAGCTTCCCCAATGAGTCTTATAAATTCATACGACCAAACCAGAGGGGTTAGGATGAGTGCACTGCCCAGAAGGTTGTGGTACTTCTTGGATATGAGTATAGGGGATGGATGCGAGTACTTCCCAGAGGGTTTCTTTCTTGTGTTATCTTTTGCTTCACCGTTTCTTATTGTTCTGTGAACTGATCATTGCTGTATATCATACTTTTTACTGCTTACTGATTACTGCTTGTTGTTTCTGGTACTGTTTACTTCTTATTGTACTATTACCGGCCATATACTCACTTACTATTAGGCACATATCTTCGAGTGGTTTCTTACTAGGATTTAGATTCACGTCCTGTTTGTGTCATGATTTTGGGCCGAAACAGACTATGTTGTTGCAGGTATAGACAAGGGAAAGGTCCCTTTGACTTCTGGTACTTGATTACTATGGAGTAGGAGAGAATGGGACCAAGTTTGGCTTGCGATGCTGAGGAGATGTTTACTTTGTTTTTCACTTGTTTTGGTACTATATTATTTTTCAGAATTGTGACTTGTTTGGCTGCTTTCCTAGATATGTATCATGCATCATTTCATATATATACATATGTGCTCCAATTTTTTGTTGATTTAGTCTTCCGCTGTTTAATATTGTTGGTTATTTACTGCTTCCGCTATTGAATATTTACTTACTTCTGATATTTACTCTGCCAATGAGGTAATACCTTCCCCACTATCACACCCAAGGCCCTCACTTCTAGTCGGAATCCTCTGGCATTTGGGGAAATGCTCTTGAGCCCGTGTGACCAACCGGGTACGGGGCGCCTCTGGGTGGCTTCTGTAATCGAGACGTTACATAGATATTCCTCTTCTACTTCATTACATGTTATTTCTTATGTTTCTACATTCATTTTTGACGATGAAACAAAACATTATGAGTTTGGAGATGTTTCAGTATTTGATCATCTGGAAGAAAAGGACACCATTTTTTACCATACTAATGATGGAGGGTCATTATTGGTTAATAAATAGGGGATGATGTATTGAGAATCATCAACTTTGTCATCCTCTATAATTCCTACATCTTCTTCTATTATGATGGACTAAATAAAGAATTATTTTAGTTCCATATATCAAATGAAAACAACTCCATTTAAACATCCAACACTACTTGGTGAATCATCAATTTCTCCCATTTTGTCAGGCTAAATTGCCATACTTGACATTATAGAGGTTATTGGATTTTGCTTTACCCTTTCAATTTGATTGATTGTTAGCACACAATCTATTCTGAAATGTATGAATGCGTTTGTCGGGATCTCTTCCTTCCCATTCTGAGCATTAACACTAGTTATCTCTTTTGTTATGGTCCTCTTTACCATTGTGTGATTAAACTCCGTCACAATGTATTAAGAGTCAAACATTTTAAATAGAGCCTTTCAACCATACAATTTATTGATTTGACCATTGAAACAGTAATGAAGACATTGGTGGTATGAAGAAGGTATGGCCACATTTTGATGTATCCAAGGCCTTCTGGCAGAATGATGAAGGCTCTGACTGATGGACCCCCACGAAATATGAATTAGATACCAGATCATCAAACTGAATACTGAGAGTAATATCGCCCAGAGGTTCTTGCACACTCTTATCATATCCCTACAACATTAATGTATAAGAAGATAAGTCAGATTCAGTAAGGTCCAATTGATGGAGTGTACGAAAAAGAATGGGGTTAACCCCCGAGCCTTTATGAATGATGGATCGTTAGATGACTATATTATTGACAATGACAGATAGATACAAGGGTCTAACATGTCCATGTACAACATCATCTTCATATTCATTCAAAAAAGATATGACTAGATGGCATTCTATAGGATCATTCACTATATGGTAAACTTCAGTAGCAACAACATTGGTTTCAAACTCTTGAGGACTTAACAAAGCCTCAAAAAGTGCTTCAAGAAGATATTATGACAGAATTAAGGCATCCAAAATCGAAAACTTCTCGGTTAATTGGGGAAATAGTTTCCAGACATCATAAATTTGGTCCATAGGACTAGGTTTCCATGTATAGAAATGTAGTATTTCAAGTGCCTCTGAAATTGATGATTCTGATGTAGATGTACCTTATTTCAAAGTAGATTTTGTAAATACTCCTAGCTTTGGTAGATTAGACTGATTAGGTCTATTTATTTACTGAGAGGAATGTGGATTGAATTCCAATCTGTCTTCTAAAATATTTATTCCAGGACCGAACCTATCTTGCATGTAAGAATATCTTTTTTCATGTTGATCCCGCAGAATGGATTCTCAATGAGTTTTCGCCGCATACATAGTTTGAGAAATTATAGAGTTAAAATAGTGGAATCTATATTACCCACATCTTTCCCTATATCCTCAAACTTGGCCTATTCCTATGGTTCCTAAATTTGGTACAAGGAACTCATGTTCATTATAATAGTAATAAACATTGGCATAAGTATCTGTTAAGCAGATGACATTGACAGAACCAAAGATTAATTCTTCATCTGATGAAGATTCTGCCTGACAAGTTGGTTCTGGTTTTACTATTTTCTAGGGTGGGGCCCATGCTTTTGAAGCAGATGGCATGAAATCTTCCATGGTCTTGGAAAACATTGGTCTTAACATGAAATCATCTTCTTATGATAGATCTTGGCCCTTATTATCACCTCATTTCATTGATGGTACAACTTTTAATGTAGGTGGTTTTACTGTGGAAGAAGTGTAAGAATACACAATCAGTTGTTTCAACTGTGTTCATTGAATAGTATGAGTTAGGTTGAACATTTTACTGATCATCCAGTTATCATATTTCTGCACATTGTAACTTTCAACTTCCTACCATTTGGATTCTTCCTCTAGATTAGTAGTAGTAACACATGCTACATGAGCTAAAAAATATTTCAGTTCCACTTTTCTTTAGTCTAATTTTTTTTTCTAAGAGGTCCATGACAACGAAACACCCATGAATTGAATGCCCCCAAATCTGGAGAAAGGGAAAATAATTCTATATATCATCATCACTTTCGTTTTTTGGTTTCTTCATCCTTGGAAAGTGAACAAAATTGTTTTTGAGATTTTAGATAATGTAAGATGGATCATTTTTATTCCAGAAATAATAAACATTTTTTCTGAATTCCTAAAATGGTTTCCTCCATTGATATAATTGATAAAATTTATTAGGAGGTCATTACTACTGATTCTCTAGAGGTGGATCCTTTTGATACAATGATGGTTTCGATGTTTATGCAAGTACTGGTGCTTGATTAAGTGTAACGGTAGAAGGCTCTTCATTCCCTATTATCCTTCACATAAATGATGTAATTACATAGTTTTTAGCCTTTGTTTCTATAATATAATCACCTATCTATTGTGTAATTGATGTAAGGTCTCGAAAACTTCCAGTTTTTTTTAAATGGATCAGTGGTGTGTGCACCTCATAACACATATTTTACACAAAAATTGTCAGCAACTCTTATTGAGTGAGTCATAGACATATGGAATATTTTAATCCTTTCCATCGAACTAGAAAATATAAAAATCATTCATTCTCCATTTTTTTCAATTGGTGAGATTAAAAACTGCCATCTTCAGTAGCTTTGTGCTAAATTGAATATGGAATTTTTGCTGGAGATCATTCCATAAAATAATTGATCGATATTGTTAACTTGTTTACTAGACAAAAGCGTGTCCCTTTAATGAATGAACAAAACACCTGATATTTACTTCTTCTTATTTTTGAGGAGTTATTATAATCGTATCACAACAGACAAGAAATTTGTTATGTGGTGTTCCGGTTCTCCCGAAGCATTAATGATTGGAAACATGGTATTCACAAAATATGGTGGAGGGGAATCACGTCCACCCATTAATTTTAAGATTTCTTTTTTGATGAACTAGTGAAAATCATTCCTCCATATATTCCAATCGAGTCGTTAATGCCTCAATATTGTTAATAAGAATTTGGAAAATATTTGGATGAGATGGTACCTATGAAGTTACATCAACCAGAGCTTGATCTTGTTCAATGACTGGAAAAACCGCTAGTGTTGGTGCTGGTATGTTCCTTGGATAACCCAAAAGAACAGGCTTATCCGGATGTATTTGATCTTGGCATGGATGTGTACCTAAAGGAGGGAATTCATTATCTGCATCTGTAGTAACCACAAATATTATTTGTTGTTGAGCTACTATATGATGTGCATGTTTAGAATATTCCTTTAGAGTATGTCAAGCTAAAATATGGCTTCGATGTAACTCCATATTGAGTATTTTCACCGCTTTCATCTTTTCTTATTGATGTTCCAATCTATCTTCTGGAGAAATAGATAGACCTTCTACAGTGGAAAAGTGTGATGCAATATTACTTTTACCTTTCACCATATTAGATACCTTTCAGAAGGGTTGTGTGGTTATTTGAAGGCCTAGCTAAATTATGGGTAAGCCTATGTGTTTGGGTGTGTACACCTTCTTTATTTTCCTCAGTGTGCACCTTATTATGGATAAGAAAATAGTATTTTTATTCCCCTGAAATAGAATCAATTTATGTAGGATCTTCTGCAATGGTGTTAATTACATATACTAAATCATAATGCATTGATGGAATTCTATCAGTATCTTTGTATGATCGTCTCCCTCTATATCATACATGAGACTCTGCGGTTTAATATGATGGATTCTCTGGAGATATTCGACGGAAAATAATCTAAATGAAATCCATTGATAGTTTTTTTGTACACTTTCATTGTGGCTTCTTCCATAATCGTGAGAAAATTGTATTTCATTGAGGAGGATATTGTAGATGTGAAAAAGGCCCTAGCCCTATAGGCTGGGGCTATTCTTTCTCTTCTTCATTAAAACTTTAAACGTTGTTTACTTAATTTGAAGGTTTAATTAAATTAGCTACCAACAAAACAATATGGGGAGGTTATTGATGTTTTATTGCTGAGATTAGCGCAACTGCACTTCTGATTTTGTGACTTTCTGTTCGGACAGTAGTTGGGTGCATTATCTGAAAATAACTCAAATAACCTTTTTTAGAAGATCACTAGGATATTTCATACATTTTCATTATCTGATGGATGTTATCCATTAATTGGGACTCCTTATCAATATTCTCATATGCTTGATGTAAAAGAAACTCAATAAAATATTCTATTTGGTCCATACTCTAAAGAGAGATCGTCAAGGCCTACTCATGAACATACATTTGATTACATAAATATCTATTGATTTGGGCCGACCGTAGGACAAAACATTGTATCAGAGCACTTTTGGTGGACTTTGTTTGTTATAGAGTGCACTGAAATACAATTCTCTATGTGCACGGCATCCTCTGATATGTACACCAGATGTGGAATCATAAAATAATAGGTTTAGACTATATATAGCATTGTGGGATTCATGGTGAAGGGTTCTCTGCTTTTTTTTCAACATTTGGATGTTTGTAAAATGAGAGAGATTCCAAGACAATTTGGCAATACAACACTTCTATTACCTTTACACGATTTTGATATTCATCACAAGGTCAAAATTTGGTTTTAAAATGATGAAGGTTCTTCCATAAGTTGTGGTAGATATCATGAATACAATCTTCTACCATGAATTCTAGAATTCCATGCTTATAATTTTCCATAGGACATAACATGATTGGTAATTCTTTTTTATCCAATAGTTTTCTCATGTTTAACAAATCTTCACCATATTTCAACATATGTTTATCTAAATCGTCTGACCAATGTGGATAATCTTTTTAGATGATAAATTTCCCAACAAAGATTTAGATAATGATTTTTCCCTTAAGATGACTTCTGGATGAGAAAGAATTTCACTCATTAATGACAATGCATCAGACATGAATGGCCCTGTGTTTATAAGTGCCTCGAGATAAGAGGTCTTTCTCATGGATACATTATCAATTTAAGAATTATCTTGACCATGTGGAATACTACTATAGAGATGAATTTCGCAGCGAATGCCATAATGAGGATGAATACAATGGTGGATGCCACCAGTGGATGAATCCTCTTTCCCCCTTATATTTTTCCACATGGAGGGTTGTCGTGGCACCCATCTAGAGATATGTGATCTGTATTGAACAAATTTTTCTGAAGAAATCCTTTAGGATGAAGTCTTTGATGGTGAACATTATAATATCTATTTCCACCATAATAATTTGGAAATGAGAGTATATGATCTTGATCTTCAACAGATAAATTCTTGAGGGATTCAAGAACTCCAACATTATGAGAAGCCAAATTACAGTTTGACTGATGATTTTCTGACCGTGTTTGGTGATATTTCTTATTAGATGTTCTCTTACAAATAGTTGGACCCACTTGCTATGATAGGCATTATCATGGGAAGTTTTATGTGCCAACCTTGTATCGGCCTTTAGAACAGATCGATTAACTCCAATTGGAAAGGGTGTATGTTCTCTATCCTACTGGCCATATGATATGGGGGGAGTATGCCCCATGACCTCCTTGGACTGGAACAGAGGTTTGTATCTACTTTGGAATGGCATGCCGATATGTCATCCCATATGTGGGGACATAATTATGTGTCTCTTCCCCTGGGATTGTCTATGTAGTTGCTATAATATCTTGGTATATATCCAGAATATGGGTAGGAATAGGTTTTTTCCCTTTCACCATTGATAAGATATGTTTGGTGAATTCAGCGGCTGAAATTTGGATTATACATTGATTCCATGTCAATAGAATGTGTATGTTACAACTCCTATCATCCTTTTCATGTCAATGGTTATTGACAGTACTCAAAAAAGAGGTTAGAGAGTTGTGCCTACCCCAAATTTTTCATCGGAGATTTCTAATTGACTTCTCGAGATGGTACCAAAGGAGACTGTTGGCATGCTTTGACAAACACTAGTTGGTATTTGTACATGCAGGTTATTTCCCATCATGTATGATTGTTGGAAATACATCAATACTTGCAGAAAAAAATACTGGAAGAATTGAGGATTGTAAGCATGTATATATTCTTGTTTACCAGTTTCCACAATATATGATTGACAAGATTCTTCAAATGTATTACGACAAGCCTGCATACTAGCTGAAAACATGTAAGTAGGTGAATGTTCCTATTCACTGTACTCCACAAGATTTATAAGGTTGGATTGGTGGTTTTCTTCAAGACAAGTCAACTGAAAAAAAATTAGGATGAATGGGTGTATATGCTCGCTCATTTTTTCCCATCAAGTTAGGTTGATGGAATTACTCAGAGGGGAAAGTTGTATGTACCTGCTCTTTGATGACCAGATGTTATCTCCAAATGTTCATCAAGCATGCCCAAGTTTGAGATGCATTGGGCCAAATGTCCCGAGGCATGTCCCCCCCCCCCCAGTTTGGGGGCTCACTACCGCACAATTCTGCTAGAGGTGATTATTTTTAGAATTCCTTAGGAAGGATCTCTCTATCCTTGAATTGAGTCTGTTAGTGACCTCTTGATATACCTTTATGTAGTATGAGAGGGAAGGATTGTTGTGTTCTGGGGATAAGGACACAAAATATTTGAAAACTCTGGTTGGCACTGTTTGTTTCTTGATCTTCGGTCATTGTTGGCCATATGATAGAAGGTTGTTATTGACTTTAACGGCCTGTTGGGAAGCCTCTAAAGTCAGGATTGTACCATGCTAGAGATACTACATTGAAAACACGTTGTATACCTAGTTTCGAAGACGATGGGTGGGCAATTAAGTCCTTCCCATGTAAGAAGGCTCATCTTGGGCAATAGTCAGGTAGTTAGGAGAAGTCATTTATATATATTCCATTTTGGACTAAAGGGTGTTCTATGGGAAACTGAGAACAACAATAAACTACATTAAAGGGACATCAGTTAGATGGATACATCCATGATGGACTCTTTTTTCTGTCCTTCCATTATCAATTGTTAGGGGCCTTACATGTGAGAAAATTATTAACCTAGTTAAGGATTCTCGTCAGGTACACCATTTTTGTTTCATAGTTCCTTGAAATGTGTCTTTCTGTTTTAAGAATCACTACATCCAGGTGGTTTACATTGGATTTATTCATGGAACATGAATCTTCTAACCGTTATTTATCCTAAAGGGACATTATTTCCAAAGGAAAGCATTCTTTATGTGTTATCATTACGATATTTAAGAACATTCATTGGTCGAGAAGAAGGGCAGTTGGACTCATCACACCCAATTAGGGGGAAATATTGTCTACTCCATGACTCTCTTTGTAAATGTATTATAATTTCATGAATCTTTATTAATTTAGTAATCATAACATAATTACCCCTTGGAATTTGAAATCAAATATTAACACATGTAAAATTTAGAATCACTAGTTTGTATTCAATGTTAATCCTTAATGGAGATATCTGTATGTTTTTTAGATTCTAAATCACTAGTATCCTCTCATATACTATTTACAGATTCTTTTAATCATCTTTATGATGATACTTGTTTTTAATCCAGTCAGCAGGGAACTCTAGAATTTATGGTCTTCTAGGGAGATCAAGGTCTGTTATGTTTTTGGGATCGTACCCATGAAATGGGTTACCTACGTATCCTTGTGAAATGAATCCGAACCCTCATAGCATGGATCTGATTAATGGGACACATCATACCATTTAAGTTCATGTGATATGAACTTAACTGTACATATTATTTTAATGTAGTAATGATATCTAAGTGAACGGTTCTTAGTAAAATTTTCATGTGCGACTAATGTCAATGCAGCACAAGGAACCTGGAGGGGATATGTCTTTCCATGTCATATTAGAATCTATTGGGAATATTGCCTAAGGAGAACATAGTGGATTTGAAATGTGGGGTATTAAATTCAAGGAGGCTTCCTACGTATCCCATGTGGATGGGAATCAAAACTCATGTAGTTTGATAAATCTCATAGGTGAGTATAGTCCTTTGAGAGAAATGAGTGTGGGATAACTTTTTAAAATGGATTCCGTGATGACATGGGGGGTTCAATTTAAGTCTTATATATAATGAGAATGAATAGATTAATGGAATGAGGGTTGTATTCATGAGGAGGATATCCATTGATATTGGGCCCTGAAAGGGATTCCTACGTATCCTGGTTGGAACACAAATCTGAGCTCTCATAGTTCCATCATTTGTGAAAATGTTGTGCTCATGATAAATATCTAATCCCACATGATTTATTCTCGGTGTGAGAAATAAGAGGATGTTAATGATTCCACAAAGGAAACCACACATTTCCTCTTTCTCAGGTGGAAGAGGGTAAACCTATGGAGGTGAAAATGGACGAGGGTGAGACGAACCAAGAAGAGGGAAAGTCTTCACGCCCTCCCTTTATTCACTTTACATTGTCCAAGGATCTAATTATAGGAAGAAGTGATGAAGGTCAGGATCTTACACCAGGATGGCTACCCGTAAAAGGATTCTCAAAGGGGATTGAGACTTCTCCTTTTTTTGAATGGAAATTAAATTTTGTAACTTACTGTCAATATCATAGATTTGAGGTTCCGGGTCTTAGAGACGAAATAGGGAGGATAGACCCTAAACCATAATCCTCCAAACTGAGAAATTCCCTGCACTGTTCCTGGGAGAAAGGTCCTTCTGACTATGGATATACAATCCCAAAGACACATCTTGAATCATATCCACATTGTTATACAAATGTGGGGAACCTCTGACTATAGACATAAAAACCCAAATAAGGGACACAATGATTTTCCATTCCCAAATGTTTGATTAGTTTGAAGGTTTTGGTGGAGGCTTCAACATAGTCACTTTCAGATTAGGGAACCAAGGAAGGAGATACCCGATAATGAATGGAAAGAAAAAGGGTAGTTAAGTTTGTGTTTAGGATTTATACAAATCTCTGTCGCATAAGTACCTCAAGCATGTGTTCCGCATAGGTACCCCACATTTCTGTACCATGCAGTTGTTGACGCTCCTTTCGTCACAGAATCTAAAAATCGGAAAAGGGAATATCTGAGCTCAAAGTGATTCATCCTTTGAAGAAAACATCAAAAATCGACAAAGGCATGAACAAAGGATCATCAACAACTACACCGCGCAAGTTATCTCATTGTCGTGCAAGTACACTTGCACGACGCTCATGGTTGCGCAAGTCACTTGCGCGGCCTAAGTGGTAACCGCCCGGTAACCGCCCGGGGTCTTCATTTGCCTATAAATAGATACTGTGGGCCCCCCATTCGAGAGGATCTTTTTCCAGAAACTCGGATTGAAGCTCCCGACGCCCAAGTCTCTTCTCAAAGCTTCCGGAACACTTCTAAGGTAATTTCTTACCTAGAACGGAAGATCTAAAGAGAAGAAGGAAGGCCTAAGTGTTGAAACTTATCAACACTTGCACGCCGACTTATTTCCTTCAATATAACTTGCGCGTCCCTTTTCTGGAAGAACCTCAAGAGGATTCTAAAGTGATTAATAAAGAGTCGCTCAAGTATTTCAATGCTGGTTAAAAATCGCGCGAGTACACCATGTGTCGCGCAGGTATACCTGCGCGACCAATACTTGCGTGCCCACAAAATACTTGGGCGCCTTCCAAGACATGCGCGCCCCTACCTTCTTGGGTGCCCATCTTTCCCATTTTACCCCTCTTAAGCCATTACACCTTTTCTTTTCAAGATTCAGTCTTCAAGACACTCTTCAAAGCCATTTATGGCATGATTTCTTGATTCGACTTCCTTATCTGAAAGGAATTCTGTGGAATATCTCTCAAAACCTAGTGATTTAAATATACTTATGTCACTAAATATGGAGAGTTCATTCATTCAACCTCATCCTTAATATGAGTGAATCCTTAACCTGGGTCTCCTTTTTTAGGAATAATCCCCAGTTATAAACTTGGGAATCCTTCTTTAGGAGTAAGCCCCAAATTCTTAAAGTTCCCAAACTTGGGCATCCTTTTTAGGAGTAAGCCCCAATCTCAAATATGGGCATCCTTTTTAGGAATAAGCCCCAAACCTTAATCCCTAACCTGGGATTCCTTTTCAGGAATAAGACTCAATTATAATCTTGGGATTCCTTTTCAGGAGTAAGCCCCAAGTCCCCTAACCTGGGCCTCCTTTTTAAGAGCAAGTCCCAGTCATAACCTTGGGCATCCTCTTCAGGAGTGAACCCCAAGTCCCTTAATTTCTCTTAACCAGTCCTAAATTACGTTTGATATGGGATTCCTTCTCAAGAGTAAAACCCAATTATCAATCCCCTCCTAATTTGGGTTTCCTTCTCAGGAATAAGTCCCAAGTTAGAGTATTCAAATCTCCATAAAGCACATATACCTTTATGGACCCTGTTCTTGGATTTTCTCCCTAAAAGTCAATCCTAAACCTTCATTTATCTGGGCAGTCATACATACATAATCCCCAAACAAATTCTTATAATTGCATCTTTCATGGCACAATTGTCTAATTTTTACCAATACCTCTTGTTTCTCACACCGAGCATGACTCACGTGAGCTTAGAGAGTAAAAGTAATTATGACATTCTTCTTTGATCCATCAATCATAAACATCATACTCAATTACTCGAACTACGTGGGTTCTGATTCCTTTTCCAAAACAAAGGATACGTAGGTAGCCCATTTTTGGGTTCGATCCCAACTTTGAAATAATCCCTGTCCTTCTGAATGAAGATAAACTTCAAGTGCCCCATTGAGTGGCTTTAAAACCAGCCTGGTCATCATAATGACCAAGAGACTTTTATATAAATGTTTTGAAGGATACCATTGACCAAGAATCTCTAAACAGATATATATGATTCTCTATTGATGAAGAACCTCGAATACATATAAATGATTCTCTAAATTTCATGCATATTTAATCATTGACTGTTAAAACTAAAGGAAATCTCATTTTATACTTGGTAATGTAATAAGGATTCATGAACATAACTTAAATCTATAAAGAGAGTCCCGGAGTAGACAATAATTCCCCTCAAAAAGGTGTGATGAGTCCGACCTCCCATCCTCTCGACCAATGAAAATTCCTAAGCCTCATTAGTCCACAAAATAATGAGCGCCTACCTTTGGAAAGTAGGTCCAAACGGATGTGGAATCATTGGATGTTTCCGGTTCTACGAATAAACCCGTTAGAAACCGATCAGAACGTTTGAATCTCCCATCCAGGAGGTCATCCCCGGATTCCGTGCGAAACAAAAAATGGTGAACCCTACGTGAATCCTTAACCAAGTTAAAGTGATTTTCTTCTTATTTGTTAGGCCCCTTGGGCCAACAAATCAATCATTGACATGTGCTCATCCAAAAGATGCAGTGGCCAGATTCATCTTGATTTTTTCTATTATATGGAATAGGCACTCTTTTCTCAAGATCTTCTGAAAAATGGCTTTCCTAAAATTCACCCCTGTGAATACTGCTGCTGTGAACACCTCTACTGTGAGGTATGCTGCTGTGAAAACCAATGCTGCTACTCCTACTGGAACGTCGTCCGCTCTGAGGATGACATCACTGACTCAACGTCTTCAATGCTGGGTTTCTAATGCACTGGTTAAGGAGTACCGTCGCAATGGTACGATCCCAACTTTGGAGGCTGCTCATCAATCCCTCCAAGTTAACAACTCTACCTGGTTGTCCAGACAACGGCGGTCAGCAATCAAGAAGTAGGCGGTGCTGACTACTGTCTCCAACCGTTTCAGGTCGTTATCCCCGAAACGCAATTTCCATTCACTCCCTTACTCAGAGGAAGTGAATGAGCAGGTCCCGCAGGACCTTAATTCAAAAAGACAGGATTCCTTCTCAAGGGCTCCCATCAACAATCACCGCCAGACCCGTGCGGTAGTGCGCCCTCAACATGATGAGGGTACCGACTCCAGGCATTCAGCTCAGGTTCCTCGAACCCGAGCAGGCAAGATGAACCGCCAGAGACGGAATCCGGTGAACAATGGGCAGGTTGTCATCCCTGCCATCTCTGGAGAAGTCCACAAACCTAACTTGGTGGAAAAAAACGAGCAGGAACAATCACCTGTCCGTTTTAATTCCGCTATCCAGCTGACTCGTCTGGCAGCATCACGCCAATCCCGCCAAGCAATTCTGGCGGAGTACCATTGGCAGGAACATGCACCTGCTTATGCATCACCAATTAGTCAGCAGGATCGTCTGACTACATATGATGGATCTCGTCAACCGCGTTTGGCGAAGTGTAATCAGCAGGCACATACACCTGCTCATACTAATAAAGCCTACCAACAGTCTCGCTTGGTAGCGCACAAAGAAGTCAGTCGGAAAGCCCCGACGACAAACAGGAGGCAGACTCAACTCTCTGCCTCCACACTTGAGTACTGTCAGGATTCACTGACAGGAAAAGGAGGACAGGAGCAGGCACATACACCTACTCCAAGCCCGGAATGGACGTATATCCCAGTTCCGGTGGCTGAAGTCACCAAACATGTTTTGTCAATGGTGAAAGAGCAGAAGTAAATTCCTGCTCATATTCTGGATGCTTTCCAGGATATCATAACAGATTCAGCATCATCTCAGGGACAGACACATAAATCTATCCCTAGCAGTGAAGTGACACATCAACGATTCACTCCGGAACAGACACACACATCTGTTCCAGTCCAAGAGGGTTATGGGGCATACTCCCTCATATCATACGGACAACCAAGTCAGGCACATACACCTGATTTGAGTAGAGATCGTCAGCCTAACCTGACCATCTTTCCTGATCAGGTACAAATACCTGCTCAGAGTAACCACTTTCGTCAACAAGTGGTTTCTAAAGTGAGTAAGAAGGCATCTAAGAAAAAGATCCGCCCATCACAGTCAGGAGATCAAAGGCCAATCTGCAACAAGGCCTTACTCGATGCTGGAGTTCTTGAAGACCTCAGACATTTATCTTTCGGAATTCAAGATTCTACTCCCTCGGTTCCTAATAACGGGAACATTAATTTTGAAGGTCTTCAACAGAAACTTCCTCATGAAGGCTTGCTTCATGAAAATTTGGTCAATCTTGAAGTTTCTTCTTCAGATGAGAGCCACAGGAACCCTCTGTGTGGTCAGAAGACCAAGGAGCAAGAGATTTCATCTTTTGCTGTAACCCATCATGACGGTCCTCCTCATTGTGATGAACTTCACTGCGAATGTCCTCTCTGCAGTAGTGATTCACGTTGTCTCGAAATTTTTTCAGAAGGCAATGTAGTGACGAGAAAGCCCTCATATCTCGAGGCACTTGCAAACGTAAAGCCAGTCATGTATGATGCTTTACTATCGGCAGGTGAAACTCTTTCTCCATCAGAGGATAGTCTGGGGTTCAGGTTATTCTCCGAACCATCCCCAGGTCATTCATCTTCCAGCATGAATAGTGATCTCTCTACCAATCTTGTTGAATCTGATGAAACAACAAGGAAACACCAACTCTGGTCAAAACAGGTAAAAGAATCTTCATTTAATGATAAAGAGGAAATGCTGGACATGAGGAAAAAACTGACAAAAGGTGAAGTGCCAGTCATGTTTTGGCCTTTGGCTGACTCCCAGTACGACATTCCAAATATGTTGACGGATGATGGAATCCATGATATTCGTCTCAATATATGGAAGACTCTTTTTCAATTGAAGAAGAAAGTATTATCTTACGATGATTATGAAAATCATATTAAGATAATAGAAGGATTACAACGCCAGATTGATTTGGCATCTCTATCAGTCTCTCGGTATCCGAAGGCTGAAAAGCAACAGAGAACCCTTCAACGTTCATGCCTTGGCGCACTATGAAAATTGCGTCAGTTAATTTCCAATGCTCCATCTGATGTTCATATCAGAGGATGGGGTGTCATGGAGCACTACATTTCACAGTGATTTCCAGTCAGCAAAGCCCACCGAAAATGGTCTCATGCAATGTTATTGCCCATGGCCGGCCACAGTCAATGGGCTTTGTTCATAATAAAAAGCTTTCTCAAGAACAGGCTTCAACTAGTTCCTCTCAAAATCATGTATATAGAGAACAAGTTGTTGAATTGATCCTACATCAAGCAGGCGAGAATATTGCACAAGCCTCTCTTCTGGAGCAAACACGTCATCAAATGACAGAAGTTTCGGAAATCATCCAATGGTCTGTTGAACCAGGTGATAAAAGTGGATACAGGTTAATGCATCCAGCTAATTTCCGAACTAAGATTCGCAAGATCAAGAGAGATTTTAAGAAGATCTCAGACATAGCATGTCAAGAGACACCCCAGCTTGTCAGACTGGGGACTTCTCTAACCCAACCCTCAGAGTCAACAAATGGGATTCGAGGAGTTGAGCGAAAGCAGCAGGAACATCCCCAGTCCACCGGACTAGGGACTTTTTCAAATCCTCATTCGCTCCCTCAGAGAAAGTCAGTATTCTCTCGATTAGGGAATAAGCCTCAAGAGGAACGAAGAGCCAAGCTATCAGGAGATTCTCTCCAAGTGACGGTTCTCCAAGAAGTTCCTGAGGGATCAAGTCAACAGAATTCCATGTCTCATCATGGACATGGAAGAAGAAAATATCACAGAAATGCTGATAGAAAGGATTCCATGCAATATGCATCCATTAATGTCATCAATGCCGTTGTTGCTGATTCACCAGATGAGGCTCAATCAGAGAGATCAGACGAAGAGGTTCCTGCTCAAGAAGTTGCGTACACAGACCTAAATGAAGAAGGTGTGCGTACACGTAATCAAAGGCTTACCCAAAATCTAGGTATTCCTTCAAGTAACCCTCTTCCCCCTCTCCGAAAACAATCCAATAAGGGGAAAGAAAATAATCAGGTTACTTATCACCCCTCCTCTGAAGGAGGTCAATCGCTCTCATTAGAGCAACGGTTTTCACAACAGGAGGAAGAAATGAAATAATTAAGAAGGTTTAATGTAGAACTACTTCAGAGTATTCTTCTTCTTAAGAATGCTGAAGTCCGACAGCCGAAGGAATTTGTTGTAACTACTGAGATGGATCAGGAATATCCTCCTTTATCAGTACACCCTCAAGGGTCTAATCCTACGGGTCAAATGCAACAACGGTTGGCAGCACTACCATCAGTTGCAGCACCAACCACCACGTCTGTCCAAGCTCCATTCATTGCACCTACCCAAAACCAAGTTCAACCTGATGTTTCTCAAAAGTTAATAACTACTATTGAGTCATTAACAGCTCGGTTATAAACTATGGAAGGGAAACATGCGCAAGTTCAACCTGAAAAGAAAGTTTACCCTGAATGGGTAGATTCAATTTCTCCTCCATCCAGTTTTGGAAACCCTGTTTTCCCTACTTTCAATGGATCGGGCGACCCTGAACAACATTTGACGCATTACGTGTCTTGTTGTGATCCTATGATGGGAACTCCAGAGCAGCAAGAATAACTGAAACTCAGATGCTTCGTGCGAACCTTACAAGGACCATCTTTTGTCTGGTATACAAGCTTGCAATCCTGGTCAGTCATCGGATGGGAGGATCTTCGTCAAAAATTCCTTCTTCAGTTTAGCTCAACTTTTCCAAAAACGACAGTTTTCGATCGTACAAACTGCAAGAAAAGGGAGAATGAAAGAGTCTCTGATTTCATTGTTCGTTGGAAGGGATTAACGTATTCCCTGAGTTTAGCACTCCCTCAGGAGGATCTGTTGCCAATCTGTGTGGAAAATTTGCATGACGAATTACGCACGCCATTGATCCCTGTGAAATACACAGGAGGGTTTTGAGACCTTACTTCAATCGCTCAACAGATTGAAGATTCCCTTATACAGGCTAAGGTTAAATCTCGTATAATTCCATCAGCTCCAGGAAGGTGAATGGGTAAAGCGGAAACTGCTACAGTTATGCTTAAACAAGCACCTGTACCTATTTCTACTTCAAAACCTTCATCTTCTCGAAGGGCTCCACCTCCTAAATGCCAACAACAAAGGCTGTTTCGTCCAAATGATCAATGAGATCAACGACGAAAACAATTTGAGGATTTGAAGAGTAAAACATACTCTTTCCGGAGTGAGCAAGATCCTGGTTACTTCATTTCCGCTCTGGAAAATAATTTGGTTCAATTACCAGTGCCCAAGAGGCCAAACAAGGAAGGAGATAAAGACCGTCCCAATTATTGTCCCTTTCATCAAATGTTAGGGCATCCCATCCAGGAGTGTTTTGTCTTTAAAGACCTCCTGCAAAAGATGGTTGACTTGGGACAAGTCAAATTGAAGGGTTCTTCAACTCATGTAGCATGTATTACCGCTACAGATCCAGAGGAAGGAGGCGAGTGGCAGGAAGTCAAAAGAAAAACTGCGAAAAAATATGATGATTGGATGGTCAGAAAGACAATCAATCGGACCCATTCCATTTTGCGAACACAATTGAAGAAGCTAATTGTGTCTCCTACAAAAGCTGCAGTAAAGCCTCCATCAAAAGAAAATCCTCAAAAGGGCAGCGCAATTCAAAGAAGAAAGAGGAATCAGGAGAAGATGAGTATGTATCAAAGCCTAAATTGTATTTGACTCTGGAAGATTTCATGCCATCTACTCAAAGCAACGGGCACCGTCCCACCAAACGGAACAGCCTAAATAGGCTAACCAGGCAAAGTCTTTATCAGACGAAGAGTTAATCTTTGGTTCTGTTAATATGATTCAATTAACAGATCCATATTCCAGTCTTGATGAGCCTGAATTCCTTGTATCAAATAAGGGAATCCGAGGAATTTCTAGAGGTTCAGGATACAGGGGAATACGTGGATCTTTCCGAAGCCACTACTCCAATTTTACCACTGATAGCACTGTATATGCAGCAGAAACTCGTGGTAGAGCCCTTCAGCGAGCTCAAAAAGAACAAGCAAGTTCTTCTGCCAATGGCCAACTTAGTTTTGGCACAGTTATTTTGGAAGTCCTATTAAAGGTTCCATCTTCTTTATCTCAGAAAGTAAATGGATCTAATCTGTCTAATCTTCCAAAACCAAGGATGTTGCCAACTTCAATACAAGATGCATCAGCTTCCAAAGCATCTGCTTCCAAGGTATCTGCTAAACCGCATATTCCTATTGGGAAACGCAGACCTCTAGATCAAAAGTATGATATATTGAAACACTTGGCCCAGGTACCAGCCATGTTATCAATTTTGGATGCTTTGAATCTGTCAAAAGATCTTCGGGAAGCACTCATCGAAGCTTTGTCAAGTCCTCAGGAGTTTGAAGCTGAAATTTCTGCAGCTGAAATCTATCACATAGAGAATAATCCTGTTGAATGCCATGCAATGATATCTTTTACTGATAAAGATGAAGATGATGTTGTGCATGGGAACATAAAACATTTGTACTTATCTGGAAAAGTCAATGGTGTAGATGTTCGAAGAGATTTCATTGACAATGGTTCAGGAGTCAACCTCATGCCCATTCGTACACTTCATCAATTGGGCCTCACGGAATCTGATTTATCTCCTTCTACCATGATGTTACAAGGATATGATAAAAATGAACAAGAACCACTGGGAGAAGTTACACTCAGAACTCAGTTTGGAGATCTTGTATCCAATTCAGATTTCATGATTGTTGATCAAGACTCAGCTTTCAATATCTTGCTTGGAAGACCCTGGCTACATCAGCATGCAGCTATTCCTTCATCATACCATCAATGTCTCAAATACTGTTTCGATGGTAAAGTTGGAACATTGTATGGTGATAAGGTCCCATTCAAGACATGTGAGTCTCAATACATTGAGGCGGAATTTTATCACATGAAGGGAATAGAAAAATCTACAATGGAGGAAATTACCAAAGTTAATGCTCCATATGGTTTGGAGAAAATTCCAATAAATCCATTTTCACATGTGAGTATAGATTATGTGTTACCTATCAATCAAATTGACAAAATAGGCCCAAATCAAAATACTCTTATGGAAAGATCCATAATGTCAATTACAGAGATCGAACCAGACAACATGGGAGAAATCGGTAACCTACCAAGCAGTAATGAAATCATAAGTGGTGACGTTTTCATTTCATCTGCTGAAATCCAACAAGTCTATAATTTGCTAATCAGGCCAGAAGAAGTTATAACAACACCAGAGGTGAATAATGATGTCGATTCTCAATCCATCATCTCCTCTTTATTTCCCAAAGAAGACCCTTTATCATCAATAGGGTCGGAAATGGAAGCTTCTCCTTCAAAATGTGAAAATTTTGACATCTCTTATGATCATGAGAATTTCATTTTTTCATCTACTTTGAAAGTAGAAACGGAAGAAATAACACATGATGAAGAGGAAGAGGAAGATCTTAGAGATTCTCCTCTATCATTTGAAGAGGGTATCTCTACCACTGTGGATGAACTCAGGGAAGTAAATATGGGTACAGAGAAAGATCCACGCCCCACTTTAATTAGTGCGGCCATGACCCTTGAAGATCAAGAGATGTATATTTCTTTTCTAAAGAAAAATAAAGATATTTTTGCTTGGAATTATACATAAATTCCTGGGCTTGATCCTGATGTTGCTACTCATCATTTGGGTTTACCAAAAGAACATCGAGGTTTTAAGCAAGCTGCAAGAAGAACACACCCAACCTATGCTTCCAAAATTGAAGCTGAAGTGGATAAGCTGATCAAATCCAACTTCTTCAGAGAAGTTCAATATCCCAAGTGGTTGGCTAATATTGTCCCTGTAAAGAAAGAATAACGGACAAATTAGGGTTTGCATCGATTTCAGAGATCTTAATCGGTATTGTCCTAAAGATGATTTCCCAGTTCCGATTACAGAACTCTTAATTGATGCGACGACTGGCTATGAAGTACTTTCTTTCATGGATGGATATTCTGGATATAATCAGATCCGAATGGTCCTAGAAGATGAGGAATATAAAGCCTTCAGAGCTCCTCAAGGTGTGTTTTGTTACCGGGTGATTCCCTTTGGTTTAAAGAATGCAGGTGCAACATATCAACGCGCCATGCATCGTATCTTCAAACCACTTTTAGGGAAGTTTGCTGAATTCTATGTAGATGATTTGGTGGTTAAATCCAAACAACGTTCTAATCACTTGGCTGATTTGGAAGTCATATTCCACAGGCTTCGACAACATAATTTGAAGATGAACCCCTTAAAATTTTCTTTTGGGGGTAACCTTAGGAAAATTCCCTGGCATTGTTGTACGCCATCGTGGTATTGAAGTCGATCCTGAGAAGACCAAATCAATCCTTGGTATGTCACCTCCTCAGAATTTGAAAGAATTAAGAGGACTTCAAGGACACTTAGCCTATATTCGGCATTTCATCGCCAATTTGGCAGGCAAAAGTTTACCCTTTACCAAATTATTGAAGAAATGAGTCACTTACCAGTGGACTAAAGAATTTCAAGAAGAATTTGATGTTCTCAAGAAATACCTCTTGAGTCCACCAGTACTCATGCCACCTGTTGAGGGTAGACCGCTTATCCTCTATGTGACAGCTTTAGAGCAATCATTGAGTGCCTTTCTCTCTCAAAAGAATGATGCTGGGAATGAAAATAGTCTCTAATATCTCAGTAGAACTATGCTTGAAGCAGAAACTCGGTATTCAAGTATTGAAAAGTGCTTCCTAGCATTAATCTTTGCAGTTCAGAAACTGAGACACTACCTACAACATCATGAGGTCCAATTGGTATCCCGTAATAATCCGCTCAAATTCATCCTTAGTCGTCCAATGCTTACAGGACGTCTGGAATGGTGGGCGGTTATTCTACAGCAGTTTGACATTCAGTATGTGTCTCAAAAGGCAATTAAGGGCCAAGCTCTGGCTGATTTCCTGGCTGAACATCCTTCAGTGGAAGACACGTATCCAGATATCGAACTCCCTGATTAGGAAGTTTTCTCTATTCAAGAGAGTCCTCAAACATGGGAAATGTATTTTGATGGTGCTTCTAGAAGTCCAACAGGGAAGAAAATGGAAAATCCTAAATTCAACAAAGTTGGTTTAGGAATTGTGCTCATTTATCCAGATAAGGAAGTGTTACCTTATTCCTTTTTGTTGTGGGAAGGTGGTACCAATAATGAAGCTGAATACCAAGATCTCATTATAGGCTTGGAGTTAGCGCTTCAAGCACAAGTGAATCACTTAAAGGTGAAAGGTGATTCAGACCTGGTAATCAAACAAGTCAATGGGGATTATGCCATCAGAAAAGAAGAATTAATCACTTTGTATGATTACGTCAGAGAGTTAATGTCGGAATTCCCTTCAGAACCGACATTTTCTTATGTCCCAAGATCACAAAATGCTCAAGCTGATGCACTGGCTAATATAGCCACAACTTTAGCAGATCCAAATCGGGACGAGACAACCATCTGTATTGCCCACCATCGTGCAATTTCACCTTATGTTCAAGTCAGAAAAGAGGAAATTAATGAAATTAGTCCCATTCCTAAACCATATGATCATACTACAGGATGGATGTCACCTATCAGGGAATACCTTCAAAATGGAACACTTCCACCTGATAGAGCCGTGAAAGAACATATTCGGCGACGTGTGGTCAATTTTACTCTTTATGATAGCCCAAACCACCTCGAGAAAATTCTCTACAAATGTGGTTTTGATGGAGTTCTCTTCAGATGTATTGATGGTGAAGAAAAAATGGCTGTCATAAAAGAAGTGCATGCAGGAGTCTGTGGTGCCCACCAGTCTGGACATAGACTGTCTGATCAAATTCGAAGGCTTGGATACTTTTGGCCTTATGATACAAGATTGTGTTAATTTTACAAAGAAGTGTCATTCATGCCAAGTATATGCCAACTTCATTCATAAACCTCCAGAGTTGCTTAATACAGTTAAATACTCATGGCCATTTTCTACATGGGGAATGGATGTGGTGGGACCTTACCCTTCAGCTACGGCCAAGCAGTTTAAGTACATTCTTACTGCTACTGATTTCTTTTCCAAATGGGCAGAGGTAGTACCTCTCAAAGAAGTCAGTTCTAAATGCATTGTTAGCTTCATCAAGTCTAACATCATTACTAGATTTGGTGTCCCTCATACCATTTTGACAGACAACGACACCAACTTCTGTTCTTCTGAGGTAAAGAAATTGTATCAAGAATACAACATTAAGTCCAACCATTCATCTCGATATCATGCGGCGGCTAATGGCCAGATAGAAGCCTTCAACAAGACTCTTTCAAATATACTGCAAAAGATGGTGGATAAAGATAAGAGGTCATGGACTGATAAACTCTTTCATGCTTTATGGGCTTATCGGACTACCACTCGCAATGCAACGCGGTCAAATCCATATTCATTGGTATGTGGAACAGAAGCAGTCTTTCCAATTTAAGTTCAATTGCCCTCACTCAGAATAGCCATTTGTGATCAGTTATCTACAGATGAGCAATCCCAAAAGCGGTTGAATGAATTGGAACAGTTAGATGAGAAATGATTGTGCACTTTGCACCACTTGGAAATCTATCAGAATCGAATAGCACGAGCTTTTAACAAAAGAGTTCGTCTTCGTTCATTCATTCAGGGAGAATTGGTATTGGTTCTTAGAGCACCAATGATACCAGGAAAGAAGCCTCCCATGCTTGAACCAAAATGGGAAGGACCTTATTCAATACATAAGGTCTACTCCAATGGAGCGTATTCTCTAATCACAATGGATGGAGAACACAACACGACTCCAACTAATGCCAGATTTCTGAAGAAGTATTTTGTATAAACACAAAATATTGTTCCCAGAGCCAAAACAGTCACATTGGTCCTTGATATGTCCTACATGACATTAAACTGTTATTTTGTCCCTCATACATGACATTAAACTGTGTGGCACCAATAGTCCTAACTGCAAGACTTTAAACTGCATAGTCCCTTTTTTTATGTCCTACATGACATTAAAATGTTATTTTGTCCCTGCTACATGACATTAAACTATGCAGCACCAATAGTCCTAACTGCAAGACTTTAAACTGCATAGTCCCTTTTTTTTATGTCCTACATGACATTAAACTGTTATTTTGTACCTGCTACATGACACTAAACTGTGCAGCACCAATAGTCCTAACTGCAAGACTTTAAACAGCTTAATCCCTTTTTTATGTCCTACATGACACGAAACTGTATTTTGTTCGAGATGACATTAAACTATATTATGTCCTATCTACATGACATTAAACTGTACAGAAGTTCCTATTTTGTCCGAGATGACATTAAACTATATATATATATATATATATATATATTTTCCCGAGATGACATTAATCTATATTGTGTCCTAGCAACATGACATTAAACTGTGTGGCACTTTCATCGTCCAGCATGACGATAAACTGTAAAAAGTCCCCAAAACTGATATCCTCATATTGGTTCACCTTAGTCCTAGCTACATGACTTTAAACTGTACAGCACCAGTTCGTCCTTTCTATATGACGTTAAACTATACAGCAATGGTCCAGTATGACTTTAAACTGCAACTTCGTCCCACACGACATTAAACTGTGAAAAAGTTCCCTAAACCATCCAGCATGACCTTAAACTGCATCATCCTTGGTCCATGCATATAACCATAAACTGTATAAAAGTCCCTTACGTCTGAAAAGACGTTAAACTATATAATCTCGAAGGTCCAGTATGACATTAAACTGCACCATTCACGGTCCATGCATATGACCTTAAACTATTCGCACTTTCGTCTGACATGACGTTAAAATGGTACACTCTTTTTTCCTTACTGCATGACAATAAACTGCACAATCCCCCTTTCGTCCAATATGACGTTAAACTGTATTGTCCCCATCGTCCTAACTACATGACGCTAAACTGTACGGAAAGTCCTTGATATGTCCTACATGACATTAAACTGTTATTTTGTCCCTACTACATGACACTAAACTGTTCAGCACCAATAGTCCTAACTGCAAGACTTCAAACTGCATAGTCCATTTTTTATGTCCTACATGACATTAAACTGTGCATCGTTAAGGTTGTTATTACCTCTTGTTTCTCACACCGAGTATGAATCATGTGAGCTTAGAGCGAACATCAACTATAACACTCCCTTTGGGCCACTAACCATGTGTAAGTCCCAACAACATTTTAGTTAGATCGTTGTCCCCAAGAACAACTTGATCATTAAATCATTCTTTAATTGAACTACACGGACTTTGATCCTTGCCCTCCAGGCTGGGTATGTAGGCAACCTCCCAGGGTTCATGCCCAAAACAATCTCTTCACATTGGTTCACCACCATCTCATATGATGTTGATTCGTGAAACCGCACCTAGAATCAATATCTTTACATTGATTCACTTTCATCCTTGTTATATGACGTTAAACTATACAACACTTTTGTCTGGTACGACAATAAACTACAATATTATTTGATTTCCTCATTTGAGAAGGAACCATTATTGACATTGATTTTTTCAATCATGTTTCATTTCAAAAGACTACGTACATACATGGTAATGCCTAAACTTTTTATCTCAGGTTAAACCATCATTGCACTAAAGTCCCCTTTCACCCTTCACATGCACGAACCAAATTTGTACAAAGGGTAGTTCTAGAACTACGTGGGCTTGATTCCCATCCTTATGGGATACGTAGAAACATTCGAGTATCCCTCGAATCTAGTCCCAAGTCTTTTGGGCCTAACCCCAAATTTCACTTTCAGTCCCTTAGCTGAAAAGTCCTCATGAAAACACACACTGTGTATTCATTATTATGGTCCGAATTCTATGACCCTAAACTTAGATTTCTCATACTTTCATCCTGCACGACGTTAAACTACATTTCAAGAACTACGTATGGCTTGATTCTCATTCTTATGAGATACGTAGTGAAGTCCAAAATTTCAATTCAGGACCCAGACACAACATGATTATGGTTTTCATTGACCTATGTGTCTCTATATACATTGGACAATACCCATCTTTATGTGTTATAATCCCAACCTTAAATATTTTCAGATCTTTGTAACCCTTTTCATGACTTCTAATCACAAAAATGTCAAACTTCTGAGAATTCTTTTTCCTGACTATGCAGTACGTGCCCATAGGTGGCCTTGCATAAACAGTCCACATAACAGACTTGTCAGCCAAAAGATGCTATTTATTTGACCATGCAGCCAATGCCCTTAGGTGGCCCTGCATATTTCAACCCCCTAACGGGTTTTGTTAAATAATACTAACTTCATTCTTGGGAATAATGCCTCTTTTTTCCTTATTTGTCTTAAACGACAGTATGTAGGGATCCTCAAAACAATAACCATCCTTAACATATTTGTCCCATATCCTTTTTCACGATCTGAAAGTATTCAAGTCTATGGTTTATTCTTCTTCCCTACGTTTGGGTCAGACCTTCGTAGGAGTGATATTATTCCAGTTCTTTGATATTCTTGTTTGGAAATATCTTCTCCATAATCAAGTACCTCTTTCCATAAAAAAAAACTCTATACTTTAGAAAATTTGAATCTCCATAATCTTTCACTGGCTTTTAGCACTTGGAAAGTAAATTTCTGGGAGTTCTTTTTCCTGACTATGCAGCACGTGCCCATAGGTGGCCTTGCATAAACAGTCCACATAACAGACTTGTCAGCCGAAAGATCCTATTTATTTGACCATGCAGCCAATGACCATAGGTGGCCCTGCATATTTCAACCCCCTAACGAGTTTTGTTAAATAATAGTAACTTCATTATTGGAAACTACTTCTTCTAATGCTTTTTAGCTCTTTTTCATATCATTCCTCAGATTTAAATATTCTTAAGCCATAGTCTACATATTTTCTCTCATACTTGAGCATGGAAATATGTTTTCAGATAAATTGTCAAGGAATTGAATCAATTTTAATCCATTTCGGTCAAATCTATTTCGACCTTAAACATTAGCCCCTTTATGTCCGACATGCATGACTTTAAACTGCCCACAAAAGACGAAGGAACTCTGAATAAAAGTCAAGTTCCAGCTCACTAAATATACATTTTTGTATGATTTAGGTAATATTGAGCAATTAAAAGGTTCAATGTTTGTAGGATTATTTGTAATAATCCTAGTAAAAATCAAACTGTGCTTACTAGGCCCATTGGCTTAAGTAAATTTGAAGCAGGTAGTGAAAGAATGCAGGTACAAATGATTGAAGACGAAAGTGTTTTTCATTGATACACAAGAGTTAGAAGGACATCCACAGATTGTAGTCTCTTCTCTTTTTCAAGAATTACAAGAGGCTTTCAACATGACACTTCATTTGATTTATGGCATCCCGAGAATCATCAGCAACCACATGGAATTCATTAATTCAACTGGATACAAAAAGAGATGCAGTGATACCAGCTCTTCTTGGAACAATTGTAAGAGAATGTTCTTGAGTGCGGTTTGAGAAAATTTTCTGATGATCAAACAGTGACTCTGTTTCTGTCCAAGAGACTTAGAAGATGGATACATGGATTTGAGAATGGAGCATTGGAAGTAAAGAGCCATTTGGAGAGAGTACTCTTTTCAGATATTACTCTAATACCATGTTGGTCTTCTCTCCACCAACCATTAGTAGAAAACATTTCAGCCCATGGGTTTTCCATTTTCATATCTGCAAGGAAATGACATAGAGGAAGAATTTGAAAGTTCACACCATTGTTGTTTCTCTTAATGCACAGCATAACCGAAATAGAGGAGTAGCAGTGCAGCTGCATCTCAGGTGTATAATTGTTTGCATTTGGAACATTGACTCCTTGCAGATAACCATGAACACACAAAGGCAGATGGATGATCTGTGGAAAATTAGGACGATATTTCTTCAAGTACTTAGCCAAATCTGAGAGAGTGCTGTTGCAGATATTATAGTAATCATGGCCAGTGATGTTCATCATGTCATCAATCCTCTTGCTAGCCAGTTCATCAGCCATTCCAATTCCCTTGGGAACCACTGAATCTGCACAAAAGATGAATAATATAACTCTTAAATTGGTTTATTTTCCATCAAATTTGTGAAAGAAATTTGAAAAATGGCTAAGGCATTAAGTCGCGCAAGTCTAAACAAATATGTGCAAGTATTTGTGTGTCGTGCTAGTTTTTGACACGCAAGTATAAACCGCTCAAGTACAGATACATTTACAGTAGCGCGACATCAAGGAAAACACTAGAAAAAAAAACAGAGAAACTTGCGCGGCGAGGAATACTTGCGCGGAGAGAGCTCAAAGGTATGAAGTCCGGAAATCCGGATACTTGTACGGAGGTGAGGCCATGTATTTATAGGCCAGGAAGCCTATCTGCGCGCCGTACCCAAAGCGATTAAGGCCTGCGCGACGCAAACTTGCGCGCCACCTTCTGTGCACTGAAGACTTGCACGCCACCCTTTTCCTTTAGATGGATTCGATTTCCCCAGAGTCAAATACTCATTTCTCTCCGGATCCAACTCTGAGGGGGTACTTTTGTTGACGCTCCTTTCGTCACAGAATCTAAAAAACAGAAAAGGGAATATCTGAGCTCAAAGTGATTCATCTTTTGAAGAAAACATCAAAAATCGACAAAGGCATGAACAAAGGATCATCAGCAACTGTACCGCGCAAGGTAACTCATTGTCGCGCAAGTACACTTGCGCGACGCTCATGGTCGCACAAGTCACTTGCGCGACCTAAGTGGTAACCGCCCGGTAACCACCCAGGGTCTTCTTTTGCCTATAAATAGACCCTGTGGGCCCCCCATTCGAGAGGATATTTTTCCAGAAACTCGGATTGAAGCTCCCGACGCCCAAGTCTCTTTTCAAAGCTTCCAGAACACTTCTAAGGTAATTTCTTACCTAGAACGGATGATCTAAAGAGAAGAAGGAAGGCCTAAGTGTTGAAACTTATCAACACTTGCGCGCCGACTTATTTCATTCAATATAACTTGCGCGTCCCTTTTCTGGAAGAACCTCAAGAGGATTCTAAAGTGATTAATAAAGAGTCGCTCAAGTATTTCAATGCTGGTTAAAAATCGCGCAAGTACACCATGTGTCGCGCAGGTATACCTGCGCGACCAATACTTCCGCGCCCACGGAAGACTTGCGCGCCTTCCAAGACTTGCGTGCCCTTACCTTTTTGGGTGCCCATCTTTCCCATTTTACCTGTCTTAATCCATTACACCTTTTCTTTTCAAGATTCAGTCTTCAAGACACTCTTCAAATCCATTTATGGCATGATTTCATGATTCGACTTCTTTATCTCAAAGGAATTCTGTGGAATATCTCTCAAAACCTAGTGATTTAAATATCCTTATGTCACTGAATATGGAGAGTTCATTCATTCAACCTCATCCTTTAATATGAGAGAATCCTTAACTTGGGTCTCCTTTTTTAGGAATAATCCCCAGTTATAAACTTGGGCATCCTTCTTTAGGAGTAAGCCCCAAATTCATAAAGTTCCCAAACTTGGGCATCCTTTTTAGGAGTAATCCCCAATCTCAAATATGGGAAACCTTTTTAGGAATAATCCCCAAACCTTAATCCCTAACCTGGGCTTCCTTTTCAGGAATACGACTCAATTATAATCTTGGGCTTCCTTTTCAGGAGTAAGCCCCACGTCCCCTAACCTGGGCCTCCTTTTTAGGAGCAAGTCCCAGTCATAACCTTGGGCATCCTCTTCAGGAGTGAACCCCAAGTCCCTTAATTTCTCTTAACCAGTCCTAAATTATGTTTGATATGGGATTCCTTCTCAGGAGTAAAACCCAATTATCAATCCTCTCCTAATTTGGGTTTCCTTCTCAGGAATAAGTCCCAAGTTAGAGTATTAAAATCTCCATAAAGCACATATACCTTTATGGACCCTGTTCCTGGATTTTCTCCCTAAAAGTAAATCCTAAACCTTCATTTATCAGGGCAGTCATACATACATAAACCCCAAACAAATTCTTATGATTGCATATTTCATGGCACAATTGTCTAATTTTTACCAATACCTCTTGTTTCTCACACCGAGCATGACTCACGTGAGCATAGAGTGTAAAAGTAATTATGAAATTCTTCTTTGAGCCATCAATCATAAACATCATACTCCATTACTCGAACTACGTGGGTTCTGATTCCTTTTCCAAAACAAAGGATACGTAGGTATCCCATTTTTGGGTTCGATCCCAACTTTGAAATAATCCCTGTCCTTCTGAATGACGATAAACTTCAAGTGACCCACTGAGTGGCTTTAAAACCAGCCCGGTCATCATAATGACCAAGAGACTTTTATATAAATGTTTTGAAGGATACCATTGACCAAGAATCACTAAACAGATATAAATGATTCTCTATTGATGAAGAACCTCGAATACATATAAAAGATTCTCTAAATTTCTTGCATATTTAATCATTGATTGTTAAAACTAAAGGAAAGCTCATTTTATACTTGGTAATGTAATAAGGATTCACGAACATAACTTAAATCTATAAAGAGAGTCCCGGAGTAGACAATAATTCCCCTCAAAAAGGTGTGATGAGTCCGACCTCTCATCCTCTCGACCAATGCAAATTCCTAAGCCTCATTAGTCCACAAACTAATGAGCGCCTAACTTTGGAAAGTAGGTCCAAACGGATGTGGAATCATTGGATGTTTCCGGTTCTACGAATAAACCCGTTAGAAACCGATCGGAATGTTTGAATCTCCCATCCAGGAGGTCATCCCCGGATTCCGTGCGAAACAGTAGTGTTACCGTGCAGGTGTGTCGTGCAGGTGTGTCGCACTGGTGTCCAGTGCAGGTGTGCCTCACCGGTTTGTATGATGACTGAAAAATATATTTCACATAATAGAACCAAACATATGTAAACTTTTTAAAATCTTTCAAAACATGCTTATAATGTTTAATTATATCTTCTATCGTACTTTAGATGGATACCTAAGACAATTTGAGGGATCTGGATGAATGTGCTACATAATGGGATCTTCTGGGATTCATTCAATATTTTAAGTCATTAAAACAGGGAGCCCAATGGTCCTGTTTATAGGAATGGAGGGGTCCCGATCGATGGAAATTTCATGCATTGTTCCTTCACATACCTCATCTGCGTAGGGGTGTAGAAATTATATTTCCACGTAGGTCCTCCATGTAGGTCCTCTGCATAGGTCCCTTTTAGAAATTTATTTGTCCCTGAAGTGCCCTAAATTTAAATTTGAAAGTCTCTTTGGGATATACGACAAGTCAAATCAATGTTCATGATAAGATCTACACTTCTTAAGATGGTAAATAAACCATTTATTCTTAGAAAAAAGATGGAAATTGAATTTAATGTGTGTATACCATTTCATCTACGATCTTGGGAATCCAATGCTTACTCTTGAATGGGGGAATCATTCCACTTATTCATCAGTAACGAGTGTTATTTTGGGTCCTAGAAATCCATCCTACATCATCTTCCTTCTTATGGAAAATCTCTTAACTCATACTTGACATTTGCTTTCTATGTGGGAATTAAATCTTGTTCTTCAGAAATGTGCCTGAAAACTCATTTCATGGTTTCTACACATGTCAAACGAAATTTACTGAAGCTATCTTCTCAAAGTACTATCAAATCATTAACATAACATCAAATATAATACAAAATTGATCAAGGAATCATATCCTATGATATAATGATTTTTAAAATACATTTGATGGTTATATCATACCCACCCATCATATAATAAGAAACTATCCATATGTGAGATAATTGAGAAAGAAATCCTTTTTCACTTCTATAATAGTATATTTAGCACATTAAAGGTATTCATTTTTATGAAAATAATAATATAATTTGATAATACAATTTCCTGATAAAAAATGTGGATGATGCCATTATAAAATATCTGTAGTTATGTTATAGAAAAATCAATAGACATAGAGATAAATGAAACTGAATTTTATAATATCATTACAGAATTAATTTTCAATAATGAAAAATATTTTTATTGATATTAGTTTTTTTAAGGATATAAATTCATAAAAATGACAAACTGAAATTAAAATTTATATAATTTTAAAAAACTTAGGAACAATAATTATGAAAATATTGTGAATAGAGAGTTAAAATACATTCAAGGGGAAAGTATAAAAAGTGGAATATTCCTTTTACACATCCTTATTTAATGTCATTAATAGTAGAGAAAAGACATTTTCAATTGATAAAATAAGATAATGTTCCAATAAAAATTAAATTACAATATGAAAAAGAAGAAAATTAATGTATGAAATAGATAAGGGCATCAATAAAACTATATTAATTTTATGGACATGGAAGAAAAAGATACCAATCCAAAAAAGAGATATTAGGTGACCTTTACTATCAAGATTATTATGGTCAAATAGTTCATAAAAGGAACAAAAAACTATATGACTAAATTTAAACCATGTGAAAAAGTATTTGAAATCAAAATATATAGCAGTATTGAGAGAAAAGTGATTCAATTTATAAATATAAATGTTATGTCATAAAAAATCTATATTTAAAAATGAAATTGGTGACCAAAAAATTATAGATTTTGTAATTTTATTTAGAAACTCATCATTGAATTAATATCACATAGATTTGAATATCCTATGAATTAAAGGATAAATATTTAAAAATATATTCATGAAGTATTATATATAACACGCATAGAATAGATATGATGAGTATTGAACATTACTCAATAAAAATAAATTTAAATGATAATCCATTGACGTTACTCCCAACATTAGGTAATGTGATTTGAAACCACATAAAACAAACTTAACCATAATAATCACTAATTTTAAAACCATATTAAATATATTATATCTTTTATTCTATAATTATAGTCATACATTAATTAGTGATAGTATGTTTTTAATAATATGATATATGTAACATTGGTTGTTTCATAGATGTTTTAAAATAGATATATTGATATATATTTGATGATAATACTATCATATTTACCATATTATCAAATAGAATGAAATACATATTATAATTTAAATTTTATGAAATATTTCGGTATGATTTATTATAGTTTAACCCACAATGAAAATGTTTTAGGAAACCCTATGATAATAACCAGTAAATTCATAATATCAATTAATTTTTTATTTCCAATCATTCCTATTGATATTGATCAAATTTCATACAACTTAATTTCAAATATTAGTTGTATTATTTTTCGAATTGTAGTCAATGTTTTAAATGTGGAATATTGTAAATAATAATTTAAGTAAATGATTGAACTAGCCCAAAGAAGAACATTATATACTATTGAATGAGTAAAATTTTAGAGTTATGTAATATATGTATCATTTTCATAGACTAATAATTATCTCAATTTAATATAAATATAATGGAATTGAATATTTACAACGTGTGAAAATGATAATTTAATTAATGTTGATACTGAATAACATAGATAATTACAAGAGGAATTATCTTATTATTGAAATGGATTTCATAGAAATAATACTTTCACACCACCTTTTTTGAACTTGACGCCTCTTAAAAAATCATTCTATTTTAGGATAATAAAAATTTATTCCGATTAAATAGTGGAAATTTCATGTTTTTGTAAGGGTGGATGAAATGTTCTTTAAAAATTTAGATTTATTTGAATTCAATAATATTTTATTATATAATAGTAAATGATAATAATTTTTATGTGTGACATTTACACAAAAGTTAAAAAAGATAATTAAAATACATATTTATCAAATTACAATCATTATTTTTTTACATTTTATATACATTATTTTACACAATTAATATATTTTAAAACTTTTATAGTTCAAATTGTCATGAAAAATTTAGCATGGTTTCTTATTTATTAGAATAAATTTCAACTAACCCCCAAAAATATTTTTTCAACTAATAACCAATTTTCTTTCAACATAATTGGATAAACGTTAGATTAAGATGAAAGTAAGAATCAGATTGAAAAATAAAATTTTAAAAAAATTATTTTTTTTTAAAATTATATTTTAATAATTCTGTGTTCAAAAGACTATTTCATATTGAAATATCATGAGATTTTAAATTAAAGAAAATTATATAACATAACATTTATGATATACAACACCATGATTGAACAAACCATGATATATTATTATTTAATCGTGACATTTATAACATAGACAATAAATTGGGGAGTATGAATAAGATTAATGAAATTTCAATATATATATTGGGAGTACTAAATATAAAATTATTGATAAATTTATTGGATTAAAGAATTTCTTTTTATTAAATTATATATATTCTCAAAAAACATTATTTCATTGAAAATGTGTTTTTTATTTTTATAAAAGAATATTATAGTAATTATAGGTTCATTCAGAAATATTATTTGATAAAAAGTGTTTATTTTGAAACCATCATAAAAAATTATATTTTAAGTAAAATTTATAATTTTTTTATGAAATATGGATTTTTTAATGATTAGTGATTAATACTGTTTTTTATAGAAAAATAAATTTTTATAGAAAATATTATTCCATAATGAAAATCATTGAAATTCGTGGGAATCATTGACTATTTGATAATAAATTCCTCACAACACAAAAAGGATTATTATATTATTTTGTTAAAGTAATAAAAAATATAATAAATGGAATTATATATGAAATTTTAGATCTAACAAATTATATTCTAATGGGATTGATAAAAGAATCCAAATAATATTTCATTGCATACGGTAGACCAGATAGATCACTTTAAGATGATGAAACCCATATGATGTTTCAAAAAACTCATGACCTAAAATATCATGAGTAGTTATGTAGATGATTAAAATATAATGGAAATATTTTAATTTACTCTACTATTTACTATATATGGATGATGAAAAACCAAATAAATTGTTAAATTATGAATATTATGAGGTATTTGATTTTATGAATCTAACAAGAATTATGATGACATCTATTCCTCCATATACTTTTAAAATAAAAATTTCTATGGAGTAATTAGAATGAAGATATCCAAGGTTTAATGAATGATACTTTATAGTTTTAAAGAGTCTCATTTATATTTATATAACCAATAATCCTCAAAACCCCTTAATATTCACTGTTAGATTATTTTTTCAACTAACGTTGAAAAAATTGTGGCTGATGTTTGTGGATAAAACTACTACATAATAGGGAAATAAAATTATTTTTCTATGTCTTCTGAATACCATTAATTTATATAATATGTTTGTATCCTATATGGGGTAGACCCCTCAAGAAAAATAAATTATTATTAGAATATAGATAATATAGAAATTACGGATAAAATTAATACATAGTGTGTTTGGTAGGGAAATAACATTTTTATCCATCATTAATAAATCAATAATTTTTATTTATAATGGGATAGTTCTTGTGTTATTATAAAAAATATGACGTGTGAGATATTTTTATTAACCTGAATATGCTGAAGTGTTTTTTATAATGTGCAATGATCATGTATTTCATATATAAACAACACCTATTATGACAATATATTTTAATCCATGAAATTAGAACAAAGGTAGTCTATGTGTGGAGTATAATTTAGTTGTCTAATCGATATGGTTTTCTATATGTATTTATTCCATGTAGACTAATAGTAAACTGATAACTAGAACATTTCTAAGAGAACAATTTGGAATAGTTATTGTTTATTAAAATGGGTAATAATTTCATGAATTCATTTAAATGTATATTATGAGATTATTGGACCCCCACTTATCCTTTGAATTTTATTTTGAATATGGTGGATAAATTACATGTAAAAGCATTTTTATCTTTTTATGTGACGAGATATTGAAAAAAAGTATAAAGGGGGATAATGTTTACCCAAAGAGTTTAATTTGTTCTCAATGATGCGTTAGTATTAATTGGGTGGGTTTAGATAATGATGAGATTCCTATTAATTATTATGGATTAATTTAATGGGTTTGGATTTAATTATAATGAAATTTTAGTCAAATATGTCATGAATTCTATTCTTATATTCAAATAAATACAAGGAATGTGTTACTGGACGAAGGAACACTACCTTATATTAGTATCTAAAGATTGAAATCATTGATTATTGTGATTTAGGTGTTTTGTGACGACCCTAGATGATTATGATGAAATATGTGTAGATACCATGAATACAGTAACCTATTACCATTGTTTACATAATTATATTTTTTTAATATATAAATAATCAAATCCAGATGTTCTAAATAGTTTAGTAGTCTACGTAAAAAAATACATACCCAATTTCTATATGACATTTGAATAAAAAAACAACAACATAATTTTGCTTGAGAATATCATTATTTCCACTAGAATATCCTTGCATATAAATCATAGTACACTTTCTCGATTCTTGAAGAAGGAATAATGTGAAATGTGATATGAACTGGTTTGTAAGAGTTATGTAAAGTGAAATCTATCGTGGGTAAATGAACAAAATAAATAAGGAATAATCATTATTTATGTTTAAATATCAAAAAATTACATTTAGTGAATAACATTTCTGTCCATATTAGATAATTAATAATTAATATGGAGTGGTAAATAATTAAACCCACATTTAATTTATATAAGTATACAATCTTTAATAGACAAGGCTTATCATTATTGAAATGTAATTAACTAAAAATGAATTTCGATTAATAGAAAAATATGGATGAAATGAAATTGTCGTAATATAATATCAAAAATCTCCTATAGTATAATAAATATGTTTTTAATGTAGCAATATCTTATTTGTTGAAATCCATAAACTTAGAAATTATTATACCTCTACCATCAAGACAATTCATTAGAGAGTTTAAAAATATATGTAGAAACCCATTTAATGTACAATTAAATATTCACATAATGAGAATAATAATTCATCGCGGGGATATCTAAAATTGGGCTGCACCCAAATCTGCATGTCCAATTAATTAATCATAAATAAAATATTTGATTAAATGTAAGAACATTCAGACTCTTCATCTAATTTCCATATTTAATAAAGAATAATTTTTTTTTCAAAATTTCTCTATATAATAAAATTATAATCTATGTAACAAATAGTATGTATAAATAATTTATGTTTTCATAAAAAACATTTAAATGATAAATAATATGTGAATTTATGGGAAATCAATTTTCCCATGATCGCAATAAATAGATTATTTATTTGGAATGTTAATAGCTGTAAAAAATAATGAATTTTAATGTTAATATTTTTTATAGAAAAAATTATCATAAAAAATACACATAATTAATCAGGACTATATCAATTCATTGTATCCCATTTTTGATTAAATATTAATAATGTGTTTATGTCATTGATTAATATTAATACAATATAAATTTCATTAAAATATTAATTTGGAAAATATCCATTGTTCGATATAAAATGTATTTTGATCTAAATTATCATACAATATTATGAAAATAAATTCAACTTTAAATATTCTTTGAATATTATAATGTATTATTTAAAATAATTAGTGTTTATGAATGTTTTTTATATATCATACACATTAAAATAATATTCTTCTCACAGTTTCAAGAAATGATAAAAGGGAATTAAATGGAAGATTACATGATGAATCATATCAATATTTTTTATGTAATAAGTGGTTACGATATGTTTAATAAATCATTTGGATAATGTAATATATATTTTTTAAAGTATTTTAATATATCAGTTAGTTTTAATGAATAATTTTTGACTGAAGAGAGAAGTAAATTTCAATTTATTTAACAGGATTTCACAATAATATTGAGTAAAAATGAGTAGAAATATTTTATTATTACTTAATTATATAATGAATAACCACAGGATTAGAAATTAAATTGGTTTATTTGATAATAATATAATAATATTCATCAATGATACATCATGAATAAAAATACATTGATTAAATAATATTGTGAAATAAACCCTTACAAATATTTTAACATTATAGTGATAATTAATCGATGAATATATTATTTGTATAAAATTTAAATATATATAAAACTACTAAAAATACAAATAATCAATTTATAAATTCATTACAAAACATAACATTATAATATTGATGGAAATGAAGAATTTACATATCTCAGTGAAATGAAATTTTTTTAATAAAATCTTTAACATTTGGTAACCATATTTTAAAATCCAATTAAATGTATTAAGTAAAAATAATTCATAAAATTACCCGAAAAGTTTATGAATCATGATATTATATTTAATATGGTTAGTCTATACACCATATAAATTAAATTTGGTATATAACATTTTATATGCCTCAATGATGTGAAATTGGGATGAAGTCTCTTATGCCTTGCATCCTTTTAGATAAGAGTTCTTTAATATAATCTATAATGGTTATAAACATATTAATATTTTAAAATTTCAAGAATAAATAATTTTATAATATCATATATGACCCCATTATAATATTTTACCACTCGTTTGTTAATAATCATGCATTATTTTTATTGGCTTCAGTGTTAGTTGTTTTTATTACTCTCGCATGTTATATGATGAATGTTATAGTTATTTTGAATCTAATATATGTCTGTCACATCTATATATATTTTAATGTTATATACATAATTTATTTATTATGTATATTTTTATAATCATAATTTATATTTAAACATGAAGAGTGTATCACATCCCTTCAAGGAGAGGGTACGTTGTATATATACATGATCAACATTACCATTTCCTTAATGGTTGAATGGTTAAAGAAGTTTTATATGTATTAATATTTCAATAAGAAATATAATTTCATAAAAATAAAATATATTCACTAAATTTATCATTATTACCATTCTTGTAACAAATTATAAAATGATGAATCGCATCAGTTTATGATAACATAGTTAACCGTACACATTGTCAAATTATAATTTTCTAAACTAAATGGGTTGTAAGAAAGTATGAGTGATAATAATAATTAATAAATAATAATAATATAATATGTTCCATATAATTTTTTTAAATTAATCATTACATCTATTATTAATGTGTTGTGATAGAAAGGATATTACATCAGTTTCCTAGGAGCCAGTCTTGGATACACATGGGTAAATAGTATACATCCAATTTTTTTTTTGGAAAAGAGAGATATATATGTCATATACTTATCAAAATTACATATATCTATAAGGAATATAATTTACGTTTTATATGATAATTATTTAATAAATTATTTTAGTTATTAAAGAAGGAACAAAATAAAAATTCTTGTTTAAGAACAATGTCACGTATTTAGATAACTTCATCATGGATTCAAAAAGATACATCATTGGTCAATATTATGATCAGTAAAAGGGAAAATGATGTTATGAGAGGTGTAAGTTTGTTATTTTTTAAGGTCTTGTATAAAAAATTACATTATACATGAGAAGAGGTTTGGAGAGTTGGTTTAATTTTAAATGTGTTGGAGGTGAAAAACTAGAAAAAGATGAAAGGATACAGTTACAACAATGTTATTATCCTTCAAAAACACAAGAAAATGGGTTATTATGAAACCAAATAGGATATAATGTCAATATTAGTCAATATAATATGTTCTTAAATATTGGTAGGATATTTTGACCCTTGTTGTAATAGATTAACCCCCACCAAAACAAATTACTTTTTACCTTAATTATAGTTTATAATTTTTACAACTTCTAGTATTTATAATGGTTGAATAATTTTTTTCAAATCTATATTATATAATTTATTTATATTAAAAAAGGACCCCATTTTCCAAAATATAATTCTGATAATTGTTTGAATTTACTTTTCATTTATAGCCATTTACATGATGGAGAAGTGGGTTTCCAAAGTGAAAGTTATCTTTCATAAATATGGTTTTTACATTAAAATATAATATGAAATTGATTGAAATTAACTATATTTTTTTTGTTAAATGAGACCTTTAATTGAAGATAAATACTCTTATATTAAAAAATGTACAAATTAAAAGATCGAAGATAGAAAAAAGTTAATGTTGTCCTTATGAAGAAGCGGTAAATGATTTCCAGGAAACATTTTAGGCCATAACAAATAATTTCCACTAGTGTCGTTATTGTCTTGACCATCTCAAAGTGAGTTGGACTCCCAAGAGATGTGAGTGATGATGTCATATCTGGATGATACATTATCTCATATAAGTAGAAAATATTGTTAACTACAATCACACCAAAAATTTAACCTTTAAGGGGGGAGAAAAGACTTAATAATATGTAGATAAAACATAATGTATCCACACAGTGATCATTTAAACAATCACCATAACCCTAAGGATATGGGTTACCCCTAAGAGAACCATCTGTGATAATTTTAATCCACCCTGAATAAGATTTTCACCAGAAAACATAAGAAATTACATAAGGAGGATGGAAGTTACCACTAACACAAAGCCTTATTATGAATAAAATATCATGAACATAGTTATAAAATAATTTTTTTAGGGACTATATTCTATTTTAAAAGTAAATAATTGAGCAAATGTATCTTGATGAAAACAATTACATGATCATATATTGATTTTTCGGTTGTTTTCTTGATGATAAAAATTAATTCCACAGTAGTGAACTAAAAAATAGATAGGACTTGAGGGGTTATGATAAAAGCCCTCCATAATTTGATAAAATAATAGATAAAGAAAACTCAGGGAAGAGAGTTTTTAAACAGATTGGAAAGGGAATTCCGCATAGATGAAGTTGTGGTATAACTAAAGAAAAAATGTTCGATATCATATCTATGTGGATAGAAGAGGAAACATGAGGATCACAAATAAATCCCATAGTTCTGTAAAAAACAGTTTTTCGGCCACTTCACATGTTCCAAACACCAGGCATGATCTGGAATTGAGGGATGAATGAATATATTATTTATATTATTGAGAAACTTAAAATCCAAATTAGACCTATAAATAGATGTATTGAACAATTTTAATTTCAAAAAACAATTTTCTACAAGTTCCCATTCCTATAAATCAATTCTAGGTGTGATATTATACATGTTAACAATAATTATTATATTATCTGAAAGATGATTATAGATGTTTAGTTGTTCTGATAATGAATAGTAAGAAAGATGGATTTTGATGGCATTGCAAACCAATAAAGACATATGTTGAAGATTCTTATTGTTTCTGTCTGAGCTAAAATACTAATGTGTTTTAATGGAATGAACCATATAATCATATAGAATGCATCAATATTTCTAGTCCATAGTGGCTACCTTTTATTCAATAAAACTACCACACCTAGAAACATTTTAATGCATATGAAAATGTTATTAATATGATAATCGTAGAATTAATAAACCATAAATTAATATAAAAAATATTAACGTGATGATGGATTTCAACAAACAAATGCCTCAATCCATGGAAAGAGACACAAATTTCCATGGAGAAAGATACTTTATGATCTTACTAATGATACGAGAAAAATAGAAATCCTTTTGTGTATCCCATAACATAGAGACAAAAATGTAGAATAATTAATTTTTCCCTAGCTATTTCCAATATCCACAATAATATATTTCTTTATAGAAATAGATCTCCACATAAAAAGTACCAAATGATTTTTTCTAGCTGAAAACCTCATTAGATTATTTTTTATAATAAAATTATTCTTTCTTGACATTTATAATATTTTTCTTCTCCATTTCTGTGAAGAGGATAATTTATTAATCATAAAAATTGTTGAAATGTGAAGAAACCACTCTTCCAACAGTAATGGATTTTAGTTTCCCATTACCAACCTTGATTGAAAAAACCTGCTAAGATAATCATATGTAATGGAAAAAATTATACAAGATATGTGATCACCCTGTTTGAAACCATTAGTGTAGTAAAAATAAACTTAAGGGGATCCATTAATAAGAACCGAAATATGAGATGAACCCAAAACTATTCTTATCCAATTAATGAATTCACCATCAATCACAGAAGATGGAAGAGCCATATAGTAAAATTACAAATCCATAGTGTCAATAGACTATATAATATCAAGTTTAGTGGAAATATTTTGAGATAAAATGTTATTGTTGAGAAGAATAACATATTTTGAGGTAGTAACAAGACAATCCTGAATATTCATGCCATTGATGAATCCAAATTGGTAAGACGAAACGATAATATTTTAGATTGAGACTGACTAGTTTTCCATTATTTCACTAATGATTTTATCAATGTTGTTGACCACAAAAACATATATAAATATATTGATATCATTGTTATTATTTGTTTAGTAATATAAGAATGAAATTGAGAATTAAATTATTAGGGATGAAAATAACCCTTAAAAAATAAGGGAAAATACGTCAAACATCTATTTGAATGATTTCAAAAATATTATTGGAAGACAAAAATTCCAAATCAATATTATATAGGACAAATTATCTAGGTTAAGGCCAAATACAACTTCATTAATCTATGAATTTAATGGAATAGAAATGATATCATATTTAACTTCATGACTAACAAGACATGGAATGTTACCATCCATGGTTTATGAAATAATTTTGGAAACATTATAAATATTTATATAATTTAAAACCACATAATTAGAGATATCCATCCTATTATCTTGGATCTAATAACCATTAATGACAAGTGATAATGGAATATAAATCCATATAGAACATTCAATGGAATTAATTAATGTGGTATTTATATCACCAAATTTGATCCATTTAACATTAAATGCATTCTTCCTCATTGAATCCTTAATATTAAAAATATTATTCAACTTATATGAATATTAAACACCATTCAAGAAACCATACTAAAATTACTTGCATGTATTGATATATTTAATTTTTTATGTAAGATGCCAAGTGATGAGGTCTCAACATCAATAGAACTATATTTACACATTCTTGAAGAATTAAGCCTCTTATTTATGGATTTAAATTTGAAATAAAATCAATTGAATAATTTATAAAATCAAATGAGTTCCCAACCTATTAAATAATTATACCACATTATTGGTGAGACACCCAAATTTATCATTAGGATTCATAAAAGAATTAAAATCCTAAATCATAGTCCAATGTCCAGCATTTTTTTCAGAGCATCAATACCAAACACAAATAGATAATAATTTTGATAACTATTATTGACAAAAATTATTTAGAAACACTGTAATATTCCCATTAAAATAAATGAAAATGTGAAATTTTGATCACCAGATGAAACTAGTATAGGATTAACCAAATAAGAGTAACCCATAACCCATAAAATATTGTAATCATCAGAAAATCTATTTGTATCCAATAAATGAAAACCCATATTTTTAATATTGGGAAATCTCGAAGATAATATTCTATTTTTTTCGTCCAGCCCAATTAAAATAATCTTGAATTCCCAAATATGTATCCTAAGGGACTTGGATGTCTAATTGTTGGAAATGAAAAAGCAATTATAGAAAGGGGTCCTCATTTGGACTTAAATTTCAATTTAAACCTCCACTTATCCCCCCCCCCACACCCATAACCACATTTAATGATTTCAAAGTCCTTCCATAATACTTTCTATGTACTATATCTCACTGAAATAAATATGTTATGTTCAAACCCATAAACATATAAGCATGAGCACCTTTATAAGTATAGGGAGACACATTGTTAATGGTATAATCTGAATTAACAAGAATGAAGAGGTCTCCCATGACTGGATTCTCTAATTGGGTACCCTAATTGGTGTGATCCACCCCCATATCACATGATGATGTAGTGTTATTTATGAAAATATCAATAATAGCATAAAATCAGATATATCTGATTTTTTATCCATTAGAGGAGTCACAGAACAAAAATGTATAGCTATGGAAACATTGTCCATGACCTGTGACTGTTAATTGTTTTGTATAAAAGACAAGAACTATAATATCCTATGTAATATCAGTAGACATAACCTCTTCATCTAGATCACTCTACCTATTATAAACTATCACATTCAATAATTGGAGGAAACCTATCATAAGGTAATATTCTATTGTCTTATTCTAATATTATAAATCATGGTTCTCATTGTTAGATAACTAAAACAAAAAAAACTCATCTTTATTGGTAGTGGACTTTTCTATATTGTCTTCCAATGTTGTGAAGATCTGTTAGTGTCATGGAATCTGGGTAATCTGAAACATAATCTTGGTAATTCCATATCTCAGAGTAGGAACTCAATTTTAATCACCTGACTCGTATAAAATATAGTTATCACATATACATTTTTTATATAGATTGAATTGGGTGTATCAGAACATTAAAATTCAAAATGTCCTTTCCTTCATTCATAATAATCCAATGAAAATTGATCAGCGTACACCTGAAGGATAAATTTGTTGTTTGCTTGAATTTTTTTGGTGTGAATTTTGATTCTGAATTTCTTTATTATATTTCTCTATTTTAAAATGACTATAAAATAGGCATATATGTGGATTATGAACATGTTCCTCCTTTCAATGATCTAGGTTTGATTGTATTCCAATATATTGAAAATTTTAATATTATTAATATATAGGTTAGAGAAGATAATAAAACCATGAATTAGAAGGGGATGATATGGTATCAATAGATTAATGGTGTTGTTCTTGAAAATGGTGTACCTCCAATGATTCAGTAGATACCCCACATATATGACTCCTCTATCTAGTGAATTGTTTAAAAAAACCTTGGGTACATTTTACCAATGAGAAGGAATATCGTTAATCATCTCTATTTGGTGACTTGTTTGAAAAAAAACATGGCCACATAGAATATTCCTCCATATCACTCCAATGAATAGGAATGATTTATAACTATAACTCTTTTAATTTCTAATGTACTTTTTGTTGATGGATTAATATATACTCTTCTTAGTATTTCACAATTATTTGATTATGTGTTTCATGTAAAATTTGAATATAATGCTAGACAATATTTTTAACTCTAATAATGAATTTGTATTTTCTACTTTTAGAAATTAAAATTTATATTCTGTAAACATAGATTCCTTAGTTCTCAAAGGGTTTCCTATTTAAGTTCCTTTCACAAAGAGTCATGTCTTTAGAAGATGTCATTTGGACACTGTATTATACACTCTCATAGAAGTTTTTTGAGATGGACTATATAAGGATCTACCCAAACAAGAGTTTCCAAATGAAAAATTATATAATACATCTCAAAATGGTAAACAAAACAAGATATATTTCATATCAAAGAATGAGAATTCAACTTCCCTACCTTTAGAGTTGGTTCACATGGATTTGTTTGGACCATATAGAGTATCTAAATTGAAAGTGACGCACTATGCTTATATTATTGTAGTTGAATATTCTATGAATACGTTGAATTATTTCGTAGCTCACAAAAGTGAATCATGTACATACATTACCAAGTATGATTAAATAGTATAAAATCTATGTGGACCTAGAATTAAATCCTTTTGAAGTTATCCTGGTAGTGGTTTTGAAAATAGAGACATTGAATCTTTTGTCTCACACAATTTCTACAGTAATAACTTATCCGCACATAGGACACCTCAAAAAATATAATTGTGGAAGATGAAAGAATAAATTATATGAAATTTCACGTACAATTCTTAATGAATATGACCTTCCTATTTACATTTGTGCTGAGGCTGTGAATACTGATTACTATATAAGTAATAGAGTCATAGTAGGACATATCCTCATGAAAACACCTTATGAGGGGTGGCATAATAGAATACAAAAAGTTAGTTATTTCAATGTTTTATGGTGGAAAGTCTATACTCTTAATATAAATATGATCTTTTAATATTTTCATCTAATCATGATGAAAGAATATTCCTAGGTTAATCATAATCTAGTAAAGGATATAGAGTATTTAAAAAACAACTAATTTTGTGGAAGAATCTGTGCATTTGAAATATGATGAAAAAGATCCAAATGAACATATGATTTCCCTGGAAAACTGTAAAGATGATATGTTAAACCCGAAGATAAATAAAATATTATTTAATCCTATTATCATGTAATCAGTTAAATCAAACCGTTCTTGATGTCAGTTAGAATCTAAACATGATGAACCCAAATCTATAGATGAACCTAAATTTACCATACCCTCTTTTTCTAGACCAAATATTACTATCATGAATCATCCATTAGATTATGTTTTTGGAGACTTACAAAGAGGGACACAAATAATATATTCTCTTATAAATCAGGTTGAACATCAAGGTTTCATGTCACAAAATTAACCCAAAAACATCAATGATTCAATTAAAGACACATTTTGGGTGATGGATATGCAAGAATAACATAAAGTATTTGAATAAAATAATGTTCAGTAGCATATGGATGGACCTAAAGACACCTTGATCATTTACACTATGTGGGTGTTTAAGAAAAAAGTAGAGGAATCTTGTAATATTGTTAGAAAAAAATCATGATTATTTTCATATGGTTATAGTCATGATGTTGTAATTGACTATGAATAATATTTTACAAAGATTTCTAGACATGACTCAATCAGGATCCTTTATCCTATGATGCCCATCCTAATTTCAAATTTAATCAAATGAATGTTAAATGTCCATTCCTAAATGGGTATAGAGCTGAAAATGTTTTTGTTCAACAACCCCCTTCTTTTACAAACCCTCACATCCAAAATAATGTTTTTCTAATTAAAAAAATATTTACATGGTTTCTAATAATATAAAATATAATGGTATGGTAGTATAAGTATTTTTCTTTTTTTTCAAGGTGTTTAAAAAAGATATTGATAATTGACATATTTTTATAGAACAAATTTCTAAATATATTTTATTTGTTCAAATCAAGGATGATGATATTATCTTTGGATCATCAAGATGTTTTTCGTGCTTTGGTTTTTCTAAAATGATTCAATGTGAATTTGAAATGAATATAATTGTTGAACAAAAATTAAATCTAGGATTTTATTTTTTCATAATAAATAAGGTGTAATTTTAATTCAAATAAAAAAAAATATATTTATCTAATATTTGGCATTGGTATCATTAAAAGTAGCGACACTCCAATGAGTACTACTTGAAAGATGAATCATGATGAATATGGAAAATATATTGATCAATCCACTTAGAGAGAAATGATTGGATGTTTTTCTACTTGACTCATAGTAGGCTAGATATAATGTTTAGGGTGTGTATGTGTGCCTGTTTTCAAGCTAATCCCAAATAATCTCAATAATGATTTGATAAAATAATGAAAAAATTACTCATTCATAAAATCAATTTAGGTTTTTTTACCCCACTAGACAATATTTTGATATAGTGAGCTATCCTGATGATGATTTTAGAGGAATTACGTTTGATAGAAACAGAACCTCGAGGACATGTCACTTTTTTTGGAATGTCATTGGATTCCTGGTGTAGTAAGAAAATGAATTAAGTTTCATTATCTACTATGGAATATTAAAACATAGTTGCAGGTAGGTATGTTTCCCAAATTATGTGGATTAAGTAGACTCTTCTAGACTATGTATAGAAATTTAGACGTGTACCTATAAATTGTTACAATACAAATCCTATTAACATTTCGCAGAACCAAATTTATCATATTTGAAAAAAAAATATTGATGTAAAACATCATTTTTGAGAGATCATTATAAAAAATGCGACATGACATTGGAATTTATTGGGACCAAATATTATCTTGCTGACATATTCACTAAGCCATTGAACTCTTAAAGATTGAATTACACCAGACTTGAGTTTTTGATGTTCAATTAGTTTGAAATTATGTTTACCTTCCATTGATCTTTTTCTATGAATTTCCAATGCCAATATTATGTCACACAGATACCATTTTCAAGATGACGCCATTTTCAAGATGATACCAATGTCAAGCCGACATCGTTTTCCATGGCACAACATTGTCATGCCGAAAATGTTGTCATTATGACACCATTGTCATGTCTACAACATTTTCATGTCAAAAATCATTCTTTTGTAGGATGAAACTAATGAGTCATAATTTCTATATGTTTTAATTTTTAATAAAAATGATATTGTTTCATGAATCTTGGTGAACCCAGTTCATGATTTTGTGATTCTGTGATTTTAAAAGCCATAAATTATATAAATCCGAATCGATAACTCTAATACAACACCATTAAATTATTTCAGTCTCCGCACTCATTATTTACCCCCTAACGTTCATGTTCTATCCTCAAAATAGAACTGATTGGAATGGTGCTGGTGAAGAGAGATCTTGAAGTTGGTGAGTCTCGTGATTCAATGAAACAGAAATTAAAATCGAGAAAATTTTCATCTTTTGTAAATCCTGGTCTGGAAAACCATGTTATAACCTCATAAATATAAGTATTTGTGGAATGGATCTTATAGATAAATTATTTGTTTTTGAAGGTGCTACAAGCTCAAGGATGTGTTGAATAGTTTTCAAACGATGATAGAGTCTTCTAACATAAGCTAGTGTTTGAATTTTACAAGAATATGGAACTATTGTTGGAAGGAGGTGATGTTTCTTCGGTCAAGTCGATTATAAAATATAAGTGAATATATTTCATTCATGTCACTGGGATAAATGTATTAAGGTTCCTAATGTTTGAATGGTTAATGATTACCAAGGTACTTATCCACAGGAAAGTGAATTCTATTATTTTGAGATAGCCCTAAAGGAGCTAACTGGAAATGAGGGACGTAGGAGATTCATTTCCTCAAAATTAAATGGTGAGTGTAGAATTTTTTTTATGTTTACTCTACACCATATTTATCCTTGGAAGGGGGAATCTCATTTCCTCATGAATCAGTATGTATACATGGTTTATTTGCTACAGAATGGAGTTAAATTAAATCTGTTTATATATCTGATTATGCACATAAATGAGATGATAAAACCTGGTTGAAAGTGATATTTTTTTCAAATACATAATGATTTAATCAATGATAAATGGGAATGGGTTTTTATGTTATGTTGATGATGTTTTAGATAATTAATTAAGTGGAATATTCTTATGTTCTAACATCTGTAAGATAATGAAAATTAAATGTAACCCATCGAGGAATTAATTCTTTGGTGATGAATATTCAATGTATAAAAAGTTATATCCTAAAGATTATTTAGTTAGAACGTAGAATCTAGGGGATCGTATTGTCGGTCTAGTTTCTCAAGTGGAGTATTGTTTAGATTAGGAAGTGGATCATACTACTCTTGTCAAAGATCTATGATCAATAGTTGATGATAGAAGCGATCCAGACACAATTATAATGACATAGAGAGTCATTATTGGACTCCAATTACACATATGGTCCTACCATATCTTAAACCAATTCTGAAATCCACTGGGTGTGAAGAAATAGAAGATGAAGGATGTAAATAATATGGAAGTGAACCAAGTAATGATGAAGATGAAGAAGTGTAATATGGTAGTGGTGAAAGTGGATTAATATAAACTACGAAAGAAGAATATGAGAATGTTGATGACAAATATCGTGATGAAAAGGAAGAAGATGGTAATAATGAGGAATGTATTGAATGTGGATGTGATAGTGTTTCTTATCATCCTGATGGGAATCAAGATTTTATTAGTATAAATTTTTTTAAATCAAATACATGTATCTCTATTAAGGGTGATGCTGAAGATGAAAATGTTTCTCCATCCAAACCTATTGATCAACTTGTTTATTCCAGAAAATGCAATGTATGTAAGGAGAAGCTACTAATAATGGATTCATTAACTATACTGGGGGATATTTTCTAAGAAAGATAACACTAAGGGTGAGCCACAAGAAAACTTTTCTCAATATAATGAAGAACATAAAATTGGAAGAGTAAGGATTGATACTTTTACACCTAGGGATTCTAATATTTTGACTGAATTTTTTTTAAATCTTGGTTATGTGGCCCTGTGATTTGATTATGATGATATTGACAATGAAGTCTTTGCATTTTCTATAGGGGGACCAGTAACTAAGACATCATTTTGTGACTATGTCACTACAGATGATTTTAAAGACTTTAAGAAAGACGTATGTTTCTCCATAAGACACACTGTAAAATATTAGAATATATATAAAACTGATGAATCTAGGAGAGAGAGAACTAAGTTGAATGATAACTTGAAAGATATATGATATATGCCATATGGTGTAAAAATATTTGTAACTTCTAGTTCTACTCTTTACACAACTACTGTAGCTCATGCTGATTCTGCTTCAGTTTTGAAGTTGGTGATAAGGGAAATTCATCAAAATATGATTACTATTGAATAAACAGTTGTGACAAGAAACACCATGCTCGAGAATGAGATAAATAAGTTAACCACTAACATCAATTCTTCATCCATCGAGTACAAGAATGCAAAGGAGATTTTCACGAATGGAATTGAGAACCTTGTTTCTTATTTTAGAGCCCTTGATTTTTCCCAAATTAATAAAAGATGTAAAGGAACTTTCCTCCTCTACTCTTAATTAAATCTCTTATCTACCTGTTATGCATGCACAATCTGTGGATCTACCTACAGTCAGTTTAGTTTCAAAAGAAGGGTTGAGAGATTTAATTTCTAGTATTACAAAGTTGTGGACATTTCAGATAATGTGCATAACTAGGTAAATTATTATACATGGATTTCATCACACATTCAGAAAGATCATACCAAAAATATTAATGAGTTTTTCTCCAAACTCATCACAATGCATCAAATGAACAATTTGTTTAAGACATTTTCCACCAATATTAATCTTCATCTAGTGATAGAGGAATTTAATAAATAGTTTTAGAAGATTATATAACACACTACCTTGATGGGAAAATTCATAGAAAACATCAATGAATTTGAAAAGATGATGAAATATACTAGTGATATCATTGATGATTTTATTAATCTTTTAAAACCATATATCAATGTTCAAGGTGAACCATTCTGGTACCTCCGACTGCACCACATGGACCTCCATGTTTAGTGTCTTCTCAAGCACATATGTCAGTTCCTCAAATTTATCTGAGATCATACCAATCATTATAGATCATGTTTATCCTTGGCTTCTGTTTTAGAACATACGCGCCCAAGCTTCTACAGTTCCTGAATTATTTCCTCGACTTCCTCTGAAAATCCATTCAGACCCTCCTTCTTCGTAGCATTTTCCTTATACTGAACAGTTCATTGATTCTTATGATAAATGGAGAAAACCCCTTTACCCTGAGATGTAGTGTTGATGATTCTTTATATTTCTTATAGGTCCCATTTAATACATTCTACCATCCACATTAATAAAAAATTTTCCCTTCTTGAATTTCATTTTAATATATTTTAATATCTTAAATAAAGATATTCTTTTTCTTCTCTATGTTCTCTTTTTTATAAACCAAAAAGCGGGAGAACATTATTACGAATTATTAGAATTGACAGAACATTATTTGTGTTTATAAATTATTGTCTCTGATATATTTATCTTCCCATAATGGGATCTTGTAATCATATTGTTTCCTTTAATAATTCTCTAATGGTATTTAATAATTCCATGATTTGTGATCATCAAAAGAAAGATATTATTGGCCCATAGATAAATTTTACCACTAACTCTGACTATAATTGATTTAATTATCACAAATCATGTCATATATTAACTTATATATAACCTTATGATAAAGATCCTAAATTATGTCAATGAATTATCTTGAATATAAAATCATTTCAATCATATAACTATTTAGGTGTGATTAAGTCTAAGAAATATTATAATTGTCTATCTATGTGTAATTATGAGTATTTACACTCTCTAAATTTGTTGAACTATAAGACAAACCGAACGTCTACAATTATATCAGTATGAGTCACTAACAATGATAGACAGATGAATCACTGATAGATATATGACTCACTGATAGATAGTTTAAATAGACATATGCTCTATGTATGTGAAGCTGACACCATTAATAGGACACACCATTGAAAGTAATCCCCATTAGAATCGGTCACAGATACATCAACGAGCTCACCGATGTGTATGACCTACATTCAGTCTATGTGGTCAACCGTTTCATGGTGATACCGAAGCCACGACTCATCATCAGTTGAAATGAATCAATGATAGTCCAACAGTCTCACTGAAATAAGTAAGGACTCACCTATGGAAGAATACATCGATGTAATGAGTCACTAACAATTGCAATGACTGACATAAGGAGACACCGACAGAAGGAGACACAGATAGACGAGTCACTGATAGACTGTTTAAATATACATTTATTTATATTATTTATAACATTCATATTTTTGTCATTTAATTATAATATCATTTTTTATAATAATTTATAGGACTTTTAGTTGATAGTAAGAGGTAATATTATCTAATGCATGAGGAACATACACGCCCTTTTTCAACCCTCAAGAATAAGATGCATTTTAAAAAATAAATAAGAGAGACAAAATGTATGGAAGTGTTGCATTCATGAAAGAGAGACAGATACTAAATAATATCTATAACTTTCATGAAACTACTATGTAGTCATGAACATAAAGAAGGACACTCAAGTAAATATCAATCTAGATGAAAAATGAATTGAAAAACAATTCCCCGTATCATAGAAGGAGAAGAATATACATGCAGAATAAATACATGTACTGGGATTCTAGAATATGACACTATATTTTTTTGTCAACATCCATAAGAGGACTCATATTTTACATTAGCTACATATTAAAAGACAAGAGCTTCATCTTAGGACACAAATATCCTTATAATCCTTTATCAAACTTATTTTCTCTTTCATGTGGATTATTACATATCTTTTCCACTGTGTTTATATATATATTTTAAGAAAACATTATCTCCTTTATCAAAATTACAGATATAATATATCATTCAAATAATTAATTTTTAAAATATTTTACTCCCGTATATAAGTTTAAAAGATCTCCATGAGTGACCTAGTATTTTTTTACCCATGATGATGTGTGGTAGAGGTCTTGTGATATGGACATCCTGTATGATATTGAGAACCCAGATCAAGGTGCGGATCAAATTGTTTTTAATATAAACTACATGGTGGTGGGTGATCACTAGGTGGAGAGGACTAAGTCTTTTCCTGAGACTCAACCACTTTTTTTATATCTGCTATGTTTTTACCATTTATTTTTACTCTATTTTTTCTCATATATCATACAAATAAATTTAACTATGATAGTTAGTCTTTTCATGTTATTATAAAATTATTTACTTATTAGATTAGTTTCAAAAACTATATCAATTATCAAATTGATAAAATTGAGAAATAATCAATATTTTGAGAATTTAATTGAATAGTTAATCTCTTATAAATTTACTACTGTGTAACTGGGAAATTGAATTTTAAATATTTGGGAATTTCAAATTATACCCTTTTTAAAAGATTTTTTTATAGATACTCAATTCAACACCTCTTGAGTTCTCTACTCTAACAAAAAATAATTTAATATAAATCCAATATATTTACCAAATTTATCCTTATTAACATTTATATAGGGTGCATGTGAATAATGAATGACATCACTTTGTGAGTTGTAGTCCACTGTAGGCATGAGTGGTGTATCATATTTTTAAAGGATTAGAATTTAAAAAGGAATGTGTGATTTAATAATTAAATAACTATAATTACATCATTAATGTAATATAATATTAATAGATACATCTCTATATCTATCCTTAAAATGTTGTTTCAAAAAATAATGACATTAGTTCATGAGACAGTTGTCCTCTATATAGATAATTGAGGATTTCAATTCCCATTTATACTGAGAGTAATTAACATAGTCATGTGTAATCATATGGATGTCACTATGGTTTTGATATGTGTAATTTTTAACAATATTTTATGGATATGGAATAAAAATATTAATAAATACTCTCTTTTATGAATGTTGAATCTTATTTAGAAGTCTTCTTTAGGGTTTCAATAAATTCATTCCTAGGGTATATTTATGATCAAAAAAAATGATCTATATAGTTTTTAGGGTAGTAGATAAGTTACATTTGATAGTCTAGTGTGATCCAAAATGATTGGGATGTTTTAAGAAGATATTATAGTCGGTGGTATTTTATAATTGAGGGAGAGGAGACACACTGATATTTTTAAAAGAATCAGTTAAACCCATGTTTTTATCAAGCCCAACGCCTCCAAAATTGGCCATTCTTGAACCAAAATTATTATAAGGTGACAATAAGGAATGAAAATAGAGAAATATAATGTTCTTAGATCATTATAAATGTTAACGTTTCTGTTTAACCTCTAGTAAAATTTAATTACCTTAACCATGATAATTAATTTTTTCTAATTTTACTATTCATTATGATCATAAATTATGTTTCTTTTACAAGATAATATAAATTATTCTGATTATGAATTTTCAATCAATTTATCAAAATTCTATAAAAAAATTTGGATGAATACGGTTTAATATTATAACAAAATATAGAATGAAAAAGATGGATTCCAAAGAGACAATTATCATAAGATTAGAAGGTTATTATTTATAAATTCAATATAAAATTGATTCTAATTCCCTAAATTTAATATCATTTCATATAATTTAAATATTTTTAATTTTAAACTACTTTAAAATAGAATTTATTAATTTAAAATATTTAAATGAAATCGCAGTATTAATTAAAAATCATTTTTTCCATTTGTCATCTAAAAATGAAAATTTTCAACAAAAAAAACAAAACATGACCCTATATAATTTTGACAAGATGATTTTAAAAACTAATTCAAATTTGTAAAATAAAATTTCATAAAAGGGGTGATGACTAATTTTGTATTATGTTTACAATGTCTGCCATAACCTCCTTTAAAAAAACTACATTTCATAAGAAAATTAATTTTATTTTAAATAATTCATATTTTATTTCTTGTCAAAATAGAAAAATAATTTTTATAATTATGTTTTTACTATTTATACCCACTAGTTTTACTACTATTTTATAATGGTATACAATATTAGAGTTTATTTATTCTTGGGTTTTCATATTACAAATTCTATCAATTTGATTAATTTCTTTTTGAAATATATTATGTTGGTTGTTAATGACCAATATTGTATTTAATATATGTTATCAAAACCAATTATATTTGTCTAAAATATATAGAGGATAAGAATTGGATTACTACATAAATTTAAATTATGAAATTCCTTTTCAAATTTATGATACATTACATATGTAATGGTAAATTAAAAACCACCATAAAATTTTAAAGGATACGAGAGAATTTTGAATTACTCATATAGGTAAATTAACAAAATAATTAATATCATAAAGAAAAATTCTACCTATGTAATGTTTTTTTAGATTAAAATTGGCTCACAAATAGTTAAATAGTTGTTTTAACATAGAATTATTACTTAAAATACCTACGTATGGGTAACCTATTTACCTTATCAAGCCTTTATAATAGAAACCATGTGTTACAAATGCAAAATGATTTACATGAACAACATATTAAAGGGTAAAATGAGAGCTATGTAATGGTGTATCTCATCTAAAATAATTCAATGAGGAATTTTTCATTACAATGTAATAATATTCAGATAACTACTTAAATGTACATCTGAGTTTCATTATCTTTTTTAATGGTATATACAAATTTATAAATCGTATTTAGGGTAAGAAAGACCATGTAATGTTTTTTACATAGTTACATATTGGTGATGTGTTACTACCATGAATCATGAACAACATTTAAGAATTAGGTTGCACTATAAGTAATTGGGTAAAACCACATGGTATTTTGTGCTACCACCTAGAATCTGGTGCAACAACCAATCATTCTACCAAAAGTTCTGATACATCTAGTAGGAATCGTGGTGTGCACACAACTATTGGGAATTTTAACATTTCACTTACACCATGATCTAGCACATGAAGAGCACATATATATACAGTTGATTATATGATACTTTAAAAAGTGATATATTAAGGATATGAAGTTTATGTTCCATGTTAAAAATTCATCTGTTTTTGTATATAAAGAAGTTTATTGAGTTTGGGATGTCGAAAAATTCATGTGGTACATACAAATCAATAGTAAATTCCAATAGTTACCCTTACAACCATGAATATTGAATGAAAAATGAAGTGTATATATGACTAGGTTCATCCTCAATATTTAATACACCATGTATATAATCACTAATATAACGTTTTATGATCATAAATTAGTCACTAGTTTTCATGAATGGATATTCAACGTGAAGAAGTTTTATATCATGATTAATTTGGAAAATATAATTGAATGCATGTAAAATTTATAACACATCCCTAATTGAATAATTATTCATTTCACGTGTTGAGGAAATTATGATAACTTGATTTTTTTTAAGTTATATGATGATGGTGAAGAAGAATTATTATTTTTTCTATTTTATTGAAAATGTATTCAGGGGTATTCAACTTGAAATAATATAAAAAATAACTGGGGAGATAATTTATTACAAATTTACATAATTAATTTGAGTAATATACCAACATTCATATATTTATTATTTCCAAATTCATGTATAATTATCAGGATAATAATTATAATTATATTAATGATATTACTATTTATAAAATTAATGATATAAGCTTCAATAACAGATGAGTTACTGAGAATTAAGAGAACAATTTTACTTTGTGAAATAATAATTTTGAGGAATCCCATATATATTTTGTTAATGAAAGAGGTAAAACTAAAAAAATTCATGAATAATGTGATCAAATCTTTCTGAATATTATTGATTTTGAGGATGAAGATAACATGATGTGTGTTATGAAATATTTATTTTATTGTATTTTATGTATTGAGACTTTGTGAGTTCAAACATAAAGATGGACAATGACAAAAGAACACAATATCAGAGGAAACTGAAATCTGAAGACCAATTCATATGAGTATGGAATGTCCAATGAATAACTGGTGGGATACAAGTATAAAAGCGTGAATGTTTTTAGATATATTGATTACAGGGAGTTAGTATAAATATAATAGAATGGTTACAAGTTTAATGATATTATTAAGAGGTGGCAAATATTAATCATTATTAATAAAAAATTATAATAATTTTTTTCAATCATTTTTAGAGATTTTATATACTATGAAGATGTTTCTACTATTGGATTATATTTCTCTTAGATCATCCCAAATACGATTAAGACACAATCACCCACATTGGGGGAGAACCTTGTTATTGTCAAGATGCGATTTTCACTTATTTTAAATTTTTTTATAAGGTAGTGGTGAGAATTTAAATAACGAGTTTGTGAGATATTAATTGATCATAATATATGATTTTAAATAATAAATTTATAAAAATTACTTTTTCAGATAACCCATAACCCTCTAAATTTTATATCTGAGCATGTAAACATCATTAAGAACCCATATTAGTGTTTTCCCATTGTGTCGACGTGAATGTCTTCCCATTATATGGATTAGATGAAAATAGTTTATATTATATGTAATTTTCCTCTCAAATGGAAATTATAGATGGGTGTAATGAACTATTGTATATGGAGTAAAGGATATATCATAATTGGGTAGATGAAACAATTCCACCATCTAATTTTTCGAATACTACCTTCTTGATATTTAAGGAAAATACTAACCTTTATTTGAATCTCAGAAACATTGAATCTGAAAATGGTCCCATTGTTGTAATAATCAATGAAAGAGATACTCAAAAAATAGATTATATTTATACTCTCTGGAATAATATTATTCAGATTATATTTTAACATCCTGGAATGATTTATTGCCAACATGGATGATATTTGGTGACATTTCCAATAAACCATTGTTTAGACATAAATATTATGACTATACAATTCCACTCAATCTAATAAATGTTGACACTAGATAATTCAATATTTCATTACATGGTGGAAGGCCCTTACTTTCTACTTAATCTTGAGACATTCATCTGTGACGCTTTAGGATATTGGTAGAAATCCCACTAATATTTTTCCAACACATCATATGCTACAAAAATATTATTTCTAACTTTATGATATTGTATTAGTTATATAATGGTATGATGAATAAATAAATAAATTGAAAAATAGATCTCATCCAACATTGGAAACTCATGTGGTGAAATATTTTATAGAAATAACTATAATGATAATTCTTCTAAATATAATTATGAATCCCCCATGCATACTCAATATCTTGTGGTTTCTCCAATAATGAATATCCAAAAAATATATTATAAACATGATATGATGAATGAACCTCACTCAAGATATATAATTTAATTAAATATGATCTATACATTTTTATGTTAACAGGCTCAATGATATTTTAACAAAAGTATTGAGGAAATACTCTACAAATTCATTGAGGAGGAAAAACTAATTAGAAACAATTTAAATGTATTCTGTGATTTTTATAACATCCATATAATGCATAAGAAAAACATCAATTAAAAACTATTATTATAGAATATAATTTTAAGTGGCTTTATATAGGAAAATTAAGGTAAGTAAAACATTCAACAAATTTAAATCATATTTGTGGTACCCATTCACAAAAAGACATGTAATTGCAGGTTATATTGAATTCTCTTGTATTGAATTTAGATTATTATACTCAATGGAAATTTCTTAATCATACGTGCGATATACATAATGCATAATTTAATCATACATTGGGGAAAAAAATTCCCTCTTATAATCTTAATGAGACATCCATTTAATTAAATTCCGTTAATTCGTGGAAATAACAAATTTAAAAAATGGTTAATAAGAGGAAAACTCCTTAATTGATCCAAATAATATATAGACTCTCTTTGAATTCCCACTCTAATCGTTTGGGGGAAAATAATGTTCCCAAAATAATCTATAATAATAACTAACCAATAAAATGTTCTTCCCATAAAAATAATAGTCTTAATAGATGTCTTCATCATTATCAACCCAAGATACCCATCACTACTGAGGAAAATAAATATGAACTTAATGTTACCTTCATAATTCCTGAAATTGACATAATGGGAATGTAGAATAGGGGATATGAGGTCAAGGGAACTCTTGATACCAATGAATCATTTTTTTATTTTATTAACTATTTGGAAATTAGTATATATTCAATGTGATTATATCATCTCGTTCATTGATTTTATCCCAAATCCTTTAGGTAACATTCTGATATAAAGATATTGGAATATTGACTTGAAAACATGTAATTTTTTTAATATCATTGTAGTGTGTGAAGGATATCATTATCCAACCCACTTACCATAAATATTGAAATACATCAAATAGACTAAAGGTTTCACTATAATATGTTTCAGAGTATTTGTGACCTCTCTTACGAAAAAGATTATATATATGAAGGGAATAATCATAAACATGAAATTTGATATATTAATGTTTACTATTATTTTTCCATTCAAGATATATTTAATGGATTCCATTTATTTACACATAAAAAATATGAAATACATATATTTTTTTATCTTAATACCATATGAATTTCATCATATAGTTTATATAAAATTAAAATATCACACTGATACATATTTTTTATTCATATAAAAAATTTATATACATTTCAATATTAAATAATCTTAATGATATCAATGTCAATTATTCCATAATTAATAATATTCTTCAAATCAATTTTATAACACTCTGAACCATCTATATCATGATATCTAGTAAATAAAAATTTACTTCTTCTAGCTTGGTGATTCATGGTTATGAAAATAGTTATCAATTATCTCTAAGAAAGACCATGGACAAAAACAAATTACGAAACATCATATACTATTTTCAATGTTTGGTGATTAATCTAGGAACAATCATTAATTTTCTTATATAGAATAAATTGATAAAAATTTAAATGTAAATTCATATATCAAACTATCAAATCCATATATACTATATAAATGAGATTTGTTTTCTATTTGATAACACAATAATTTAGTTCAATAAATATTATTATATTCATTTTAGTTGTAAAAAAGTATGGGAAGTGTATGAACATAGATTACTACACTTGGATATATCCATATATTGGGTATGATGTTAGACAATTGAATCAAATAGAAAATATTAAGTACTACGATGTGTTTTCCATTATCCAACATAATGAGAAAATTTAAAAAAACTATGTTGTTTATGGGTTTCATGTACACAGTTTAACAAATAAATGGAGAATAATATCACATTATATTCAGAAATTATTCCATAAAATGTCCTTATAGAATAACCATTACCATGGAAGGGAAAGACAATTATGTAATTCAGAAGAATTGATATGGAACCTCATTGATTTTAATTCTATACATGTCTGATTATCCTTTATTCATAGTCAATGCCATCAAGTCTCTTTGATCTAATGGATATAAATACTAGGACAAAATTAATTTTTTTTGTCTTAGGATTATTTCCTCTTATCATATTGGTATCAATTTCCTTGGAATACCATATACATCTATAAGAAGGATTCCATTCCCATGGGAATAATAATGACACCCCCCACATAATACTTTGAATCCAATTATGTCTGATTATTTTTTAAATTAAATAAAGATAAAAATAAGACATCCAATTACATAAATAATTACGTGGAATAAGTCAAAAATTATGATCCCATGTTTTCCTCTATATAATTTGAGGAAGGATTCTTCCCCAACATCAATGTTCTACATTATTGAGCGGCCAAAAAAATTTCATATTCTAATGAAACTAAAAATGATTTTAAATTATAATACTTCCAAATATCACAACGATTAATATTTTATTGTTATAAGTCATATATCATACATATGAAACACACAAAATTATATTTATTTATTTGAAACTTCTAATTTGTATCCATTTGTTTCAGATTTTAAATCATTTTAAATAAAACACATTTTATTCTCATAAAACTCTACTTAAATATAATATATGAATATTATTTTAAAATATCTAATCTTGAACAAAGTTAATAAATATTAAAACATTGGATTTGAAAAACATAACCATTAATCTACATAGAATAAAGGAATTAAATCTATAGTCCATGAATACATAAAAAAGTTATTTTCAAAAATAAAAATGCCCCTCAAAATAAATATTTTCTTTTCAAAAATTTGCCTTCTTTGCTCAATGATTTTAAAAAAACATTCGATATGATATATTGAGGGAAAATAAAAAAAATAAGGTTTCTTTTAAAAAATGAACAAATAAAAATAATTTTTTATTAATAATGTTTTAAATATTTCCTTAAAAAATAATCATATACTTTCTAATAAATAGATGATCATTTTCTGACATTGATAAATCAATTGATCCATATAAAATACTTAGAAATAAAAGATGATACATGTATTTTAATGGTGCATAATTTCCATTTCACTCTCACAAAAGGGATAGTCATCATGATTACAAATTGAATAATAATGATTTTTATACTTGAAATAGACATTATCATTCGAATTGGAATAAATATCATTTTCTATTACCATAACAACCTATAAGGAACCCGATTGGTTAACTACACCTCGTTACCAAATACATTAGATATCTAAAATTATATAACCATCAATGAGATTATTATCAAACCAACCACCTTCATAAACCTTTATAATGAACTATAATAGAATAAATAAATCCTTTCATTATAAACATTTTCATTTCAAAAATAAGAAAACGTTTTCTTATATTGATATATACATTTTATTTTAAAATCCTTCTTTAAATATCTATAAAATAGTGAATTATAGTTATTAATTTAATAAACATGAAATATTATAATGGAATAAAAGAAAAAAAAATTGTAATAACAAAAATAAATTTAATTCTCTCCATATAAAATAAAATTTAATATTTCAAATTTAATGTATTAAGTAACATTAAAACATACTATAAAATTATTTTCTGGAAATACTTTAAAATAATGTCAAATAAAATAAATAATTTATTTCTTTATAATTAAATTGATAAAATAATTTTCAACACATTGATATGGTTGAAAAAGTGATATTTAATGGTAATATTAAATGATGTATTGTTAAGACATTATTCCCATAATTCAGTTTCCCTAATCACATAAGTTATTTACATTCATCATTTTTTTAAAATCTACATTTCATAAAACAAAAATAACTTTGAGATTTGTATTATACAAAAACAATGGACTATATAATTTTTTTAGGGACATTATGATGGTATTTGGTTAGAATGTTTCTTATAAAAATTGGTTTTAATTGGTTTTAAAATGAGAAGAACGTTTTCCCTTTTATAAGTCTAGGGAGGGGAACTCTTGGAATATATTTAAATTTTAACATAATAATAATTAATAATTAAGTCCAAATGGATCAAAATTGAAAACAATAAATTACAATAGGAATATTAGTATAAATCAACTTATTCAATGTTTTTATACATTCTTTTCTCACATTTATATACATATATTTTCTTTTAACCCATATATTAACACATTTCACACATTCCATTTAAATAAATATTTTTACACATTGAGGGACAAGATTGTTACTATAAATAGATAAACATCCCACAAATCCCACGATGTTGATCTTTTCAACTACATACTTCACTTATCTCAAAATATTAATTTTATGAATTTTATATCACTTAATAAAATATTATTTCCAAAACAATATCAATAAAAATTGTTTATTTTTTATGAGTTTATAATATCACGACATCAAATAAAATTCAAATAAACTTATCGAATTCATCAATATAATGTTATTTTTTAACAATAAAATTATGTATTCATATTTATTCCTTCAAATTATAAAATAATTTAATATTTATAAAAAATTTTATTTTATTTTTTCAATAATTAAATAATTTCAACATGAGCATTGTTTACACATTTACGGACCATACTTCATGAAAAAATAAAATTCAAGTACCATTCAGAATATAATTCACTTATATTTCATAATTATTTATAAATAAATATGACAACTATGTATTCACATGTTGAAAATATTTTAGTTATTTAAATGAATAGTTTTTCATTTTTCACAATTATATAAATGAAATAATATATATTTCATACTCATATTAAAATTGAAGGACATAAAAATGAAATTTTGAAGAGTATGGGTGAAATGGACTTAGAAAATGAAATATATATAAGTGTTAATAAGATTTAATAGCCATTATAATTTTATTCATAACATTAATTACAATATTTACCCTTTACTATGGAAAAATAATTACCAAGTTAATTTAGATATTTGAATAAAAGAAAATAAATTTATTTAAAAAAATAGATCCTTGTAATTCCATGAATGTGAAATATTATTAATTCATCAAAACATGGTATTAGAGGAACCTAATATAATATTATATCAACTTAAGGTAAAAAAACTATTTTTTTGGAAAATTATTTTTATAATTATGAACATATTTTAATTTGAAATTCAAGATAAAAATAATTTAAATGACTATAATTGGGGTTATTTATTCAAAAAAATGCTAGTGAAATTTTAAAAATAATCTTGAAAAAAATTACATTTTAAATAGATGATAATTTTGTGCAATTAGGAAAACAATTTATATTTTTCTATATTTACTAAAAAATAATTAACGTAGACCTATCATAATGATTTAACCTAAAATAATATTTTAATTTTGAATAAAAAATGAAATTAAATTTTATAAAAATAATATAATAATATTTAGAAACTAATATTTCAAATCTGATATGGTTAGGACTAATTTTTTTTAATTTAGATTGAATAATAAAAAATTACATTATAGTTAACTACTGAAAATTTATTATATCTATATTAATTGGGAAATTATATCGTTCACCGATTTTGGAAATTCCATCATCATAATTTAATTTAATTACTATACAACTGTGAAAACCATTCCCTATGGAGTTTTTATATTCCCTTGTTTCTTCTTTAACTATTTAGTTCCTCTACCAAACATTAATTTTTTGAATTTCCATGCTTCATATATTTTTCTCTCTATAGTTAAAAATATGAATTAGATTTTCCTCATATAAATGGTTTTCATCAAACTGATCTACCATAGAGATCAATACATGAGACAAAGTTAAAACCCTATTTCATTAAATCATATCAATATAATCATCTTTTACTTGGGTTAAGCATTGTTTAAAGGCTATAATGTATGAAAGTAATCTACCATTCTGCATTATTTAATACATCCCAATAAACAATGAATACAATATCCAATTTTACAAAAATTCGTAACACCATTTCGTAATTAATATTATATAAGAGAATGATCACCTACCTCAAAACGAATATATTATCTTTAGTTATTTGTATAAATTTTTTTATACTATATGATGCCCTCATATTTTACTAAATTACATTCAATATGTCAAAAGTTTTGTCTTCCAATTAATGTCAAATCAACTTCCTTTAAAAAAATTATAAAAAACCAATATATTGATATAGGCTTCTATATAAACACTAAGAAGGTTTAATATATATACTAGAATGAAAAATGTTCTTATATGGAAAAAATATCTAGATATGATAACCCCATCTTCCATGGTAATATATTGAACATGTAGAAAAGAATATAATATATGGATTGAATTCTTTGGTTGGGATATACATCTGTATATGGATGAAAATTTGTACATAAATTCAATTTAGTAGTCATTTAATTTTAAAATCACATCCAAAAATATAATGAAATACTAGGGTCATGGTTATATGTAATGGATTATGGAATTACATTTATCCAATATCTAATGTTTTGATATGATCATTAATGCTAATCAAAATAAATATTATATAAAATTGAAATCAATTTCACTTATATATTTAATTTATAAATAATAAACAAAACCACATTATTACCTAGGGATATATTTTGAAATACAACCATGAAATCTACTGTTATGTTATTATATTTCCAATTTTGAATTGGAAATGTCTAACACATCCCATTTTTTTTATATTTATTCATTTTATCATGTCATCAAGTTAATCATTTCATTGTAATTTTAAAAATATATCTTCTCAATCCATCCAAATATCTATAGTCTAAAATTTCATTATACATCTCAGTACTGACATGAAGAATGATAAATAGTGAAATATGAGCTTCACCAAACAATTATATCTTCAACTGGGAGTCACACGACATGAATAAGAAAATTTAAATTATGATAATCTATTTTTATTAATGCTAAATTAAATAAATATACCATTCTGAGAAAATCATATTTTTTTCCAAAAACTCTTTTTATGTATTATTATATTTCATATAACTAATTCATACACAGATGATTGAATCGAAACATGAAACCAAAAATGGAAAATTAAATCATCAAAAATATTTACGGTAAATCATCAAATCATTATACAAGGGGTAATGTTTTCAAAATAATGTGGATAATGAAGTGAAATTTTTCATCACAAATAATTATATATATTGTATTAATTTATAATATAGAGTCTACATCATATATCCCAAATCACTGATTACTTCCATCCATATTAATTTCCTCTTGTCCTACCCTTTCTTGAGTGAATATATATTGAATTTTTATTATTTGTAAATATTTAAAACATTAATATATATAAATGTGTCAAAAAATTGTTAAAGTAAAATAACTAGAGGTGTAAATTATAAATCATGTCCTCTATAAATGATCTCATAAGGTTTTAGATACTATGAGGCATAATAAATTTCATGATAAATATGCATTATGAGACATCCATTTAATTTTTTTTTGGAGAATCACTATATATAAAAATATTGAATATTTTTATAAGAAATATCCACAAGTAGTGAATTCCCCAACAATAATTATAGTTACTAGAAATACCATCACATTATTTTTCCTATATAAACCAAATTTCATTTCCTATTAACTAATTCAGTATGTAAGACAATCATGTAATGATTTCAAAAAAACTATAAGTAATATCCTTCTAATCCATGAGAACTATGAATTTATATATCATTTTTAGTTCATGAAAATTCAACAGTAATAGTAGTTTTAGTGGGATCAACTCCAATACACTCATAATTTACGATATGTTGATGTAATAAAATTAGATGATATGAACAAATAGATCTTTTAATTTTTCTATACAATTTCATTAGATTCATGATATACCAAAAATACATTGATGTTTTCATAATACTCGTAACTTTTTTAAAATTTCATTCTATTTGGAATAATAAAAATGCATACAAATCCAAATATTCATTTAGTAATATATTTATATCATCCATATACACAATAGGGTTATTTTTCAACCAAACGGGAATAAACATAGAATTATAATTACAACTTCAAATAAAAAATTTGTTTTTTCAAAATGTCATTATCTTCACCTTTAGGTGATAGTGCCAATAACTCAGGTATACTTTTGATAAAAATATATCTCCATGGAGGTGATCTAAAAAATAGTTTATATGAGTATCATACACTAATTCGTAGTTTTTATTTCATTATAATATCTATAATCCATACAAAGAATCAGGAAGAAATATTTTATATAAAAAAATAATATAGGTTTATAACTATGTGAATTTCTAGGATAAATGATTCTTTTAGGAAGAAAATCATACATGTGAATTTTCAATTCTGTATGTTTTACATAATCCATTCAAGAAGGGGATATTCAAAATTTATTATAATTAAGAAGTAATGGAATTTTAATTTCATCTTCTTGATTATGTATAACACTTGAAAACACATCAAGAAAACCATTTGTGTATACATTCACTATCAGAATATATCTAATATAAAAAATTCCATTACATTAAATAATATCTATAATATAACATTCATTTCCATTTTTTAACATTATTTCATATTCATGATATGTTATCAATGGTATTCATTTTTCTCTGTTTAAATACTAAAAAACTTTATGAAAAGTAAATATTCTATCTATATAATCATTAATAGCATGGTAAATTGAAAATCAATACATAAATATAATACAATCAAAATAAAATAATGTAAAAAGAACTTGTATTTTGGGTAATGTATTTCTAAAAAAATAATAAGAATATTATTATAATTAAATAATATGTAAATAATTCCCCTAAGTTAACTTATTATAAGATATAGATTCAATTCTTGATGTGGGATTTTCAATCTAACAAATAATATATTAGAAATAAGATTATGTCTAGACAGAAAATAATAAATGAAATAAGTATAATCTTAATAATTGATAAATTTATATGATACAACATTTTTTATAGACCAAAATCTTCAGATATATTTACAAAACATTTACCACATGTTTATACTTATATCCATGTAGTGTTCCATAATGAGTACTCGTATTTGGAAACACTATTGCATGGTTATTATGTAATTAAATTTAAAACATTTGTTATCATTTTACAAAAATTTCCTTTCCAATACTAATATTTTTTTTTATTGAAATTGGTAGGGAAATTCACCAACATACCATATTATAATAACTTAAAAAGCATTAAAACTCCTTCCCCATGGAAAATTTTAGCACAAAACTAAAAATATATAATTTTTTAGATTACCATTAGATTTTATTGATTTTTTGTTCCATTTTTTCTTCCCATGGACCATTTTTCTTTGGGTTTTTTGAAGTACAAATGATCATCAAATACACCATATCTAGCTTCAAGAAACATATATCTTTTTTTTTAAAAAAAATATTTTTTTATAATCTAGGTTCCTTTGGTAATTTGGAATTAATCTTTAATAAAAACTATTAATCTTACTATCAAGATAAAATATAAAAATTTCGTTATTACATTCGAATAATGTGTTGTTTACATCATATGAAACAACTTAATATTTTTTTCCCATATTATTAAATAAAATAATATCAGATTCATTCAATGTCTAATAGAATTAGGAAAAAATTTCAAGTAAGAGATTAATAATATCATTACCTATCAATGCATTAATCTACCCACTTGAATGATATTATTGACCATTTACAACCACTCATTAGATTATTCATCAATAATAATAATAAAATATCTTACCATTTCAATATAAAAGCATTGCATGACAATGAGTGGCTTTTTTATAGACATGATAAATATTTTAGCTACAACTAGGTCAATTAACCCATTTAATGAATTAAGATGTTGTGGCATAAAATGTTCCACTATCATTATGTGCCTTTTTAATAGATAAGTATTCTCTTGAGATTTGGTACTTTCGTAATTATTAGAATATTTCAACTAAGCCCTCCCTATAAGAAAATGCTCGACATTAATTACAACCATTCATGGTTATTTATTTTGAATGTTACCATCCACTTAGTTATTTCAAAAATTAGTTTCCATAATACATCTCTAGAATATAATTATTAATAAAATGTTTAATCGATGAATCTTCTTGAAATTATTTGAAAATTAAACATAACCATATTGGAAAATCTTATTATGAGTATTCAATTAAATGTTTATAAACCCATAATGTTATCTACTGATTTTCATTAATAAAATATATATGTAAACATCCATAAAACAACTTATTATAGGTACTTTAAACTAGATTTCAAAATATTTCATTCAAAACTATCTTTTAGGTTAATATTTTTAGATAAATGGTTCATTAATCTTACCAAGAAACCCATATATATAATTTGGATGATTTTTTATAATATTTGTTTCCCAAATATAATAATGTAAAATGAATAATTTTTTATTTTCATAAAAATTATTATTGAAATATAAATTGACATTTTTTTCCATTCTTTTTCTTTAAACCATATCAAAATCATTCAAAATCATTGGATTACAAAAAATATCCCACTAAAGGAAAAACGATGAAATAAAGAAAATATTATTCCATTAATATATATAAATACTTATGTTTTTTCAATATAAAATTATATTAAATTTAATCGTTTTCTTACCCAATAAATACCATTCTATGTCAAAAATATTTTATAAAAAATATCATAACAAATCATAAATTAAAAAAATAAAAAACATATTGATTCATTGAAATCCCCAATGAAAAATATAATATTTTTTAATAAATGTTATACTTAACACAAATAAAAATAAGAATATAAATTCTATTAAACATTTTATCATTATCATACATTGATAAATCCTATGTATCTTTTTAGAAACTGTAGAGATTAATGATAAAACATATAGGATACTTAGAGAATCATTTTCATATAACCCTTACATAATGGATAATCTATATGTATAAAAATATAATAAATATCACTATCACGCAAAAAATTACTATCATGATTGATGTTAAAAAAAATCAATGTGTATTTCTACATTCTATAAGGAGAAACATAATCAGTTAACTATGTCCATTGACACAAGGCATTGGAGAGTTTTAATGTTCTCAAAAAAAATCTATTTCTAATGGAACCAACCATCCTAATTTTTTTTAAGAACCATAACAGAATATATAAATTATGGTATTATAAAACTATTCATTATACCCATAAAAGAATTTAATGATATTGAAATATCATATCGATTTAAAAACCATATTTTAGAATAACTAGTACTTATTGATGGAGGGTTTTATAAGAATCCATGAAATCCTACAGACAATGTTAGAAATAAAATAATGGTAATGAATGTCGAAATCGTTTCTCTCTACATTTATATTAAAATAGAACATTCATTCATACTTTCTTAAAAAGAACATTAATTTTTTTTAATAATATTATATTTGAAAGCCTTTGAGATACTGTCAATTATTGATTAAAGATTCCTTTATTATTCACATATTTATATATAAATAAATGTATCCATTATTTTCTAAAATATGGATATACAGAATAATAAATATTGAATTAAAATAAAAAAAGTAGAATTTTAAAATAAAGCATCATACCTTGACTTAGTATCATCACATTCATTCACTGTCTTCTTCTTATATAGAAAATATAATTATCCTAACACTTAATAACATTTAATGTGTGAATAATGGAAAAACTAAGGCCCTTATAGAATATTAAATATTTTTAGTGTGTTATTTGAGGATAAAATGGGATAACCAAATTGGTTTTGGTGAGTGATCGAATGAGAATAATTGGTGCCCTTTTAATAGAGAGGGTAAAGGAACTCTTTCATTTTAAAAAATTTCCAATTTAATGAATATTTATTTAAATGTCCAATTGCATCCAATGTTTTAAAATTATAATGTATGATGAGGATGATTCGAAATCCACTCATAAAATAATTGTGTGAAATTTTTAGATCACAATTTTACCCATACGATTTGTTGTAACACTGCATTATCAATTTCCACACATACCATAAAAAACTGTTTTGAATTCTATGGCAATCATAATAGTTACTATAAATGAAAAAAAATCCTCAAATAATCCATGTTTTATATTTTCAACCATATTGAAATAAATTGACCAATTATATGATTATTTTTGAAATTTTATATCTTTTAATAAAAATATTATTTTAATAAAATATCGATAAGAATTATTCATTTCAAATGATTATTATAGTGTCAACAAAAAAACAAAAAATTTGAAGAAAATAATTTAATACATCCCACTATTTTTATATGTATCTTTTAAATTTTTGGAACACTTTATATATTACTATTTATACAAATTTTAATATTTTTAATATCATTTACTCAATATTTCAATTAATTGAATTAATAATGTGTTCATGTTATATATTGATTAATGAAAATTATCTCATTGTTTGAAATAGTAAATAAATTAATAAATTTGAATAAAAATCATTTGTATTTAAATTTATTGTGTATAAACAACCATATTCTATATTTATCACCATATCATTAATATTTATTTTTATTAAAAATAAGAGTTTGACATTTCAGACATTTATTTAAATTAAATATTATAATGTTAATAAGCACATCAAAAAGGAAATAACTTCCAAATAACATAATTTGGGATTAGAATAGGCAATCATTACTCATCCAATAAAATAATTGAAAGTGTTATGATCATTTTATTATTCCTATAATTATATTTTTAACATTGAATACATGATTTACCCTTTACCATTGTAATAAAATTATATATATTTGTTCTTTAATGTGGCCAAAATTAAAAGATAACTATTTCAAAAATATAGAATGCCAAATTAATATTATTGAATCAGTTTTTGATGATTAAGAAAACCCAAGATGAGAAAAATTATTTAAATTTAAACAGACCGAATGTGATGAAAAATAGATCCTCAACAAAATGAATTGGATTTACATATTTATTTTAATATTAATTTCAATTTTATAATTCATTCAAAAGAATATAATTTTATTTTTTTTCAACAGCGAATAACTATATTTTATAATGAATCAAAAAACATAATTTTATATTGTATCTAATTGAATGAAAAATAAAAATTTCAATAGATATCATTAATTTTCACTATTCATTGATAGATAAAATATTGTAATATTTAATAAAATATTCACCATAAGATAATTTCAAAATTATGATTTAAATTATTATTTTAATTTTTATAAAATTAAAATTATTATTTTTGGAAACTGTGCTTTAAAATTGATTTTTTTTAGAAATTGTTCTTATATTCCTTCAAAGTAGAATATTATCTAATATTTTATAATTAAATAATAAAAATAATTCACAACAACATATACTTGGATAAAACATAAAAATAACATGTATATAGGTTCAAATAATGATTCATTTTTTTATAAGATCCTCGATGATCATGGATGAACATAATGGATATACCACCTTTATCAATCACTGATAGATGCATTTATATAGAATTCTACAAAAATACCTTTGTGAGAACCCAATTGAAGTAAAAATATCATTTATTTTTCAAATGGATATCATGGATATAAGTATGATGTTTGAAGAGTGTTTCAAAAGTACTACATAAATTTAAAATAAGAATTTGACATGCTCTTCACCACCAAAATCATTCAGAATGTCCAATTCCATCAATGTATTGTAGATATTTTACCATTGAAGATAATGACTGGGAAAAAGTGTGTGTATTAATTTAAAGGATCTCAAAGAAAATTAATAAATGTTTTATTTCATATAAAAATAATAAAATTATTTATTAATAAACAAGTTGGTTTCATAGACATATCCCTCATGTATGTAAATTATTGATATAAATTTTTCATGAAAAGCTAGGCAGATAAGGGAGACACAATATTCAGAGATCCCCAATGGTTATTAATGTACCATGTAATATCATTTTTCATAAGGAATTATGATTCCAAATATATACAATTAACGAAAATACATGAAAAAGTAAATTATGTTGAAGAACATGGAAATTTATATTTTTAACCATTGTATAATATCTAAATAACATTTTGATCCACTTGGTGATCATAAATTAGATTCCAAAAAGATATTAAAGAATATAATTAAAAACAACTACGAATACACATTTATAGTCAAATTAGGGTTGTTCTATAGCTTCATGATATAACATTTCAATATTAAAAAATTTATCAAAAAAACAATGTAAATACATTATATACCACAACATCAAGTGATAAAAAATATTAGATGAATCCTAGGATAAATTTATTATATAATAAGATTCATATGTTTCCCAAAAAGAAAATTTATACTCTATATAATTTTAATGATGAATGTAATTGTTTTTCAATATAAAAAATACTGTTCAAAAATCATTTCTAATTTAAAGTAGTATCTCATGTTTTCGCAAGTATTTATGCTAATGGTAGTGATAAGTCTTCTAATCCTCATCGTGACTACAAGTGAATTTTCTCTTAGTGAATATTACTAATAAATTACTGATACATGAAAAAAAACATCAATTATGTTGGAATGTCTGTGTTCAATGAAAATACATGATATATAGTAATCGTTAAGAACATCCACGATCCAATTTTTACAATTCATAGATGAGGCACTACAAATAGTAGTCTTTGCTCCATCATGTATCTCATATTTAAGGAATGAAGTATATACTCAATTTGACACAGTGATTGTATATGTTGGAATGATATGTTTTAATATAATGTAGCATGACATCTAATTCTTTTCCCCTATGGTTGTAAATTGGAATTAATTAGTATATTTCCATACATTAAACACTACCATATATATCACCATGAAAAAACTACCATATAAATTCATGAAATAGATTTAATATTGGAGATATAAATTGGTGGATTCTATAGGTTCCAATCATTATTTGGGATTCAAATCATAAGGAATATGATGTTTTTAATTGGAATTGTACCCATCAATCAATTTATTTTAGTTATTTTTTATTCTCTTATACACTAATAAGTTCGTACCAATAATGAAAATGAATAAAAATAACACATTATCGGAAGGGTGAAATGCCCCAAAAAACTAGTTTCCAGAATAATTATCAATGGTTACTTATATATGTTAATAATGATGAAAATTGTAGGTAAAAATGAGGAATGAAAAAACAGTCCATTTCTTGATTATCTACAATCGCTAATAGAATATTTCCCCGAGATTTAAAACCCATTGATATGTTATGTTAATTTAAAGCCTTTGTAGATGTATGGGCCAATAAATCTATGGCCCTTTGTGACATAGAATAGGATGGGATTGTCATTTGAATCGTGCATCGTGTGTTGTGTTATCAATTAATTAATAATAACATGAAAGTTATATATTCCGTTAATACATACCATATTCCATAAAACCAACTAGCCTCACTGATTGGTACCCGTAATTGATAGATCACTATTATAGAAAAATACCTCCAAAATGTAATTCTTTGTCCATAGTTATCTATGAAATAACATGTCCACCAATGGGTATTACATTTGAACTTCTATGAATATACAATTTGGAAAATAATTTTCACCCACTTATTATTTTATATAGTTGTACATACGTTTATTGAAAAAATATAAACACTCATAATTATTTAAGAATTTTATGTCTATTTATGTTATAATATCTAGTTAAGTGTCACGTAGTTACATTAAATTAAGATACATCGATAATTTTGACTGGAAATGATACAAGATAGCATGATGTTAAAAAATTTGACATACAAGGAATATACATAGGAATTAAATTAATTAACCACCATAATTAAACTCGCTAATGAATAATGTGATTTATATTCTTATTTAGATAATATTTATCACGATGAGATAGCTATATACATTAACATGGGATATTAAGTACATCCTTAATATAAATTCCATCTTCTCAAAGTGATTTTATGTATTATAGCATTGTACCATTAGAATAATGTTTATAATAAACATTATAATGACATGTATGATCCCTATATTCTATATATCTCATATGAAATTGATGTATAGTTCCACTAATTTCAATGACTAATAGTAAAAATGTTGATATCAATAAAACAAAAAAATAATTAATTAATACTTCTAAAATGTAAGGGAAAATGGAAAGATAATGGTTTCTAATAAAACAAATATAATACTGTTTAAATGATGGATGATAAGAAAAATTTGTATTGTCCACACTTGCTCATTTTTTATTGGTAGTCTTTTGACATCTAGGCATGTTCATCATCACAAGTAAATATGAATTGATATTTGAATTGGATAGAGTATGTCCATACTATTGAGGTCAAAGTTCCCTAAATTCATCATATCATCTATCATAATTTATTCATTGAAATATATTAAAAAATATATCGATAATATATATATATATATATATATGATATGATTTGGTTACACAATTTGAAAAAAAATTGTGTCTATTATATTAGTATCACAAAAGTGATCAAACATACGAGTACCAATTCATTATTTCTATATTAAACACTAATTTTATCTATGAAAATTCCCATGATACCTTGGTAGTAGATAATTATAATAGACCTACAATTTGAAAGACCTTTGAAAATACACAATGTATAATATAAAAAATCGTCCTTCGAAATTACAATGGAAGAAGAGAATATGATTATTTCCACATATGAATGTTTTCTCAGTAAGTAAATTTCATAATTTTGGTCGGTTTTTAAATCATTTTCAAATGATGTAATCATGTAATATATGATGGGTCATAACATCAATCCAAAATATATAACATAAAGGTCCACAACACATGATAGTAATGAAAATATTAGTCATCCCCACATGCCTTTAAACTACATGAATTACAATCGATCCAACATGACATCCAATTGATCATCTTGGTCCATCATGTATGATCCAAAAGCTATTGCATACATATATTATATGTCATCTCTTTATTTGAATCTTGATGGAGTGTATTGACAATTTTGTTTTTATTTTTTAATTTTGTTATTAATCGACAATTGGCATGTTATTTTTATGAATCTTATGACGTGTGATTTATGATGTTTGGAATTGGTATTCTAAATTTTGTGGTTCCCACTCCATAATAACATTGTTATGGAAGATAGAAAAGAAAATATTTTTGTTTTATATATATTTTATATGAAATAAATGAGAATATGCATCCCTTTTGTAAGAGATGAATTTATATTAGATAAATTTTCCCCTGAGGATGTAATGGTAACTACTAAAATTTGGAACCTAAATTCAATTTTTTTAAATATTATTGAAAAATAATTAACTAAAATTAAAACTAAGTGTGACTCAAATCCATGAGGAATAAGATACATCAGCACATCTGTATATCAAATCATGTGATCAACCATAAATACCAATCAATTCTTGTGATATTAGTAGTGTATATCTCCTCATTAATATTAGTTTTCAATCCATGGATCTAGTGAAATAATAATGTTATTTTATTTTCTCTTATTCATGAGAATGATCAATTTAAACCCTTTTTTATAAATTTCTGTATCATATAACATTGGAAACCACATGAAATCAATGTATATATAAAATATATGAAACTGTCTGATATATGGTCCTCACTACTAGACTCCCAGCTATATATATTGGACCATGTTATGATGAATTAATTCCTTACATACATTATAGAAATATAAAAATACCCAAAATATTTTGACATTAATTTAAAAACATAAAAAATCAAAAAGCACACATTTTAAGGGTTTACTCTATTAGAGATCACTCTTTCATCGAAGGTGTCATTGATTGGGTAATATTCCCCACCCTAGGAGTAGTTTTTTATCGTCCCATGGACTAAAATAATTCCTTCATGTATATATAATAAATATATGTATCTTTAATCATGTTAACACAATATACACATGGAAAAATTTATATTATATAGATAACCATGCTACATCCTTTATTTTGATACATTATTCTATGTTGGGGATGAGAAATTTCTATGCACATGACTTCTATTCATAACTCACTCACATGGGAGCATCCCTTAATATCCCTCTACATAACCTATACATATGATATAACTTAAAATTAATTAAAATATATAACAAATATATGTCACTGGGATCATATTCTATCGCAACATATAGTGATGACTGTTTTTTTACTATAAAAATAGATATAAATTTCCTCAAATTGAAAATTTTCTGAAAATTGCTTTCACGTGTGTTTTTAACATGTTTCCCTACTAGTACGTATAATATAAAATCTAATTAACTACAAGTCTATTAATTATATTTATTCTGTGAATCATAGTGATAGTAAGATTACTAATCACAAGCTTGACTATTTATTCAAAAAACACATCAATGTCCCAGAGTTTGGCGCCACTAAAATATAATGGGTATTCCTTCACATATACAACATTAATATGAAGAAATTTCATTCCATGAAAAATATAAACATGGAAAAATTTTCATTTATATTGGTCATAATCAGATAACTCTAAACTAAATGTTATCTGAGCCATAGTTACAAGATATTATACAATACGAGGTATGATCCACCCTATAAGAACACATAATTCAAATAGTTGGAAATATCATTGGGAAAGACATACATTAATTGAGATACATATCAATATAACGTTTCTAGGAATTTTTTTAATATATTACATGATATTGTTCATATCTGAGCAATGACGGTGTGAAATTAAAATTTCTATGGTAGCTAAAAAATATTATCCTTAATATATTACAATTAAATTACTAGGGTTTATATATCATGAAATGTAAGAAACTGACCCACCCTAATATATATGTTTGGTCTGTGTAGTGTATTTTTATTAAAAACAACATGTTTATTGATGCATGTTAATTTACTAAATTTTGTATCAATGAGTTATTATTTGTTAAACTAAAACAGAAAAATACTTCCATATGAATCCTCTAATTTGGTTCAATCTCCTCATTTATATTAGAGTTTACTATTTCCAACTCTAAATTTTGTTGAATGACTTTTACAAAAACAATATGTGTCCTCCTTATTATTGTTTTTTGATATATAAAAATTTATGAATCGTTTATTTAGGATCCATTAAAAATTAGACTTCAATTTTAACTTCCAATTGTTGTTATATAATTTCCAAAACAATTGAATGTTCTAGAGTAATGATTCTACATCAACATTTAATAACACAAATGTTTGACCCACACATCACAAAATAACTATTTTAAGTCCTTAAAAAATCATGTATATTGGTAATGAGTGTATTAAATATTAATGTACACCTAAACATGGTAAAGATATTCATGGTTTAATATTTGGATCTTCTTACTATATGAATAGATTACCATGATGATCTGGTTATACAACCACCATTTTCCAAAAAAATCATGGATTCCATCATTATGATATTTTTATGTGGCCATCCTCATTATACATATCTAATTTAATCACATAATTATTTGAATCCCCTATTTCATGATTTACATAATTTTAATTTCCTATTTTAATAGTGATATAAGCTCTTAAATCATGAGACCCATCTATGTTTTCACATTAAATCCCCACCCATTGTCTGAGAACTATGACTATAAAATTAATTGACATCAACTCAAGATGGTCTATGTTACAATTGTTATATACATTATTGTAGATTTGATATATTAGCCATGCTATATAGGCTATCTCATTTTTTTCAAAACACTATGAACCAAAAAAATTTGATTCTCTTAGTGAGGATGTCGATAAATGAATTGGGATCTCTATTAATCTTTAGGTTTCATTTCATTAACTATATGGAATATAATATATTTTTGTAAATACATCATGACCATAATCCCCAATGATTATTTTCTAAATATATTGGAATTAACAAAAAATACTTTAGCTGTTTTATTTTCATGAATCAAAAGTATTAATGAAAGATGAATATAGTATTTTTAAGTCGAAACCACATAAAGTGTAACAAATGAATTTTACAGTCTCCCATCATAATGTTATCCCATTATTGATATTAGAAACTTATAGTGTAATGTCGAAAGTAAATAAATAATGAGGCATTTTCCATAATTATTCCTATTTGTGAATTAAATATTAATTTTACTTAAAAGGGGTTTCTATGATCTGTGGCTTACCTGATACACAACAATGGATATCTTTGAAATCACATGTTGCACAAAAATAATATAATATTATTACTTTTAAATGATAGTTAATGTGTAGACTTTGTATTGGATGGAATGAATATAAATAACTAAGGTATGATTATACATGTTATTTGAATGTTTTTACATTGATCCCAAAACAAATTAGAGGCTTAAAATGTGAATGAATCTAATTTTCAGCATAAATACTCTAATATTCTTTCAAAGGATTATTTACCTCCTTTTGATGGAGAACCAATTTTAAATAATGTTTTTTAACTTTTATATGTTATATATAAAAAAGTGAAATTCTTTTTTTGAATCAGGACACCAAAATTTACTTTGGATGAAATTTTTGTATTTTTTTATATTGTTCATTTTGTTGTGAATAGTGAAAAATACTGTATTTTATTTCAAAACTGCGTTATAATATAATATATTTATATAGTATGATTTTCATTTTAATTGGTTTAAAAGTGTAATTAGATTATATTTTTACCATTTAATCTAATTATGGTCATTGGATGCAATTTAGATTTGAAATTGTACATAATCAACTAACAATCTTTTGAAAGTAATTATTTCTTAAAAACACACTTTTTTTAACAACATGAATTAATTTCAAATAATTTAATTCAAATTTTATATTTTTATGTTGGTGAAATAGAAAACCTTTTTGAATTCAGAATATCAAATATTTATTAGGATGGTTTTTTGGAATTTTTCTAAAAAACATCTATTTTTGATGAATAGAGAAACCACTTAGTAGTAGTTCAAAAACTTACATTATCATTTAAATGACGTTTTACAACTTCTATGAATTTAATTTATAAAATAAAACATACATGGTTTTTATTATTAAGTAAAATTTTGTTCAATAAGATGAAAATAATATTTGGTGAATAGTAAATTTTGACTTCTATTTACCACAGTTAAAGGTAAATAGGGTAAATAAATGTAAAAATAATATAAGAATAATAAACAATTACCTTAACAGTTGTCCTCACCATACTTTATGAGTCATTTTAGACCATTGGCATCTTTGGGTAGATTTTGGGACCCCATGGGGCCACTTTGTAGTGGTAATGATACTTTATTTTAATTAACTAAAAGTAAAGGAAAAAAGGACCTAAATAAATAGCTTTTAGTAAAACAATTTTTAAATAAGGTTATATAAGTTATATTTTATAATATAAATATTATATGGAAAGATAAATATATTTCCAAAATTAGGATATTTTTCTATAATTGTTAGACATCAAATAAATTAAATTTTTTATGACACGATAATGAAGTAGTATTTATCTGCATACTAAATGATTTAAATAAATAAGATTGTAAATATTAAAAAAGTATCCAAAACTTTTCCAATAAATATTGGATGATTTTATTTTGAACTTGTGTTTTTTTATCTTCAACTTTAATGGGTTTTGGATCTTTAGAAACCAAGGATAGGTTTATAATAAAATAATATTTGGCAACTTTACTAAAGAGCCCATACTCCCACTAATAAAAATCCCTCACTTATTACTCATTCCTCACACCTCTCAAGCCCCTTCACTCGTCCAACCCCATCCCAAATAAGCTCCCATGATCCTCTCCCTCTTCTAGAAGCCTTCACATAGGCATAAGGCACTTCAAGAAGTCCTTTTGGTTCAAACCAATGGGAGTTACCTAAATAAAAGGTAATGGTTTTTGTTAAATTATTTTCTTTTAGATTAATTCTACAACCCCTAAACTATTTTTATTAATTTATTTTATACCAACACCAGTATCCTCAATATACTATTATCTTGTTATGATAAGGATTCAAACTACACTTACACACACCTCCATCTAATGGGTAATGAACATATTGTTTCTCAGGACGGAAAACAAACGCCTCACGAAATGATGATTATTAGATTATCTACTACCACCTCTCATGGTGGCCATTAAGATGGAAATGTATTTATATATGTTATATATTATGATTATGTTTTCTTTTTTCTTCAATATTTTACTTTTATATCCTACATTCATGGTTTCTATTATAGGTGAACGAGATAATTTCATTTGAGGACTTGCTGACTACTTCCCACTAAAGTGATATGACTCATTCATGCCATACATGGGACATATAAACGATAGAGTTAATGATATTATATATTATAGTATACCGGAATTATAATATACCTATGTATAATTATGTTTTAATTCCATTACAATATGAAATAAAAATGAATGTAGCATTCATGTGTACGTACGACTTACCGTCTCCATGAACGGTGCATTTCATTTCTTATCTCCAAAATTTTATGTACTATTCTAAATACATTTATATACTGGATATATATGATATATAAAATATCTAAATCATGAATATTATTCTATATTTAATTAACCTTTTACCATGTGAACAACTTGTTATTATAATAAGTCCATTTTTGACTCAAGTACCAAATATCGAAAAAACGAACGTTATTAACTTAAATGATTAAATAATGTTTATAACGTGATAATAAGTTATATAAAAGGAATAATAAACATTAAAAAGGTTTTTATCCAATTATAAATTATCCTTAGATTATTATTCTGGAGATTAAAGAAATAACGGGTCAAGTTGGACAAGAGGTTAGGGACTTCATCTCAATTTCCTTTCCTTGAAGCATATTTTTTTTAATACACCACTTTCTTCTATATACTGTATAAACAACATTTACTACTACTTTCATTCAATGGAATTCTTTTATTTAAAAATCGTTTTACTAAACACCAAAGATAATAAATGTTTTTTTAATGTAAGCGTTGACAACGACTGTTCCGCTGTTGTAAGTATTATTTGATCATTGGCTTCCTTAACAAAGTGAAATGTTTTTTTACGGAAAATAAATACCAAATACCTTTTTTAAGTATATTGGTATTGAAAATAGTTTTTGAAATGGATTGATTATTTTAAATATCCTGTATTGATTTCTTATGATTGGAAATGAAATGTTATTAGTGAAATGATTATATTTGCAATATTTTATGTGTTATGATTTTATTATAGTACTTTAACATTTGACAGGTGCTTACGTGATAAACCAAAATAAAGGTGGTTTCTTGACAAACCAGGATGATTTGTTACATTATAACATCCAATTCATTGGGTATGGAAGTTGGTCATACGACTATTCCATTTAGGGATATAAGTGGAAGCTAACCGTATCGTTATTCGACTTAAGAATGTTCATGTCCTATGTTACCTTTATATGTTATGTGTTCTTTATATGGGATTGATGGTAATATTTTGGTTAAAAAAGGGAATGAAATGATCTTTTATTTAGAGAAGATTATTTACTACTTTATAAAGGTGAAATGTATTACTAATCTTAAAGTATTCATTGTTTACTTGTTGTTTTGAAAAACTAACAGTTTTCCTTCTTTGTGTATCCCTTATTGAGCTTTTTATGCTCATCCCATGTTTTTGAAATTTTTTTCACAGGATATAAAGTGGAATAAGGTCAAGAATGGGATCAAGTAAATGTCATGCAGTCAAAATCATGGAACTAGACATGACTTTTTTTCAAGAGTTTTTATTTTTTGAAAAAAATGGAAACTGAGTAGATGTGTCTACATGTAATATTCAAGTCATCATGTATATATTATGGGCTAATTCTCTGAAATTATAAACCTGAAAATATCCTCAATGTAAATTATTTGATTTAATTCAATATTATTTAAATATTTAAGGCCGGGTCCTTATTGTTGATATCAATGGTCAGTTTAGATAACTTTATGAGTTAGAATATTGTTAAATTAATGTCCCTAAATAATTTTATGGTAGGATTGATATGATATATCATTTATAGAATACCATGTTACATCTCCTATGTTATTTCTATATTCATAATGGTTTTCCGCAGAGGAAACATGGAATCTATGATGGGACAACATCATGAGGAAGGCAACCTTCCAAATCAGCATCCTGAGACAGTCATTGTCATAACTGAATAGTTTTTTGTAGTGATGGCTCTGTTGACTCAGGCTATAAATGGTGCTGGTATCCATGAATGAGATCAACCCGATTAACTATAGAAGAACATGTTAGTAGTTGAGCATTTCATGAGGCAACATCTCATATCATCTAGTGGATCATTTGACCATGTGCTAGCAGAAGGGTGGATTAAAGCACTAGAAAAATTTTCAATGTCATGGGTTTTTAACAAAATCAAAAGGTTATTATTGATGTTTACTGTTTTGACGGCGACGTTGATCAGTGGTGGTCGATGGTGAAAAATATCCGGGATAATGAGGAGATTAATACTCTTGATTGGTATAAATTCAATGGTATGTTTCATGAGAAATATTTTCCTATGGTGGTTTGTCATAGAATGGAAAAACAATTCATAGAATTGAGGCAAGATCAGGACTCAGTGTCTGTTTACAAAGGAATGTTCACTCGACTGGAAAGGTATGCTCATATTTTTTTTTTCGAGATCAAGATTGTAAGATAAATCTATTTTAATCAGAACATAATCTGCAATATCGAATAGCATTAGCCTCTCGTGAGTTCAAATGTTATGAAAAACTTGTGTGATGTGCAGAGATGGTGAAAATGGAGTTTGCAGACGATAAGGTGTTCTTTGAAAAATAATAGAATAAGTGGTCCAGTTGGCAGGAAAAGGGAATGAATTCAACAAAGAAGCATGGAGGTTTGAAAACTAAATATCCATCTTGTGAAATGTGTGGTAAAAATAATCTTGGAGAATTTTTATCAATGTCTGGGAAGTGCTTCTGGTGTGATAAGTCTGGTCATATTACTCGTAACTATAAAGAAAATTATAAAGTAATAAATGAAAAGTCGGCGGTATGATGTTTTAAGTTCAATGAAATGGGTCATTGTGAAATTGAGTGTCCAGCGAAGAACTCAACTGAGGGAAAGCAACCATACTACCACCAGAAAGGGGTGGTGAAATCCTTTGTAACTACTTCAGCAGATGTTGGTCCATCAAATGAAGTAGTATTAGGTACACAATTTGTTTGTTCAAAATTTTCCAATGTGTTGTTTGATTTAGGTTTTACACATTAATTCATTTCTAATAAGTTTTTTTCATAAATTGGGAATTCCAACTCTTTTTATGAATCCTGAACTTATGGGAGAAACACATGGAGGAAATGTTTAGACATAAATAAATTATATGCACCTTATTGGACTCATGTACGGAAATAATCTACCTGCCAAGTATATTGTTTTACCTCTAGTAGAGTTTGATGTTATTTTCGGCATATATTGGCTGTCTGTTTATCATACTAAGATTGACTACAGAGCTATAGAGTTTTCTTTAAAGAAATATTTTAAGTTTTATATACAAGAATTAACCCTTGTTTTTAATAAAATACCAGGAAGCTGAGAAACAAGTAAAATATGGAAATTAATGGTACCTTGCACATATTGTTGAAAATAAAGGAACTGTTCAGATTAATGATGTGCTAGTGGTAAATGAGTACCTTGATGTTTTTCCTGATGAGTTTCCTGGTATTATACCGGATCGTGAAGTTGAATTTACTATTGACTTTGTTCCTGATGCTAATCTAATTTCAAAAATCCCTTATCGATTTTCCCAAATTGTACTTTTAGAGTTAATGAAGCAATTGCAGGAGTTATTAAATAAAGGATTCATTTGACCTAGCACATCACCATGTGGGGATCTAGTCTAGTTTGTTAAAAATATATATGGTTCAATGAGACTTTTAATTTATTATAGATAATTTAATAACATCACTATTAAGAACATGAATCATTTTCCTCGTATCGATGTTTTTTCCGATCAGCTCCAGGGAGCATAGTATTTTTCGTAGATTGACTTAAAGTCGGTGTACCATCAGTTGAATGTAAAGGAATTAGACATTATGAATACCACATTTTATACTAGATATGGAAATTATGAATTTTTAGTTATTCCTTTTGGATTAAGAAATTCACCAACTATATTCATGGATCTTATGAATAGTATTTTTTGTGAGTTCTTGGATAAGTTTGTGGTTTTGTTCATTGATGATATTATAGTTTATTTGAAAAGTTATGGGAGCATGAATGAATTTTAAGGGTTGTCATGAAAACCATAAAATAAATGAAACTCTATGATAAATTCATTATGTGTGAGTTTAGGTTAAAAAAAATTTCTTTCCTTGGTCACATTGTTTCTAAGTATGGTATAACTATTGATCCTACTAAAGCAAAAATTGTTGAAGAATGGCCAAGACCCTCAAATATAACCGTGATTGGTTTTTTTCATTGTTTGTAAGGTTATTAAGGGACGTATGTTGAATCGTTTTCATGGTAATCTAGTCCACTGAATAAGTTAACTCTAAAAGTTGTAAAGTTCATTTGGACAGAACAATGTGATGATTGTTTTCAGGAATTGAAAAGAAGATTGGTGAATGCTCCATTTTTGGAACTACCTTCCAAAAATGGTGAGATATTTATTTACAATGATACTTTATTGAAAGGACATGGATGTGTACTTATGAATAATGATCAATTAATTGCTTATTCTTCAGGTCACATTAATCCTCATGAGTTAAATTACCCTACACATGAATTGGAGTTAGATTCTGTAGTTTTTGCTTTCAAAAACTGGAGGAAAATTTTTTATGGAGAAAATGTGAAATATATAATGATCAAAAAAATTTAAAGTATATATTAACTCTAAATGAATTAAACATGAGACAGATGATATGGTTGGAATTAGTAAAGGATTATGATTCCACGATCCATTACTATCCGGGAAAAGCAAATAATGTGACTGATGCTTTGAGTCGAAAAAGTAATTCTTCATTAGACACACTACATTTGGAACGAGATCTTTTGGTTTTCTATTTGATGACCATTGGCATAAAAGTGGTTTGTACAAGAAATTATTCTGTTTTTTTTCAGGTTTCAGTGAAATCATCTCTATTAGACAGAATTAAGCAAGCGCAGAAGTAACACAGTGAGTTACTAAAAATGTTGAGTTTGTTTAGAAGGGTATGTTGCCTAATTTTAATATTTATTATGATTGTCTTTTGAGGTTTGGGAAATAATATGTGTGTCATGTGATTCATAGATGAAGAATCATTTGTTATGTGAAGCTCATTGTTCTATGTTTTCAGTTCATCCTGGAAGTACTAAGATGTATAGAGATCTTCATGAGTATTACTGGTGGGATTGAATGAAAAGAGATATTGAAAATTTTACTTTGAAGTGTTTGACATGAAAGAAAGTTAAAGCAGAGCGGCTGTTACTGAAAGGGATTCTTCAAACATTATCGATTCCAATGTGGAAATGGGACGATATATCCATGGACCCTGATGTGAGATTATCGAAGACATCTAGAAGTAATAATTAAATTTGAGTTATTGTTGATCGGTAGACTAAATCTGATCATTTTTAACCTATTTGAGATACTTTTTATCAAGATCAACATTCCTGGAAGTATGTTAATGTGATAATATGGTTGTAAGGAGTTCCCATCTCCATTGTATCTGATCATGATCCTAGGTTTACTTCTATATTTTTGGAAGGCCTTAACAAGTAATTGGGTACTGAATTAAATGATAGTAAAACATATCTTCTTCCATCATATGGGAAGTCAAAACGAACAACACAGACCTCAGAGAATATGATATGTGCTTGTTCACTAAATTAATAGGGAAGTTGGGACCAATATCATTCATTGTATGAATTTCCATATAATAATAGTTTTCATTCCATTAAACAGATGGCTCTATTTGAGGCATTATATGGAAAGTGGTGTCGAACTCCAGCTAGTTGGGATGATTTAAGTGAAAGGAAGCTGATTGGACAGGAATTGGTAGAAGAGATGGAAGAAAAAGTGAAGTTGATTCAAAAGAACATGAGAAGTACTCAGAGAAGATAGAAAAGTTATATGGATAAGTAGAGGAAGGATCACTATTTTGAGGTAGGTGGTCATGTATTTCTAACAGTGTCTCCTTTGAAATGTGTGATGCGTTTTGGAAAGAAGGGAAAGTTGATTCTAAGGTTCATTGGACCTTTAAAATCCTAGAAAATGTTGGATCAGTTGCCTAAAGAGTGGATTTACCTCCCAGTTTGTCCCTGGTACACAATGGTTTTCATGTTTCAATGTTGAGAAAGTATATACTAGGTCCATCTCATGTTTTGAGTCTAGAGGTAGTCCAGTTGGAAGAGAATATCTCATATAAGGAACAACCAGTCCAGATTATTGACCATAGAGACAAACTGATCCAGAATAATGTACTTCACCAGGTAATGGTTTTGTGGGAAAACAATATGGTTGAAAAGGAAACGTGAGAATCTGAAAATTGTATGAGTGATAAATACACCAACTTATTTGATAAGTCAATAAAATTGCGAGGAAGAAATTCCCAAAGGCGGGGAAGGATGTAACATCCTAGGTAAATAAAGAATAAGAAATTTTCTATAGTTATTAATATTTATGAATTAAATATTAATTTTACTTTAAATGGGTTGTTATGCATGATGGCGTACCTGATACGCAACAATGGGTTTCATTGAAATTGTACGTTTCACACAAATAACATAACATTATTAATTTTAAATGGCAGTTATTACCAAGACATTGTATTAGAGGGAATGAATAAAACTAAATAAAATATGACTATACATGATTGTTATTTTTTTTACATTTATCCAATAAAAGATAGAGTCTTAAAATGTGAATGAATCTAATTTTAAGCATAAATACTGTAATATTTTTTTAATATATCAATTTACTTCTTTTTGATGGAGAACCATTTTTAAATCTAGTTTCTATAACTTTTATAAGTTATATTTGACAATATAAAATTCTTTCATAGAATTAGGACACCAAAATTTACTTTTGATGAAATTTTTGTATTTTTTATGATATAGTACGTTTTTAATGAGTAGTGAAAAAAGATGTATTTTAATTCAAAAATGATTTTTAATATAATTTATTTATATGGTTTGATTATCTTTTAAATTGGATTAAATGTGTAATTAGATTATATTTTTACCATTTAATACTATTTTGGTCACTGAATGCAATTTCACTTAAAAATTAGACATAATCAACTGTCAATCTTTTGGTAGTTATTATTTCCTAAAAACATGATTTTTGTTTTAACAACAGAAATTAATTTTAAATTATCTAATTCAACTTATTTGATTTTAATTTTGTAAAATAGACATCATATTTGAATTTGGGATATCAAATACAGATTAGGATGATTTTTTGGCATTTTTCTGAAAAACATCAATTTTTGATGAATAGTGAAACCACTTAGTAGTAGTTCAAAAAGTAACTGTCTCATTTAAATGGGATTTTACTGCTTCTGTGAATTATTTTTTGAACATATGAACTACATGGTTATTATTAGTATGTAAAATGGGGTTCAATAACATGAATATAATTTTTGATGAATATTAATTTTTGACTTTCATTTACCGCGGTTAATGGAAAATAAAGTAATTTAAGATAAAAATAATATTATAATAATAAAAATTTAACTGAAGAATTTTCATAACCTTATTGGTTGAGTCATATTTGAACATGGGCATCTTTGGGTCTATTTGGGGAACCCATGTACCCCCTAGGAGTGATAATGACACACTATTTTAATTAACCTATTGTAAAGGCAAAAATAACATAAACAAATATCCTTCAGTAAATTAATTTTTACATAGGGTAATATAATTCATTCATTTGACTATAAATATTAATTATATAGATAAATAAATTTCCTACATTATTATATTTGTTTTATCTTTATACATCTAATAAATTAAATTATTTATGACACAATAATGATGTGGTATTTATGTCATTAATAAATTATTTTAATAAATAAGATTATAAATATCAAATCAATATCCAAAACTTTTCCAATTATTATTGGATGATTTTATTTCTAACTTCAGTGATCTTATATTCATGTTTAATGTGTTTTTTTTATTTTTAAACCGATTACATGTTTATAATAAAATAATATTTTCAAACATTGCTAAAGAGACACTCCGCCCCTTATAAAAAGCCCTCACTTTTAACTCATTCCCCACACCTCTCACACCCCTTGGATTTTCCAAAACCTTTTCCAAATAATCTCTCAATATCCCTCTCCACTAATTATAATCCTTAACATTGGAATAAGGAAATTCAATAAGTCCTTTTTGTTCAAACCAAAGGGAGTTACCCAAATTAAAGGTAACAATTTCTCTTTAATACATTTCATTTATTTTACTTCTTCCACCCATAAACAATTTTTATTCCTTTCCTTTATAAGAACACCCATATACTTAGTATAATAGGTTTTTTATGAGATTTATTTGAACTAAAATTACACAAACCTCCATCTAATGGGTGAAGAACATACTGTTCATGTGGATGGAAAACTAACACTTTACGAAACGATGGTGGTTCGATTATCTCTTACTACCTCTCTTGGTGGCCATTAAGATGGCACTGTATTTATATATGATATATATTATGTTTATTTTTTCTTTATTATTCTATATTTTACATTTATATCCGACCTTTATGGTTTCCATTATGTGTAAACGTGATAATTTCATTTGAGGAAGTGCGGACTACGACCTCCTCAAAGTGATATGACCCGTTAATGCCATAAGTGGGATGTATAAAGATATAGTTAATGATATTATATATTTTATTATACTATAATTATAATATACCTATTTATAATTATGTTTTAATTAAATTAAAATATTAAATATAAATGAAAGTAGCGTTCATGTGTACGTATGGCTTACTGTCTCCATAAATGCTGAATTTTATTTCTAACCTCAAAAATGTTATGTACTGTTATAAATACATGTATATAATTTATATATATGATATATAAATCATTAATATCATTCTGTGTATAATGAAATTTTTACGATGTGATGAACTTGTAATTATATGAAGTCCATTTTTGACTCAAGTACCAAATATCGACAAAATGAACGTTATAAACATAAATGAGTGCATAATGTTTTTAACATGATAATAAGTGATAAAAATGGGAATAATAATCTTTAAAAATGTTCATAATCAAGAATAAATTAAAATTAGTTTAGTATTCAAGATATTGAAGAACGAACTGGTCTAGTAGGACACATGGTAATGGACTTCGTCTCAATCTCTTTTTATTGATGCATATTTTGTTTTAATATGACGTTCCTTTATATGATTTATAAACACCATTGAATTTTATTTTCATTCAAAGGGAATCTTTTTTATACCAAGAGTTTAACTAAAAAAATGATTTTTTTTAACGTTGGAAGTGATAACGACTTTTCTGCTGCCACGATCATTATATTATCTTTGGATTCCTTTACAGGCCATAATTTTTTTTAAGGACAATAAATACCAAATACCCTTTTTACGTATATTTGTATTGAAAATGGTTCTTGAATTGGATTAATTATTTTCAATATCCTGAAATGATTTATTGTTATTGGAAATGAAATGTAATTAGTGAAATGTTTTTATTTGCAATAGTTTATGTGTTATGAATTTATTATGGTAATTTGAGATTTTACGGATGGTTATGTGATAAACCAAATGATGGGTGGTGTCTTGATAAACCAGTATTGAGTGGTTACAATATAACCTCCAACTCATTGGGTATGAAAATCATCCGTATGTCTATTCCATTTAAGGATATATGTTAAAGTAAACCGTATGGTTATTCGACTTAAGAATGTTCATGTCCCAAGTTACCTTTATATGTTATCCGTTCTTTATATGGGTTTTATGGTAATAAATTGGTTACAAAAGGGTAAGAAATGATCTTTTATTTAGTGATGAGTATTTACTACCTCATAAAGGTGAAATTTATTACTTATGATAATGTATTAATGGTTTACTTGTTGTTTTGAAACACTAACAGTTTTCATTCTTCGTGTATCCCTTACTGATCTTTTTATGATAATCCCATGTTTTGAAATGTTTTTCACAGAACATAAAGTGGAATATGGTCAAGGATGTGATCAAGGAAATGTCATGCTGTCTAAAATATATAACTATACATGACCATTTTTTTCAAGAGTATTTATTTTGTGAAAATAATGTTAACTGAGTAGATGTGTATACTTGTATTATTGAATTCATCATATATATGTTATTCCATATTTCCCTAAAATTATAAAATTTAAATGATCCTCAATGTGAATTATTTTTTCTTAATTCAATATAATTTAATTGTTTATGTGCGGGACCTTATATATATAGATAACACTAAATAATGCATAAATCTTATATGGTCAACTATATCTCCCGTGAAGAGGATGTGGTATTTTTTCTAGAGACATTACTCCATAAAAGTATATTGAATAATATGTATGTCAAACACTCAAAGTCATTAAAATAGGTTCATGGTGAATATCTAATCCTCTTAAAAATGTTTAAAAATAATTATTTTATCCATCATATTTATCAAACTAGTCTAGAATATCAATTTCTCAATAATAAAATATCATTAATTATGTTCTTAAGGGTCACAAACCATTCATTGAAATCAGTAACATGTATATTTGGATCTCTGGAAAAACAATATGTATAATGACACATTTTAAACAATATTAAACACTTCCAGCAATTATCATATTTTATATTGATCGTAAAGTCCAGTAATCCTAATATTTTCCATCAATGTTGTAGTGGATCATTTTGTATGAAAATTATTCTACAATCATCCAAAAACTAAATATTCAATAAAGAAATTCCATATATTGAAATTTCATGGTAAAATTTTAGCATCCAATAATACAACTATTCATTTTGATTAAAATACACTCAATTTTACACATTCATCCATTATAGACACTATTAATGGAAATAATAAAACATTATGTTTATTAAATTGTCATTGTTCTTTTTGACTAAAAATAAGAAATTATAATTTTTAATAACTTTTAAATTAAACTATGATCACCCTTACAAGAGGTAATCTTAACTATCATATGTACAATTAAAATACACAAAAATTAGATATCCCAGAATTCTATATAAAATGCATGATAATTTGGTTAATGTTTCATGATAATAATCCACTAGAGTCTATTGTATGACATTTATGACTATAAAATTCATACAAAAATGGAAAATTTATTCATTAGGATGAATTACCATAAATATAGGACATACAGAAATGTATGTTTCCACCTATCAGGCATGCACATTTCATGATAAATGGGAAAAATAACATTTTTCAAATATGAAATTTAAAAAATAATAATAAAGAAAATATAATGGGATAAATCAAACTACATTCTCAGTATCCATCACTCGTCAAAGGCTTCTGAAAAAGTTAATGATAATGAAAATGACAGAATATTGGGGGATCCAGGATAAGACCAATGAAAATGATAAGCAATTCTATCTAGGTCCCACAATGATGTAGGAAGCATAAAACAAACCAATATTCCTATTATCTATTGTTATAGATATGACATTGAAAATTAATGTTCTCACAATCATAGCCTATATTATAAATCTTGAACATTAGGATTCTAATTCTTAAAATAAACACTTTTTGGATTTCATTATGGTGATTCAAAAATCCCCTATATTAAAAAAATTAAATATTTTGGTACAATTAATATATATATATATCACTCTATATCCGTCCAAATTACACTTTTATTATGTATCATGTAATAGAATAAACCATATCATGTATTCGATGAATAGATCCTTAAAATTCAAGGATAGTCCATATGGTAATATTTCACACACAATTATATCAATCAATGTGTACATACTCAAGAGGAGACCATGTGACACGATTCTATATCTCAATGTGTTACCATGTATTTTATACATGGTACTTACACATCTATATCTTTCCTACCATCATCCTTTTAATGTTAGACATTTTAGTGAATATTAAATTATAAAACAATATTTATTTACAAAACTAGTAAAATATTATATTTTATTTCATTCAACAACATTAAATGTTCTAGTGAATTCATTAATATATTAATTACTCATTGTTAGTAACATATATTGTCATGGATTTGTTGTTAAAACTGATTAGAATATTAATAAATTTTCAAGGAATAAATAATTGAATTTAATCATTTATTATATGAAAAAAGGAGCATAAAAACTTTATATTTTTTTATATTTATATCATATGCAATCACGTATTTGAATCTCACTACATATCATGTTCAATTAAATATCAATTTCATGTAAATTATTAATTAATATCATTGATGTATTGATATAGTTTTTTCAATATTGTGTCTTCTTCATCCTCACCAAGAAGCTGAGTTTCTTCTCATGCTACAATATCTTTTCCAGAATATTCATTTTTCTTGACCTTGTTAAACTGATACTCCTATGCTTTATCATTATTATAAATATACAAATTATGGAAGATTATCTATTGGTAATTTCATACCAGGACGTTATTACCATACATATTTTATTTTCATTGCTTCATTAATAAAGTCCTACATTGAGAAACATAATGTAATTCAGTAATCTTAAGACTCATAGTGAACATATCCAATTCCATAATTGTGATGATCAAATTTAAATTTTTTTTCATAATATTCCACGAATAATCTCTTATATAGAAGTAACGATGGACTAATTAGTGAACTCACACTCTTCTTTTGTTGTGACAATATAGTTAATCATGTTTAGATTTGTTTATTAATAGTTCCCAATAGTATTAGAAATTAGATTCCAAATTCTAGTCCATGTATTCTATTTGTATATTCTAAAAAATTGATAGATTCTTTTTTTATAAGTATTCGTTTATGTAATATAAGATATATATTGAATGAAACTCACATAATGGATAATTGTTATGAATCTATTTAATCATGTAGAATTAATAAAAATATCTGTTTTTGTGCATTATTATGACTATGATTATAGAATAGTACCCCTCATGGTTCAATCCGATTTTTTAATAATTTTGATAATCATTGAATAAAAATATAATTCATTCCATAGATAATATTGAAATACGAAGGACTTTCATAAAGACACCCATTTTATTATTTGACAAAAAACTATATCTATTACCACATCATCTAATAGTTCCATAACATTTCCCCATATGATGGTTTCTTGATTATCTATCATATATGGGGATTTATTTACTATCACATTTTCTTTACATTTTCCTCTTTTGGATATCTTCTCCACACTAATCGATATTACACCCATCATTGGGGAATAATATCCCATTATCATAGGCTGAGTTGAAATAAGTCCTTACCCTCTCCATTGATGGGTGAAATAGCGATCAATGGGGAGGGAAAATCCAAAAGAGGAAAATTGAATTTTCGAATCTTATGCCATGATGTAAGATGATAAGAGGGATCACTGTTTTAAGAATCTCGTGATATTGATTTTCCTGATCAAGGAGGTGATACTCCTTTAATCTCATGTTTTTTATCAACACATTAAATTTTATTTAGATAATGATATATTTTTTGGGGGATCAAATTATTTTGAAATATGTATACATGATAAAAATCATAATTATGAATATATTATTAAAATATAAGTAATTATATATGTATTTGAAAAAATCCATAGATTCATAAACATATATGGATAATAATAGATATTATACCATGTTCACTACAAGAGTAAGCATGATAATATTTATTATGACTAATAATGTGAGAATTCTTTTAAGATAAACATTAGGATCATTTTCATGTGTACCCCCTAATAGAATTACGATATTGAAAAAATAATTGTGAATTTAATACATATATGCATTCATATATGTACAAAAATGATATGTATTTTTTTAGTGACTGACCATTATAGTGAGTAAACATGTTCATTGTTAGTACCTTAGTGTTCTTCTTGAATTTGGAATTATTTGAATGTATACATTTCAGAATTTTAATGTGGAATATTCTTTGAGGAAATAAAAGGGAATACTGATTTATCCCCCCAACATCATCCATAAACCTCTAACCTATTGAAATAACATCATATTTGGAGTAGAAAATTGTACATTATATATATAGGTTATATTTTTTCTGTACTATATTAAAAATCATGATTATATTTTTCCTAAAAACCCCGTAAATGATGTATAATGAAAAAAAATTAAGGAGAAATTTTAATGGAAGAAAAAATATTCATACATAGGGACATATGGAATGCATTATTGGTGTTGATGTCTTCATTTTATTGTACATCAATAGAGTGGTTGATTTCCACATCAATGGTAACTCAATATTTCATTTCTTGAATATGAATTTTGATGAAGACATAATTAGTAGTATATATTAATAATATATACATCTATATAATATATTTATCAATGTCAATAAGATAGTTCCTGATGATAATTTCCTAATACAAAATTCACGCTTCAATGAAAGTGGCAATGGTCACCACTATAAAGGGACACCTGTAATCCTACAACGACAATTTCCAAAGACCAACTTTTCTTGAATTGATTTTCATATGGAATATATAATGCTAGTATAAATAATCAAAATTTTTATTGTGTATTATAAAAGATTCATGGTCCGTATATTTTTGTTAGTTTTTTAGTCCACTATTTTATAACTAGGGATCTCAATCTATTAAATTGATGAGAATACTCAGTCCAACACTATGATATTATTAAACATTATTTATTACTTACATATTATGGTGTTTTCAAGGATGAGACAATGATTTTGGAATATCATTAGTTCTATTTATTTTATTAGAATTTCTAGTAGTCGGATTTGTATTGTTTGAAATTGATGATAGACTCCCATAAGGAACAGTTAATGATAGAATTCCCCTAATGATAAAGGGACATACTAGATTATGTATATCCATATTTTATCCAGAGGATTGTTTTTGGGGATAATGTTTGATTCCATATGTGGGGTATCAAGGACTATCACCATGAACCATTTTTTCATAGTCATTTGATGATACACCATTTTATCAATAATAAACAAATCAATCATTTTTTAATATAACTAAAATAGATGTGTGAATCGATAAAAGTTGTTATTTGTAACAATGAATAAATATTTTCACCATATTAAATTATATTAAATATTATTATTCCAAATATGGAAAACATTTCACCATATAAAATTACTTTTTACAGGAAAAAGATATTTTTAATATTTATGAGTAAAACAAAGTGGAGAACAATTTATATAAATACATCATTTTTAAGACCATAAAGATAATTACACCAAGATAATGTGTTAATATAAATTTTTTTAGTCATTTATATTAATTAAATATTAAATATGGTTATGTTATTTATGGATACCATTAAATGATTTGTGGTTCTTTGTTAATGAATAGAAATTAATTCTTTAAAAAATAAATATTTTCCACTATTCATATAAATATAAATCCTTTTATAAAAATCAATAAAATTTACCATATAATAATTTTGATATTTTTTTCCAAAAGGATATATTTTTGGGATTTTTTTCTAAATGTGTTATTGAAAAATTATTATATTTACTAATAAAAATCAATACCAATCTTTATTTATTAAATTTTATTTTTGAAGCATAAAATCACATTATTTAAAAATGAATTCAAATTTGTTATACATAAATATATACATATTATTTATTAAAAACCTAATATGTATTTTTTAATGATTTGGTATCAAAATTACATACCTCAAATTTTAATAGGGATGTTTTAATGGTCATGTTGAAAAAATAATATTTATATTCTAGTTTATTTAGATTCTCTGTTTCATGTAAAAGAAGAAAACAATGAAATCATTCTTCTAAGATATAAATATATCATAAAATATCAATGTTTTATATTGTTCCACTACTATAAGATATTCTTCCTCAAAATTATATATCTCATTTATAAAAAATAATGAAAATATATTCCTCATCACATCCTAAAGTTCACACAAATCTTATTAAAATTTATGATTCCAGAAATGTTTTTTCGCAATGTTATTGTACTTTTTTGTTTCATTTTCTCTATAAGATCTATAATATACCACATCTGTTTATCTTAAGATAAATATATATATATATATAATAATTTCATCTGAGTTAAATAAATTTTAAATATCATTTAACAATGTCCTCATGATAGACAAATAAAACACACTCTGAACATGATATGGGTTTTATGGTAGTTTGAAATGATAATATGTCATCCCACTATAATAATCAATTCCTATAGGAATAATAAATTTTGTTGATAAATATTCCCATCATTAAAAACCTCATATCCTGCAACCAAATAGATATTCATATGAAGACTTTTCCATATCTTCAATCAGGAAATCAAATCACTAATTGCTACCATACCCCTTCCGTTGAGTTTTTTTAAACCCACATGTGCTACTAAATTTCTATAACCATCAATGATATATTATTATTTATATTATGTCTGAATTGATATATTTCTCCATATTCATCATATCATTTTATACATATAATCTCCCCATCATAGAGAGATTTTTAAGGAGTATTTGGAATGCTTTACTGAAAGCTAATGTTGTATGAGAATTATATCAAAATAATGTGTTTATCATAAAATAATTTGAAATATATAGAAGAATATGATATAATTTATTGTCGTTATAACACCCCAAACATTTTATGATATGTGTATCTTAAATACTTCCAAGTGAATAGATTTAAAATATTTAATTAAGAAATAATTCACCATGAAACCACACTTATTTATTAGATATATTCATATCCAATCAATTAAGATTGAATTTTCCACTTTTGTGTTTTGAATTTTGATAAACAGACATACAGAGTTGCGATCAAAGTGATATTTGGAGTTTGATAGAATCAAGTTAGTTTTTAGAGAATAATAATTTACCCTTATGAACATTGACATACCCTAATGAATAATATTCTACCGTTGTCAATAGTAATATGGCCCTTATTAATAGTAAACATACCCATTTATGTGAAAATAAAATTTAGGCCCCAAAAAATGAAGATGAATATTTTAGGTGTTGGTATTTTTAGATTAAATGTTGATTTTAATTAATATTTTAATTTCCCATATTTATAATTTTTTTAAAAAAATGGAGGACGTTGTTGGATTGTAGACATCAAAAAATGGTTTGGGTTATTTTTTGGGATTTTGTTGATAAACATGATTTTTTGGTGAATAGTAATATATGATAAATTTAATTAAATGCCTAATACATTATTTATTATGTCATGGATGATGTATTGCTGTGGTAAGTGCGCCTAGTTCGAAATGTCATTCATTTATTACTATTTGATTCATTGAATCATCTCTATTTCTTTTCATAGGGAAAAATAATACAATAATGATTAAAAATATTTAGAAAACATTCTTCCATATACTATATTGATCACCCCTCATCCTCTGTTCCTTTCACACCACTCATGATTTTACCCTTTTTGAATTTCGTCCATATAATCTTCCCAAGTCGTACCCCATTACCAGACCAACTGATATCACCAAAAGGCCAAAACATTGTCCTTATGTATATTATCAAGGAGTTATACTCATGATGCGAACCTCTCTACCTTTTTTGTTAAACTATTTTTACAAGTTCAATCCCTTTTTCTATCTCTCCTAAAACCCCTCCCACCCTCGTTAAAAAGTTATAATAATTTCATTACCTTATATGAACTATAATTTTGTTGTTCTAACATAATTTATAATCATTATCTTCCATTTTTCTCTCATATTATACTAGAAATTAAAACACTTCATGGGACGAGTTAATTTATCCCATCCAAGGAAGAGATGTTTTAATTTTTAATTACAATCTTCAATAATTTCCATGATCTATTTTTAATGGTTGAGCCAGATGATAATATTTGTATTTTATCTAATTTAATGTTCTATAAACCGTACCCACACATAATATAAAATAATAATAAAAAAGAAGTTCATTGAGAATAAAATTGCCAAGTTTATCCAAGTGTTTATCATTATCATTTCTATAATGAGTTATCCTGGTGGTATATAACCAAAATAATTAAAAAATCATTAATATCTCTGTAATTTCAAAAAAAATTCATTTATCAATTATTTTTGTTAAACCAAATTATAAACGAACACCCATTCATGACTACAATTCAAATGATCATAAAAAACAATGAAAAAATGCTTCCAATATAATAAAATTGAACATCTTAAACCCATAAAAATTCCCTGAATGAACCTAATAAGGTATTAATAAATGAATTAAATTTATTTGAGGTTCTTTATATATTAATTAATTATTCTAAATTATATTTCTAGGCCATTACGATTAATTGAAGAACACATTCAGGAATTAGGTAACAGTTTTATCATCTCATATTTTATTATGTGATATTTCCATTGTTCTCTACTTATTTTTTTTTCTGTGTTGTATGTGTACTAAAATTTTATAAAATAATATCATGATTCTCTTCATATTTATGGTAATATAATATTCATTTGTTTATTATTAATTCTTGGTCATACGAACTGATTGTTTACAACATGGTAAGGCACTTTGTCTAATTTTCCATTTCATTGAGACATTCATGGTATTGTTCACTAAATATTTCCTATGTTGTGTATCCACAACAAAAATTAGTTCATTTTTAATTTGATATTATAATTCCGGTAAATATATATTTTATTTTACCATTGATATGATTATTTCTTAAATTCGAATAACATTTCACATACGTTGTTTATCCCGAATGCAATTATAACTGTGGAAATATTTGATGAATTTATGTCCTATATTCAATATAGGTATTGGAAATGAATTTTGTTCCAGTATTAAATCTTTGTGTAAATAATTATTTTGACTTTTAGGGAAGGTTATGGCCCACTATATCTCCATGATGACACCACACGATTCATGAGAAAAATCAGTTGGCAGGAAACCCATTGAGTTTGTTTCCAAAAATTAGGCAAGTTTCTAACAATAAACGTTAACAGTTTTGATGGTATAATGGTTCATGTACAAGAGACATGAATTCAAAATAATATGCACTCACATTATTCATTATTCAGTTATTACAATTAGTGGGGGTTCACTATGAATAATTCAATGGATGAATTTTTATTCCCATCATATTGATTGTAAGTGTATATATTTATTCGTCATACCGTATTATTCATATGTACATGATTATTAATCAATTATTATTGAATCATGATTCCTCTATAAGTAACCTATACTAATAATTAGATCTCAGCCTTATTATGATTCTTTTCCACAAGTTATGATGAAGATAACATTGTGTATTATCTCAAAGAGGTAGTTTATTTTAGTTTATTATGTATCATTTTGTATTTTCTATCATTTTGAATGTACATTGGGTAACAGGTATGTAATTTGGTATTCCAATTTATCTAAAAAAATGGTCCTTTAGGATTTGATTAACTGTAATCATTCAAATATAGTAATGTAATGCACCGTCTCTAGAATTTTGGTGTCATGACATTAAAATTTCTATCAGAGGAAGTTTAACAGAAATTATAGAAACTATATATAAGAAAAATAGTTTAGAGGGAACAACCAAAATATATACATCGAGGTTATGCATTTTGTAACAGCATAGAATTTTTTTAAGGTAGAGACAATATAGATCTTCCTAGAAAAAATATCCTTCTTTGGATACTAAACGTGGTTGTTGTTTTGGAACAGATGTTCCTAGGAGTAACAACTCAGACACTGATTTTTCAGGTTGGGGTGTCCTGGTACACAAAAATGGGCCTTAATAATCACCAGGATATACACTCTGGGTGGATATGATTAGGGTAATTCACATTATTTTAATAACCATTATCAAGGATTTAAAATTATATAGTAACAATGTTTAGGGTTATGATATTTGTTGTGCATAATTTTTTAGATTATATTATGTTTTTAAAACTTATAAATTACAAATTATGAAATAATTTAGAGTATTCAGTTGTTTTGTTATGGAACCAAATAGAATAATGGGAATCAATACCCTCAAACAATGTAGGGATTACTCTAATGAGCATGTCAACACTGTTAGTTTTGTAGTGCATCAGATCATCACCATATCAGTACAACTTACTCAGGCTATGATGAAAAAACATTCACACAGGTGTTGGATCATTTCATGTGACAAAATCGATTCATATTTTTGTTGGTCTTATAATAAAATGGTTTGTGAGTAGTGGGTAATGTCCCTTGAAATTATATTTATATTATTAAGATCAACGAAAATGAAAATTTACTTCTAGAATTATATTTTTTCAAGGGTGATGCTGATCAATGGTGGTCCTTGAAACCAAAAAACATAGAGGAAGTAGAAATATAAGATATTTAATGGATGGAATTTTAGGAAATTTTTTATGATAAATATTTCCCTCCTGAGAAATTAATTGAATTGAAGTTAAAAAAAATTATCCTAAAGGAAATGGAAGAATAGAGTGTTGAGGAGTATTGGACTACCTTCACAAGTTTATCCAGGTTTGTAATAGATTAATTAAATTATTTCGAAGGAAAGATTGATCATTTATTTGAATGTCTACACCCATGTCTTATAAGGGAACTAGCTACTAATAATCTTTCCTAATATGATGAAATCATATAAGTGCCTTCAAAATACAAAACGAATTTCCTAGATAATATTTTTTCAATGGAAACAAAGATATGAAGTGGTAATCTGATAAACATGGAAATGGTGAAGCACAAAAGAATGAGGGGACAACAAAATTCCTATTATGGGAGAAATGTAGAAGGAATCATCCAGAGAAATTATTAAAAGGCATGTGAGTTTGATATAGATGTAGTGAAAAGGTTCATTGATCTAATAATTTCAAGGGGAAGAAACAAGTCAATGATGTTCAATGCTAAAAATGTATAGAGATGGGACACTATGAATATGAGTATCGTAATAACCAAAGGGTCTTTCCTCTAAAAACGAAACCAGAGTGATGGAAGGGTTATGAAATTAAAATCACAGAATTTTAATTTCTTAATAATGTAGTGGTAGGTACATTAATTATTTCATCAAACAAAGAAAATAATTTTTATGAATCCATATAATAGAATCCATTTATATATTCTTAAATGTCCATGAAAATTAGATATATCCAATTTTATTTAATAATTTAGTTTCTAGTAAAAACTCATAGGGGATGTATCTTTGTATCAGAGATGTGTCATCCAGCCCCCCTAATAACACATAAATGTAATTTAGTTACTAAAATTATCATAATACACATGTCTGACGTTAATGTAACCCTTGGTATGAGTTGGATTTAATGTTATTATGTGATGAAATATTTCAATAATAAGAAAGATAAAAATTTTAAGAATGTGGTTGAAACCCTAATAATTAGAGAAGTATCCTTTCCATATGATTCATATATAGATCAACCACAAGTAGATCTACTAAATGAAATTTAGGGGGAGGAAGAGAAATTAATATCAATGGGTGAGGAAATAAATCTTCAAATTGAAGATGTAACTATTTTGAAAGAATAACTTGATGTATTTCCAGAGGTTTTAACTGGACCTACTTTATAGCAAGAATTTTAGTTCTCTATTGATTTAATTTTTGGTTGAAGACTTATATCAAAGAATCCCAATTGAATGGACATTTTAGAATATGTGGAGGTAAAGAAACTACTACATTAATTGAGAGAAAAATGACATATGCGACCTATTGTTTCTCCATTCGGATCCCTATCCACTTTATAAAGAAGAGATAAGGATTCTCGAGGAAAATAATTGATTATAGATAAATAAATGATATTAAAATAATTATCAAGTATCCTCTGGAAATCATTCATTATTTATTTGAAAAAATTCACGAAGTCCAGTATTTTTTTAAAAATGACCTTCGATCAGGATACCATCTGTTGAGTGTGAGTAAGGAATATATTTTTATGACATCATTTAAAACAATGTGTGTGCATTTTGAGTTAATATTATTGCCTTCGGACTAACTAATGAACCCTTAGTTTTCATGGATATAATGAATAGTGTATTCATAGAATTTCATGAGGACTTTTTTGAGGTATTTATTGCTGATATCCTTGTATACTACAAATACTACTAAGACCATGAAAATCACATATCGTTCATTCTAAAAACTCATAGAAGAAATGAATCATATGGGAAGTTTATCAGGTGTTAATTTTGGATTCAATCAGTTTATTTTCTTATCCATATTATCTCTATATATAGAATCATATTTGAGATGGTGATGAAAATGGAAATCCTTGAATAATAAATGCCAATGATCCTGACAGAGGTTTGTAGTTTTTTTGGAATAGTATGTTAATATTGGCTCTTTATTCTAAATTTTACCAGACTAAATAACACGCTAACCATTATAACATATAAATTGGGTATTTTTTGTATTGATTAAATAATGTTCCAAATGATTTGAATAATTGAATAGAATGTTTCTCAATTATCTAATTTTGAATCTTACCACAAGAAATTATGGATTTGTGTGATACATTGATTCATCAATAAATGGACTCGGTTGCATACTTATGCAAAATTAAAAACTTATTTCTTACTCATCAAGATAGTTTAAGTCTTGTTAGAAAAATTATCCGACTCATAATATTGAGTGAGTAGATGTTATATTTACTCTAAAATTATGGAGACACTATCTATATGGTAAATGATGTCATATATACATGGATCATAATAGATTGAAATATATTTTTACATAGAAAGAACTAAATATGAAAAAAAGAGATGGATATATTTACTCGATGACTATGATTGTTCAATACACTACCAATCATTAATCGTAGATGAGGTTTTAGATGCATTAATAAGGAAAGATCATGGACTTCAAACCTAAATGGGGACTGATTGAAATCATATATTCATGGATCTACTAATTATGGATATGAGAATTGTAAATGAATGGAAAAAATCTTTCTATTTTCAACTGATCTTTAAAATGAATTACTAGAGAAGATAAAAACATCTCAATCTAATGATGAACATATACTAAATAAAAGTAGTGATTTTAAGGATTGTGTTTTGTAGAAATTTTATTTAATAGTGGAGTTCTGAAATATGGAAGGATGGTTTGAATTCCATCAGTACCTAAGCTAAAAAGAGAACTATTAGATGATGCTCAATGTTCAAATTTCACTATACACCCTAGTAGAACCATAATGTATAGAAACCAGAAATATCATTTTTGATGGGATAACATGAAGCGATAAATTATTGAATGTGTGTCAAGGTGTCTAGTTTGTCAACAAGTGATGGATGGGAGAAAAAATCCGAGCAGGTTCATGCAACCTCTACCAATTATTATGTGGAAGTGTGATGAATTTAGAATTTAAATTTTCACTATAATTCTAAGGAAACATAGATTGAATGATGAAATATGGGTAATTGAAGATATTTTAAAAAAATCAGATCATTTACTTTCATTAAGAGAGTATTTAAAACATGAGTGCCTAGAATGAATTTATGTTAATGATGTTGAACGATACCATGGTGCACCTCTTTAGATTGTGTTTGGTCATGATCCCTGATATAAATCAAAATTATAGAAACGTATCTATGTGTCTGGGTATACTAAACTTCATATGCATACTTCTTAGGACCCCCAAATTGACTGATATTCTGAAAGGACTATTAATAAGATCGAAGACTTGTTGAGATCATGATTTATTAACTTTTAGGGTATAGGGGATAAACACTGTACATGAGGGGATTTTTCCTACAATAATAGTTTCTATTCTACCATTTAAATGGGATCATATTAGGTATTATTCAGCGAGAGGTGTTGAACTACAACATGATGAGATGATATTGGTGAGAGGAATCTTATTGGCCCTGAAATTTTAGAAGAGACAACTATAAGGGTAAAAAAATATATTCCCATATAAAAGCAACATATTTTCGTAAAAAATTTTATGTTGAAAATCAAATTAACGATTTGGAATTTTATGTATGAGATCAGGTATTTCTAAATGTATCCTAATGGAAGGGGGTCTTATTTTTTAGTAAGAAATGAAAACTAAGTGCTAGTTACATCGAACGTTTTTAAATTTTGCAATGAATTGGAGCTATATCATAGTATTTATCAATACCACCAAGTATCTATGAATATCATAATGTGTTCCTTGTGTAATTTTTAAATAAATACCTGTCATACCCAATGCATGTACTCAACTAGGAAGAAATATATATGGGACCTAATTTTTCATACTCTGAAGATCCTATCAAGGTTCTTGACATAATTGAGTAGGTATTGAGAAATCATACAACTCAATTGTTAGAGATTTTTTAGAGAAACAATAAAATAGAGAATGAAACATGGGAACCTGAGGATGTTGTGAATTATATCTTCCCACATCTTTTTAAATGGAATTATACGTGAATAATTTTGTAACAAAAATTTTGAAGTTGGGAAGATTATAACACCCCCAACATTTTATAGTATGTGTCCATTTAATAATATCAATTTATTAGATAGATGATATTTCATTAAGTAGTAAGTATTTGTGAAAAAAAGTTGGTTATTTATAGGATATATTCATAACATATCCATTAAACTTTATTTATCCACTTATGTATTTTTTATTTTGAATAATAGGCATAAATAGTTGTGATCAAGCTGATATTTGGAGTCTGATAGAATCATGTTAATTTTTTTGGTGATTTGTACATTACCCTTATGAATAGTAATATTCCATTATGAATAGTTACATACCCTTAGGAATATTAATATGGCACTTATTAATGGTATCCTTTACCATGAAAGTGTGAATAAAATTTAGGCACCTCAAAAATTATGATGAATATTTTAAGGGCATTTATTTTTCTATTACACGACGATTTTAACTAAAAAATAAAATTACCATATTTATAAAAATATTTTTGAGTACTGGATTTTAGTTTTTGATTCTAAAAATATAAAATTGTTCGGGGTGAATTTTTTGTATTTCTATGAAAAAAAATAATGTTGGGTGAATAGTTAAATATGATAAATTGGGATAAATTCTAAATACATGATTTATTGAGTCGTGGATGATGTCATGTCGAGGTAAGCATAATTGGTTTGAACTAATATGGAATTATTAATATTTTTGTTCATGTAATAATCAATATATATTTTGTTATGGAAAAATAAAATACTAATTATTAAAATATTGTGAAAACCCTCCACCCAAGCACAATATAAACCATTTCTCACCCTCTCTGCCTCTCACACCACTCAAGAATTCATCCTTATCTACATTCATCCATGTACGCAATCCAAGACCATACCCCAACTCCTAAACATGATAGCCTCTCCAAAAGGCCCCAAAAAATATCCTTATAGAGATACTCAATGAGTATTACTTAAGAGGTGTAAATCACATCCTTTATTTATCTTCTTTTACATGTTCTATCCTTTATTTGATCTCTTATAACATCCCATCATCTAAATGATATGGTAATACCATTACTTTAAGTGAACTTGAGTTTTATTATTCTGTTAGAATATTTCATCATCATCTATCATTTCCCCCTCCTCTTATACTAAAAATGAAAACAACATCTGATATGTGTTAATTTATCAAATTTAAGGATGTCGGGTTTTCAATTTCTATTACAATCATAATTAAAATTCATGATACATTTTTAAGAGTTGAAACAGATCATAGTATATGTATTTAATCTTATTTCAGGTTTTGGAGACCTTACACAGTCATAATATAAATTAATATTAAAATACAAGTACATTTTGCACAAAACTGCCATGTTAATCCAAGAGTTAATCATTATACTTTAACTAATGAGTCATCCTCAGTGTATATATCCAAAATGAAGATTTTTTACTTAATTATTTCTTAAAAGATAAACAAATTCTCATTATAAACTTTAGGTGTTCTGGATATTATTACAAATGTATCACGGGTGATATTTTACAATTTCCATGCTGTTAGGGGTAATGGTGATAAATTACCAACATAAAACAATCAACCATACATAAAATACTATTATATCATGTATATAGATATATACTCTACAATATCTCTCTTGAAATTTTCCCTAAAAATACTAAATTTGATATCTAAATATGTTTTTCCATCCATGTGCAATAGAGAATGATAATATATGATCATTGTACATTAAATTCATCTTCACATATAGTATTGAAAGGAATCATATATATATATATATATTAATCCTTATCATTTCTCCATGATCATAATTTAACTAATGAACAAATATCACAATCTTCTATAATTCCACATCCATCCTTCCATTTCCCTTTAGTCAATATGTTAATGGATGGTAATAAATTAATTTTGAAAATATGTTATATATCCCATTTTCTCATTATGTCTTGATATATCATCTAAAACTGTATAAATATTTCAATTAATTAAACCCTTATAAAGGAAAAATGTGTACGGTCGTTCTAACTTTGAGAATCACCCAGTTGATTTTCTTTTGAAATGTAAAAATTTATCGAGAAGTCATAATAATTATTCAACTAATGCCATAACTCATACAATATATTTAACACAATAATTATTAATATATTCATTATATATTTTTTTGTAATTACATATATGAAATAAATTCACCACAAATATATAGCCCCAATGTTTTCAATTAAATAAATAATGAGGTTTACAAGAAATAATTTTTCATGTAATTTCAATAGTGAATTTTCATCTGGAGTGAGTAATTTTATATTTTTGTATCATTATACACGAGAATATATTTATTTAAATTCCTTTATGTATAATTATATATTAAAAATGATTTTACATAATTGGCTAGTTTAATTGAAGGTGCACTGACCAGTATTGATTTTAGCTCCTTGAAATTTTCTTCACATTAATTAATACAAATGATTGAAGATCCATTATAAGTCATCTTGGTAATTGTATTGGATAGTAGTAAAAAATATCTCATAATGATTCAGTGGTATCCATCCAACCCAGCGATACTAAATATCTAGTTAACTTTGTTGGTCTATGCTATTGTTTTGTAATATCTATTGTTGAAGGAACCACCAATATACCATCACCAGATATTATATGAACAATAAATTCTACATTATATATCACAAATTAATTAATTGTAAATTATTTATGTATATTATCCTTAATTAAGGTTTTTAGAATACTCTTTACCATGTTTTTAGGTAATAATTGATTATATTACAGTATTGTATATCAAAATAATAAAAATATTTATCAAAACATTCTATAATGAAACTATTCAATTAATTCATAAAGGATACCAGAGCATTGAGATGTCAAAAGGGAATTAATATAAATTCATAACAACACTACGTCATATAAAAGTTTGTATTTTTATATATTCCTCATTGATTCTTAATTAGTGATATCCATATCGAAGATCAATATTGAAAAAATATTTTTCTCCTTGTAATTTATCAAATAAATCATTACTATGGAATAAAGGATATATGTTAGAGATATAAATATTGTTATGTTATCATTCTTCAGTGTGCTGAAGCATCTAAAAATAATTATATTTATAAAAAAATAATTTCACATATTTGTGGTTCATTATGGAATTATAATTCCTTATCACTATTTTTCTAGAGTTTTATCTTCAATTCCAACAAGTCAATTGGGGTCATTATATATGGGGTATTGGAAATATATGATTCACAATGTATGTGTTTTATTCAAAACCAAATATCATGATTCAAGGGATGTCTAGGAATTTCATTTTTAGATACATTTGAGAAATCATAGACTATATAATACAAAACAGGCTTAATATGACCCATCTCTTGAGTTGGTAGATCATAAAGCGTGAAACATGTTCTCAATCACCATGAATTGGTGACAATACTATGTCATAAACAAAAAACTCAGGTGAATAACTTCACTCATTGGACAAAATTAACCATCCATGACTTAATACATTTACATCAATGTCATCGAAGTAAATAATAAATAATATGACATCTAGTGTAAAAAAAATTATAAATTACAAGTATAAACCATGGGGAACTATATATATCATAAACCAAACATGCCACAATAAGCCAAAAAATTATATATAAAGTAATATCCCCATACACAATATAATGGTATCATGGAAAAATAAGTCCCAACTATACCAATACATACATTATAATGTGTAATAAATCCAAAAACATTTCCACGTGATCCAAGATATGGTTGGCATGTGACCTCCCCATTACACACCTTATAATTTTCCAAAACCCCTTCAAATGGTACAAATATCTATGTAAATTGATGAACCCAAAAAAAGAAGTAAAAAGTATGATGAAAATTTGAATAATGTGTCCAAAAAAATTCCAAAATATCCTGAATCTATAGCGGATACAATAAAAAGGGATGATATGAAGCTTCATTAGAATTTAGGGTTTTATTAAATGTTGATAAAATACATATAAGGGAAATGGAGTAAAAAAATAATTGTAAAATGGTAAACTATTAATTTTTTTGATACTTAGTGAGGAAATATTGTTTTGCCACCAGTTTGGGAAGCATTTTCACTGACCATATATTTTGAGAAACAATTCCATATTCACTAAAATTCTCATTTCCACATCATGTATCACCCACACATAGTTATATGAATGTTTATGAAAATCGTGTTCTAACCATTTACTCATGTATTCGTTTCCAATTTTTTTCATATCATACACTTCAAAACACTAATAAAACTAGAACGTAAATTGAACTCCACATTGTACATACCAAGCACCCATCAGGTAACTCTTAAACAATACGAATATCTTCAATTTATCGTATCTCCCTATCTATTTTATTTAAATATCCAATTTTAATATACAAAACGATCTACAAAATGTATGTCAAATCTTAAAAATGTTTATAGTTTTAATGAACCTGGCCCCAATATATGAGAGACATTGGTTATAATAATAAATTGGTATGGAACATAAGATATCTTGTCCAAATGTATCAAATATTTAGTAGTCATGATGAAATATAAATGTATATGAATCTGTAATAAAATATAAATTAATAAATTTAAAATAAATCATTCTCTATGGGAACCTCAATTTTAACATTATAATATCCTCAAATATCAATCATAATAATCGCTTTGGGATCAGAAATAAATGAATCATAATAAAAGGATGGGATGTGATTCTAATTAAGGGTATGCTAAAATGGAAGCTAATAAGTGAAGAGTAATATGTTAGGAATAAATATTAATCAAATAACAACAAATCAATAGTCACATAAGAAATAATATTATATAAAAATATCATAAATAACATTCTAATTACATGGAATACAATAAATTAACTAAAAATGATGGAATTCATAACGATTGACATATGAAAGTTATCATTATAGATGCATGAATTGAAATTATTCATAAATGGGTATGTCTGTGGAAATATATCTAATCTTGTGTGTTTTATAAGAAATAGTGATGCTTCAAGGGGATATGTAATTAAATGCCAAACCAATAACCTAATAATTCTAGAAAATTTATTTTATGATTAAACAACATATCATAATGTATCACCCACATCTGAGGATACACTGTTATTATTGGGTGTCATATATTTTGAAAAACAATTCCCTAATCACTAAAATTTTAATTTCCACATCATGTTTCACCCACACATAGTTACCTCAAAGTTTACGAAAATAATATGTTGTCCGTGTAATTAGGTATTCATTTTCAATTTTTTTGAACCCCTGCACTTCAAAACACTAATAAAACTAGAAGGTAAATTAATCTCAACATTTTACATACCATGGACCCATAAGGAACTCTTAATCAATAGGTATATATTCAATTTATTGTATCTCCCTATCTGTTTTATTTGAAAATCCTTTGTGAATAGAAAAATGATCTAAATAATATTTTTAACTCTAAAAAAAGTTTATATTTTTAATAAACATGACCCTAATATATGAGAGACATTGGTTACAATAATAAAGTGGTACAACAAATAAGAGATCATGTACAAATGTATCTAATAGTTTAGTAGTCATGATGAAATATAAATGTACATGAATCTGAAAATAAATTTAAATTAATAAATTTTAAAAAACAAAATCACTATGGGAACCTCAACTTTAATATTATAATATCCCAAAATATGAATCATAATAATATTTCTGGGATCATGAATAAATTAATAATAATAAAAGGATGGTATGTGATTCTCATTAAGGTTATGCATAAAATAAAATCTAATAAGTTATGAATAATATGTTAGGAATAAATACTTATCAAATAATAGAAAATCAATAGTCACATAAAAAATAATATTATATTCTAATATCATAAATAATCTTGTAATTAAATGGAATACAACAAATGAATAAAAAATGATGGATTTCATAATGATTGACATATTAAAGTTATCATTATAGACTAATGAAATGAAATCATAAGTAAATAGTAAAGTCCGTAGAAATATATCTAATATTTTGTGTTTCGTAAGACAAAGTGATGCATCAAGGGGATATGTAACTAAATGACAAACCAAAAACATAATAATTCTATTAAATTTATTTTATAAATAAACAACATAATAAAATACATGTGCCTTATAAATCATCAACGAGACATATTAGATGAACAAGTATACAAATTATGAAATTTTACCCTATGATACTAATAATAAATATTTTAGAGATATTCGATGGATGGTATAATTGATGTATATCATAACTGAAAGATTCAATAACGGATGTAGTCTTAAATAAAAATAAAATAAGAATACCATTAGAAATTTTGTTGAAGAAAATGCCCTTTTAAAATTGAAATAAATTTTTCAATCTGTAATATATTGTCCTACATATCATAAACAATAATAAATTAAAATATTTAATAATTTAATTGATATATCAAAATAATAGGTTATTATTGTAACATATAATTGTCTTATTTACAAATTACAAAAAAAAATTCATTTCTCACATTAGTAAAAAGGCCAAAAAAGCATGTTGTTAAAAAAGAATAAAATATTCCACATGAATTTTCTTTCAAATACATAACATGGTAAAAATCATTTCAATTAATCATTATTTTATATTAAAAAAATGTCGTAGACATTTTATTCAATTTATGGACATGGGAGAGAAATTAATCCAAACTGAGGAGAAAAACACATATATTTTCCTTTGTATCACGCTTTTGGTGACATCATTATTTATTAGATGAAAATGCAAGTAAAATTATAATTTGAAAAAATAACTAGATGTGACAAAAACAGATAACTTTTAATATGGAGATATCATATTATTGACATAGTGAATATTGAAATAAAATTAACCCTGAATAATGACGTGATTGTGGAATGTACTCTTACATGATGATTGGAATTATTTTTATATCATCAAACCTCTATTATAGAAACTATTGAATTATTATAGATATATTCAAGAACCACACTCTTATATATATATATATATTTAAATATATAATTTAATTAAAAAAAATTTACAAAAAACTTATTAATGATTTATTCATAACATCACATTTCAATTTAAGAAATGATTAATTTTTATGTATGTATTTATTTTGATGTTATGAACCTCATATATTGATCATGGTTCCATAATACCTATATTTTTAATCCTAAACAATAATTAATATATCTATTATATATATATATATATCATTAGACCATAAATGATTGTGAAATGAAAATGTATTACACCATTCAAGGGGATGGAAATGTGTACATACACATGATCATTATTTTCATTTTCTGAAAGAAGAATTTAAGGAAAGCTAAATAATATAATACCATTCCAAAATAATTTTTGTATCATGTAAATCATACGTATTGAACAAATTAAATCTTATCATTACCATCCACTAAATTAGAAATGAAAAACAAACCATATAACTTTTTAGAGGAGGTAGTCTAAACACACAGATAAGATACGTTATCATGATCCAATATATTGGTAGGTAATAATAAAAATATGGTATTATTAATAAATAAATATAATTATGTAAAAAATATTTTCTACATAAATTAAATTCATCATTATATCTGTCTATGAGTGTCAGTAACGGAAAATGTATTACATCGTTTCGTGGGATGGTAGTCTATCATAGAGATGATGGAAATTTTAATTTCTTATATTGTTCAAGATAAGAAGGATATATGTTATTTAAGTTTGATAAAACTATTATAGTATATAGAATATTTATTTTTTAATGGTTTAAAATGAAATTATATAAGTGTAAAATAAATAGACCATAATCAAAATTTAAGAATGATGCCTCTTATTTGGGCACCCTCATTAGGCTTTCTCCAAAAGAGTTCATAAGAATGAATTATTGTAAAAAAATTGACACTAGTTCATGTATATGGATGTATGGATGTAATTTATATATTAATGAATAAATTAATTAGACATTTATGTGTGACGAAAAGAGAATATTAGGTTCCCTTTTATGGGTGAGTAGTGACATTTTCATAAACACACAATACTATTCCATAATATGGAGTCACACTCAATCAATGGGACTCAAAAATTTATAAAAAAATTATTTCTATGAATATAAATTTTTTACATATCTCTAAAAATAAAAATCATACATGATTCAAACATGATTTTTCCTTAACCTATAAGGTTAATGTTATTTACCCTTTTTTGTTTTTCACCATGATAACTTGATATTTATACAAGGTAATTGATCATTTAATCCTAAAAATAAAATAATAACCATTAGGTAATTTTTATAAAATCATTATAATTTTGAAATAAATTCTAACAACTAAAATATATAATGTCTATGTAAAACTAATTATCCGGTAATCAAATGAAATAAAAAAATCTTTATTTTACCCCTATCCTCAGAAATTATTTTTTTACTATATTTTTTCTTTATCATTTCATAAAATTAATATGAAACTATAACCAAATATTTATTATGGAAATTAAAACATATTTAATTAATTTTCTAAAATTCATATCAATTAAATTCTATAATTTATTTTTAATTTTCTGACTAAATATGACGAAAATGTGGGTTTCCAAGGGAAATGCTTTGTTAATCATAAGATTATTTTTTTATCAAAAATCAACATTAAATTTAATCCAATAACATAATATTGATTAATTATTATGTAAAAATTATATTCCTTCTTTTAAATTTTTTTTTAAAAAAGAAACATTGTAAATTGTTTATATGTATATTATCATTTACTTAAAAATCAATTTTTTCAAAATTTATTGAAAAAATAAACATTTCATAGAGTCCAGAAAAATAAATACTAAGATAATTATTTCATGTTTATTGTAAGAATAAATCGTATTCATTAAATAAAATTTTCCTAAAGTTGATGATGTTATTTTAAAATAAGATCACAAATCAATATAACTAACTAATTAGAAAATTAAAATTTTATTCATAAAAGATGATGTATTCATATCCTTTGACTATAACAAATATTAGCTGAATATACTAAAAATATATATTGAATAATATATATATATATATATATATAAATAAGCTCCTATACTGACATTTATTTATCTAATTTATTATGTTTGAATTAGATATGATGCACAATATAATTTTTTAGAAAAATATTTACTTTACAATCAAATGAATTTTATTTTCATTTATAATAAACTAATAACCAATTAAATTATTTAATAATATTTAAAACTATATAATTGTCATAAATTATTCATCATATTAAAACTCTCTATTTGAACATCATGGTTATAATGGTATATTTTTTATAGGTTATCTAGAAGTGCGGTTGATGTTATTTCATGCTATTGAAGAGATTATATTTTTTAAGAAATGAAATATACCATAGAATCGTGGATTGTAACACTCTACCCAACATGTCCTTAATTGTTTCCTAAAAAATAAATTACTCTAGTTGAAATAAAATATTATTATTCATCATCGTCATATCCATTGATTATCACGATGCTTCATTAAATTTTTCATACCTTATTATATAAAAATCTAGATTATTAGTCTTATTATATTGAACATTATCCCTATGATCCATTTTTTTTACGACTTCCTCATTGGAAATAAAATTCTCCAATGGTATAACCTCGATGTTTAATACATGTGAAATTTAATGTGTCTAATTTATTTTTAGATATTCATGGAACACATTATGATCCTGAGTGATGTTTTTGGAAACACTAATGATAAGTTGTTTCACAAATGTATCAAAAATATGAAAAGGATACAATATAACTAGTGAAAAAATTTCCTTTCTTCCAAAATATCATATACTTATTCAACTAATAAATTCACAATAACACATTATTATTAATGTCAATCTAACAATCCCTTAGATTATTATCATCATAATATATTTATATACTCTAAATTGCCAGGATGTGTTGTGTAATGGTTCTGACAATCATTTCAATTTCATTGGATGACTTATGTTTGAATATATTTATTTTCACAAAATAATCATAAAAAGTATAGATCTAAAATAAATTACATATATTTCATGATATGGATTCATCTGAATAATTGATTGAAATATATTTTTTAAGGTAACATGACTAGAGAATGGTGTTGATCCCATCCACATTTGAAGCCCAAATAAAATCACTTCAACGTATCCTTTATGGATTTAATTTTTATCTTTTAAATACTATATTATTGATTATGATAAACTATTCATATTTTATAATATACACGTAGATCCTATGGGATACTTTTCTACAAAAATGAGGTAGTCCTTGTATCTCAATCATATATTATAGAATGTTGTACTCCAAAAAACCATTATACAATATTAATGTATATTCAATAAATATAATCAAGAGAGACGTCCACTTTTATGAAATTTACGACTGATTATTTTTTATGTTAATCGACTGTAACCCATATAACATTATAGACTTATTATATACTATGGATTTTGATGACAAACTCCGTAGTGATGTTTTCACATATCCATTATTATATTAAGGATTATTGTAACATATACTTGTATTTAACATTAATATCATTAATATGGGGATATACTAGGCATTGAGACATATGATAATATATATATATATATATCTATTTTTTATCCCAAATGAAATACAATTGTAGAAATTTATACATTTTCATACTTCTACAATGAATAGACAAAGGAGAACTATAAGATTAATCCCATCGGTAATTATTCAATTATTTTATGTATGAAACATGTAAAAGGATGTATAACCTTATCATTCTATCAAAACAAATGATAATATTAGAAAAAATTCACACCTTCTTTTTTAACTCTGTATATTACTTTTTCACCTATTTAATCGTCACAAGGATATATATTTTAACGATCTTTTGGAAAAAATAATTATTATCTCCATTAATCATGAAATCAATCTGAATCCTATAAAAACATGAATTATTCATTCATTTTTTTCCTCATCATAAATATAAAAGAACATTATTTCAAACATAGAGCATTATATGTCTTGTTTACCTTCCCATGGTGATAATGTATGAAGGAATCATAACATGTGATAAAATATAAATAACTTCATTACTACATATTTAAATCTTAATGAAATATTAATTTCATGATTTTTTAAACCATATATAAATAAATGAATTCATTAAAAATATAATCAATATCTATATTCAAAGAGAAACATTACAGATTCAGACACCAAATAATGTGTCACTTAATTTTCCCCCATATTTTTATTTATTGAGATTCATATTCATTTAACAAGTTAACATGTGTGAGGAAATATCCTAAAACCCCTATTTAATGCATCAATATAGATCATGAACCCTTTTACACTATAATGTGATTTAAGAACAAGAATATTAACAATCATTCTCTTCATTTAATTTAATAATTATTCACATTCGCCTTCCCATGTGATCTTAAGTTACTTCTACGTTATCTTGACGGGTGGGTTAGAATGTATTGAATAATTTTACACATTGTCATAAGAGTATATTTCTAAAAAAATGCATGGATCTCAATAACTGTTTCTAGTTTGGTCAAAATTCAATAACAAATTTTAATTAAGAATCCCAAAATATATACTCACATTATATAATATTACACAATAATGAATCCATTTTGACGAAGATCATACTTGGTAAATTTAACATAAAATATATCCTTCCATAATGTCATTTTTAAAATTAACAAATTTTATTCATTCCATTAAATTTTTTTTAATATAAAATAATATCATATAAAAAAACTTCAAAAATTGATCCTATAAATATATAAAAAAATATAACCTTTTTATACATGAATATATTATGATTAGTGTTAATTTGAAATATATTTACTGTAAATTTATAGTGTCTAAAATTCGTTTTGTATGATGTATTTATTCTATCGAATTACATGATATTTAACTGAGGATACTATAATCAGAGAATATTTTTTAAAAAATATAGAGCTCCTTATAATGGATAAAAAAGATCATAATTATGATATATATGATAAATTTTATTAATAATAATACAGTTGTGTTCCTGATAATCAATGGATACACACATTAACCCATATATCTTATAAATAATAAAACTTGTGAACCCCATGTTGAAGCACTGGGTCAAATGATTCCCATGACTAGATACTCATGTAGTTGTTTATTCACTTCTATAACTCATTCCAAGAAATTATATATGGTGTTTTCTATATTATAAAAATACTGGTAATGAGTTCGATTTAAAATACATACATTATTAATTAGGGGAACACTATCACTATCACAAGGAAGTAAATCAACATATTACCAAAAAAATGGTTATGAATTAAATATTTATTTTGTCCCCAAATATTTATGTTGAACATCTTTAATAAATATGTTAAAAAATCGATAAAATATATTTAATTTATGTTGTATTATTGGGATTAGAGTCAGAGAAATTGACTAGAGAAGGTATAATAAAATGATCGAGTAAAAAATAACATCCTCCACAAATGACGCGGAATCCCTATTAAGTGTAAAGATAAATATAAAAAATTACATCAAATTTAATTAGAGGATGTATAAAAACATTCACTATAATATCCATCACACAAAATCCTATCAGATCATATTTTTAGAAATGATATATGATCATTATGTAATTATGACCTCAGACCATCGACTCAATATCTAATCATTGACAGTTGAAAATAAAATATCAACAGATTTTTCATTAACTAAATGAAATATATATGGTTGATATAAAATAATATACATTATCTTTTAGGAATTTATATCACCACCTTAGCTTCATAATTTCTCTTTCAACCCTAGAACTAGGTTCAATTACTAATAAATTTTATACATAATATTAAATTACCAAATTTTTAATCATAATTTATATTTTCAAAATAATTAAAACTGTTTTCATTAATTGATTTTTTAAAAAATATAAAAAATAATAAACATGGTTTATGTGGGAATGATCACAATTAAGAATAGAATTTTCAAATAATATATAATTTCTTGTATATCCAATTTCAAATAACTAAAGAAAATATCATGCGAGTGTCAATATTGAAGCGAAGTAATGGAAGACACATTGTAGACCATAATGCAGGACAATATATACTCAACCCATAGATTTTTGGGGTTATTACCACAATATATATATGTCCCAAAACTATACCTACATAGAGTATCTAGGCATGTTTGAATTTAATAGATAACTGGATTTTTTATTCCTTACCAAAACAATAACATGTGATCTTATACATTAAATTAATCCCCAATTTTAGTTATATGGATATATTACCCAATAAATGTTTTCATAAATCTTATTCCAAATTATTCAAAATATCTTTATATAATAATAACTATAAAAAACCCAACCCTTATTTCCTAGAGATAATAGTAACATTTTATACATTGTTAATAGTTACAAGAGATCATATAATCATGGATCGAATATTTTATTAGTCATGTAAAATGGGATACATACATGAATATCACCTTTCATTTGAAATCCTAAATCGAAACATATTATTATTTTTTAAAAAAAATTACCATTATCATATCCTTAAATATCAATCATAAAACACTCCTAATCAACTTCGAAAAATGAAATATATGAAATTGGTGTGATCAGATGCTTAGTAAGTGTATGTGTACATCAAAATCTAAGAAGGGATGAATAATTTGAAAAAAATAAATCATTATAAAGAATTTAAATACAAATAATCTCATGATATTTAAAATTATCCATGGATATAATTACTATTAAAAAATTAACATAGACGTCATTAAATGATATTATATCAATGTAATTCATAATGTCATACACCTAAAATATAACATCATGCCCTCGTACCAAGACATGTTACATAAATGGTTTAGACTTCACCCAAATAACCAATCACATTTTTATCAATAGACTTTTCAATGCATCAAGGATATATGTATTTTTTGGCCCCATCCATCTGTTAATTTGTCACATGTGTTAATTCTATGAATAAACAACATAACATTAACAATATTCCTTAAAATCTATATCATTGCATTTTGAAAGAACTATCATATAAAATATCTGTACATTCCCCATTAAAATAATTTTAAACCATAAAAATAAATATGTTGAATATTGTCATAGTACTATTTCCTAAACATAATATTTAACAAATTATTTGGACATACATGATAATATATAAACCGATAAGTGGAATATTTCTTAAGCAGAATACCCATCTCACCTTGACATAATGATTTAAATTATTAAATATTTCATAAAATATTTAATTTAAAAGTAATAATATTAACATGTAATATATGAATCAGAATAATGAGTGGATATGATGAAATATTGTAACATTCGTATTTTTTAAAATGAAACACTATATTCGATACCATACAAGATACAACACAGTTAGCTTAAATAAACAACTAAATATGACTATTTATTATGGAAGACAATAGATATTTTTTAAAATAGATAAAACGAAAATGATTAAATAAATAATGAATATATTACTTACGCATATATATATATATATATAGATTCATTGTTTATCAAATTATTTATAATTGGGAATACAACCAAATTGGATAAGGATGATGTGTTTTCATGAAAAACTATTTAAATTTGAGTACTTGGATTTAATGAATAACAAAATCAAACATTTTTTACTATATTCATGAAATATAATTTAAGAATACTTTATAAAAAAATTATATATGTTTTCTAACCATGATATAAGAACAACTTCTATTTTTTGATAAAATGAAAATTTTTCTACAAATGCATATTTTCCACCATTTGAGGACATACCTATTTTAAATATAGTAATTGACAAATTCATAAGTTCTATTTTAATGAATTAACTTCTTATTTTTATTTGGTACATCAAAAAATAAATTGTAATAATTTTTTGATTGACTTTATTTTTTAATGATTAGTGGATAATAATTCAATTTTTTTCAAAACATCTTTTTAGCTAATTTTTTTATTATAAAATTAATTTTTTAAAAGTTTAATTTAAATTATTATTTATAATTTAATCATTTTTTATTCATTTGAATCCATTTCATAATGAAATGGGATATAAAATATATGTACTCTTTTGAAGGTTTTATATTAAAAGAAATTTTCTTATTCCATTAATGTGATTATTTTTTATTAATTTTTGCCAAATAATAATTATTAATTTGGAGAAATTTATTCCATTACATTAATTATAAGGTAAATATTATCTATGTTGGATCATATTTATTTTGGATATTATGGATTTTAACAGAATCAATAAATTTTATTCCCACAGTTAAGGGTTAATCAAGTAATTAATGGTAAAAATTATATTATAAATAATGACTATGATAATACTTTTTTCTATTTTTTGTAATTTTGGATCCACAATGTTGACTTTAAATTCAATAAAAAATTATATTCAATGGAATGTTATTTTTTGTAATAGTTTTGTTTTTACCAACTGATTCATTTTTCATATGATGTAATAAAATGGATATCTCAATATATAAATAATTTTTAAAAATATAAAATTATTAAACATATCCTGGGAATTTATTTATAATCTTTAGAAAATAAATATTTATATGAAATAGTAAAAAAATGAAGATTGGTTAATTGCTTAATTGTCGAAAGAATCAAATAAACGACATTATAAATACTTAAATAATTATAATTTTACATATTCTATTCCATATAAAAATGTTATGGATGAATATTACATGTTATTGATGTGATGAAATTGTTTGTTCGATTATACCATGAACTTATGTTGTTTTCAAAAAGTCAATTAATGAATAGTGTGAAAAATTACACAAATGGTATTTAAAAATATATAATATTTTAATAAATTTTATAAAATAAAAATAATATATATATAATTTGGACAAAAATTTTAGATAAGTCAAAAAAATCATTATTGACTCATTAATTGGTCATTTATAATGTTATAGTAAATTTTTTCACCATCATATTATAAATTAATTAAAGAAACTATAAGTATTAAAAAAATTGAAACAAAAAGATAAGTTTTAAAAAAATATTAAATATTTATAATTTTAATTTATTAACAAACTTAAATCCATAAACATCCTGTAGTCTATCCAATTAATTTTTTTCACATTTGCAACATAAACATTAATTTATATAAATTTAATAATTCTTATAATTACAAGAGTGTCCCTCCTTTATCCTATAAAAGGGTACTCATTCATCTCTAATGATTACACATCAAAAACCATTTGGTTTGGATATTATTTTACAATAACCCATCCTGTAGTCTAAACCCATGTTCTTGAGTCCTTATATTAGGTAGAATAACCCCAAATTGGTGTTATGGTGTTAATCAATGGTGATCGTCCAAAGGAAATGAATAGTTCTTAATAATGAATTTTATTTTTATTTCTTATTCCACATCATTCAAATATTTTTTAACCCTGATGAAATAAAAAAATACAGTATCCCAACTAACAAAGATTAAATTCTATCAATATCATCCCCTAAATCCATCACCACTTCCAGTAAATTGGAAATCAGTTAGTCATTCGTGTGTACGTGTAAACTATCATCTCCATGAACTGATATATTTCATTTTCCATTACCATATATCAAGAATACAATAAATATGGAATTAATTTTTTTAAATATGATAGTCATGAAAAAATTTAATTCAATGAGTATAGTGTATCAATAATGTACAAACATTCTATGAACATTAAATCATAATGTCGTTTTTGTGTACGTGTGAACAATCACCTTCATTAAGAAATGTGATTCATTTTTAATTCCCAAATCAGATGAAAAAAATATGTAATTATACTTATATGATTGATATTATATTAATGATATTATTATCATTCATTAAGGATAAAGTTAAATTTATCTTCTTTCAATATTGATCGTTGATAAACGAAAAAATTAATTAAGTATATGTACTGCATAGTGTCTCCATTATTGTAACGTTCTTCCTTGTTCATAACCATATTTAATTAAGGTTTTTAAAGTTATATTTTATATATAAAAATTATAATTATTTCATTAATATTATTTTTTATAAGATGTATTAATGATCACTCAGACCTTATTAGAATTAATGACTTTAATATGGACTCAAGCATCGAATATGATAAAAACGTCCAACAATGAACTTAAATAATTTGGAAATTATAATAAAATGGTAATAATTTATATAAAATGAATAATAAAATTTCAAAATGATTCCGACAAGGTGAATAATTAATCTAGTTTTAATATTTAGGAAGATAAATAAAACACGTGATGAATCAGAATCAGGGTAAAGGATTTATTCACAATCTCTTTTTGTTTTGGTATTTCTTAATAGTATGCGTCATTATTATTTTATAAAGTGTCTATACTAACACATAGACATATCATATTCATATTTAATATATTATATTGTTATTTACTATTTTATTAAATTTTCATAGTGGCTAATGATTTCTTTTATCAAATTGTTACGAGACTCTTGGAATAATTAATGGTCTATTTTGCTAATAATTTTATCCATATCAATAATCATGATGTTATATTACATACTTACTAGAAGGATATAAAATGAAGTTGGGGGAATTAAATCTATAGTTTTAATTTCTTTAAAATATTTTCAAAAAGAATCTATTTACCTATTTTAAATGGATGTTGTGAAAAATGAAAAAATGATTGATCTTTTTTATATATATGGTGACAACAACTTCTCTGCTACCATAACCATTATATTATATTCATATCCTTCTAAAAGGATTATAGTTCGTAAAAGATAACTAAAAAATTTATTCCATTTTTGGGTAATTTTCTATTGAATATGGTTTTTGAAATTAAAGGATTATTTCAATATAATGTAATGATTTATTTGGATTGAAAATGAAATTTAATATGGGAAATATTGAAATTGAAATCTTTTATGTTCTAAAATTATATAATGGAAAATTTATATTTTTTGATCTGTTACATGATAAATCAAATACTGGTGGTTCTATGATAAAAATGATGTCTGCATACAATATAACCTCCAATTATAAGGTATAAAATTTCCTCCTATGGTTATTCCATTGGTAAGTGTGGTATGTATGGAAGTCGACAGATTTGTTATTACATTTATGTATGATTATATCCCAAAGTACCATTATTTCAAATATTTAATTTTTATGGGTTTTATCATAATATATTTATTATTAAAATTCTATGGAATGAGATTATAGATAAAGGTACAAATTTACTACTTCATATGGGTGAACTGTACTACATTATGAAAGAGTAATCAAGAGATTACATGTTTTCAGAACACAAAGAGTTTATTTTCTTTATTTATCCCTTACTGTGATTTTTGTGGTTATCTCATGTTTTCAAATGTTATTAATTGATTTTATGGAATAATAGATTCATGTTTTGGATCATGAATAATTTATGATGATTATACATAAAAATAAACAATTTTTATTTTTAAAAGTCTATGTTTTAGGAAATAATGGATTGTAAGTTAAAGTGTCAACATTATATTATTTTTTTGTTATGTATGAATTATGGCATAATAATTTATGGATTTAACTTGAATGATAATCAATGTGAATTAATGTAAAAACAATTTAATTCACTAAATATTATGTAATTTTTAATGCTAGGGCTTAATAGTTGCTGCCAAATGAGTGGTTTAGATAAATTTAGAGGTTAGAAAGTTATTTGGGTGTAGGACATGGATCTCATATAACCAATAAGGATATAAATGTAAATAAATTTTATGAGAATGATGGTAAATTATTTGGATTTTTTAAAAACCTAAATCAACTGAGATATAAATTGTTTGATGGATTAGAGTTTCATAAAAAAGAATTTATGTTATCTCTACCGGATAAAAGATTCTTATTTTAAAAATTAATTTCTTCATTATATTATGATATCTCTAACTGAATAAAGATTATTTTTCATGATGGTAGGAAATAGATTTTACACAACCTTAATATCCCTCCTAGATGATTTTATTATCACTATTTTCTCAAAATATTGTTTTAATGGTTGTGATATCTTCTGTAGTATTCCAATCACCTCCAAGAAATTGTTTGACTTATCCAATACCTAATAAAATCTAAAAACTTATGTTAGTCCTGGTATTATTTTCATATGATTTAAAGATCTTATCTCTTCCAAATATTTTGAAAGGTTAAATACCAATAGTGGTGTGAATGTTTACCTTTTGAATATAGGACGAAAAGACCACTAATTAAAAGGAACATAAAAAAGATCATGAAATGTTGAATCCATGATGGAATTATCTTCTTATCCATAAATTATGAAACGTGATCTGATTGATATTTATGTTTCATGAGGATATAATAGATATCGTATTTTTTTTGGAATGGGTTATTAAGAGATAAATTTGAAATTCATAGTTAATGGATTAAAAAGAATGTTGACATATTAATATGTCTACATATAAAGGATTTAATACTTATTTTATACCAGTGAATATGGAATTCTCTAAAATTATTATCACTCTTTTGGTGATTGGGATAATTTTCATGAATTTTTTAGTCACGAAATATTTAACCCTAATGTTATTATTTGAAAATTTTATATGATGAATAATTATCATTTTTAAATAATTTTAATGTTATGGATAACCATTAGGGTTCAAATAATATACTGTTATTTAAGATATTATGGGTTATTATATTTTGAGTTGCAAAAATGAAAGGAATAAGAAAAAATTTGATGTTAAAACTTGTAATGATTATTTTCTAATAAATTATCAAATGTTTAGAATGTTATAAGAATGTTGTAGTTTTAGAAAATGTAAAACCAACTGGATGGGAGACAACCTATTATGTCTGACAATGTCATGGAAATCAAACCCATAACTGATGAACAACAAGGGTGCATCACCTACCAATGTCTTACATGTCATCCCGAGTATGTATTAATTTTTCTAATCTTTTAAATGATTTTATGGTTGAATAATATATTTATTTTGGTAACATATTTTATATCAAATAGAAAACCTTGATATTTGAATTGTACTGTCATTGTTGGATTAATATTGTTTCAAAATATGTTCGATGATTTAGGAATCAAATATTATCATGTTAAATATAATACTATGGGATTTACATAGAAATTTAATGATCTAATTATATTTTGTAAGAATATATTATTTTAATGTGGACGTCGGGTGATTCAAAAATTTTTTAAGGAATTTATTCACCTAAATTTTATAGTTTTGTATTAGGGACATATGTTTTTGGATTGAGACTTCCATAGAAATTGTTTTTTGAGGTATATGATAAAATTTATCTGAGAATACAATGTGATCAAATTATTTGATTATTTTAATATTAAAAATTTTATTTTTGAGGACTTTTTGGGAATATATTTGTTGAATGGTTTATACAGAACATTGGGTATTAATGTCTAATTATGGAGATTAAACTATTTTTTCATAGAAGTTTTATTATTTTTTGAAATTACCTTATCTTGTACTAAACATTATGGTTTTGGTTGATTTATAAATAAAAGATAAATACATAGTTATTATGTTTTGGATTATGTTAATCTCTATAAGTTGATTATTTTCATTCAAAAATTAATCATGAATAGTCTTGGTTTAGAGAAATATATAACATTGTAGGGTAAATTGATTAATGTATGAAATTATAAATGTTTAGTATGTATATTTCCATATAATATTAGTCTAGTTAGTAATAGAATTTCTGAACACTATGAAATATATTTTCTTAAAAATAATTATATTTACTTCTCTTACTATGAAATCAATAATCATTAAACCCATCTAAAATTTAGGGTTTTTTGGTTTTGAAATTACAAGTCATAAATTTTTATATCAATCTCCCTCAAAACATAATGGTTACTTATATATTCCATATTTATGTTTTCCAATATGTAAAACTTGTATGTGACATCTAAGGTGATAGTTATACATTCCTTTCATTCTTTTTAAGTGGTCGTTTTATTGATACATCTTCAGAAGTGGTATTTCAAAAGAGGTATTTACAAAATTCAATCCCCTAGCCTTTTATCATGATTGAATATTTTTAGGAAGCAATTTTTTATATTTTGGGATATGACATCCCATGTTTTTAAAAGTAAACACTATGTTCGATAGCTTACATGATTCACCATATATATATATATATATATATATTAAATGATCAAAATAGTATATTTATTTAATATAGTAGTTATGAAATAGTTATTATAATTGAGCTAATGTAAATAATTAACTGAATTACAAAAATATGGATTATATATGTTTAAATAATGATTCATTGGTTACCAAATTAACTATAAAGATAAATAAAAAATGAATATAATGGATGTGTTTTTATGAAAAACTAATTAAATATGAATTATTATGTTTATAAAATTAAAATCATTATTTTCAGATTATATTATGGAGATCTAAATTCAATATAATGTAAAAATTAATCTTGTATTTTTTTCGATATTATTTAATAAGAAATTTTTTTCTTAAAATGTGTATTTTTTTAAAAAATATAGTTTTTACACCTTTAGGTGGAACAAATATTTTTTGTCTAGTTTTGACTATTTTTAAGTCCTATTTCAAAAAATAAGCATATTTTTGGAAACAAGATTTAAAAATAAATATTGGATGAATTATTTTTATTTTCCGATAAATTTCATAATTTAATAAATAGAGTAAACTATTTTTTTATAAGGCCTTAATTATGTAAAAATATCACTTTTAATTTTTTAAAATAATAATTGTTGGTTTAGGAATAAATTTTATTACAAATGTTAAAGGTAAATTAGAAAATTTGTAGTAAAAATATTTAATAAATATTTAAACCTACCCAAAAAAATTGTTATAATTTAATTGGGTAATTATATTCTAGGAAATACGATAATTGGTTCAGTTTTATGATCACTTGGAGCCACTGAGATGACTTTAAATTCATTTAAAATATTATATTCAATGAAAACTCTTTTTGATACACATTTTTTATATGTAATTTATTTTTAAAAATATAATAATATAGGGGTTATCATAGACTACAAATAGTATTTAAAAATCTAAAATTATTTCCTACATCATGGTAATTTATATATAATTTTTATAAATTAAATATTTTAAATAAATACTGACAAAATGATGACATAGTAATAGATTATTTAATCAAAGAATAAAATAAATGTCACTTTATATAATTTAATAAATATAATTTTACATGATTTATTCCACAAACTAATATTTTAGATTTCTTTCACATGTATGTGATTTTTTCAATGAGTTGGTTCTAATATATCAGGATATTATGATATTTCAACTAATTTTATTAATGACTATTGTCAAAATTAACACAAATAGTATTATAAAATATAAAACATTTTATTAAATGTTATAAATTTATTAAGAAACCTTTATTTGGTATAAATGTTGTTATGATTTTAAAAATATCATTAATTACATATAAATTGGCCTTTTGGAATGTTATGGTAACTATTTTAACACTCAACGTGTAAATTATTTGATAAATCAGTAAAAGTAAAAAGGGTTTAAAATAATAATATACTTTTTAAAAAAATCGTCCACCTTGTCCAATTTTAATAAAATGATTATGTTTAGACCCATATAAATCCTATAATTGATATAAATAAAATTGGACCCATTTTGAATATAAAAAAATATATTAATTTAATAATTTTCATAATTCAAAGTGTTCCCTTCCCCTCACCAATAAAATGGCACCCGTTAATATATATTCCATAATCTACAAAATCCCTTTATTTCAGATACTATCTTCTCCAAAACCATCAAAATATCCAACCACACATTCATGATGCATTTTTTTCAGCAGAACACTCACCTAAGAGGTGAAAAGTTGTTAATCAAATGTGATGGTCCAAAAATTAGGTATCATTTTTAGTCATGTGTTATTGGTTTATTTTTATTCCACTTCATTCAAATGTTCTTCAATAGACATGAAATAATAAATCCAGAATAATAAATATACATATATTTAATTGTGTTAATATCATCGCAAAAATAAATATCTTATTTCATTAAATGGGAAAAAAATGTTTTCTTTGTGAATCAGTAAACTATCACCTCCACAGACCGATAAATTTTTTTTCATTACCATCTCTAAATACTAGTTATAAATGTGAATTTAATGTTAATATATATAATTTATTAATTTTTTATCATTTTAAGAGAATAATGAAACAATTATTTTCATTGTTTCTATGAACATAAAAACGATAGCATCATTCATGCATACATGTGAACTATCACCTCTACAAAGCGATGTGCATCATTTTTTATCACCACATGTCATGAAGAAAATTATATGTAAATATAAATTTCTTAAAATATATATTATATTATAATCAATATTTATGGATAAAAAAATATTTATCTTCTTTTCATAACGATATTTTAGAAATGAAAGTTTTACTCATGTAAAAGTATGTCTTAGTGTCTCCATGATTTTAACGCTCACCATTTTTCATATCCAAATTTAAGGAATGGGTTTAATGATATATGCAATATATAATCATTTTTATTATTTCGGTAATATTATTTTGAATATGATGGAATAATGAAATATTTGACTTTTTTTTAATGAAGTCATTTTGTACTCAAGCACGGAATTTAGACAAAACAACATGAAATGGACCAAAATAATTAAATATTTATTATAAAATTTTGAATAAGTTATATAAAATTAATAATAATATTGAAAAATGTTTCAAATAACCTATATAACTAACCTATATTTATTATTCAGTAAGATAAAAAACATATGTGATGAATTAGACTAATGTAAGGTATTTCACTCAATCCCCTTTCATTGATACATTTTGTAATGATATCAACCTTAATTATTTTATAACGTGTGTATACTCCCCCTTTGTCAAATCATACCCGTATTTTATATATCCTAATGTTATTTAATTTTTTCTTAAAAATATATGTGTTTTATGATTTAAATTTTCAAAGTATAATGAGATGCTTTGACTAACTAATGATTTATTCATCAAATATTTTTATCCATGTCAATATTTGTGATATTAATTTACATATTTATTATGTTCCTATAAAAGTATTTTAGAGTTCATGTATATTTATTTTTAATTTCTTTAAAAATATTCAAAAGGATTCTTTTTACAAGTTTAATATGGTTGTTTTGAAAAATTAAAACTGGCATATTATTTTTAATATTTATGGCGATAACGGCTTTTCATCCACTATAAACCATTATTTTATATTTGTCTTCCTATATAGGAATTTTTCTTTTTAGAATAAAATGAATTCATTTACTCTCATTTATAAAAAAATTCTAGTAATGCTTTTTTAAATTATATTATTCATTCAATATCATGAAATGATTTTTTATTGTAAATGATATTTTTTTTGAGTTTATTGATCAAATTGAAAAATTTTAGTTGTTATGATTATATAATGGTACATGAACATTTGAAAGGGAGTTATGTGATAAACCATGGACAAGTGGTTTTGTGATAACCCAAGGATATTTGGATACCTTACATCCTACAGTGCATTTGGTATGAATGTTCGTCATATGTCTATTCAATTTATAAGTGTGATATGTATTGATGTTGAGCAAATTCTTATTCCATTTATTTATGATTATGTCCCATATTAACTTTATTTATTATATGTTCTTTATATAATTGTTATGGTAATGTTTTTATTATACAATATAAATCATTGAGCTTATATTAAACTAAAATAATTAATACTTCTTAAGGGTGAAATATATTAATTTATAATAAAGTATTCACGGGTTTACATATTATGAAATGAATAATGGTTTTCCTTCTTTTTGTATCCCTTGTTTAGAATTTTATGATCATACCATAGATTAAATTTTTTTCTAATATATTTATTAGAGAATATAGTGAGTATGAGATCATGGAAATGTTATAATGACTAAACATGAAACTAAACCATGATTCTTTTTCAATGTTACTTGTTTTGTGAAAATATATATATTGATTTGAAGTGTCTACCTCATAACAATTCAGTAGTAATGTCTGAATTATAGCCTTATTCACTATAGCTATAACCCTAAAAATATCCTCAATGTGAATTAATGTAAAATTAGTGACTTGACTCAAAACTATCTAATGTTTAAGGCTGGATCCATATAGAGAAAATTGTTTTTATTCCATAAAATAAAAATGAAGTTGACATTTCACTCTTTTGTAAATTTTTTTAAAAATAACCTTATTTGTATAATGAAAATAATAGATCTTTTAATCAAATTTTAAAAAAAATTAATAATATGATCTAGACTCATTAATATTTCAATGGATAATGTTAAATACATTTTTTATGAAATTTAATAAAAATATATACATATAAATGAAATTATTCATGATAGAGAATAGAAACATAGTCACATTTCATAAAAAGTTCCTTTTAGTCAATTATGTATTTATGCAAGTTAAATAAATGAAAATAAAAACTATCTGAATAAAATAGTGGAATTAAATATATATTAGGGTTATGAAGGAATTATCAGGTATGTTTACATGAAGAGACTTAGCAGTAAATAATTATGACAAATGATGATATTGTGAAATAAACCACACCTTAGTCCCAAAATACATTGTACATGGTAAATTCTACATAATAATAAATATATTTTTATAATTAATAAATTAAATAGAAATAAAAATATGTTTATATATTTTATTTAATTATAACCTTTCATTAGAAGTTAATTAACAATTCTTTCTTAAAATCATTGTTCTGTGTAATAACTGATTTGTTTTTTCATATTTGTTTTTATTGCATTATTTTAGTCATCAAAATTTTATCAAGGTTACATTATATATAAATTTTTAATCATAACATAAATATCATATCTATTTATTATATATGTATTTACAGAAATCCATAAATGTGGGTTATAGAACATTTTATTACGACATACATAGAGAAGGTAAGTTGTACATATGCATGAAAGCTATTTTCATTTTTCGAAAGATTGAAAAAATAAAAAATAAATAATTTAACTTTCTAGTTACAATATAATATCATATATATCATATATATATATATATATATTAACCAAATATGTCCTTATTACCATCAATTCAAAAAATCAATGAAAAAACCAATCAAATCACTTCATGGATGTAATAGTATCCAAGTACTCACATGAAACATTATAATTATCCACATGATTAGAAGGTATGAAGGTAGATAATATATTATTATTCTGGAAGTATATATATGTCTAGAGTATAATTTGAAACATTAAATCCTTTGTTATATCCATCCTATTGATGTATTAATGAAAAACAAACTTCATCTGTTCATTAAGGGGGTAATACGACATACATGTGATTGATTATTTCATTTCAAATTTCATGGATGAAAACACTTATAAATGTTATCCCAATAGAAAATAGAATAACAATATTTTTAAGATAAATGTTTTTATATTTCATCTAATATAATGGAACTTTTAATATTGTTGAAGAAGAAAAAAACTCGGTTAAGAATAATAACTACTCTTTGGAAACCGCTTCAGGTTTTCTACAATATCTTTTTGTATATGTTTATATAAATATTGAAAGTACTATGGAATATGTAAAAGGAATTAAGGAGTATATTTGACTAGTAAGTGGATAAACAAAAATTATTTTGATATGTATCAAAAATATTATAGGGGAATCTTTTTATAAGTGAAAAACAAGTGAAATTTTTTCTAATATATAAGAATATTCTTCAATGGAATGTCTCACGCATATAATGCTCCAAAAAATTGATTAATTTTTTTTTGGATTATATATTTGACATACACCTCAAAAAATAAAAATTTAAATGTGTAATAAATTTTATTCTCATAACCCTTAAGGTTACTCAATTTTACGATTATAGTTTTGACCATAATAACATGTTTTTGAGAATGTAAATTTTTCAATTTTCACTAAAATAAAATTTTTATTATCATAAAATTTGGAAATAAAAATAATTAATTGTAAATTTGTTTAGTGAAATAATATTTTGATGTGTGAGGGATATAATGTTTAACAAAAGATCATTTAACGCATGATGCCATGTTTTGACCATAACAGAGCTAATTAATTTTCACTACAATTAATATTAATTATTTCCAAAAAATAATATTACATTATAAAAAATATTAGTAATTTTTTTATAAAATTCAAAATCAATGTTATAAAATTCAATTTACTTAAGTGAAATAATTGAATTTAAAATTAGATACACAAATGTGATAAAAAAATTATTTCCAAAGGAAATGTTTTCATTATTCTAATTTGTTTGGGTATCACTATTAAATATAAAACTATGTAAAATGAGTAAAATTGTTTTAATAAAAAAAATAAATTAACTCATTTTTTATTATAATTTTTATAAAAGATTTAAAATTTTAATTCATTAATCAAATTGAAAATATTTAATTAAAATCCTTATATTCTACAATTTGTTAGTAAATAAATATTTTTTAAAAAAATATTAAAAACTAACTAGACAATAATGAATAAATTTTTATTTCAGAAATTATTATCATTTTATTCAGTTTAAATTTATATTTGTGGGGAAAAGTTAATTTTAATATATGTGTGCAATGCATAATGGAACAAAACATTAGAAAATATATAGTTTAGGCATAAAACATGATTTTTTAATATAAATGAGAAGAAAAATATTAGGCAATTGATAAAAATTTTAATTTAATATATATCATATATATTTCATTAAATTTATTTAAAATAGCAATTATATAAATTTATTAAGATAAAAACACATATCAGAAACAAAATCATTTTTTTTCAAAAAAAAACTTCTATAAAATAATTTTAATGTTCATTCCAATTAAATTAATCACAAATTAATTAATTTCAAACAAGTGGAAAAGATGTACATTAAAATTTTAAATACATTCTATTCTAACACAAAAATATGACATCTAGAATATAAGGTAATTCTATATTATTGTTCATTTATACTTGAGGATGTGTATATTAGAACTGTAAGAACCCATTTTTTTTTCTGAAAAAGACTTTGGAATATTCTTGATGTTATTCCAGGGCAGCTCTTTCAGACGGCGTGCGATTCCGAGCCCCAGAGTGGCTGAAATTAAATTTTTAGTGCGTTCACACTGGAAACGCCAAATGAATGGGATAGCTCCTAAACGGTGATTTTGATCAGGGATCCGAGTGTACGGATGGGTACAGAATGGGGTTTTACCCTAGGAATGACATAAGACATGAAGGCGCTGAATGTTTGGACCCCTCGCTAGCTTTTGGAATGTGAAACAGATAAATTAAATGATTAATTTATTCATTTAACGGCTTAACTCAAGTATCTGTTAAATGGTGGCTTGGATTGGAAAACCGAGGGAACATTTGAGTTCGGACCATGCCTTTTACCCTATGAGGGGTGTACGTTTCGTGGGCGCGAGCCGTCTGTGAAAAATGGCCCTAGGGGCGTTTTTGTAATTTTGCGGCCTCAGGTATTGAGTTGAATAACATTTGAACGAAGACTCGGATTAAAATTCTGAGATAGCCATTGCGCTCATAGTGTGGTTTTTTTCCTAGGGTAGGCTTAATCCCGAACCCGTCTAGAGTTTGGGTATGGGGCCGCAGGAGGGTGATTAAGTTAATTAGTTTATTTAATTAATCTAACCCACCCCCTCTCTCTTCACTCCCATTTCCCCCTCCCCTGGCGAGCTCCTCTCCTCCTTCCTCCTTCTCCAAGATGGCAACGACGAATCGGAGGCGGTTTTGGCCGCAGCGGAGCTCAGATCGAGCATAGAAACGTCGACGTTCCGCCCGCCGGTAGCCGGATTTGAGTTGTACACCCCTTTCCCCGCTTAATTCCCATTTATGCTCAAACACGCCATTGGATCGTCGAACGAAGCCCATATTTGCGTATATTCTGTCCTGATCTTTTTGGAATGCTATCCAGATCAAATTTTCGACCACTGGATCGTTTCCGGAGGTCCTATGATGTTTTCCGGCAGTCGGCAGGAGGTCCGGCGGACGGCGGCCCATGGCAAACGACGGCCCCATGGCGGACGGCGGCGCGACAGCAACCGCGGTGGAAGGCCAGCCGGCTGGGCAGCACCTCGCCGGTGCGGGGCGGCGTAGGCGGATCGGCCGAGGGTGCCGGCGAGGGGGAGTGCGACCGGGGTCGCGGCTCGCGACCCCGCTGAGCAGACCGAGACTTGGATGATGCTGGTCTCCGCGTGGAAAGAAGACCGACCGTGTCGGCCGGTCGGTGGAGGATGCGCCAGCACGGCAGGCGGGTGAGGCGGCCTCGCGGGAGGCGGTGGGCCGCGGGTCCGGCTGGGATGGGCCCCAGGTGACTGGGCCGTGGTAACTGCGGGCCGGCCCGAGCGGGGCGGACCGGCCGGACCGGGCCGGTCCGGTCCAAGGCCCCCCCCCCCCCCCCCCCCCCCGTTTTGAAATGTTTGGACGCCCACATTTTGAGCTACGCACGTCTGTTTTGGGTGCTGTCTGTGGCGATGCGATCCTGGGATCGAGGGGAACGTCTTGAGATGGTTTTGGAAAATTTTAATTCCCTAAACGAGGGGCCTCGGGGGCACGACACGTGCGTAAAAAACTTAGCGGGCTTACCGGGAATTCTTGTTTGGACGACGCGGACGCGTTCGACGTCCGTTTTGAGCGTTGTCAGTAGCGTTGGGATCCTGACGCCGAGGCGGAGCTTTCCATGGTGGTTTCCTGAGTTGAGGCCAAAGTAGAGGCGTAGGCCCCACGACCCGTCTTTTGAGCTGCGTGCAGCGTTTCACGACTTTTTCATCGGACGTCCGTTCGGGGCATGTGAGTAGTCGTTTCTGGATGTTTTCCCGAGGGGATTACAATGGTGCAATCTGCACGCTCTATTTTGACACGATGGTGTGGGGCCCATGAGGGCCGTTCGGAGCGTCGATGGTGATTTTTCATCTCTATCACCGGGAGACCATTTTGGACAAGTGAATAGTCCACCTTTGGTGCTTTTTCGAGAGGATCGCAATGGTGCGATCCATTCTTTGTGTTTCAGGACCGGGATGCGGGCCTCACGTAGCACCACTCATGTGTGGTGCGCTGGAATGCATCTTTTTCTCTAGATATCTGTTGCGCTCAAGTGAGAAGTCCTTTTGACGTGTTTTCCTGAGGGGGTCGCAATGGTGCAATACGCCCGACTATTTTTGGGGCCGAGGATCAGGATCACGGGATGTCGATCAGGCGTGAGGCGGTGTTGGTGGATTTTCTGTTGGATATCCATTTGAGGTGAGTAAGTAGTCTATCTCACATGTTTTTCCACGAGGATTAAAACGGTGTGATCTGTTCAGGCGAGCGGAACATCGTACGTGATCTTATTAAATGTGGAAATGTCAAGGTGCCACAGGGGCAGTTCTTCTACTGTGTTTGTAGCGGACCCTTGGCGTGTGATCGCGTGCACTCCCGTGTGAGTGTATTAATGCTTGAATAGATGTGGTTGGCCGTGCCCCAGTTGTTTAGGTGGCAAGTTGGAGATGTTACATCACGCCTTCACGTTGACGTTGGGTGCCTTGTGCATGATAGCCTTTGGGATGGAACATGGTATACTCTAGTAGTATACGGGAACGCTGGGAGGTGCATGTGGATGTTGGTACCTTATAACGTTTGTGCACTAGTTTGGGGTTGACTTGGGGCCACACGTCGTGTGGGACCCATGTGCGTGCCATGCTCTGCTTTGCGTACTTTGTCCTCTCACGACGTAGAGGGTCCCCCTGTGATCGTTTGTTTGACTAGAGGGGTTGAGTTTTTCCCCTGGCTCTGTGCTCGATGGTTTTGATCAGCATGGTTGAGTGGTTTCCCCTGGTCTTGTTCCGGAGTCGGATGGTTGTGAAATACTCACTCCGTGTTCAGTTGGCCAGTGTTGTACCCTCTAGTAGAGATGGACAGAGTAGTTCTGAGTTTTACCCTCCACCGGGGCTGGGCAGTGGGTTACTCATCGACTTCTTTGGGTTTACCCTTTATCAGGGCTGGGCAGTGGGTTGCTCGCTGACTTCTAGGGTTTACCCTCTAGTAGAGACTGGGATGTGGGTCACCCGACGCTCTTAGGGTGTACCCTCCCGCAGAGACTGGGCAGTGGGTCACTTGACGCTCTTACGGTCTACCCTCCAGTAGAGACTCGGCAGTGGGTCACCCGATGACCTCTTAGGTTCTACCCCTCCAGTAGTGCTAGGCAGTGGGTCGCCCGTCGTCTAGTTCCATGTCTACCCTCCAACATGGCTGGGCAGTGGGTCGCCTGTTGACTTATTCCAGGTCTACCCTCCAGCGGGGCTGGGTAGTGGGCCGCCTGATGACGTATTAGGGTTTACCCTCCAGTAGGGCTGGGTAGTGGGTCACCCGATATTGGGTTATGAATTACCCTCCAGTAGAGCTGGGTAGTGGGACACCAGTCGGAATTCCAGGCTCAGTCCTTTCTATTAGGCTAGTATGTGGCTTTCCTCCATGATTACCGGAGCGGGACCCTTGGTTATACGGGTCAGTGTTGTGACGACTTTGACTTTGAGAATAAATCTCGACTACAGGGTCGTGAAGAGGTGTGGTTTGACATTCCCTAGAACTCTCAAGTACAAGGGGTGCTTTCCCCACCGAGACATGTCCTTGTGATGCGACCTAAAACCGTGCGGGTGAGTTAGTGCCTCCCAAAGAGGATAGTGTAGAGGTGCGGTGACTGAGTGCTTGACTTGCAGTTTGGGGCAGACATGTGGGATGCTGGGCATCGAAGGAGTTTACTTCTGGTATTGTTGGATACTCACTTTGTTGGGCTGAGCTACGGGAAGTAGATCCACTTATGGTCGGGTTTGGGTTTCTTGTGGATCATATAGATATGTATATACCTTTTTCTAGAACCCACTTCATTGGTTTTGGCTACTCTCTTTCCAGGAGAGGCGAAGATGTACGGGGTATGCCATGTGCTTTCCGTGTCTAGCTTCTCGTGGTCGGACGAGTCTACACTCCTGCTATAGATAGTGAAGACTTGACGAGAAGTTATTCTTCTCACCATTTCCATCTCCTTGTGTCTGGATGAGTCTACATTTTTTCCTCTTGTTTGGTTGATCTAGACACTTTACTACTGTACTCTTGACTGCACTATCAGTTTTACTCCTATTCTTTTCCATGTTCTCTCTACTAGTCAACATTCGGTACCTCCTTTGTTTCCCCCTCGAGACTTCGGGGTATCCTACTAAGTATTTTTATACTCACCCCTGCTTGGGAATTTCCCGCACTTGGTGTGCCCTTGTAGAGGACAGATAGGTTGGTCGAGACGTCATAGGTGCTTAGGAGCTTTGGAGCTTGGACCAGATGCGGTGGTCAGAGTCGGGTTCCAGGTGGGGGACCCTTCCAAATGTTTTTCTTTTTGTGCACCTGTTGTCGGGTTGTGGCACTTTTCTGGTTGGGAGCGTGTTTTCCCCTTTTCCGTTTTAGTTTAATTTCAGTACTTACTTTGTACTTTTAGATGTCGATGCACATTTTGGTTTATTTATTGAAGTTTCCCTTTTTCTTTACTTATCTTTTCTTTTACACTGTACCTTTTCATTGAGTGTGTTGTGTGTGTGTGTGTGTACATGTACTTAGGCAAAGGACTCCCCGAGTTGTTGTGTATTCGGTGCTGGTCGCCAACCCCTGGCCTATATAGATGATCTTGGGGTAGTTTCGGCTCGATCTCGGGTAGGGTCGGGTTGTGACAATGTGTTATCAGAGGTGGTTCGTTCCTTGGGATGTTGTGTGGACGTCCCTAAAAGAGGAATTGGTTGGGATTTAGGGAAACAATGTTAACATGTCTCGAGAGCGGATCTCAGTCCAGGGAGTCCAGTGATGGTTTGGCGGCCGACGTATCCATTCACCAGGACCCTGATAACCCGCTTGTCGACTCGGCATGCAGAGACACATGTTGTAGGGAAAATTGGTTTGTGCATCACATAGGATTGAGACTTTGACTGTCCTTCTTGATTCAACTCCCCGTCGTTGTTATTGGTATATACATATATTATCATCTGACCGCAGAACACCTTGATAATATTCAGGATGTCTCCACGAAGACATCCAGCCAAGATACCATCATTGGTGTATGACGAAGACCCTATGAGCTACGAGGCCACAGTCTAGGAACCATCATGCGATCCCCTTTCTCCGGGTGGGCTGGTAGAAGAACCCCCACCTATTGAGCAGCATGTTGTTTCAGCAGAGCAGGCTGAGCTTGAGCGTAGGTTGAACGTGCTCCATGAATTCCAACAGTAGAGACTGCTGAGGGTCAGTGGTGAGCCAGAACCTCAAGCAGCAGAGGTTTTTCTAGAGATAGTGGTTCGCCTTTTCAGGATTGTGCAGACTCCGGTAGATCAGAGAGTGTCTTTGGCAGTCATCCTTTTTCGTGGAGCAGCTTGGCATTGGTGGAGTCTGGTGACTCAGTTTTTCGACGAGTCATCGCTTTCGTGGGGCAAATTTCAGTTGTTGTTCCATGAAGAGTTTTTCCCCTCCTACTTGGGCTTTGTTCGGATTCCCGAGCTCCTGCAGTTTCAGCAGGGAGGGATGACGGATGCTGAGTACGTGGCTAGTTTCGCAGACCGTGCACACTTTTACCCGGACTTGGTCCATGATGACAACCTCCGAGCGCGGAAGTTTGAGCAGGGTCTCCGGTGAGAGATTCATCATGTCATATTACCCTTCGGCATTTCCACATATATCGGGGAGCTAGAGTAGGCGCTTGTGACAGATGGATTCCTATCACATGCCGGAGTTGGTGGTGGAAGCAGGCACGTTGGAGCCGAGACGTCTGCCGCAGTTAGCGGGCGCCGGCAAGAAGAACCTCGACGCAGGTGGATTTCTGACAACTGGACTTAGGGGCGTGGTCGTACACCACAGTGGCGCTAGAGGGCACTAGTGAGGCCTGAATAGAGTCGGTGCTATGCTTGTGATGGGCAAGGTCACCTGGTACAGGACTGCCCGACCAGGCATGCAAAGAGCTTCTGGAAGGCAGCTAGTGCACCAACATGATAGATACAGCACCGTGATCGGAGTAGTGCCCAGGGAGGTGGTTCTAGTAGAGGAGCGGGAGGTGCTGTGAGTGGCGGATATCTTTACGAGGTCTTCCCATCATCACTAGGTGGTCCACGACGGGCTCCTGGAGCTAACAGCTGGGACCGGGGACAACCGCGAGCTTTGGATGTCTACTATCTTGCAGATCATGAGGTGATAAGAGGTACTCTCTAAATCTATTATACCTTTTTAAGTAGAATTGTTAGACTCTGTGTGTGAACTGCTTTCCTCCCTACTCTTTATTCGATGTGTTATCAGGGTGACGCAGGGCATCGGGTTTGACCCTGTGTTGGTATGGTAAAAGGCGTGGGACCTTTTTCTCTAGTAGATGGTGTCGAATCATTCACCTTTCGAGCGTGTAATAGAGCCTTGGTTGTGGGACATCGACAGTGAAACCTTGAGTGACCAGATATCCTTGGGTGTTTCTCCATATGGGTATTCTGAAGGAGGCAGTCACCAGGCCTGGTCCTCGGTGTGGGTGTTGATTCCAGTCGCGGCATGTGACCTAGAGGTTTGGTCGGGAGGTTAGCTACCCACGAGAGCCGGCATGATGTTTGGGACTGTGCAAAGGGATGGCGAGGTTCCCTACCGCCTTTCCCTAACCCCATTGGTTGGTTCAGGTGCATGACGTCTTCCACGTGACTCACCCGAGAAGAGGTTTGCATTCTCCTATGCACGACATCGACGAGGGCAGACCTCACGTGAACAGATCAAATCCTTTGGTCTCTGTGCAGTGGCATAGAGCTGTGCGAGAGTTCTTCTGGGTACGGGAGAGCCAGGTGTGGGCATAGTACCCTGAGTTGTCCCCTGGTTTTTCTTTTTGAGGATGAAAATCTTGATGGAGGGAATGATGTAAGAACCCAGTTTTTGCTGCGAAAGACTTTCGAATATTCTTGATGTAATTCCAGAGCAACGCCTTTAGAGGTCGTGCGATTCCGAGCCCCAGAGTGGCCGGAATTAAATTTTCAGTGCGTTCACACTAGAAACGCCAAATGAATGGGATAACTCCTAAACGGTGATCAAGATCAGGGATCCGAGTGTACGGATGGGTCCAGAATGGGGTGTTTACCCTAGGAATGACATCAAACATGTCGGTGCGGGACGTTGGACCACTTGCTCGCTTTCAGAACATGAAACGGATAAATTAAATGATTAATTTATTCGTTTAACGGCATAACTCATGTATCTCTTAAATGGTGGATCATATTGGAAATCCAAGGGAACCGTTGAGTTTGGAGAATGTCGTTTACCCTAGTAGGGGTGTAAGTTTCGTGGGTGGGGCGGTCGGTGAAAAATGGCCCCAGGGCATTTTCGTAATTTAGAAGCCTCAGGAATTGAGTTGAATAACATTTGAATGGAGGATCGGATTAAAATTACGAGACTGCCGTTGCACTCAGAGCATGGCTTTTAGCCTAGGGGAAGCTTAATCCCGACCCCGTCAGGAGTTCGGGTATGGGGCCCCGGGAAGGTTTTTAAGTTAATTAGTTTATTTAATGAACCTAACCCCCCCCTCTCTTAACTACAATTTCCCCCTCCCCTGGCGATCTCCTATCATCCTTCCTCCTTCTCCAAGATGGCAACGATGGATTAGAGGCTGTTTTGGCCGCGGTGGAGCTTGGATCGAGCATAGAAGCGTCGGCGTTCCGCCCGTAGGTAGGCGTATTTGAGTTTTACACCCCTTTGCCCACTTAATTTCCATTTATGCTCAAACGCGCCATTGGATCATTGAACGAAGCCCATATTTTCGTAGATTCTGTCCTGATCTTTCCTGAACGCGATCCAGATCAAATATTTGACCACCGGATCATTTATGGTGGTCCTCTGATGTTTTCTGGCCACAAGGCCGGATTCTGGTGGTCGGCAGGAGGTCCGGCGGACGGCGGCCCATGCCGGACGGCTGCCCCAAGGCGGACGACGGCGGGGCAGCAGCCGCGGTGGAAGGCCGGCCAGCCATCCGGCCGGCTGTGCGGCACCTCGTCGGTGTGGGGAGGCGCATGAGGACTGGCCGAGGGCACCGGCGGGGGGGAGCGCGACCGGGGTCGCGACTCGCGACCCCGCTGGGGAGACCGAGACCTGCATGATGCGGTTCCCTGCGTGGAAAGCCGACCGACCGTGTCGGCCTGTCGGTGGAGGAGGAGCCCGTGCGGCATACGGGAAAGGCGGCCTCATGGGAGGTGGCGGGCCGCTTGAGGCGGGCCGCAGGACCGGCTGGGTCGGGCCCCAGTCGGCGGGGCCGCTGTCACAAAGGGGTGGACCGGCCGGACCGGCCCAAGGGGGTCCCCCCATTTAAAATGTTTGGACGCTCGAATTTCGAGCTACGAGCATCCGTTTTGCATGACGTCTGTGGCGACGTGATCCTGGGATCGAGGGGAACGTTTTGAGATGGTTTCGGGAATTTTTAAATCCTGAAACGAGGGGCCTCGGGGGCACAGTACATGCGTAAAGCAGCTTAGCGGGCTTCCCGGGAATTCCTCTTTGGACGACGCAGATGCGTCCGATGTCCCTTTTGAGCGCCTTCAGTAGCATTGGGACCCTGGCGCCGAGGTGTAGCTTTCCAGGGTTGTTTCAGGCGTTGAGACCAACGTTGAGGCACGGGCCCCATGACCCGTCTTTTGAGCTGCGTGCAACGTTTCACGACTTTTTCATCGGTCATCCGTTCGGGGCGTGTGAGCAGTCATTTATGGATATTTTTCCTTGGGGATTGAAATGGTGAAATCAGCCCGCTCTATTTCACCACGATGGTCCGGGGCCCACGAGGGCCATTTGGGCGTTGATGGTGATTTTCCATCTCTGTACCCGGGCGACCGTTTTGGACAGGTGAATAGTCCATCTTGGGTGCTTTTTCTAGAGGATCGCAACGGTGCGATCCGTTCTTTGTGTTTCGGGACTGGGATGCGGGCCCCATGTAGCACCGCTCGTGTGCGGTGCACCGGAATGAATCTTTTTCTTCGGATATCCGTTGCCCGCAAGTGAGCAGTCCTTTTGACGTGTTTTCCCGAGGGGATCGCAATGGTGCGATGCACCCGACTATTTTCGGGGCTGAGGCTTGGGATCACGGGACGCCGATCGAGTGTGAGGCGGTGTTGGTGTCTTTTCCATCGGATATCCATTTGAGGCAAGTATGTAGTCCATCTCGCATGTTTTTCCGCGAGGATTACAACGGTGTGATCTGTTCAGGCGACCGGAATAGCTTACATGATATTATTAAATGTGGAAATGTGAAGGTGCCCCAGGGGTGGTTCTTCTACTATGCTTATAGCGGACCCTTGGCGTGTGATCGCGTGCACTCTTGTGTGAGTGAGGTAATTCTTGAATAGATGTGGTTGGCCGTGCCCTAGTCATTGAGGCGGCATGTTGGAGATGTTACGTCACGTCTTCGCGTGGACGTTGGGTGTCGTGTGCACAATAGCCTTTGGGCTGGAACGTTGTATACTATAGGAGTATATGGGAATGTTGGGAGGTACATGGGGATGTTGGTACCTGACAACGTTTGTGCGCTTGGTTGGGGTTGAATTGGGTCCACACATCATGTGGTCCCTATGTTCATTCTATGCTCTTCTTTGCGTACTTTGACCTCTCGTGACCTAGAGGGTCCCTTTGTGCTCGTCTGTTTGACTAGCGGGGTTGAGTTTTTCCCCCAGCTCTGTGCTCGATGGTTTAGATCAGCAGGGATGATTGGTTTCCCCTAGTCTTATTCTGGAGTCGGATGGTTCTGCTATACTCACTTCTTATTCGGTTGGCCAGTGTTGTACCCTCTAATAGAGATGGCCAGAGCAGTTCTGAGTTTTACCCTCCAGCGGGGCTGGGCAGTGGGTTACTCATCGACTTCTTCGGGTTTACCCTCCAGCTAGGCTAGGCTGGAGGTTTCTCATTGACTTATAGGGTTTACCCTCCAGCAGAGACTGGGCAGTGGTTCACCCAACACTCGTAGGGTGTACCATCCAGTAGAGACCAGGCAGTGGGTCACCCGACGCTCTTAGGGGTCTACCCTCCAGCAGAGACTGGGCAGTGGGTCACCCGATGAACTCTCAGGGTCTACCCTCCAGGAGGGCATGGAAGTGGGTTTCCTGTCGTCTAGTTCTAGGTCTACACTCCAGCAAGGCTGGGTAGTGGGTCGCCTGTCGACTTATTCCACGTCTACCCTCCAGTGGGGCTGGGCTATGGGTCAGCTGATTATGTATTAGGGTTTACCCTCCAATAGGGCTGGGCAGTGGGTCACCTGATATTTGGTTATGAATTACCCTCCAGTAGGGCTGGGCAGTGGGACACCTATCGGCATTCCAGGCTCAGTGCTTTATACTAGGCTAGTCTGTGGCTTTTCTCCGTGATTACCGGAGCGGGACCCTTGCTTATACAGGTCAGTGGTGTGACAACATTGACTTTGAGAAGACCTATCGACTGCAGGGAAGTGATGAGGTGTGGTTTGACATTCCCTAGAACTCTCAAGTACCAGGGGCGCTTTCCCCACCGAGACGCGTCCTTGTGATGCAACCTAAATCCATGCGGGCGAGTCAGTGCCGCCCAAAGCGGATAGTGTCGAGATGCGGTGATTGAGCCCTTGACTTGTAGTTCGGAGTAGATGTGTGGGATGCTGTCATCGATGGATTTTACTTCTTGGACTGTTGGTTACTCACTTTTTTGGCCTGAGCTATGGGATGGAGAACCCCTTACGATCTGGTTTGGGTTTCTTGTTGAGCATATAGATATGTATATAACTTTTTCTATCACCCACTTCTTTGTTTTTGGAAACTCTTCTTCCAAGAGAGGAGAAGACGCGGGGGGTATGCCATGTGATTTCTGTGTCTAGCTTCTCGTGGTCGAACGAGTATACTCTCCTGCTATAGTTAGCGAATACTCGACGAGAAGTTTATCTTCTCACCATTTCCAGCTCCTTGTGTCTGGATGATTCTACCTTCTTTCTTCTTGTTGGGTTGAGCTGGACTCTTTACTACTGTACTATTGACTGCACTATCGGTTTTACTCCTTTACTTTTCCCTTTTTTCTCTACTGCTCACCCTTTGGTACCTCCTTTATTCCTCCCACGAGCCTTAGGGGTATCCTACTAAGTATTTTTATACTCACTCGTGCTTGGGCTTTACCGGCACTTGCTGGGCCCTTGCAGACAAAAGACAGGTTGGTCTAGACGTTAGAGGAGCTTAAGAGCTTGGGAGTTTGGACCGCGTGTGGTGGTCAGAGTTGGGTTCCAGGTGGGGGAACCTTCCAGCTATTTTTCTTTTTGTTCACATATTGCCGGGTTGTGGCACATTTCTGGTTGGGCGCGTGTTTTCCCCTTTTCCTTTTTAGTTTACTTTCAGTACTTACTTTTTACTTTTAGAGATCGATGCCCATTTTGGTTTATTTATAGCAGTTTCCCTTTTTCATTACTTACCTTTTCTTTTACTCTGCACTTTTGCATTGAGTGTGTTGCATGTCTGTGTATACAGGTACTTAGGCAAAGGCCTCCCCGAGCTGTTGTGCCACCGGTGCTGGTCTCCAGCCCCTTGCCTATGGAGGCAGGCTTGGGGTAGTTGCGGATCGAGCCCGGGTAGGGTCGGGTCGTGACAAGATCCTATCTATGTGATTAATTTTATATAAAATAGAAATATAATATAAATTTTTGGGGTGCTATAATGTTATCCCTTTGAGAAAATTATTATCATTTGTTGGTTTATAATGTTAAATTTCACATACCTTTATTGTAAATTATATATGATATATATTTTATGATCCAATAATTTATAAAAATCACAAAAAATTTAAAAAGTGTGAGGAATAACAAGAATTGTAAGTTGAAGATTCCAAAATAACAACGTTTAGAGTGTAACTATAAATATTAGATGTGATAATTTTACCATTAAATATTTTTAATAAAACCACCCCATATAATCAATAATTATATAATATAAAATCATTAGATATGTTTCATGATATAATAAAATTCATATATATATGAAACAATAATACATGTCATGGTTTAATTATTCATAACATCAACTGAACGTTGTTGCTCTTTCTTGATTCACTTAGTAAAACAATGTTAACCGTGAGGATGAAACATCATAGTAATAAATCATGTAATCATGAAGAATAATTCATAAGATATAAAAATCATGTTTCCTTCTTTGAAATATATGAGTGCATGGTTTTAACCTAGTTCATTAGTATCGATCTTTTATACAGATCATTTATAATTGTTTATAAAGAAAATTTTTATTAAAAAATAATATCCACTAGGAGTGTTATACTGGTTGTTTTGTAAGGTCTTATTATCACTATAATAAATTGATGATAGAGATATACATAATATACCATTTTAAAGGTTATTACACATAATTTTTTTTTTTGAAAATACAACATGATCTTATAGTATTCATACACAGTTGTTTTTGTTTGAAAAATACAAAATATCCACATCACAAAGACATTATGATTTAATTATTGAATTATAACTATCCAAATTTTTATAACAATATTTTAAAATCAAAAAATATAATGATAAATTAAACCATATTTTGATACAAACTACATACACACATACTCATCGTATATAAACATTGAATCTTATTAGATTAATATCCATAGCTTAATATTTATTTCCATGCCAAAACATCATGATTTTGTTTCATTATAGATTATATAAAATTATCATTATTTTATTAAATATCTTCAATGTATCCCACATATATATTACCACATAAAAAATAATGGAAATAACTTACAGAAATCCATTCATGTGAACATTGGGAATGGAAATATAATGAAGTATTAGCTCAGATTATTAGTAAGGGTGAACATACATGATAACATTAAATTATAATATGTGAGAATAATGTAATTATATGTATGCGAGAACATCAAAAAAAGGAAAAATAATTATACCATATAAGTAAAATATAATTAATCAAAAATAATATCATAAGCATTTTTCATAATAAAACTCAGAAGTCAGAAGTGTGTGTAATCATAAATAAAAAATCACGAGCCACATAATCATATATTTATAAATAAACATATGTTTGTGGATTACATTGAAGAATAAAAAATCATTTCCTTAGACATTGATATATTACAAGATGATCATTACAGATTTGTTTCAACATCAATTAAATAATACAACTAGTCACGGTTGACTCTCAATACATTCATAGTATAAAAATATATCACAAATAACTTTGTTCACTCCCCATTCATGTTCATACAATCTCATGAGATATTCATCTATAATTAGTAAATTTTTGGGCTATTTAATTCCAAGACAACACATCACATAATAAAAAACATACATATATATTCCAAAATAACATTAACCATCCATTAGATCATCATATCCTAAAACATGAGATTGAAATGGGTTTCAAAAAACATTCCATCAATTCAACCGAAAATAATTAGTAGGAAATTAAAATGATTTGTAAAAATATAATCATTATAATTATAAACTAGTGAGATATTGAATTGGTAAGGTTCCATTGGATAAAACCCTAGGTAAATTGAAAGAAATAACAATGTAAGTTATCTGAGATCAGTAATTTCTGGAATCAGTCATTAGAATATTTATTGATGGAAATACCATATACATTTTGAAATCGCTTAATTTAAAATAAATAAAATTAGAAAATATTATTTAGTTTTCATTCATTGAAATTAATGATTATTCCTATTCATTACTCTTTGATGAAGTGTGAGATTCTGATAGACGAAAATATATATTGATTAAATTTGCGTTGAGGAAAATATTCTTCCACACCTGTGGAAAAAAATTTACCTTTTGTCCAAATCAAATTTTTTTAAACCAATTTCTAAAATTTAATAAATGGGTAAAAATTATTTTAATCATCCCTTTCAGACCAATAAAAAATATTTTTGATATCATGGATATAGATGAAAATGGGTTTTTAATGAAAAAAATGAAATTATGAATTCATATTGAAATTTTATTTTCATAATCTTATTTAGTATCAAATTGTAGAAATTGGTACATAAAACAAAAAAAAAATAATAATAATAAAAAATATTTTAGAAATAATAATTGAGTTATCTCATTAAAATAAAATATTACATCTTTAATAGAAAATGAATAATAAAATATCTAGATTATTAGGAAATTAAAATAAACATCCCTATTTGTAAGTCTTGTATTGTATCATAAATGATTGAAAATCATGAATAATAAATATTTCGTTATTATAAATATATTCTAGAACCATGATAATATATATCCTATGAAATATTATTTTATTATAACACATTATCTATTATTTATCAAAACTTATTTATTAAAATCAATGTGTAGGGAGGTGGATGCTTTTTTTTCATGGATGTTTCGAATTGGTGGCCTGAGTCCTTATAAATTGATCATTAATTCACTATCTATAGAATTGTAACAATTTAATTATTATCATATGTAATAATTATATACATTTATATTATTATTAATAAGAATTTTTTAAAGAATCTGAATTACAAAGCTACAAGGAGACTGTATCATGTACATACACACATGTGATCTTTCAAATTTGAAGTGGATAGAATAAATTAAAAGTACATAATAATTAAAATTTGATTTATAAAAATCATAACTTAAATATAGAATATATTTATTAAATTTATCACTATCACTAAAATTTTTAAATAGTGATGAATAATTAATTAAATTTTATTATGGATGTGGTAGTCCACACATATGCCCAAAAATTGTTTTATTTTACAATAGGTTGGGATATGGGATTATAATGGTTGTTCAATAATTATAAGGTAATTAAATTATTTTTGGAATAAAAAATTATTCATTTTTTAATGTATATCACTTACATAGATGATTTATAAAAAAATAAAAATTTAATTTACTCGGGTACAAGTCGTGCTTCTTTATTTACAAACTACCTTTTGCAAACCCCCTATTCCATGAAATGATAGACTATTTGAAAAACTATAACACATAAGAACTTGGTTAGTAATCTATTTCTGTATAATTAAACATATTTTATAATAAATATAATTCACAATGTGTTGATTAGAGAATAAAATATGTATTTTTTATATTGGACTGAAATGAAAGTCATTGAATTATATAAAAGAAAAAATAATTTTTATATATTAATCATTCCAGTTGGAACCATGCTATGCCAATTTTTTTATAATATATTATAGGGTTGAATCTAAAAAACACCATTTAGAATCTTTTGGGACACATTCTATTAACAATCAACTAGATATATAACTGTAAAATCATTTTAAATATTATTGTGATAACCTAACTTTTACGAAGATATCCTCATTATAAAAAAATATGTTAAAAGGAATATAATTTTTTTTAGTAAATATTAAATCCTTACTGGGAAACCATTTTATCGGATTCAATTTCTATAGTTTTTATATTTACATTGAATAAAACATAAAAAAATTTGATTTTTTATGAGAATATTAGATTTAATTATAAATATTATTACACCTTGAAATAAATTTATAACATTTAATTCAGCAATTTAATAGTAAAAAACAATGAAATAATGGTTTTTATTATTTTTGAGTAACTAAAAATCAAATGGGTTCTTCCAAATATGCCATTAAATACCATGACCCATAATAGTGTTTTAATTGGAATAAAATATAACATATCCCCACAAAAAAAACTATCAGTTCGCAATTATAAAATAATTATTTGAAATTCAATATTTTACTACATAAAAATATATTTTATTGAAAAATATCATAAAGTAGAATAAATTCTTCTTTTAAAATTATTTTAATTCATTAACTACTAGTTGTATCATAGTTTTACCACTTTTACCAAAAATAAAAGAAATTAACATGGTAACTTTTCAAAATGAAAATGATAGTTAACCATATAATTTTATATTAATTATTATAATTATGAACATATAATTACATTCAAATGATTCAATTATTTTATGTGGAATAAATTTCTTTTCATTAAGAGTTATATTATACAATGAAAAACAGTTATTAAAAAACATTTAGTTTGTATCCCAAAACGAATTTATAAAAAATTTAAAATATGATACCATTTTAAATAATTATATTACTTCCCGATAAATGATTCATACTTTAATTTAAATCCACATTTTTAAATTTATTGTTCTTTTATAATGAAAATCAGTTAATGTTTTATGATAAATTTTACTTTTACGATTCAAGGAACAATATAAACTTTTAGAAATATACCGATGTTTCATGGTAAGTAAAATTTCATATTCTAATTTAATAAATGAAATAATGTTTAGCAACTAAAATTCCCAAAAATTGGATGGTATTAACAAATTTATTCACACATAGGAAAGAATATAAACTATTTTTGAAGAAAATGTATTCGTTAAGAATAAAATAACATTACTAAAAATATGGTTTATACTCATAATTAATTAATAAATGAATTATCATTATATAAAATATATATATATATATATATATTCATTTTTATACTGACGGTTTTAATGGGTTCATGATAAAATATTAATTTTTCTATCTCAATTGTTTTAAATTCATTACTTTATATAAAAAATTCTATAATATAAGTAATATCTATTTATATAGAGTAATAAAAAAAATTAAGGTGTATAATTAAGCCATTTAAATATGTTTTAAGGATGATTCCATTATGAGGATAGTGTTCCTTATTACATTTTAGTCAACCCTTAGTAATATTTATATAAATGATGATGTTTTTCAGAGTTCTTTAAATAATAAAATTAAGGGGAAAAATAATAAATTTCTCTAAGGATTGGTTAATCATATAATTTTATTATTACCTAAAAACTAATTTTGACTTCACCATTGATAAGGTGTAATTTCATAGTTTTTTGGGCCATAATATCTTGGTTTTATTGTAATTAAGTATTAATTATTTCATAAATACTAATTGGATATCTTTTATGGGTTTCATATTTCATAGAATGTAGTTTTTTGTTTGTTAAATGAAAATCATATATTAAAAAATATAATCAATGTAATGATATAGGAACACAACCACCTCCATGTTAAAAATTCATATATTTCTTTAATGAATGTTACATATTAATGGCTTGATGGAGAATGATTGATGTGAATGAATGAGTCGGATTGTCTATAATGGGTGCACAATAGACTATTGAATCATTATAGATACAAGACATATAAGAATAAATAGAAATTATTTTATAGATATGGGTGTATAATTTTTAGTAATCATGTATCTAAGAGTCTATCTTACCTTTCTATTCTTTTAAAATTCATTCTTGGAATGTGAATTTCCTCATTTTGAAATCAAGTCTCATTATTATAGATTTTTTTATTCTCATTATCAATGTATGAATATAATTTATCTTCTAATATTTTTTTTGACTATATGATTTTTAATTAGGGAGTGAGTTGAGGTTATCTATACTCCTATTGATTATAGATATTGGATATTTTTTTTGTTTATCCACAACCCATCAAAAGTACAATGACAACTATATTTTCTCCCATCTGTATGATGTTATATTTTTTTGGAGATATATATAAATATATATATATATATATATAAACCAGTGTGGGTCATGATGTTATATATACTATAAATGTTAATTTTATTATTTACTATATTTATAAAAAATGGAATTTTCTAAAATTTTTGGTAGTCATTTTTAACTTTAATAATAAACCTAAAAAATTACAAAAAATAGGATATAGAAAATTCGGAATATTATTTTTCCGAATCTAAAAACCTAATTCAAATTTGAGTTTTTTATTCAACATAATGAACTATGTTTTATGAATGATATATCTACATAAAAATTTGGAATTTATCACATTATAATATAGATCAATTAACAATTTATAGTGAAAATACTTGTAAATCTGGAAATCAATAATATGAAGAAAGAAAATTAATATATAAATTTATCTGCAAGGGTCATATAACAGTGGTTTCTTCACCTAGATGATTAAATGAATTTCATATAAATCATTTTAATTAGATGATAATTATAAAATCTACCCACACCTTCGGTTCAAGTATATGAATAAGGGGGGTGTTTTTCTATTAATAAGATTATAGAAATCATCTAATAAAAAATGAAAGAAAAGAAATTTAGAATTCTTATAAAACAAAATCGTTTGAATAAGTTGGGTATCCCTATTAAAAATATATATGTTGAGTAATATTTTCCACATATGTACTAGATCACAGTAGCAATGTGCATCACGTAGGTGTAATAAAAAATCGCTAATGTGCATCCACAATATACATATGAGAACAACATACATCAACCGTTATGTCTTTGTTTGTGGGTTTGTCATACCAAGGTCTTATAAGATTGAATATAATATATTTTACTCCATATTCATTCCAATGTAACAGTAAACATAAAATCATAGAATATTTATACTAATAAGATAAATTAATTTGTGGGGTGTTGGTGATCACTTATTAGAAGGGTGGAAAAACACTTTTGAAAAAAAACACTTATAATAGAGCAGAACCTAAACTCAAAATATGGTGATGAAAACAAATATTATATTTTTTTACTTGATACTGGTAATTGTGAAAAAACTAAAGATATTAAAAATATACAAAATCATAAATAGAATGTTTTATCTCATAGATCCTCAATGAAGTTTTTGGATTGTAATTTCATATATTTTGGAAAAACAATTAACACTATGGATAAAAAAACAGTTGAAAAAGATGAATATAATATCCCACTATACCATCCTTTTCATATTCCACATTAGGCCATCATCATCATTGCCATTATGAAACTCTTATATACATAATTCATTAATCACCAATTATATTTAATCATCGAAAATGAAATAAATGAAGTGTGAGATCAAATGTTTACTATGGGTAATCATAATAATTTATAATTTAATTTCATTAAAGATAATAAAAATATAATAAGTGAATGATACGAAGAAAAATTTCAAGAGTGTATAATAAGAATATTTTTACCCATAAATACATAGATATTCAATAATAGAAATAAGGAATATGTCTTAAAAAAGGTATGAGTCATCAGAATCAACATTCATGACCATTGTGATGATAATTTTGATCATAAAAAATATTATGAACCCACCGAAAAAATGATACAATGTATTGGTATAGTGGAACAATATTATAAAATCCATTATTAAAAATTAAATAATAAATATATTCATTTTTTATATATAGATTACTCAATGAGTAGAATTGATATAAAGGACCCCCCATCCTTGATTTATCTAGGAAGTACTAATATTTGGTTAATAACACAACTGACCATCCTTAGTTAATGTCACAACCACATATCCATTGTTTATAATGGAACCAAACATAATTATAATTAAATTTTGAGAAAAATATATTTAATAATGATAATAGTGCGTTGATTTGGCTAAAATTTAATTTTAAAATATATTATTCTTTTCAAAACATATATAACCCATCTAAAGAAACATGATCCATAAAATTCTATTTGAACCACGATTAACTCGTGTAAAAGAAAAAATTTAAATAAAACACTATTCAAACAGGATTAATCTATAGAAATGAAATTTGGTATGTTACAATATCTATTAAAATTGATTACCACATTGAATATAAATGAGTTAGAAAATAATTACTTTTAAATGATATTAACCTGATGAAAAGATACATGTTCTAAAAAAATATATTTGAAATAGTCATAACAAATCCTGATAAAGAATCTGAATGCTATCACTAAACAATATCTCTATAATATCAAGAATAACAGAATGGGTTATTGACATTGATGAATTGAAATTCAATAAAAGATGCATTAAAATCATTATTTTATGAATATATCATTTTTCTTTTAGAATTTCACTTATTAAAACAAAAAATACCCAAAAAATGGGAAAATATTTTCCATTGAACAGTAGATTTGAAACATATATGTGAAAATTCAATTAAAATAATGAAAATGATGGTGGTAAAAAAATTAATACATATATATTAAATTAATAATTCTTTTGAAAACAATTTGAAACAATATTCAAAAGAGGACCATATAGAAATAGTTATCAAATTTCCATTAATGAAATTTAAATCATGGTAAAAGAACAAAAAATGGATTTTGGGATATATTTTTTTGTAAAAGATAATTTTCAAAAAAATGTTTTGAAATATGAAAATCTAATAGAAATATATATGATTTAAATGAAAAATAAAATATCTATGTCACTTAAAAACAACTCTCTTAATTATTCATAAATAAAAAAGTTAGTAAATTATAATTAAACCTTTTTACCACCTTAATAAAAATTTGAGACTAAAATATATGTGGTTCTAGATAATAATATCACATTATTTCCTCAAAAAATCTTAAAAATATACAATCCCATAAGAAATGAAATTAGAACATAATGCATTTTTCACATTGTAACTATTATTTTGTAAACCTCGTGAAAACATTATATCTATTGTTGAATTAAATATATTGAAAATAAAACCATTCATTATATTAAATGACCATGGGTGTATTATGCACCATAATAATTATTATAGCATCACATCATAATTTTTTACCTCAAAAAACATAATATAAAATAAATAATGTTTAAAAAATCATACCATTAAATTTTAGAATTATTCAATGAATCAATTAATTTTAAGTAAAACCAAAAACATAATGATTTACGAAAGTTCAATAATATTTTAAATAAAATTTTAATTATGTAACCCAAATTATAATAACTGTTGTGAAAATGGAATATGTCTGAAAAATGTAAAAGTGAGATGAGGAAAACATTTAAGTCTAGTCCAGACATTCTACACATGACCTTTAACTCATGTATAATTATATAACATAAATAATATTATTTACAAGTAAAATTAATCATGTTTAATAAAATATTATTAAATCACATATTTTGTTCTTTAAAATTACATATATGAATATATAATCAGTTTAGTCCACATCAGATTGTTTGAGGATTCTTTGTTCATTGTTTAAAAATGGATTTAGTGTGTTGGCTATGGTAAAGGTGACCATTAATTATATCAAATAATAATCATGAAATAAATATCATATATAATATTAATTAATAGATTTTAAAAATATATATATAATGGTTATAAAATGGATTTTTGACGATCGTTGAGATGGTAGGTCGTATATATTAATGACTAACGAATCAATTTTTTTAATGATGATTATGGAATGGAGGTAATAAATATATTATCTTAATATAATCTTAATAATATCATTTATAATATATTAATTACAGAACAATTATAATATATATCACTAAATTGTTTTCGATGACAAGAGACACTCTTCAAATAAAGAAGGAAGTAATCCACATGTACATGAAAAATGTTATAATTTATCAGTGAGGGAAAAGTTATGAATGATAATGATATATTATATTTTAATAATTATTAATATATAATGAAGATCATTATTATTTCATATATATTTAATATATTAGAGAAAAATTAATGTTTTATTTACTATGTAAAGCGTTTGTGAAAAAAAAAATCAATTCATGTGGTGGTAGTCCACCATTGACAAAAATGATTTTATCATATCCCAAATTGAATGAAAAATAAGAAGTTATATGTAATAAAATAACGATAAAATAATAAATATGTTTGAAATGTATTATATCAAATTTAATTCCATCATTAAAACAAACCATATGAAATAGTGATGGAAAACTAATGGCATCAAATCGTGAGGTGATACTCTATCATACACACGATTGATGATTTTTTAACCATGACAAGGTAAGAGGATATATATTTAGGTTATTAAATTTATATAATAATATATCATTAAATACGAGGTAAATTTTATGCATTTTAGTATATTTTCATGAAGAAAATATAGTGGTGGAAGTAGGAATAACTAAAAAAATTAAAGTAAAGAATTTTATATATTCTATAAAAACCTTATTTGGATTATTGAAAATGTGTTCATGAACCGATTTCTATATAAAAAAGGCATCCATACAGAGATAATGGATGTGGGGAAGTTATTTTATCTCTAATTTTCTGAATAAAAATTCTTTTAAAATGTTAATAAAAGAGAAGAGGTGTGGTCATTTATTAGTGAGGTGAGTGGTTCAACTATAAATTTTGAAAATAAAAAGGTATACAAATGTTTTTAAATTAAAAAAAGGTAAAAAATAAATTATCCTAGATTATTATACATTATATGGTATATTTATGGCTATAAAATTGGATTTTTATATTTTCATGTATATTTAATGCTTATCATTTTAATTTAACACCCCAAAAACCAGTCTTACCTTAACCGTTGTAATTAACTTTTAATACATCCAATACTCATTTTTATCAAAAAAAATTCTATAATTATAAGATAACATAAATGATTATTGCAACAAAAAAATATGATCAATTTTACCACATTCATTTACTATATGTGGAGTTATTTTATTTAAAATAACTCATACAATCACCATGAAAATGTAAGTTTTCTTTAAGTGTATATTACAAGTAAATTATGAATTTATATTGTATCTTTGAATACTAATGTTCATTGTATTAATATAAATTAATATATATTTATATATAATATAAAATATTCATTTAACTTGTTCTACAATAATTATTTTTTTAATAAATTTATGTGGATAAAAATTATGCATTTCAAAATAGTTTCAAGAAATGTCTTCTTTCTCAAACTGAAAACAAGTTTATAACAAAATACAATATAATGATTATTAAAATTTAATTAAGTAAATAAAATATAATTGTAGAAAACATAAGTTTCTTAAATCATTTTGAGACTACTAATATATAATATTTATTGAAAAGAAAAATGTTTTCAAAAAAATCGGTATATCCACTATTTATAGAAAAATTATTATTATCCAAAAAATCCAAAATATTTTACCCAAGATAGATTTTGCAATTATGGTTTCAAAAATTTACTTATTATCATAAAATTAATGTTTTAAATTATTTAAAGAATAACTAAAATAATTTTACATAATAATTAATAAGTATTATTTATGGAACACCAACTTATTTGATAATAAAATGAAATTACAAATAAAATTGTCTATTATTTACAAATAATTTATCTATAAATTTATATTTATTATTATATATATATTTCATAATGTATGTGATACTATTAATAATCTTCAATTTTATTTCTAGGATATAATGATCATATATTTCATATGATGTTTTACCTTGTTGCTACCTATGGAATACGCTATAGAATGTAGTTTTATTTTCTAATACATTAGAACTTCACATAGACTCAACATATAAAAAATTGGTTGAACATAATTTCAAATTTATCACTAAAATAATATGATGGTCATTTGAATATACCTTTTTTATCACATGAAACATAAAATTGATAGATAAAATTCATTCCAAATGAAAGATAAAGGGATGTACAAACATAATCTAGAAGAACACATGCATGGTTTACAAATATGATAACATCGGTTAATATCTAGTAGTTTTATATGTAATAACAGATACAATTTAAAATAATTATATAGATTTATATAAATTATCGATTACAACAATTTGAATGATCATTAGAATGATAACAACAACAAAACAATTAACCAAATTGGTGCAAAATGGTAATTAATATAATTACAAATTATGGTGATATGAATACATTATGTTTCAGGTTCCATTTTAAATAGTTGATGAATTATAATACCATATACACTAATATAATATGGAAATATACATATGTTATAATTATAAATTAATCATCTTCTTAATTTCCACCAAAATTCCATCTTTTCCTTGAAATGAGGATTATTCAAGATGAATTATTCATTCTTAAGGAACTAAAACCATGTTTTAATTACATCATAACCATAAAATGAATATCTTTTTATTCGTTCTATATTTATAAAATAACTAATATAAAAATCGTTAGAACTTGTTATGGTTTTCTACAACAAAAATAGACAAATCATATGATAAAATAGCACATTAATCTAAAAAATTAAACTATAATAACAAAATACGAAACTATATAATTTTTTGAATGAATATCTCTATATCTAACATATAGATATTTTTTTGTATCATACTAAATTGATATCTCATTCCTTTATTCATAATGAGAAATAAATATGGTGTTATCCTTGTGAAATAACATTAATCACATAGTCACCAAATATATTTTCAATCATATTGTTATCTATATGATAAAACCTGTGTCCCAATAATTACATCAATAATTAGCATCATATATAAAATAAAGGTTATCATTACATAAAAACCCATTTCAAAAATAAATAAATGAATAATTCACATTAATCAATAGATTTACAAATACTTTAGCCTAATAAAACATAACATAAACACTCATTAATCACTTTAATATCTTATCTCTTAAAACCAAAAAGGGGTGTCTAATAAATATAAATTATAATGATATTTAATCTTATAAACCTATTATGTTTTCCATAAAACATACGATAACATAAAATTAAATAATAACAATATACCATGTTAACTAATACGTTCATCTGATACCAACTATAATAGACCTGAACCGAAAATACCGAATACAGTGATGAAAACATGAATATTACTTTTTCAAATTTGATAGTGATGAAGGTGCCCCAATTTCCACCATCTAAAACATAAAATATCAAACTGATAATATTTTATCAATTATATTATCAAATAACATTTAAGTTTACTATTTTATATAATATGAAAAACCATTAATGTGAAACCAATTCCGAATTATCTGTATGATACCCTTCTAACCATTAAGATAAAAACCTTTTCCACTATTCATAAATCCTTATATTCTACATCAGGACAACAAATTATCTACCACTTTATTAAATTTGAAAAAAAATAAACATCCTTTTATTCCAAAAAAACATGTCACAAAATATAAAAATCATCTCCCACTATACTAAATTTTATATATTCCACAGTAGGACATCATAATCAAATATATTAACCCTTTTTAAAAATTATTTAATATTAAATATTTATAACCTAGTCGAAATGAAACATAATATGTGTGATTTGAAATTCTTATTAATGTAAAACATAACCCATAACAGATGAATGAAATTGGGATTATAACTAAAGGATTATAGAAGGATGACATAGTCAATGTTTGTGAGAGTAAAATAAAAATATTCATACCCACAAATAACATGATCATGAATCATGAAACAATGTCATAAAGATTGAGAAAATCTATGATTCATTATACAAAACAATATGAATCCATGTGATGTCAATACTACTAAAAGGAATCATTATAAACGCAAAATAATAATTGATAAAATATATTGTTATAATAGAAATTTTTAATAAAATAAATTCTTATAAATGAAATAACCAATTTGGTTGGCTTCTCTTTCTAGAGAAGCCAATGAACTAGAGGTATATAATAGACCTGAATTTATATGGTTTATCATAGAAACACATATCCATGGATAATAAATTAACCACCCATACCTCGTTAATAACATAACCATTTTCCATTGATTAAGTGGATCAAAATTCCTTTATAATGACATTCCAATAACCATAACAGTAAAAAGGTTCATAGTGAATTTATTTAATCATAAACTCCATAAAATAATAATTTTTCTTTTTAGAACATGATTTACCAATCTAAAAGTAATGAAACCTATATAAATCTATTTGAAATATGATTAACCCTTGGAAATGTTATATTTTATATATGAAATTCATTATAAAATTATTAAATCATATAAAATAAAATATTTAGATAAAAATCATGTTGAAAAATGTGAAACCCAAAGAAAAGAAACAAGATTCATAAAAATGTATTTGAATCATTTTTAACTCATTGAAAAGAAATAATATATATATAATTCTCAATGATGTAATCAAAACCATTACCTATAATGAATGATGATTCTACCATTAAAAAGATGTCCTTATTAGAGAATAAGTAAAAATATAGTTTTTTGATATTTATTTGTGTATACATTTAAAATATCATTACAAATAATTATTTGGAAAATAAAATTTTCCATTTGAAAATAAAATTAAAAAAATAATAACAAATTGAAATTAATTTTAATTGAAATAATTATTTTTAATAAATAAATAAATAATCCTGGAAAATAATTATATGATAGTCTAAAGATCATTTGTTGTCATAAATGTAAAAACATAATTTCAAGGAAATTTGAAAATTGTAGTCAAAAGAGACCAATTAAGAGAAAATGTATTAATTTATTTTTAAAAACCTATAAAAGAAGTAAAATGATCATGGAATATAAATTTATGTAAATAAGTTATTATTATAAAGGAATATATTAAGAATTGTTTAGAAAAACTACATATTGAAGACAAAAATAATGGATTTTTGAGTTAAATAACAGATAAAATTAAAAAAAATGAAATTCTTGATATTTCATAAATACATATGTGATGAAATGGAAATTAATCATGTGAGTGATATTTACAACCATAAGGGAATAAAATAGATGTGGTATGAGAAAAAAATAACATCCTATTTTCTATGAAATAAACATTACCAAAAACAATCTTATTATAAAGGAGATCGTAATATAAATACGTTTTCCACTTAGGCAACTCTTATATCATAAACTAGGGACATCAATATAGACATTAAATATCATGAAATTTTGTATTTTTATTATATAACATTTCAAAGGACTGTATTTAAACATCAAAAATTAATGTTGGTTGTTATCATAACTATATGTATAAAAGAATATGAATTTGAGATGAATTACCCATTCAATAATTAATCAATTTAATTTAGTATTAATCAATGAATATATAATTTTTAACAATTTGTAATCCTTTTAATAATGTGTAAAAACAAAAAATGTAATTACATTTTCATTTCACACATTATTATCAAATATCAATGACAACATCAAATTAATATATCCCACTGAAAAGATATTGGGTTATGAAGTTATCTAACCCTTGGGAAATTTAAATTCAAATCATGATGAACAAATTATTTCATGTTTAATATTAAGATATTATAAATTTTTAAGGACTAATTATATTTAATTTAATATTAAAATTATATTAATCTAAAAATAGAACAATGTGGTAAATACATCATATACCTCATATAAAAAAAGCGATCTAAGAAATCATTTACCTTGAATCCACACATTCCATGCATGTCCTTTGAATCCTCTATAATAAGCTGATATAAATTACATGACTTATTAATTTCTTTTTTTATGCTTAATAAATTTTTTGTAAATGTAGTTAGGGTTTTTCTTAGTGTTATAGTAACCCCATAATACTATTTGAAGGTGGGGATTAAAACCACATAGGCCTAAGGTACTATAATAGAACTATTGTGTTACTGTAGTAGTTAGGTACTTGTTGTCAGACGAAATCACCAGTGACAATATAACAGTGGTTGATACTGCAACAAGAACTATTACAGCCAGAACACTATTGAATTTATATTAGAATCCCTTTTAATATATCAAAACTATTAACCAGTTCCCCTTTAAGCCAATAATTTTTTCCTTCTAGTCCATATAAAGGGTTTTCATTCCCACCATTCCAACAAGCCACCTATTGAATAAATAAGGATTGTTGGCTGGAATATCCCTTCTGGGGATATAGAATTCCAATTTTGTATCTATTTTTTATGTGTGTGTGTTTACAGTATTTGTACCCCAAAACAACTTATAAAAAATCTTTTCTTAAATAATTTCTATTTTTTCTTTTTAGTGACATATTTTAATACTTAATTTTTTAAGTCCACATCAGATGTTTTGAGGAAATTCACATCATTATTTCAAAATTGAATCAATGTTTTGACAGTTCTAAAAGTTGTTATTAATTAAAATTATCCAAAATATTTAGAATTAATTAACTATAATATTAATACAATATTTATATTTTTATAACAATTTTTGAAATAAGTTTAGGCCAAATTAAACTAAGTAATGATCATTGAGACGGTAAGTCAAACGTTCGGATGAGTAACATTTCCAATTTTCAATTATCATTATGGGGAGGACTTATATAATATCGTTTCTTCCAAGAATATTAATAATATAAAATATAAAATATTAAATTTTGAAATATTTTCATATATGTAATCCATTTGTTGGGGATCTTATAAGAGATCCATATAGCTTCATAAATGAGGGAGTACACACATACACAAAAGATTATATCATTTGTTATTGAGTGAATGTTATGAAATAATATTATATATAAATTCTAATAATGTTAAATATATATTTAATATAATAATTATTTTATTAATATTATACTTGTTCACCCATTTTATCATTATTAGATTCCATAAAAGGTGTCATTATAAAATTAATTATCTCCCTTTGTGAGGCTGTAGTAGGTCATACACAGAAGAAATGATATTAAATCCCCCTAAGAGTTTAAGTTAGTAAATTATATGTGATATCATAAACAAAAAATTATAAATAAATTTCCAATAAAATATATATAATTTAAATCCATTCTAAAAATTCCCTGAGAGGTGATGATGGAAAATGACTGAACATTGTTCTTGAGGTGGTAGTACTCAAGACACACAATTGATTATTTCATATCCCATTTTATTTAAGATTAGATTGACATAATTTACAACATTAATACAATAAAATATCCATAAATAATATATATATGTTTTTTTATATGATCATAGTGAAATTAAATGTCAATGAGGTGGATGAAGAAACCAAAAAGAATAGTTAATAATTTTAGCAATTCTTGGACCGCCTCATTAAGAATATACATAATGTATTACTAGAATGAATTTATGAATCAAAAAAAATTATAGGATGAGATAATATATTTTTGGAAGATATTTGGATTGGAAATATATGAACTAAAATGGTTCTATAGTGTGCATATGAGAAGAGTGTATGTTTACTTTTATAAGTCAAGTCAGTGGCACACATGTAAGTTTTTTTTAAAAAAATGTTCTTCCCACGTTTTTAAAATTTAAAAGGGTAATAAATGTGTTATTATTTATGAATAGTCAATATATGATCTAAAAAATTTCAGAAAATATGTTTACACGTGTTTTATAATATTTAAATCCTTATCTTATTATTTTAACCCTCAGTGAAACCATACTTACCTTAGTAATGGTAAATAAATTTTTAATTATTTTTTCTATTACCTTTTGTATAAAATTATCTTTTCCGAATTAGATAATAAATATTTTGGTGTTTCTAAATAGGAAATCTAGTTTATCTGATTCTAATAAATTTTTATTTTTTATATCTAATCCTATAGATTAGAGGGAAATGTTTATTTTGAACAAGAGTAATTTACAAGAAACCAATGATTTTATATTCACTCCGTGAATAATATTAATCATTGTGTGAATATTATATAATTTTTATTTATATATAGTTTATAAATTTAAATAAATATATCACTCACTATGGATTTTTTAATTAATAAAAATAGATGATAATTATGCATTTAAGTTTAGTTTTTAGAAAATATAATTTTGTAACCCAAAAATACACTTATAATGACATTTAATATAATAAAAATTAAATATTTAATATTTGGAATAAATATAAAGAATGAAACCTATTTTACATGATTTTTTTAAAAATATAATTTTTTGTTTAAATTTCTTAATATTGTGAAAAAAAGGTTTTTAAACAAATTGGTATATTCACTACTCACTGAAAAATCAATATTTTCTAAAATATCACTATGTTTCACCAAAATAAACTTTTTTTAAGATAAAAATAAAAAAATCATTTAATAATTTTTTTACTAATATCTCCATGTTAATATTAAAATTTTTCACAAAAATCAATAAAATTAAATATTAAAAAAATTAGAGAATACAATAACATCAACAAAATTGATTGATTTTTTACAATGAATTTTCCAATATGTTTATATTGAGTATGATATATATATATATATGTAATAATGTATTTGATACTATTTATACCCTCAAAATTAACTAGTTTTTAATGATGGTCATATATTTTTTATGTTGTTTATGCTCGATTGTGTATGTCAAATACACTTTCGAAAAGAAATCACTTTTATAAAATCTCAATTTGTTTAAGTTCCTCATATGAATTATTTTTTTACTTCACCAATATCTCGTGGACCAATAAAATCTATTAACCCTAATCCACCTATATGCATCATCATATTCCTAAATGAGCCTTCAATGCTATAATAGAATGGGACCTGCAATCCCATATTGTTTTCTTAGGATCCCCATATAACGTCAGCACCACATATGAGGATGAATTGTAGTTGTGATAATAACTTAATTCCCTATTAATACATATGATATAAATAGACCCAATTTTCTCCAAATTTTTATGAAATATTTGTGATAATTGAAGATAGATATATACAATTCAGTCACACACCCATGTCTCCAATATATATTAGTTAACATTCATAATTCATAACATAAACAAAATTACTAAAATGAACGGTAAGGTTTTTATCCAAATATTTTACATCTTTAAACCTATATTTAAATAATTTCACTTAAAAACACATAAATAATGACACATTAGAGATTATTGAACTTATTTTAGTCCATTTACTCCCCTCTTTCAGAATACTCATCTCACAGGCCTCCCCACTATAGGAAAGCCTCTCCTAAGTAACCATTTTAGGGTTACACCACACTCATGTATCTAACAAAAGAAAACAAAATCACAGGTTACCATATTGGTGTTCCATGTTTCTAATTATTTATATTTTTTTATACATGTGTTCTACTCCCTTGGGCTCACCCATATGCTTGAACCTGTAATTGGACTAATAACTACCCCAAAATGACAACACATTATCTTTTGGTTGTGATTATTTCCCCAATTTCACAAACCATGGTAAAAAACTAATAATGTCACCCATAATTATCATTATCCCTTTCCGAAAATGTATAAATATGACTTATAATTATGTATCCACATGAATATAGAGTTTCACCTTGTTGACATGATCCTTTTCATTTAGTTATATAACCCTTTATCATTATTGGGTGCTTCATTCACCCCACCTTTAGGGAACAACAACCTCATTGTGGAACCTATATCTCAACCCAGGATGTGCATCATAGTTAATGCCAGGTCCATGCTCTAATACCAAAGCGTCTACTTAGCCCCAGTAAGAGCACATACAACCTCATTAACATTGTTAATAAGACCCGGCCTGCCAAGTGACACAAATTACCCTACAAAAACATAGTCCCCTATTGGGGGACGAACCAAATTCTAGAATGGGTCTTCCAACTAATGAATATACACAGAATCCAATACATGTTATTTCTAGTATGATTGGCCTCATCATCCCACACCTGGAAAACATACTAAATAGTCACCAATCATGATCACTACTCCATGCCAAGAGCGATCAACTATATAGTTTTAATCAGGTACACTCATGAATAAATTATATAACCTTATTAACTTGAGTCATATCATTTATTCATATATAATTTAATCATTTTTGGGTGTTATATAAATGTATTAAACTTTGTGTGAATTAATTTAACCTTATTTTTTGAATTTTAAGTAAATAACATGTTAGGGGGATATTTGGGAGAGTTTGGATGATGTTTGAAGTGTTATTAGGGTTTCCCTAATGGTTCAAGTATGGTTCATGGTTTGGGAAAACATTTCAACACCTCAAAGAAATTGTTCCCTACGAAGCATGGGATAAATAGAAGGTGCATATGTAGGAGAACCATATTTAAAAAATGAACGACCCCCATGGAGAAGTAGTGGAACATGTGAGAGAGTGCACTGGAATGGTTTGTGCATGTTTTATTTTACCATGTCAGCCAATAGTTAATGTTCTCCCTTGAGAATGATGATAGCACATGGTTATCACATGGTTTATCAAAACAAAAAACTTACGTTGCATGGTTTTCAAGAAAGATCTTATAATTGTGGATCTCACACATTTTCATCTCTAACTCCTACATTTCCCCCCATATATGGACCCTATATTATTTTGTATCTTCTTAAAGGATAACGAGGCTTCTCCAATATTTCCAAATATAATCCAATGGATTCTCTTTATATTTTAATTATTGTTAATATATTAAGTGATCCTTCTTGGTGGTTATCCAGGGTTTTACTTAGATCTACCTATTTTTCTATCTATGATTAATATATATATATATATATTCATAATTTAGATAGATATAATGTATTTTATGATAGATAGGATTATGTTTGGAAGTTTTGATGATATTGGAAGTGATATATCTTGGGTATTTGGAGATTCAATCAGATTATATGGGTGTTTTCTTTTGGTTTTCCATTTACGCATAATTGTTTAAGGTAGGTGGCTTCACTCTCAACTCCTCTAATTTGAATATTTAGGATTGATTTGCATGTCATGATTTTTATAGAAATTTATTTTTATTTATGTAAATAATATTTGATAAAAATCCACTTCATATATGATTTGTGAAAATTTTGTGAATCAGTGTTTTGGTTTTAAGGTGGACTTGGAAATACGAAATTAAAATGATTATTTTGAAACATTGTTTTCATTTTTCTACATGGAACATATTTTTCAATAAAAATGGATTTATTGAAATTGGTTTTGAAAATAAGGATTTTTATGGTGATTAATATGGTTGTGTTTTGTGTGTTCATATGCATTAGAATGGATATGGCCATGAAGTTTCCCCATAAAATTTAGGGATATAGATGTGTATGAGGTGTCCTCATACAAGTGGTTCACTAAAAAATGGTTTAGAGAATTGATGACTCCCCACTCCTGATTATACAAAATTAAAGGTTTCATGAATCATTGTATGTGTGGTAATATAAAATATAATTTGTTAATACAAAATAGAATTGATAAAATGGATTTAGTACATTATTTGGTTGCTTCATTGGAACATGCCGTAGTTTATTGTAAACAAATTTATTATAGAACCCGATAATATTTTATTATAAAATATTTTAGAATTTTTTTTAGAAACATTGAAACACTTTATATCCTTCTGGAATTATTAGATAAGTCGTTTAGAGAATTAATATTGAGTTACATTAATCACCCTTTCTTTGGTATATTGGTTATTTTGAAGACGTTGTATATAGAGACCTAGGAAATTGTAAGGTTTCAAATTTATATGGTAAAGTAGAGTGATAAATTTGTTTTTTAGTGGAGTTGGAGCATGGATCATGATGTATATTTGGAGTTTAGTTTTCATTGTGTTTTTTTATAGAGTCTTCTAAAATGTACTTCTTTATTTTGTTGTCTTCTACAGTGGTGGTCTTATGTAGTCCGATTTTGATATAGTGGCATTTTATTTAGTTTTATTTCATTAATATCTTGAATCATGTGGTTTTATATTTTCTTAATAAAGTTTGGGTTGGTCATTTAGTTTCAAAAGGAATGTTTTCCCCCAATTATATATGAATCCATTAGCATTGTTTTCTAGTATAATCCATCTTGCGGATGTCTCTAATGGAAAATTAGTATCCTCCAGATTTCAAAATCCAATGATTATTTATGGGATGTTAAAAGTGGTTTCAATTTATTTATAACCAATTTTTTTAGAAAATAGGAATAATATTGATCGATCCTGGACAGACAAGTAGTCATCCATTTTTTCGGTCTCAGAGCTGATATTAATTCTCATATATTCCTTTTGTCATGTAGGTAGAATAGAGTACGGTTTTCGGGATGTGAACTGTATATCATAAAAATACATAGTTAACCATTTTGTTTTGAAATTCATGTTACCATGTAGTTGGGTACATAAGTTTATTGAAAATACTTATAGTAATTAGAATCTCATTATCACGGGTCTAGCCAATATGGCAAGAATGACATGTATTATATAAATGATAACCCACTAGCAGTGCATACTTCTTTTTTATGATTTTATGTAATTTTTTTTCTTATAAAAATGGTAATTTTGTTTCATATGAAATATTTTTAAAAAAGGAATCATTCTAGTTATCATAAAATAGAATGATTTTCAAAATAATTTATATATTTTTAAAAAATGGTTGAACATGGAAAATGGTTGATTTTTGGAAAGAATTTTTATGATATTTGGATGTAGTATAATTAATAATTTTATTCTTTTAGTTAAAAGAGAGTTATATGTTTGGATTTTTTTGTCTTTTTAGAAAATGGAACCTAGTAGGAGTTAAAGGAACCAACCGTAAGAATCTACTAAAAATGAAGATGGAAAAGAACCACATGTGAACCAATAGCTCGTCAGATTATTGTTCAAGCATTTAATGATGTGTAAATAAATAATAAAATGGATCATCCAATGAATGTGGATCATCCCTTCCAATTCTAGAATAGTAATCCACCGAATTTTTCAAGGGGACTCAGAACAAGAAAAAGAAGGGGTTTGGTTGAATAGATATAATTTTATATGTTATTTCATTGGAACATGAACAGAGTTAAAAGTAAAGATACTGAGGTAAATTCTTGATATTCTTTCACGATAATGGTGGGAATTAGATATTGAAGACAAATTTGAACATAGATATTCATGGGAGGATTTTGAATAATTTTTAATTCAATAATTATATCCTCATACATTATGAATTAAATGAACATTGGGTTTATTTAGAATGAATGAATAAATCCCATCTATCAAAGACTATGAATATTAATTCATTAATTTAGTATTATTTTCACACGAAGTATCTATGAGTGCATCCTTGATTGGAAGTTTCTTTTAATCGATGCTAATGCAGGAGATTCACATGATGATTATTTTTCTATGTATTATGGATTATACAAATAAGGTCAATAGAGAAAAGTTAGATGAAAGAGTCATGTTAGGAGTTAGGGGATGATGATGTATATTAATACATTTGAGATATGGTGGGAACAATATTTTCAAGAGAAATAAGAATTGGAACACATTATTTCAATGTGATAACATGAATCAAAATCTGAATGATGAATCAGTAAACCTTATCCAATGTCCCAAGAGAAAAATGTGATGTTTCCAATGTGGATTTCATGACCACATAAAGGGAGAGTGTATTGAAGAACCATGAACAAGAAAACACTACAATCATATAGATCATGTTTTTTTCTATTGTCATAGTGATCAATGGTATGTTGTTCGTGACACTTGTCAGGTGTCCCAATTGTTGAAACACATCTATAATATTAGGTTTGAAGAATCAATTTCATTAGTATAATAGAGATATCCTCAGAGATTCTAGGAACACCATGACTCCTCATGATGTGTTCCCTCGACAGGAAGATAAAGAACAATGTCCATCAAGAAGCCATTATATGCAGATGAGCAGTTTATAATGGCTGATCAGTCTAAACCATCTTTGGTGTGGAGTTTAATTATTTATAATTTGACCCATATAAAATGTTTTTTTGGTACATTTTCATCACATTAATTTATTTATTATTATTCCATTTATTTTATAAGGCAAAGGTTAATGACGGATAAAACATTTATATTGTATAAATTGAAATGTGACCATTGGGATGAACCATTATATGACATTCAGTCATATTTGACAACTTTTCAACATTATCTTTTAAAACTAATTATTTTGGGGAAAATTTTACAATTAAAACATGGGTTTCTAAGTATTAATGAAAAATCAAAATTGATAGAGAAATAAAAATTGGTGGACTCATCTTGTAGACTTGTGCCATTTGAATCTATTTTTTTCAAAAATGAGAGGGACGTAGCATCACCGGGGTTGTCCCTTTTCCAATACAAAGATAATAATTTATAAATTAATCTTGAATGAAATATCATAATAAATAAGTTCATCATAGGGGAAATTACCACTCAGTCTTTTTTAGAAGATCCATCCCATTAAGCTAATTCCATTCCACACCTCACCCTTAGAGCATTCATCGGTTTAATAAGAGGATACCAATCTAGGAAAAAGGTTCACAAACTATAATGTTATTTGTATATATATAATTTTTATTACATAAATTACAACTTTAGGGTAGTTATTTTATTAAAATATATATTTAATGGAGATGAATTTGATAAATTGTAATGGTAATGAAACCAAATTGTATTCGTAGAAAATGTATACAATTATATAATTATAATAACTATTCTAAATAATAATTTTTTTTAATTAAATAGTCTACTATAAAACACATATTTTTATATAAATAATAATATAATTTTAACATGGCCAATGAAATTCTTTATAAAGATCAGAAAATTTGTTATTCCTAAAAAACTATTTTTTATTAATTAAGGAATTTAAAATTTAATATATTAAATTATAAAATGAAGTTAATTATACATGAAAAATAAAAATTATATTTTAAATCATGATGTCAGAATTTAGTTACAATGAATTTAAGATAATCCTCTAAAGTCATTAATTTTTTCATGAATAATAAAAACACAATATTTTTTTTGGTTTGTTTTATAACATTATATTTATGTCATCATGATGTAATAATGAATTAAACACAAGAAACAAACTAAAATAGGTTAATTTATAAATATAATGTAATTTAACAAATCTTTAATCAATTTATAAAACTACATATGACTTTCCATTGTCAAAAAAGGAAAATATGATTTTAAACACATTAATTTATTGAATCGTTACTATTGAAAGCCATAACAAGTATACTTTTTTTTTAGTTTTTTAAAATTAAAATATTATAAAATGTGACCAAAATGTCAAAAACCATGAAAAAGAAATCGTTAAGGAAATTGTATTTCTTTTTCCACAACCGAGATTTCCAAGAAAAATATTTGGAAATTCTTAAAAAATAAATCCACATTAGCTGTAAATTCTAATCCATTTCTCTATTTCCCAACTCTCTTAATCCTTAATTAGTGATGTACTAGTTTTTTCATATTAGTCCCCTAACATGCCCTCATTCTCACAATATTTCATCCTCATGTTCTAGGAACCAATATTTATGTTATGGAAAATCTCAACTTCTCATTTCGATTCGAGTTCAATTTTCATGTAGTACACCATCTAATTTCAAAACTAATGTAATTTGTAGAGAAAATATTTTACTATTAATATACAAAAAAAATTAACTATGGGAGTCCCGATACCCAACTCATTTTACCCATTTATAAAACAATTTCTTATACCCATAATGATATCGAATTTAGTCTTAAAATTTCTCACTATTCCCTGAGAAATTTTATTTAGAATTTTATTCGAAAAAAAAATCTATTTTAGTTTCGATTTTTATTTAAATCAATTTTAAAATTACCAACTAATTCGAATATTTACATATATGTAAATAATATGTCATTTTTTGGTTAAAAATTATGCAATGATCATTCCTTTAATATCTTTTTTGTGCAATGAATATGTTAAGAAACAATTTCTCTATCCACCATGAGTTATTAATGAATTGATTTAATATGATCTATATGGTTCACACTAAATTAATATATATGAAGGGTTCACCCTGATAACTTTAAAATTAATTGTGAAAAGAATTTTACATATATAGATGACATATTTTATGATACATTAGTGAATTATAATGGAAATATTCATTTCGGACACCTTGATGATGAAATATTGTGATATTCTTATGAATATCTCATATAAAGATGTATCCACATTTCCTTATTATTATTCATCTTATTATTTTTTTTATTCCACTTATTATGGTCATATTGTTATTCCTCATTATCTTATTATTATGTCTCTTGGTCACATGGTTTTTTTCCTCTATTACATACCCCCATACCGCACTTCATTCTCACCCATTTCCTTTTACATATATCCTTATGTGATAATATGTAGTACATGTATCTTAGGATGAACACATGAATATTTATTTCAATTTTATTTAGAATATATTATTTTTGTTTTCATGAATTAGTTACCTTATTTAAAAGAAAGTAAAATTTAAAATACCTGGATTTCTACAATGTAATGAAAAAAAACTAATGAAAAGGGGGGATTCCATAAGTTCTTTTGATTACCACCAATTGATAATATTTAATGTACTATCGAGATGGTTCCCAGACCTAAGCCAATTTATACCCAAACTTATAGGATGGATCCATCAGAGATTTGCGAGTTTAATGTTTAGGTAAAAGATATATTATCAATGCATTTAAAATAATCTAAAACATATCAATGGGGTTATCTAGTTACTTTCACCAATAAGGATGATGGGGAATTGTTGTTATGTATGGAATATCGAAGGCTAGACCATATTATTTTCATGATTTGGAATTCCCTTCCATGCATTGACAACCTCTTCAATTATCTATGAGGTTCCACTATTTTTAGAGGATTGAATTTACATCAGGATATCACAAATTGAATGTGAGAAAATCTTATATACCCAAATATACATTTTTTTAGAAATTATGGATTATATGAATTTAAATTGTGTAATTCAGTTTGAAGAATTCACTAGTTATATTCATGTCCTTGATGAAGCATACTTATCTTTATATCCTAATGTAATTTATGGTTGTTTTCATCAATGAAATCATATACTACACTGAGTCAAAAAATATCATGTCTAATATCATGAAATCATCTTGAGTACATAAATAAAGAATTGTATAAACAACAAGACTTAACAATATAGTTTTTGGATTGATAGCCTTCATTTCATAGGCCATGTTATCTCATAGGATGGAATTTCAGTGGGTCCAATGAACGTTGAAACCATTATATAATCGAAGTAACGCAAGAATTTATTTGAGATTCAGAATTATTTTCTATTTAGTAGGTTATGAAGATAGTTTCATCTAGTAATTCCACCATTTTGATACACGGATATACTTGATGACTATGAAAGGGGTGAATATGGTTTGGCCAAATTATTGTGACATCGATTTTCTCATGGTGAAGTGTAACATGAAAACAACATCAATCCTCGCCTTAACTGAGTCTGGTAATGAGTATATCATGTAATGTGATACATCTAGAGACGGAATAGGAGTAGTTAGGATGTCAGAGGGAAACTTGGTTACATATAGATCCTTATATTTGAGAATATATGAGGGGTGTTATCATACCGATGATGTTAATTTTATCATGGTGATACACTCCCAAATATTTTGGATACACTATATTATGCGTGAGAGGGTATTGGTGTAAACAAAATATTTGAGCCTCAATTAAATCATTTATCCATGAGTACATATACTTTAGTAGAGGAGGTGGGTTGGGTATATTAAATATTCTGATTCGCGAATAAATAGTCATTAGTGGAGACAAATATATTTTTATTATTCCAGGAGCCAGATTGCATATATAGTGTAAGTGTGGGAATCATTTGAATAATAGTGTCTTGTAGAACACATTTTATATATTCTTCTTGAGGTTGTCATGTCCTAGGGATGAATAACCCTAACATCAACATTGACTATAGCAATGATTATTGTGCAGAACAAGACATATATGTATTATAATCTAGAGTTTTTATCTCTAAGAGATATCATAATTATTGTAAAGCTCCCATAAGAATTGACGATGGGTGGTAGAGATTACATTCTCTTTTGTGGATGAGTGTGGGTTCATGGTGGTATGTGCAAGGAGTTGATGAGAGAGATTTATGCTTATAAATACTATATACTTAATGGATTCAAAAAAATTTATCATGATCATTGTAGATATTAATTGTATCTTGGGATATACATATAGATAGAAGGATTAATGAAGAGATGTTTCACTTGTTACAAGTGACGGCTAAGCATAAGAGCCAGGCTAGGATTTCACTACCTCTTCATATTTTGTAGTGTAAGTTGGATAATGTAACTATTGATATATTGATAAGATTACTCAAATAACCTCACATGGATAGTGATGTGTGTGTGATTATGTAGTTATAAATTAAGGTAGAGTAATTTTTTCATATCTTGGAGAAATATATCATTGATTATATGGGTAGTTTATACGTGAATGAGCTATTTCAGTAGGATAATTTTTAAAGGTGAACTAATTTGAATCAAGATACTCATTGGTATACTCAATTATAAAATATTATTCAGAAGGATATATGATCTCATGTTCTTCCCATTATAGAATTTCATCCTCAGACTGATAACCACTCATAGAAAAACATTCTGATTCTGGAGGATATGTTACAAGAATTTTTTTAAGATCATGGTTCCCAATGGGAGAATTAGATATTACTCATAGTGTTTTCTTATAATAACATTTTATTATCATTGAAAAAAATTTAACTTTTCGAGGCATTTTATAGAATAATATTTTATTCCTCACTTTTCTAATTGTGGGTGTTGAGTCAGTACTTGTCATACCTACTCTGGTAGAGGAAATGAATGAGTTGGTTTGGTAGATAGTAATGTGGTTACAAACCATGTAGAGTCAGTAGAAATAACGTTTTGACCATTATAGTACACATTTGGAGTTTGTGGATGTCTATAAGATTTATCCCGCATGTGTCTCCTTGGATCAGAAATCTTTTTATTAGAGATCATGGAAGCTAACACCATAGTTTTTATGATCTTTCATGATAGTGGAAATGAGCTGTATAGTGGAATAATGTTTGTCACTTACTAATTGATATAACTCTTTTCATATTTTTATTCACATGTCATGTTTTGATTCAAATTTCTTAACACTAATGATATCATTAAAACCTTTATCACATGATATATATTGATGACGTTGAGATGGACATCAAGACATTCTTTTTAGAGAATCATATATGTATCATTGAAAGAAGTGAGATGAAAATTCTATAAAAGACTATGTATCTAGTACATGTATAGTGGAATCATGGGGATATTAACGAGGATAAAATGAATATTTATTTTGATATTAAAGAATAGTGGATAGTATTTGTTAACTAATTCCCCATAGTGATGTATGGAGTTTCTTGGAAATTAGATTTTTGGTGGTGGGGTGGTTGTAATATCATTTTTCCGTGCAAGTTTTTCCTTTATTTGTTTGGTTAACTCTCATTGATTTGGGTCATATTTAATTTAATCATTGTTTTTCATGTCTATGTTTAGGATATTTTAAATTTTTTAGCGGTGTATGTGGAATAAGAGGTGACTTTTAGTAGTGGAAAAAATTCACTTCATGAACCCAATGCCCGATGTGAGATTTTATGGAGGTCAAATGCAATTTGATCTATGGACTGACATTATTCATACGATTAAAATACATTCACATCCATTATATTTTACACAACCTATAAAAATTTACATACAATATAAATATGTCAACAAATTACACAACATGTAAATATTAAACACCCATTTAACATGTCAAAAAAGTATCACATGAAATGAGATCACTTTAATACAATACACAATATATATTATATGTTTTTTAAATTCATGGGGAGATGATTTTCGTAAAATAAAAAATGATTTTATCTATTATTACATAATGTGATATAAATTTGTGTCATGGAAAATCCATGCCTATCCAATTTAATATTGTTAATTTAAAGAGTTTCTATAAAATAATGGCTTGTCTAATTTTTAGACAATCCGTAGGCATATATATCCAATAAAAATATCCAAAGGATGTAATCCAGGTGTTTGATTAGATCCAAAGGCCTTACAATTTTGGATATTAGTGCACATGACTCATATTTTTATGTTAGACATAATAGTTTGTCTTTTTGTTCGCAACTAGTTACTGATAAAATTTTGGGATTTCAATGAAAGAAAAAATGAATATGATTTCTAATATATATTTTATTTTTTTCATCACCTTCTACACTTTTATGTTATGGGGTATAAAACCTAACCCTATTTACTGATTTTAATTACTAATGTTTCTGTAATATACACGATTAAACATATTTAACGTGTGAATCAGTTAATATATTTATATAATATTATAATAATGTAGTTAGATCACTCCATATATCACATTGTGTTTTTTTAATTGTTAAATGTCTTCTGGATTCCATTGAGAATAATGCATTAGAAAATAATTATTTGTTATTTTATCCTTAAAATTTTTCCAGTTTATTTATTTATATATATTAACCAAAAAAATGGATTTTATGAGTAATTTAATAAATGGTTAAATTAAAATAAATGATTTAATTTTCATAATTAACTAGGAGTTCTATATTTTTGTATTGTGATATGTTTATTGTTTTTATGTGGACGTGTTTCCCTATATGTGATGATTGTATACTAATCTTGGACTAGACACTTCTTTTGATGATTATATTTTGTTATATGCTCCAACACATCCTATGATTCTTATATACTGGGATATTACCTTACACAATCATTGAGGATTATATAGAAGGCCATGAACTGACACATGTTATGGTCCATTTATATTGTACAAGACATTGAAACAAGATGAGATGATTATATAGTGGGTTGGGTAGTGTCATATGGTATACATTCTCCATACAACTATGGTTTTCATGATTTTTCTATATACTCATTGACATTCTATCAAGGTTCCAAATACAGTTGATTAGATTGAATGTTTTGGATGTCATGTTCATCGTATATGCTCAGAGATATTAAGGTAGGTTTCAAAAGCTAGTTGGCAGATCACTAATATTAATTGTTGAATTAATTGATATACCTATTTTTCACATTATTCCTTAAACATATTTTTATATTTTATATACCTATTGTTGTTTCCCTATTGGGTTCTAATAAAACTCTAATAATTTTGATTTTTCCTCCATAGTAGAGTACTTCGATGAAAGTTTGGATAATGGAAAAATACCATATAGATCATCATTTAATTATATATTGGTTGGATCATGAATATGAGACCGACATGTTGTTCTGGACTTGGTTCATTTTATTGATCATTTGAGTTTGATAATTTTATATTTGTATTAATTTTCAATTGTATTTTAGTTGCATTCTAGCCAATTATTAAATAATTTTTTTATTTGTTGTAAATTTTAGTTTGAATTTATTTGTTGGTTTCTCTACTTGATTTTATATTTTCCCTTATTTATACACTATGATATTTTATTATTTTTCATTATATTATGACTCTAAAATTGTGGGTATACTCTAGCCACTATATTCACTATATCCATGATAGTAGTTGGTAACCTCTAGCCTTTGGGGAGGTTTGATTGGGGTAAGATTACTAACCTAGTTTGTCCATGTGAGAGTGTTGGTACATGGGATATTACTACTAGTACAAAAATTCATTATAATCTAATCCCACAAAATCCTGGAATTTATGCATTTAAAAAAATAATTTTTTTTCTCATATCCAGATCATGTTTATTTGGAAACCCAGAATTTAATTATCATCATGAATTAAATTATTAATTATGTATAGGTTCTCTTAAAAACAAAACTACCACAAGAAACTATCTAAATCCTGAAGAAAAAAATAAGCACACCACATGAGAAAAAATTATATACAACATTCCATTCAAGGAAAAATAATATTCAATTTACCTGTATATTTATCAATAATTCTATATTTATGATATTATTTTGTCTATCTAATTCAGTTTTCCTAAATAATTAGGATTAATAATGAAAATTATATAAAAAATATAGAAAACTTCCTCAAAAATAATGTGAGAAAACTAACATGTAATTAATCACATATTATAATAATATCATAATTAAACAATTCTATCTATTATAAATTTACAACATTGTTATATTCATCTTCTTAGATTCTATAATTACTTAATGAATGTAAATAATTATATGTTTGTAATTTTACATAAAAATGATAAATAATGAATCCCATACTTTTATTTTATATTATATCATAAATCACTTTTCCTTCATGAAATTATCAATCATTAAACACTTAAAATTTTTGATTAACACATCCAAAAAAGTTAATTGAAATAGACACTACTTCATTCATTTTTACAAAAATAAAATATATGAATCTTACTTGATAACGATTCTATTGAATAATATATAACATAAAAGCAGTGATAATTAAGGAAAAGAGGGTAACTTAATTAGAAACATCCATATGTTGATTCATTTTTTTAAATCTCAAAATATATTTCAATAAAGTAGTGGTAGGCCCATTTCATTTCTAAGGATTGAGTGATGATTAAAATATAAAATATAAACATGATTCATCCATGTATATATAAGGTTATTTTGAGTATCCTTTTAACAATGAGAAATTGAATGTTGAACACATGTGGTGGAAATTAGTAAATGAATATTTAGATCTACCACCATTTGAAACGATTTGATTCTATGAGTGTTTTTAATTATTAAGACAACATATATATCTATATATATATAATAAAACTTTCAATTCCTACATAATTACATGGTGCATGATATTAAGGACACCTGATATTCCACTACATTATTCCCCATTGTATATGGAGATGAATCTATCAATTTCAACTAACAACAATGAAAATCATGGTTTGGTGGAACCCATATTTAATTATATATTACATGGGATACATGGGGAACTTGATCTTTTGTTGAATCCACACCCTAAAAAAACTAGCATCATGAGTGTTTTTATGTGTATTCATTTCCCACTGGGTGACCCAAAAATCATAATGCATGGCTTACTACCCCAGTTAGAATACAAATTTTTCATAAGTTAATACTCCTTAAAAATATAGTGTAAATTTGAAAATATGATAATTTCACTCATCATAGTGTACAAAATTCCACTTAATGAATCCAAAACATTGTAATCATAGAAAACAACAATCACCATGCACACTTCTATATAGTTATTTCCATCATGATAATAATAACTAATCTAAAGCCTCCAGAAACCCTCAATATTTTCTATCAAATCATCCAAAACTCATGAATGTAAAAACAAATTGGGTTTTAAAAATAATGTATCATAAATAAAATATTTATCAAAACATTCTCTCCATTGTTAAATTCAATCAAAACTTCGGAAGGAAAAAATTATATTAACAACCACCCACAAGATTAAAACTAAATGAACATTCTATTACACATACTCAAATATCAAAATAGTATAAATATATGGAAACCATAACAAAAACTAGTGAGAATGTAAAAAATTGATTAAATATAAATTAGTATATAAAAAAAAGGATCATTCATTGAAAGAAAAGTGGTAATGATCTTGTATATGTGAACCCCACCAACAATTGGTGTCCTCTAAACCATGTTGTCAACACAAAATGTAAACGAATTGGATAAATTCATTATTACTATGGATTCAACAATTATCATTTATGAAGGACACCCAATCATTAACATGCTTCTCAAACTAGTGAACAATATAATAATTAACATGATTATGATCGAGAAACTATAACATATGAGGGATGTCATGTGTCTGGATCATCATTGGGGGGATGTGATTACCGATATTCTATATATTAAAATATTTCATACAGAATTAATGGATTAAAAATTATGGAGACATTATACATATATAAGAAACTTCAATTCATAGGACAAGAATAAACCTTCATAAAAAAAATAGTCTTATAAGTTTTACTCTAACATACTACTCCTACAATCAATATAAAACATTTTTCAGTCCTATAATACCTTAAATATCATTATGTTCACCTAAATAATATCTATATATCTTAATATAATCATAGTGTATAGAAGAATCTACTATATCACATTACAAAAACTTAATGGAAATCAATATTGAAAAAAACATCAAGTGTTATTAAGATAAACCAAATATTTGATTGATATCTATTATTATAAAAAGAATCCTCTAATGGTTAGAGAATCAAACAGAATAAAAATAAATCTATTTTTCAAATGTGAAACATGTTTTTTAACATATAAGTAATCCACTCAATATGATGATTCATATATAAAATTAAAAATTCCCCATGAAAAACTATGAGAATAAATCATGCGGGATAACACTCTAAACAATTAATCATATATTGAGATCATGGTTAGATATTATTTTATTTTTAACCCCTATTAAGACAAAATAGATATTTTAGATAATTAAATTATTACTCATTTACCATGATAATTTACATAATGTATATAATGTGATATTACATGATCTGGATATATATGATATCCCATATGGTATAAAAAATGTCCATCCTTAAAAAAAATTGATAAAATCCATTGATATTCCCACCCACTTCGATTATAAAAAAACAATTGGATACGAAACCCTATTAAGAACAAAAATCCGTTAATTTTCCATCTATCACCACATGATTTTTGACACATAATCTAATACTTATTTCATCTTTTATATCAAACAAATATATTCCCACATTGGATGATACATTATATAGACACACTTAATTTTACCACCAATGATATATTATGGAATTAATGGGGATGTAAATCACATATCAGTAGATGAATAATTATACAACCTCAAAATAAAACATTATTATGGTCATCTATAGACCATACCTTAGTGGAATCACTCTAAAAAAATCATTCTCACAAAACAACTTCCATGGAATCTCATGGCTGGATATCATCCACATACTATATGAAATACATCCACATAGTCAATTGATAAATACAATATGTAACATCAAATCCACGAATATTACGGCTCTTAATGGAAAGGTAATCTATCACCATCCTATATATATTTAGTTGTGAAACACATCAATGAGACAACATCTTTTTAAATGGATCATCCAAAATATTCTCCTTCCATGTCATATTGGAAATATGAATATCATAATCAAATAATTATTCCATAAAACATCATATCTGTAATTGATGGAAATCATGAAAAATCATAAATAGAACTCTTTTATCATTTATTATAATATATAATTAACTGATGAGGTAATGCATCAATGAAAATAAAGGAACCATGGTGGATAAAATCGTGAAATACAATGTGGTGTTGATACTTTTACTAGGTCACGAATATAGAGTCAAATTGGAGATATGAAATTTCCACTACTTAGTAAAAAACCTAAATACGATATATGATGTATCAAAATATATTTAATATGTAATTACTTCATCCTTAAAATAATGAACCATATCATTGTCCAACTTATGTTGTAAATACATCAAAGAATCCATTCATTTGTCAATCCACAAAAAACATATAATTCATTATTATCAAATTTCTATTAATAATTGAAATATGAGAGAGAGGGTAAAAATTAAACTTTTATGATAATGAGTATGACTACAGATGATTCACTACTATAATTGTTTTTATGGGATACAAAATAATGGAAAAATTATTCTGTTGATAGATCAATGTCTACTCCATGTTGAGACAAGTAATTTCAAAAGAGAAGGGAGTCATTAGAAAATAATTGAAACATCAATAGATTCCTTATTAGTAAATGACAAAGAAACTCCAAAACTATAAGACAATAGAGGATGTAATCCGTCTGCGATATAGAAGAAACCAAAACTAATACATAAAATCATGGAACAATAACTTCTTCATTTCCATTTATATGGATGTAATGTTTTTCATTCTGAATAAAATCATAATAAACCTAAATTTTATATAAAGGAAATAGAATGTAGTATAAAACATATCCACACCATTAAATATAATATGATGCTATCAGATAAGATAATATATTTTGGGAAAATCACTCTCAATTCAACTAGTTGAATAAATCATGAAACAATGGGAGAGTACTAGGTTACATCACTATCACCCACAAAAAGATATTCTACTCAATATAAATGAATATACTACCATCTTAATTCTTAATAATAATAACTAGGGAACAATATTATGTCCAAATACAATAAATTATTCTTTTTTGGAAAATAATTCATCTAAATTAATATGTCCTTCATTATTGAATGGGTCGTACTATACATGGAAATAAATATTGGAGTGATACCCCGTAGTATCCCATTACAAATGTCCAAATAAAATTCAAAGATGTAGTTTCAGAAAATCCATATAAAATAAAATTTCAAATATTGATACTTTATGAAAAAAACTACAAGATGATGCACTATTAAAACCATGATTATATAAATTATTATGTAATAAAGGGAATCAAAATTCCTTTAATGTAATAAATTGTATTGATTTTAAATAAAAAATCATTTCTCAATCAATGTATAACATATGAATCACAGACTAAAGAAAACCATCAATATCCTGAAATTAATATATGTAATATATAATGATTATGAAATCGTATGTCTCTTATAAAAAACAATGAATTCTTTCCCAAGTGAGATGATGAAATTGGATAACTAAAAGTTATGTATGCATCACACATGTTCTATTGTACTCTACCTCACATTGTTAATGCCATGGGAATCAAAATATCATAACCTCATATCCCAAAAAATATACTAGGGTTTATGAAATAATGATGTGTCTAGATCATAAATAACATAACGTGTACACAAATATATAATATAAGTATATAATAACTTGTATAATATACGGATCCTATTTCTTTATAAAATAAATGGTATAAAATATACTACAAAAAGATCTATGCAATCGTTATCAATGATGGTAACTTCCCCAATAGGCATGCTCCACTGTCTGACACTAACAGTGAGTGCATCATAGGATTCTCCATTGGCTTCCCTGTCCCATATCATCAAATAAAAAATATCAACAACCCCATTATTTTTTCTTCTTATAATTATTTAGCTATAATTTTTCTGATTTATGAATTTTTTAAATATCATTATTACCTTCATAGAAATCATGAAACTCTTTATTCAGATAGACATGATTCCCAAATGTAGAAAATTCATTCCTTATCCACTTGTATGGGTTCAAATAATTACCATATCCATTTAAATAAGTAGATGAATGATATAATTAATTTCACAATAACTACCAAAAACTCATATTACCTAAAAATAGAGAATATATATATATAATAATTTTCCATTATGATAAAAAATTACATGTTTATATTATTCTTGATATTGTCCCCTTAGTTATATCGACCATCAACATTACCTCATGGATTGTCTTATTTATAAATGATGGTAAACGCATCATGATAACTAAGAATTATGCCTCATAAAAATTCATCATAGAAGGATCCTTAACTTGTATAATGTAAAAACATTATATTAATTTATATATTAAAGATAAAAACCTCATTAATAATAGAATTATCTATGTGTTGATATGAATCTTCAACAGACTAACAACCTTCAAGGAAAACAATGTAATCATTGGCTTGACATAATAATAAAATATATCACTTGAAATATGTATATCCTCAAAATCCTTATCGAATAAGAACTCCCATAGATAATTCAACCAAAAAATAATTGTCTAAGAAAATGACACATTATTTCCCATCCAGGGATGAGTTGAATTGAATTAATTCTACCAATTCCATACCAAGATTCATTTGTCTCCTTTGTAATTGAACTAGTATGCTTTTATAGACCATTATAGTAAAATTAACGGAGTATACTCCTCTAACCATCTTCATGGTTGAATTTATATCTATGAATATCATCATGAAAATAATTCTACATATCAATATATTAAACATGATAGATATATCCATGTATAATGATTAATATAAAGTAAAATATTTTAGGGAATAAATAAAACCATAAAATTGAATATTTATTATTTATTGGTTAATTCAAATTCAATATATTTCACAATGTATATAAATATTATAAACCATGTATAGAAAATATTTATGCATGATTTTTACATAGGTAGTTCTCTTGAAAGATTCATATATTAAAATTATATTTTTTAAACATGAATGTCCCTTCACGGGATCATGTGAGGTCCTAAATAATTATATACCAAATTGTCTCCCTTATTTACATAAATTAATAAGACCAAAAGATTTTTATTATGATACCCAACCACCAATCCCCCCAAATACCTATATATAGACACCAAAAAATTAATTAATAATCATCATTGATACCACAATATACAGATAAAATATCCAGTGGTACCCCTCTAGGGAATTAATGTGTAATGTATTGTTTTAAATATGTATAGAACTGAGAATAAACAATAATCCGATGAGTTTAACACAAATTCATTAAATAAGATGACTCTATGAGCTAGTAATACCCAGTTCAATAACCCAAATGGTCATATTAAAATAATATATATAATATGCGGGAATATGTGTATACATAGAATGGACCTCCTCAAAACCTATCGTGAAAAATTTGGATGATGTATACCGAAGACGAGTGAGTAGAACAATGGATCCAAAAAATCACAAAAAAATATAAAAGGATATTTCAGTCCTCACCATGGATCCCTAACTAAGTATAATATAGAATTAAGAATATCAATATAATAATATTTATGTATGCATATTACTCTACTTCTATGTCCTTAGGTTTTTTGTACTCATTCCCCAATTACTCACATTTTATTATAATCTATTCCATATAAATGTTGTTTCTGAATGTAAAAATAATACATTAATCCCCAAATCCTATATAACATAGTAAAACCTAATAATATCTTATTAAAGAACCAATAATCCATTAAAAACAATGTATCTTGTATTTTACTTAATTTAACTATAGTTTGTACATTTAAACCGATGGGAACTCTTAGTCACCATTTTTATATATTAATATGTCTTACAAGTTCAACAATTTATGTCATGCACAAAAATTTATATAAAATACTAGCAAAATAAAATCTTGGGTGAGCCCATACCACAATACTAATTCCATCATGCAATATTAATTTCTAAATTACAAACTACTATAGAATGGGATTGGGGGATATTTATTATATAGTCATTCTTTTAATTCTAAACATACATATTTTGGAAAAAAATGCACCAAAGAGAATATTTATGTGTTGGTTTACCGAAAAACGTATGTGACGAATTATAGGAATTTAGATAATATAATAATTCAATCATGAACCACACAATTCATGGAAACCATATAATCTTAGACACAATTACAGTTACTCTATCTTATGTATCCTAGTTTCCACTTATATGGAAATTGAAACTAAATTAAAAAATTTATAAAACCATCCATATGAATCAACAATAAACAATCTCATAATTTTATTTTGTAATTAGTAAATATTTACTTAATTTTCCATAAATTTACACATTATTCGATAACCACTCATTATTTTAAAATCTAAAATTAAAATTCCTAATGGAGAACCCATGAGCATCATGTATTAAACACCCCCCAAAATTGTTTACATAAAATACTATAGATTATTATCATATTAAAATTCCATTATGTTTGTTTAATATATATCCTTGTATGATTCTATAATTACTCACACTACTTTACACATCCTCGGATAATTCAGCAGAAGATTCACATACAATAAATAGTGAATATGTTTTTTCAAGTAGTTAGAACCCATAAAAAACAATATCAGGAAACCTAACCTATCAAAATTAATAAAAAATGGAAAATACCAACTATAAATTTACTCTTACATGTCTGAATTGTATAAATCCCACCATTTACAATAATACGTTCCGTCCCAACATGAGTGTAATCAAGGGAATATTTGATCATGGGATCCCAACACAATTTTCAACACCCAAATTAACAAATATATAACCAATAATATATATTTGATACCATATATCAAATATAATTAAATATAATTAGAAAAAAATTCATTGGAATAATAGGATTTAATGAAACAACATTTTAAAAAATCGCAAACATGAACATGCTCACTCAACCCAAAACATTAAAATTAGTAAAAACTCTATTTCGATAACCAATTGATTGAAATGATATATTTTATATATTTGTAATCATTCTAATTAGTATTACAAATAACTTCATTTACAAAATATTTCACCATAATAATTATTTATGCACAACATCAACTATTAACACAACTTAAAGAAGATCAGCAATCAATTCACAGGCATATTTCATTAATAATTACTATATTTTTATTTTTATTGTTTATCCAATTCCACACCAACAATACATTATAAACACCAATAACAGTAATATCGTTTGGATTTAACAATATCTCCATAATTCCTAGGAAACCTGAAAATGTTGTATATCACAATCAATTTCAATAACCTAGATTTATTTATCATACATTTGTTACTTCATACTAATATAATATTTAGTAATATTATTAAATACTTTCCAATGAAATAAATGTACTATAATATCATACATAAACTAAGAAAATATATTTAATTAATCTCATATCAAATATTCCAATCCTTCTAGAACAACCATCAAAAAAGTTAAAAATTAATAGACAATAAAATGGTATGAATATCAATGTAAACACCTCTGAGGCATGTGTAATTTAAACCACTCTAATTTCATGCTCAAAACCCAACACCAAAGAGAGGAATATTAATCCATAGTGATCCGGATGATGCAATGTGATTACCTAAATATGGTGGAATGTTATTATATGGATTAGAATGATATGTGACTTTCATATAAAGGTCTCTATTGTTTAGAAACATAAATAAAGTGGATAGAGGGTAGAGAGAGGCCAAAATATCAGTTATGGATTAATTGAAGATGAAACAATCCAACAGAAAAGTCATATGAACCATTATTTATTAAGTATTGTTAAGTATCCACTTCCATGCAATAGTACATTGAAAATTTTCAGTAGTAGATATCTTTTAATGGACATCTGAATACACGACTATTAAAAACAATTTCAATCCCTCGTTCTTGTGCAATTTAAAAAACATATCAATGTCATTTGGATACTAATTATTAATAAATCATGAATATTGAAATGTTTTTAATATTCATATTATTCTGATGTTACATTAACCACTTGTCAAGACCCATCCCCTAGAGACCGTTCCGTGACTACCCCATGCCTGCCTTCCATAGGCAAGGGGCTGGCGACTAGCACCAAAAGTGTAATTACCTAAAACCAGGTAGGCATTGACTTTATAACCTATGAACGCACAAAGAAATATATGAACACAAGTAAACTATATAACCAAAGTAATGCCGAAAGTAGAAAGGGGTTAGAATACATGACCAACTGTAAAGGTACAAGTACATCTGAAAACAATACAATAGATGAAAAAGAAAGAAAACCAGCTATTGGGTCGTCCTCGAGGATTTCTACATGAAGGGTAGGTATAGATAGACTCCTCAGCACCATGTGTCTGTCCATCTACACCATGTACCGACACGTCGTATGGTCCACCTCCGGGCACCGTCCAGTCCTAGTACTCTCAGCATGAGTCATCGTTGTCCATCATTTGTAACCGACACAACATGGTGTGGGAATAGCCCATGCAGGGTTGAGTATAACGATACTCAGTAGGGACCCCATGACTCACAAGGTCTCAGAGAAATCCAACAGAGAGTTGGGCCAGTTCGACCTAAACTGGGTCGACTCATGCCAGGTCAGGCCAGGTCGGTCCGACCGGGTAAGACCGGACCCGGGACCAGTACGTCCCTTTTTACGCTCCTTCGGCCATATATTTGGCACCAGCCGTCTATTTAAAAAACCATGAGCGACATTGTGAATCTTTGAGAGAGACAGCCCCTTTATGTATACTACACTGGTGTTTTGGTTTTATTTGTGAAACTATCAGGTTGGAATGAGCACGAATCCAACCGGGTCTCTCGGACTAAATGGATAATAACTCACAGACCGTGCATCCGATTAACGTGTCGTCTGTTGCGTTGACACCCCTATGACATGGTAGACCGTTGTGATACTTATTCTTGGGAAATAGTGATAGTTGGAGTATCGACCAGTAGCTTGTGGAGCGAATCCTCCAGGAGACGAGCGAGCATATTGCAGAGACCTAGTAGCTGGCTGAGACCTGATGAGTGCTGACCGTTTTGACTCGGAGTGACTCTTCTAGCCCAGTAGAGAGCGCCTTGGTGTCACAGAAGACCCATAGTGGGGAGAAAAATGGTGTTGCAGCAGACCCACGATACTGGGAAGGAGGATTACCGCAGCAGGCTGTGAGGGGGAGCGCGCTTGGTGACGCTGCAGACCCACGATGGGGAGCGCACATGATGATGCAGCAGATCCACGGTACACGACAGGAGGAGTACCTAAGAAGTCCATGGTTAGTGGGAAGTGTGATTGGTGTCGCGGTAGGCCCACTATACTCGATATAGGAGTAGTTCTCCAGCTTCGAAGGTTTCGACAATGTGACTGGGTATGTTACTTGATACTACCCCCTAAATAAAATCTTCGTTGAGCTGAGTCAGTTTTTCAGTGTGTTCCTCATGATTGAGATGGATCACTTGATAACATAGGTATATGTATGGGCATATACCTATATAGGGTTATGTATTGATTTCATAATTTTTTGTTTGTCCTTGTTAGATTTAGTGGGACCTTGAGGGTCTCGAGGTCCTTATTGAGTATCGTTATACTCACCCCTACACGGGCTATGCCCGCACCTTGTTGTGTTAGTTGTAGACGAAAGACAGCCCTGAATGTGGTTGAGAGTACCCGGACAGGATGGTGCCCAAAGGTGGACTATATAGCGTGTCGGTACGTGGAGTATAGGGAAGGACGCGGAGTGCTGATGAGGCTATCTGTACCTACCCTTTAGTTAGGAATCACAGAGGACGACCCAGTAGCTTCTTTTCCTTCTTTTTCATTAGTTGTATTGTTTTTAGTTGTACTTGTACATTTACCATTGGGCATGTATTCCGTCCCCTTTTTATATGAAATGCTATTTTGGTTATACAGTTTACTCATGTTCGTATCTTGTTGTCTGTGTTTACATGTTATAAAAGCAATGCCTTCCTAGATTTTGGGAATTATGCCTTTGGTTCTAGTCGCCAACCACTGGCCTATGGAAGGCGGGTTTGGGGTAGTCACGGTATAGGACCCGTGGGATGGGTCATGACACCACAGTATAAGGAGAAGTCCCATTTAGTTTCAATTCATCAATCTAAAGTCCAGGGACTTGTGAATCCCACTTCACTGTTTCCAACCTATATGAAACAATCATTATACTCGACATTATCTCAACCACACCACTAGAAAACATTATCCCCATCCATTTCCATGGGATCAAATTTCCAATAATTTGATTGACCAATGAAAAAAACAATCAATTTTAATTACTTTCAAACGTATTTTTCGTACTGATAAATATTCTTTGAAGAAATCCCTCTAAATTGGGAACCCCAACTAATTCTCTCATCATTGTGCATCAAACTCCATTCCACAACCCAAAACTCCCACAAGAAATAAAATTCCCAAATTTATACGAAGACTTAAATATTAGAATCTCTCACATTGTCATAAAGTAAAATATATAATTTAGAATACCTTGAACATCCCCATCAAAACATCCAATACTAAGAGAATACACCAACAATGTGGGCCTTGGAATGTTGGGATCATACAATCACCAAAACTAATGAATGTTCTTTCTTGAAATGAAGTTCATATAGATGTTAATTATATAGAATTATATATATTCAAAAAATATTATGATCATATATTTCTATTATATTATAATGTTGAGAGTACAAACAATTATCTTAGTTAGAATACAACATCTGATTTTATATTACTGAAATATGTCAAATAAAAAGTTATACAATAAACCAAACTAAAAAGTTGAAAATATTTTTTTATTAAGGTAAAATATTATAATAATATATAATATTAATTAGATAATAATATAAAAATATGAAATATCAATAGGAAAATTAACAGTAGAATAATACCTCATATAAAAAGTCAATGAAATTGAAATCAATATCCTTATGATTTTACATTATGATTTTGTAAGAAAATATATCAATCAAATGATAAAAGAAAAATATAAATATGATAACACTGTTTCAAATTAATTAAAATGATTATATAATTAAAATATTTTTATATATTAAATAAGATATACTTGGTAGAAGATATAGAATATTTAGGTTTTATGACCATCGGAAATATATATATCCGTTGGGAATATATATTTCTGATTGGAATATTGAATATTTTATAATATAAAAATTTCCCTATTTGATGATATTAATAGGATATTATACATATCTAATCATTCAAGTAAATAATTTTAATAAAAATGAGTATATAAATAAAGAATATTAATAAGTAATATTTATTAATTTTTTCAAATAAAAATATTTCTATTAAATGAAAAAATAATTTCCATTATACATATTTATATTTTGTTTTCAAAATTCAAGTATATTTAAATTTAATTTCATAGAATGTAAATCAGTTTAGAAAATAAGAAATTAAAATTATATTTGTGAGTCATTATCATTATTAGTGAATAAATAGTTTTCAGGGTAAATACTTTTTGATGATGGAAAGATATAAAAAATCTAAAAACATAATAAAAAATGAAAGTAATTTATAAAAATAGAAAAATAAATTTCTCATAATTGGGGTGATCCTATCCTCCCTTTATATTCAACAATCATGGTCAACTTTATTTTTTAGATAAAATTTTGTAAACATTACACTATTACATGTATGAAATATGACAATAATAGTAATCTAAAAAAATAAATCGATTATATCCCACGATATAGATATTAAAATTTATCAATTTCGAATGTATAAATTTATAAATATTCTCAACAGATGTCTCCATTTATAGTGGTCATATTTTTAAATATTTTATATTGATGGATACATAATTTTATTATAATTAATTAAAAAGTGTAAAACCTATGAATTATTTTTATATATAAACTCATTAATATTAGTAATGTTACATAAAACTGACATGTTGTTAGTTATATTATTACAAATTGTATCGGTATGCTAAATCAAATTAAAAATAGAATTTATAAATCTTTATAATAATATTATTCCATAATTTTGAATACTCTTATAATAATGAACATAATACATTAAGTTATAATTACATCATTTATACTTAAACATGCATTATATAATTAAAAATAATCAAAGTCTATAATTAAAATAAATTGTATCTAAATAAAATATGTAATAGATCAATAAAATTTATTTATTTAAGTATAATTATTTAATATTAATGGATTTATAATAAAATAATGATTATTATGCCTATTATAAATTCCAATAGAATGTATACAGTTTTATTGTGTGTTAAATAAAGGGTTTGACTCTTAATATCTAAATTTAAATAAGACTATATATTTGCAAGTTAACATTGGTTAACTATATATATATATATAATTAGTCCTTGTTTATTTTATTGCCATCAATTATGTTATAACATATATAACTATTTTTAAATTTTTCTTAATATGATATAGAATCCATAAAAAAATTTGTAATGGGAGTTAATTTTATATTATATTTTTTCGATTTGAATATTTTTTTTATTTTCATTGTTGAAAACATTGTTTCAATAATATTCTATATATTATTGTATTTACTACAATTGTTTCACAATGAAATTTTCTGTAGACATGGAATTACTCTTGATGTGTGGATGGAGTTTGTAAGTTTTTTATAAAATTCATTCTCTATTAATATCTCATATCACATTCTCTAATACGTAAATTCAATATAACAATTCCAATTCATTTATTCATTAAAAGTATCTTTTTATCCGAATTAAATTTTCATTTCATAAATATTTTTCAGAAATAATCATTTGTATTGTCTCTTATTTTCTTGTTATAACCCTTTAAAATTCTTTAATAATATTTATATTATTACTTTTATAGTTTATATGGTGTTTTGAGAGTCATAAATCCCTAATGTTTTTATATTAAAAATATTTAATATATTAAGACATTTATATGCATAAAATTCGATATCATGTGTTATCTACAAATGGGAGTATAGAATATTAATGTATTAAATTATATTTCTTCAATAGTATTTTTTTACCGTGCATGTGACAGACTATTCATTAATATCGATATATTGTTCGATGTGTTTTCACCTATTGACTTTAGATAAAAATGAATTTTGATCGTAAATTAATTTAATTAGTTAATTGAATGCCTATACATTGAAACCCCCAATTTTTTAGCTTATTTCAAACATCACTAGGGCTATCCCAAAAACCTAAGGGGATTATTGAAATTAGATCAATGATGTAGACAATTTTATTAGATCATAGTATCTATGATTGATCATGAACACATCAAAATTCAACAACTTCCTCATAAATTATTCCATTAATAATTTGCTTCAAAAATTATTTTTCATATATCTTGGTTGTTTTCTATATCTACTAGAGATTCCCTAGTATTAATTAATTATTTATGAACATAGAGTATTCCCTTTCCCAATGAATCTTTCATAATTTATCATACGGTTGTTAAAATATATTTTCTCCTGGAATTATAAACAATGAATTAATTTTCCATTTTGATGTGTTTTATTTTATGTATCATTTAATTCAATCAATGAATGTAATCCACAGAAACATGAAAACAATAGGATACAAATAGTTATATTTGATTTATTTCTCTCTATTTTTTATGATTTTTAATCACTAGTAAATATTTTTACAACTGGTTTAATGAAATACTATAACACCATGAGATTTGGAAATGTATTATTCCTCAAAAAATTTAATATTTTTATCTTATCATTTCACACGAAAAAAATGAACAAAGATGCCACAATTTATTAGATGAATATAATCCTTAATATTTAAGAATAATTAAATCTATAAGAAGTAACCATACTTTAATAAATTATAATTTAATACAAAATATGATTATGCAAACTTGACGTTTTAAATAGAAAATTTTCAATAAAATTATTTTTTAAATATTATATTTTAATATAAGATAAAAATTTAGAAATTTATAGAAATTAATTTTTATAATTAATATATCTTAAGAGTCTAATTTTTTAAATTCATATGATATTGAAGTATTTTTACATTTATTGATTAATTTTAATTTCATTGATTAGATGAAAAATGTTTTTTACAAATCCAAAAACCATTTATGAAATTATTTTTTTATAATTATGAGATATGTGTTTTATTAAAATTATTTAATTTTTTTTTCAGGAAAATATGTTATTAAGGAAATAAATTATTCATTTAAAAAAATTAATCAACATTTTAATATATCAGAAAAATTTCAACGTAAATATATATATTATTTTCCACATTTTGACCTATTTAATAAAGACACTAGTCAAATTTTTATTTGGAATGATTTATAAGACATCGTACCAATAATTATTTCTTATTATTAAATAATTTACATAAATAATTTCATTGTAATTAATTAATTTATTGTATAATAATATTCTATTACTGAAGATAACTTATCTGTAAAAAAATATTTTATGCATTTTATTTGATGATATTAATATAAAAATTTATCATCATTATAATTTTTTTTATAATTTTTTGTTTTAAAATTTTAAACATAATTTTCATCTTATATATGAAATTTAATTTTAATTTTTGATTTTAATATTAATTAGAATAGGTACAAAATTCGTTATACTGTTAAAAGTAAGAAAAAGTTAAAAGAGTTATACGTTTATGTAAAAGAACAAATATATTAATAAAAAATTCCCCCAAGAGTATAATTCTAATTTTATTGTAAATAGAATCCTCTCATACACAATTTCAAAAACATGGAGAATTTGAATAATGAATAGTGACTTACAATTATTGAAATGTAATGGGTAATTCAAAAATTTCCCGCATCCTCGCTTATGGAAATGGTTCACTTCCACCAATTCATGTTATACCTATATATTTTACAATAAAAATTAAACACTTCCATTTCAATCCTAATTGAATAATATTTCATATTCTCAATATTCTAGTCTACATTAATTATCAATCTAATTAAATGAAATATACATGAAAAACATGTTGATTTAACATATGTTCCGTATATTCATTAATGTTGACACTTTTATATCATGATAATTAAATACAATATTAGAAAATTTTATTTCATGGACTCAATATATATAATTTAATGAATTATATAATATTATAGTGAAAAATATTACCACCATACAAATTTATTCAATGAAAAATGAAAATAAGAATCTTATATATATATGGACTACAAACTCAATGTACTATAATTTTATTTTTTCCACCACCACCATACAATCTTGTTACTAATGAGGAATTTATTAGATTAATATATTTTTAATAACTTTATTAGGAATATGGTATGAAATATGGAAAGCATACTATCAATTTTAGCAACAAATGATCCCTATAAATTCAATCATATATAAAAACATATTAAAATTATAAAATAATTAAAACCATGAAAAAATTTTGTATCCATTTCATATTATTACAAATTTCAATTTTTTTAGGACTATATTAAAACCTAAAAAACATTATGATTCATTATTAATGATATTATGACATAATCACATCAAATTCATTAATTAGATATAGTATTTTCAATTTTTAGTTACTTTGACCACCAACTTCAAATATAACATAAATTATTATCATGGATTAATATTAAAAAATAGTTAAAGATAATATAATATATAAATTATTATATCAATAGTTAATTTTATTTTTTGGAAAGGAAATAATAATATTATACACATTAATTATAATTTTGATGTGTGTTCATTATAAATAACTTAAACATGCTAAAAACCAATTCCATTTTTTTAGAGAATAATAATAACTACAATATACTAAATTTATAAAATCATAAATAATTATATTTCTTCAGTTATAGTACATTATATAATAAAAAATCATTGAAAATTTCGATTTGAATAACGAGAAACAACAATATTTAGAATCATAATCATAATGATCATGATTAATTATGCCCTCTATTGAAAATAGATTATAAATAACGAATTTTCATTTAAAAAAGTTTTAAAAATGAAAATTATAAGTGTTTATAAATATATATATAGTTGTGAAACATGTGTTTGTGCATGTGCATATTTCCTTTAATTTGATTTCATATGATTTTGTTTGATTACTTTTATTATGTATTTTGATGATATCTTAATTTATGTTATTTGGATTTTTGTGATTCTTATCACTTTGGAAATATAATATATTTATATATATTTTATTAGTTAATATGGATGTTTGAAAATTCTTATCTATTTCTCAAAAATTCAGTGAAGTTGCTACTATGTTTTTAGAAACTCTACATTTCACTGTTTTAAAACATTTATGTATTTATTTTACTGAAACTTCTACAGTAATCTTATTTTAATGAAATTTGATTCTATGGAACTATAAAATGTTTATCTTGATTTCATTAGTTTACATCAAAGTCTAAAAATATCGTTTGAATGGACTTTTAATTACATGAAGTTATGATATGCTGTTTTGAAGTTGATGTTTTTTTTCAGAATTGGTTTTCTTCTATTTTTTAACGATTTCGGGACCTGTAGATGTCGGTATTAATTGATTCTTTTTTTGTTGGAACGATAATGAGTTTTTCTACAAATTATTAGTTTTGACCGAATTCTTAATCGGCTGATAAGATCTCTTAAAAATTCATTGAATTTTGTCAGGACATTCTGTCCGGATTTCTTATCAAAAGTATGGTTCATTTTTATCAAACGTAAGGTTCATTTGTTATCAAAAGTAAGGTTCATTTGTTATCGAAAGTAAGGTTCATTTTTATCAAAAGTATGGTTCATTTTTATCAAAATTATGGTTCATTTTTTATCAAAATTATGGTTCATTTGTTATCAAAAGTATGGTTCATTTGTTATCAAAATAAGTTTAATTGGTTATCAAAAGTACGGTTCATTTTTTATCAAAACTAAGGTTCATTTTTTATCGAAATTAAGGATCATTTTTATCAAAATTAAGGTTCATTTTTATCAAATGTATGGTTAATTTTATTATCTCACAAAATTTTCGTTACTGTTTATACCTTATGTTACTGTTCATACCCATACGTTACTGTTTATACCCTACGTTACTGTTCATACCCTACGTTACTGTTCATACCCTACGTTACTGTTCATACCCTAAGTTACTTTACTATTCATACCCTACGTTACTTTATTGTTTGCTACTAAGTTATTGTTCTCTCCGAAGTTATTGTTCGCTCCGAAGTTACTATTCACTCTGAAGTTACTATTCACTTCGAAGTTACTGTTCATTCCGAAGTTATTGTTCATTCAGTGTAATTTTTTTAAAATTTTTTTTTTCAAATATATGGATTATTTTTTAACGATGTTTTTTGTAAACTCCTCATTGAATATAAGGATTGTAATGAAAGAGTTTTTAATGTTTTTGGTGCTATATTTAGAGGGAAAATTTAATAATGTTATTCAACGTCTTTTACAAATAAATTTGGACGTTTTAAGATTGTTTAAGTTTAAATGTTTGAATTTAAATCCAGAATATGCTGCTAGTTTTCAGGAACTGTTTTGACATATTTTAAATCATTTTAAATTGATTTAAAATTCTGTTTTGAATCATTCAATTATGTCATTATTTTTGAGATTTTATTGGAAGACTTATTCAAAATATTATGAATTACTATATTCGATATTTTATTCTACGGGAATAAAAAAGCAACGGTTCTGCTATTTTCAGGGAGATATTTATGGGATCTCTTAACTTAATTAATTTTGAATATCCCTAGGAAGCGGAGTTCCTACACTTGTTAGATATTTTTGTTCTCTATATATACAGTTATCTCTTTTAGAAAAAACAACAACACAATACAAAGAGAAAGGGCTGTGAACTGTGAATCTGTTGTGCATTTGCAGCATCCTGTTACAATCTGCTTCACCACCTGCTTGGTCTCTCAAGCGCTGAATTAATTCTGCTTCGACTAAAATTTCATTGACGAGACGTGATGAACTAAATCTCAAGAACTAGTACCTATGCTTTAATTTTTATCATCTATTTCATCTGGTTATAAGTCTTTAACACTACTACCCATCTCTCACACACACTCTTATTTTTCTGTTTATTCTTTTGCACACAAAAGAATTATTTGTTATTATTTTTCTTTGGGTTGTGACTCCTGGATTCTAAAGTCAGGATCTTAGGGTTGTGACTCCCTATATCTAAAGTCAAGACAGTTTGGGTTTTGACTCCCAGTATCTAAAGTCGGGTTGTAAGGGTTGTGACTCACCACACAAAAGTCAGTGTCGTGGTTATCCCTCCACTGGAAAAGGATTTTGTAATTGGGTTATGATTCCCCTTTAAAATCATTTTTAGTGCACATGTATCTCTCACCGAGTAGAGAGGTATAAGAGTAGAGTAGGCCCACTATGGACCGAACTAGTATAAAAGATCATCCTTGCGTTATTTAATTTTTCCGCTTCTAATTAATTTTAATAATTAACTTTGATAATTAATTTATTCAATTAAATTTTTAATCTGGTCTATTCACCCCCCCCCCCTCTAGATCATCTGCCATTACCCTGTCCGACCTAAAAATTGGTATCAGAGGATAAATTTCTTAAGAATAGTTTTTCTCTATATTTATATTTCATTATACTTGGTTGTTCCTTCAGGAATTTACCCAATCATTTATTTTATCTTCTTTTATATTTTATTTTGCTAACCTATTCCTAGACCTCACAGTCTAAGGATATCGATCTTATAAGATTGCAGGATTGAACCCGAATTATGCTTGGATTCCTCAGAAGCCACCAAATTTTGATGGAAATGATTATGGATACTGGAGATCCGAATGGAGGCATACCTCAAACAATTGAGCATTGAGCGCTGGTCTATCATGTCAAAACAATACACACTGCCTGAAGATGATTCAGATACTCTAACAAGAATTGATGCTACTAGATACATCTTAAATAACAAAGTTGTTAATATTTTTTATTGGGCTACTAACAGAATTGTTTTTAGTCATGTTTCTGCATGCAAGACAGCTCATGAGATTTGGATGATTTTTCAAGTTACTCACCTTGGCTCGGACAAATTAATCCGAACCAAACATGGAATGCTTCGTGCTGAGTATCAAGACTTCAAGATGGGTGGAGATGAAACTGTAAACCAAATGTTCCATAGATTCACAAGCATTGTGAATGGAATGAATTCACTTGGAGAATCTCTGGAAAATCCTATACTTTTTTAAAGAGTCCTACGAGCATTACCAAAGAAATGGAATGCATCTAAGGTTGTCATTGATGAAAGCAAGAACTTCAAAAACTACACTCTTGATGAACTCATTGGATCGGTACTCCAATATGAATTGGAACTGAAGAACATAGATGATGAGGAGACAAAAAAAAAGAAAATGTTTATTTTTTAATTATGTAAATGTTATTTCTAATAATTCTACTGATTCTAATCTATAGGATATTGAAAAGGAAGACATGGCACAGATTGTAACTTGAGTCTAAAAATGAATAAAAAAGAAAGGTTTCAAAAACCAGTTTAGTAGAAATCCTCAAAAAGAAAAATATAAAGGAGATAAGAACGTTGATACAAATTACAATGCTTCAGATGTAACTTGTTATAAGTGTTGGAAGAAAGGTCATATCAAACCTGATTTACCTAAACTAAAGAATAAAGAAAAATACAAAAAGAAGGATAGAAAGGCATTGGCAACCAGCTGGAGTTGTACTGAAGAATCTAATTCTAGTGAACAATCTGGAAATGACAATGAATCTTGTAACTTGTGTTTCATGGAATCACTAGATAATGTTTTTAATTCTAGTTATTATTCTGAATGTTATGATTCTGAATATGAATCTGAAAACCCCAATGTTTTTGAATTAAATAAAGAAATTGAAAGATTAAGAAAATATATTTTCAAAGCTACTGATTTATATAATAAACTTAAATAAGATAATGAAAAACATATTTCTGAAAATAATGTAATTTTTCAAGAAAATAAAAGGTTAATAAACACTGCTTCTGCTTCTCATTGAACAGTTTATGATGATTTGAAAACTGCTGAAGATCTGAATGATAAATTGAAAAATGAAGTTGAATGTCTTAAACAAAACTTATTGGATTTTATTCAAGGTCGTGAAAAATATCCTGAGATGATGTCTTTGACTAAAACCGATAAAAATAAATATGGTTTTGGTTATGATAAAAGATTACCTCAAATGTATAAAACCTGTTTTGTTAAATGTAAAACCGGTTGTACTTCAACAGTTACTTGTTTTAAATGCGGCATGAATGGTCACTATGCCAATGACTATTCACATAGATTTAGACAATCATTGGGATTTACAAAAACTAATATTTCAAAAACCTTGTTATCGGGAGAACCTTGAAATTCATGTTTGAATTCTGTATGGGTACCTAAAATTTTTATTACTAATCCTATAGGACCCAAAGTAGCTTGGGTACCAAAATTGTCAATTAATTGATTTTTGTAGGAAAAATTCCTTTGATGTCTCAAGAACGAAATATGGTACATGGATAGTGGATTCTCTATGCATATGACTGGAGACCCATAAAATTTCACATCATACAACACATGTGATGGAGGCCCTGTTACTTTTGGAGACAATTCCAAAAGAAAAGTAAAAGGTTTTGGTAAAGTTAGTATTTCAAATTCTACATTTATTTCCAATGTTTTATATGTTGAAGGTTTAAAACATTATTTAATTAGTATATCACAATTATGTGATGATGGAATGGAAGTTAGATTTCAAATTAATAAATGGTTAGTTTTTAAAGATCATTAATTATTATTTTATGCTAATCGAAAAGATAATATTTATACTATTGATTTTGCTAAACTAACTGTTCAACATGTAAAGTGTTTGAATTTTATACAGAATGACTGCATCCTTTGGCACCGACGTTTAGGTTATGTTAATTTTAGAATGTTGCATAAGATCTAAAATAATGATAATGATTTAGAGCTTCCTTATTTGAAGAAAGAACAACATCACGTTTGTGGCGCCTGCATGAAAGGGAAGAAACATAAAATTTTCTTTAGACCTATCAATCAGATAAGTACTAATAAGCCTTTACAGTTAGTACATCTTGATTTTTTGGTCCAACTCAAATTTTTAGCCTTAGTGGAAAGAAATACACTTTAGTTTTTGTTGATGATTATAGTATATTTACTTGGGTATATTTTCTAGCTCATAAAAATGATACTTTATCTAAATTCACTACTTTCTCTAAATTAGTTCAAAATGAAAAAGGTTGTATGATTATTTCTATTTGTAGTGATAAAGGAGGTGAATTTAATAATTTAGATTTTGAAAAATTCTGTGAAAATAATGGATATTTTCATAATTTCTCTGCTCTTAGAACACCACAAAAAAATGGTGTTGTAGAACGAAAAAATAGAACTCTTATTGAAATGGCTCGAACTATGTTAAGTGAATATAATATGCCTAGATATTTTTGGGCTGAGGCTGTTTTGCTGCATGATATATTTCAAATAGAATTATTATTAGACCTTTTCTAAAGAAAAATCTTTATGAATTATTCAAAAATAAAAAGCCTAAAGTAGGTTATTTTAGAGTTTTTGGATGTAATGTTTTTATTTTAAATTCAAAGGATAATTTAGATAAATTTGATGATAAAAGTGATGAAGGTATTTTTCTTGCATTTTCTAATAACAGTAAAGCTTATAGAGTTTATAATAAATGAACTATGGTTATTGAAGTGTCTGTTTTGGTTATGTTTGATGAAAATAATGTTAAAATAAATTCTGATTCTAATGTTATTGATGATGAGTTTAGAGATTTTAATTTTTGTGAAGATATTAGTCAAGATAAGAGGGAATTAATTGAGGGGGATCATACTCCTTCTCAACCTGATCCAAGATCATGGACGATTCAAAAAGATCATCCTGTTGAAAATGTAATTGGCAATGTTGATTTTGGTGTCAAAACCAGAAATTCTATTTTAAATTATTGTGCCAATTCTGCTTTTATTTCTGATTTTGTTCATGTTAATATTAATGATGCTTTAAAATATGCAATCTAGACTGTTTCCATGCAAGATGAATTAAATCAGTTTTTTAGAAATAATGTTTGGAATTTATTAGAATTGCCTGAAGATAACCAGGTAATTCTAACTAAGTGGATCTTTAGAAACAAGATGGATGAATCTGGACAGATTGTCAAAAACAAACCCCGAAATGTTGCTCAAGGATACTCTCAAGAAGAATGTATAGACTTTGAAGATTAATTTTCACCTGTTTCTAGGTTAGATTCAATTATAATTTTATTGGCCTTTGCGTGTTTTCATGATTTTAAATTGTATCAAATGGATGTAAAAAGTGCTTTCTTAAATGGTTTTATTACTGAAGAAGTTTATCTTTTTCAACCCCCTGGTTTCAAAAATGAAAAATTTCCCGACCATGTTTTTAATTTATCTAAAGCTTTATATGATCTCAAACAAGCACCTCGTGCTTGGTATGAAAGACTTTCTTTATTTTTATTAAAAAATGGTTTCAAGAAAGGAAATGTTGATCCTACTCTTTTTATTAAAAGATCTTTTGATGATATTTTAATTGTTCAAATTTATGTTGATGATATAGTTTTTGGATCATCTAGTGACATACACTGTAATGATTTTTCTTTATTTATGTCTTCTGAATTTGACATGAGTTTAATGGGAGAATTAAGTTTCTTTCTTGGACTTCAAATTTCTCAAAGTAAAGATGGAATTTTTTTAATCAATCTAAGTATACTAAAGATTTAATTAAATTATTTGGTCTTGATTCCTCTAAATCCTTGAAAACTACTATGGGTACTAATTGTAAATTAGATAGTGATGCATTTGGTAAATTAGTTGATTTAATAGTTTTTAGAGGTATGATAGGTATCTTTCAATATTTAGCATCATCTAGAGCATATATCATTTTTATTGTTTGTTTGTGTGCTAGATTTCAAGCTGATCCTAAAGAAAATCATATTAAAGCTGTTAAAATAATAATTAGATATTTTAAAGGAACTATTGATTCTGGTTTATTTTATCCAAAATATAACTGTTTTGATTTAACATCTTATTCTGATTCTGATTTTTGAGGCTGTAGAATTGACCGAAAAAGCACATCGGGTATGTGTCATATTTTGGGAAAATGTTTAATATCTTGGTCATCTAAGAAACACATATCTGTTGCTTTATCTACTACAGAAGATGAGAATATCTCTACTGCTAGTAGTTGGGCTCAATGTTTATGGATTAGGAAAACTTTATGTGATTTTGGTGTTTATCTTGATAATCTACATATTTATTGTGATAATACATCTGCAGTTTCTATTTGTAAACCCCATTACAACATTCTAGAACAGAACATATTGATCTTAGATTTCATTTCATTTGAGATCATGTGATTAAGGGTGATATTGTTTTAAAATTTATCCCTTCAAAAAAATCATCTTACAGGTATTTTTAGAAATCCTTTAGACTCTGCTCAGTTTGAGAAAATTAAATTTTCTCTTGGTATGATGGAATTTTAAATTTTATTTGCTGAATTTGTTTAGGGGGAACATGTTTTCACTTTTTGTTTATTTACAAAAATGGGGGAGAATTTATGGAGAGAAGTTTTTGTGAGAAATAATTTGGTTTTAATCTTTTTAAAAAATTCATTTATGGGTTAAATGTTTTGGTTTTGTAATCAAACAAAAAGGGGGAGATTGTTTGTGCATGTGGATATTTCCTTTAATTTGATTTCATATGATTTTTTTGATTACTTTTATTATGTATTTTGATGATATCTTAATTTATGTGATTTGGAATTTTATTATTATTATCATGTTGGAAATATAAGATATTTATCTATATTTTATTAGTTAATGAGGAAGTTTGAAAAAGCTTATCTATTTCTCAAAAATTCAATGAAGTTGCTTCTATGTTTTTAGAAACTCTACATTTCACTATTTTAAATCATTTATGTATTTATTTAACTACAACTTCTACGATTATCCGATTTGCATGAAACTTGATTCTATTCAAATATAAAATGTTTATATTTCTTTCATTAGTTTACATTAATGTCTAAAAATATCGTTTGAATGGACTTTTAATTACTTGAAGTTATGATATGCTGTTTTGAAGTAGCAGTTTTTCCAGAATTATTTTGCTTCTGTTTTTTAATGATTTTTAGACCTGTAGATGTCGGTTTTACTTGATTCTCTTTTTTTGGAAAGATAATGAGTTTTTCTACAATTTATTAGTTTTTACCGACGTCTGAATCTGCTTTTATGATCCCTTAAGAATTCATTGAAATTTTTCACGATATTCTGTCCAGATTTCTAATCAAAAGTATGGTTCATTTTTATCAAAAGTAAGGTTCATTTGTTATCAAAAGTAAGGTTCATTTGTTATCGGAAGTAAGGTTCATTTTTATAAAAAGTATGGTTCATTTTTTATCAAATGTATGGTTCATTTGTTATCAATATCATGGTTCATTTGTTATCAAAAGTATGGTTCATATTTTATCAAAAGTAAGGTTCATTTGTTATCAAAAGTAAGGTTCATTTGTTAGCAAAAGTAAGGTTCATTTTTTATCAAAATTAAGGTTCATTTTTGTCAAATGTAAGGTTCATTTTTATCAAAAGTATGGTTCATTTTTTTATCACACAAAATTATCATTACTGTTTATACCCTACATTACTGTTCATACCCTACGTTACTGTTTATACCATATGTTACTGTTCATATGCTACGTTACTGTTCATACCCTACGTTACAGTTCATACCCTACGTTACATTACTATTCATACCCTACGTTACATTATTGTTCGGTCTGATGTTATTGTTCGCTCTGAAGTTACTATTCACTCCGAAGTAACTGTTCACTTCGAAGTTACTGTTCATTCCGATGATACTGTTCATTCAGTGCAATTTTTTAAAAATTGATTTTCTTCAAATATATGGATTATTTTTTAACGATTTTTTTGTAAAATCCTCATTAAATATATGGATCTTAATGAAAGAGTTTTTTATTTTTTTGGTGCTATATTTAGAGAGAAAATTTAATAACTTTCTTCAATGTCTTTTACAAATAAATTTGGTCGTTTCAATATTGTTTAAGTTTAAATTTTTGAATTTAATTCTAGAATCTGCTGCTAGTTTTCAGGAACTGTTTTGACTTCGTTTACTTCATTTTAAATGGATTTAAAATTATGTTTTGAATCATTCAATTCTTTTATTATTCTAAATATTTTATTGGAAGACTTATTCAAAATATTTTGAATTACTCTATTTGATATTTTATTCTACGAGAATAAAGAAGCAACGGTTCTGCTATTTTCAGGGAGATATTTATGGGATCTCTTAACATAATTAATTTTGAATATCCTAAGGAAGCGGAGTTGCTGCACTTGCTAGATATTTTTTTTCTCTATATATACAGTTATCAATTGCAGGAAAAACAACAACACAATACAATGAGAAAGGGCTGTGAACTTTGAATCTGTTGTGCATTCGCAACGTCCTGTTACACTCTGGTTCACCACTTTCTCGGTCTCTCAAGCGCTGAATTAATTCTGCTTCAACTACAATTTCATTGAGGAGACGTTATAAAATAATCCTCAAGAACCAGTACTTGTGCTTTAATTTTTATCTTCTATTTCATCTGGTTCTGAGTCTGTAACACTATTTCCCATCTCTCACACACACTCTTATTTTTCTGTTTATGCTTTTGCAGACAAAAGCATTATTCGTTATTCTTTTTCTTCGGGTTGTGACTCCTGGATTCTAAAGTATGGATCATAGGGTTGTGACTCCCTGTATCTAAAGTCACGACAATTTGGGTTGTGACTCCCTGTATCTAATGTCAGGTTTTAAGGGTTGTGACTCCCCACCAAAAATATAGTGTCGTGGTTATCCCTCCACTAGAAAAGGAATTTGTAATTGGGTTATGATTCCCCTTTAAAAATCATTTTTAGTGCACACATATATCTCACAGAGTAGAGAGGTATAAGAGTAGAGTATGCCCACTTTGGACCAAACTACTATAAAAAACATCCTTGCATTATTTAATTTTTCCGCTACTAATTAATTTTAATAATTAACTTTGATAATTAATTTATTTGATTAAATTTTTAATCTGGTCTATTCACCCCCCCTCTATACCATCTTCCATTACCTTGCCCGACCTAACAACATGTTATTGGAATAGTTTTTCATTTGTATATGATATTCAATATCTCTAGTTGAAAGCATAAATTATATTAAGGTCTTTATTCATATCAATTTCTTTTATTCTTAAATATTTTATATTTTTCATCATAATATCATTGACATAGTGTGTTTAATTCCATACTATTTCCATTTATCATATTAATTTATCTCTATTTTTTTTAATAGTTAAATCATTTTCGTCCATTAAATAGATTTTAATTCATGGAAAATAATTATCTTATGGTGCATTAAATCTTGATAGTGATTCATTGAGATATGATGTGTATTCTAAAGTTTTTATTTAATACTTTATATAAAATTTAATTTGATTAATTGGATTATTTTTTAATAAAATTCTATATTATAAAAAAACAACTTCAGATATCTTATCAATGGTTTTCAGTTTTTGAGCTACAAAATTTGTAGGTAATATTCATTACTAAAATATCCTTTATTTGAGTCAGTATGACATTTCATGATAATAGGTCATATATTCATGTTTTCTTCAACCATATAAATTTAATTCAATAAATATATTTATATTCATATTAAATGAATCATTTGATACAACCCATTCTCATAGTTGAATTTAATTCCTATAATAATATGTTGTTGTAAATTATAACACTCATCTTTCCCATGAAATATATTTTCATTCATTTCATTTTGTTAAAATGGACTGACAAATGATTTTAACGCATTATGGATTTGTAAATATTTTATTCAATTATATTTTAGGAACTAATATTTCAGGAATATTTATTCCATCTAAATGATTTTTCATGAAAACATAATTAAATTGTGAAATCTACCTTTTAGAAGCCATCATTTTTTATTAAAATAATTTAATTTATATATTTTATAAATATTAAATAAATAATTATCATGTAATTATTATTATGGCATGTTAAACTATTTCAAAAAAATCCATTGTGTTTTTTCCCATGTGTTTTCTCTAATGATGTCCCAAAGTTATTTATACCTAATAAAAAGTCCTTAATTATTTCTATATCACAGTATGGATAAAATTATTCCACCATGAAACTTATTTCAATAAATTTATTATGTCATTTTCCATGAATTATTTTATCAAACATTTAACAAATACATGGGTTAATTAATGGTTCTTGAACGTATTAATATCATTATGATATGATGTAATATATATGTAATGATTATTATGGGTGTGGAAAAATATTTCCCTATAATACATTGGTTATTATTATATATCTCAGGGGTTAAGAATGTTGTGCATACAAGACCACATTATGCTTTGATAATAATCGTCTATATAGAAATGATTGTGTATGCCTTTTTCATATGATTGTGCATGAAAATGATTACATAAGACATCATTCCCTTGATTTTGGATCAATATTATCACATATAATATCTTTTACATTATTTATCAAGTACATGATCAAATATATAATTGTTCAAAATATTTTCCATAGATATTGCCAATTACTCCTTTGCTCACTATCTCAATATTTACTATAAATATTCAATATTTTAGTGAATGAATTATATTATTAAAAATGGATCATGATTATTAAGTCATACAATAGTGAAATAGATTATTATTTTATTATTTGACGTTATCCATCCCTCAGTAATTATTTATATAAAAATTTTAATATTTCATAATCATTTTAATATAATATTACTCCATAATCAAGTTATCATTTAATATTATAATATAACCATTAATGACTTGTTGATAATTGTTTCCAAAACTAATTATTTGATCTCATCCAATTATTTCTCTTATTCCCTCATTCCTAAATAAACCTTTTTTATAGCGATATCATCACAAAAAGTCTAAGGTGACTTAAATTTCAAGGGCTTAATTAATTAAATTATCTATCAACAGTTATATAGATAATTTTTTATTTGAATTTCACAAATATTGTATAAAAGCGGATCAATATTAATAAATTAAATGCGGAGAAAGACAAGAGATGATATTTTTTTGGATATGATGAATTTTTATCATGGGAATTCGATGGAAGATAAAGGGGATAATCTTTAAGATGGAGGATCATTGAAATGTAATTTCAAGAAAAAGAATTTATATAAGTAAATTATATTATGATATTTTGAAGTGATACTTTTATGAAAATTAGATGCATTTTTTAGTTATGTAGAGAATGTAATGTGTATAGAACATTCCCCACTTCACGGTTTGTAGTTCAGATGAAAATATGGTGTAAAACCTCTTTTACGTGGTGATAATGTTTTGAGTAGGAATTAATTGTCATGCGACAATGAGATTAATCCACATGATGTGTTACCCTACCTGATTAGATTGTCCTATAATGGAATTAAATAATGTAGGACATGGGTGACCGCATATTAATTTTTCGGAATGATAAATATACCAAACCCAAAGAGGTGGATGAACCATGTTTATGATGTACATGCAGAGTTACAAAATAGATAAATAAGGACCAAGTGATTTGTCTATACACCGTGCTATTCAGAAGAGATATGAATGATGGGTGACTGGAAAAATGTTTTATCTTACATGGAAGAACATTCCATGTACACATATATCCATATATATATATATATATACATTCCCTTTCAATGGAATTATAACATCTTTCATTTTTTGTGTATTATTTGTAAATATTATATAGATTATTATCAAGGCTAGGCCGAAAGACGACGTAAAATTATGAGGCCTGTTGTTCCTAGAAAAATATCATTCAAAAATATTATATATTAAATAACACGCACACACATGTGTCCGAGAAAGTGGACTGACTCTTAAACAGATACCCATATTTGAAATCTGAGCACATTATTTAATTCAAAAATGTTTTTTAACCCTAGGTGATACATAAAAGTAGTCGGTGTGGGGAATTTCTGAAAACATTATTTTAGGTGTAAAAGGAATAAAATTATATAATAATTTTTTTTATGTTTCATGAATGTTGTGAATATTTTTTCTTTAAAAAGACAATTGTTTCAGGAATCCATTTGAAGATTCATAACCATGTCGATTCTTGAGGAACACTAAAGATAGCGTTGTAGATTCTTCTAAAGGGGTTGTGGAAGAATCAAGGATCGATTGATAGTTGTAGACTCATATTAAAATATTCTCACCAATTAAAATGATATAAAAATGTTCTTCATCAGTGATGGAACTAAATACATGAAAAATTTGTGCTTATTTAATTTTCATCTATTTTATTGTTTCTGGTGAAAATAGATTTATTCCATGAACCAATTTTATGCAATCATCAATGGTAGATTTAATTTTAAGGAATATCATATTGGTAAATTTAATTATTCATTTACATTCATTCTTTATATGATAATGAATAATGGGAAAATAATCAATTGATGAGGTTCGTTCCACATATTTTCTATGTTAATATTTTCTCCCAAAATTTCTTCGTTCAATTACCATTTTTAAACCCTTCATCCTATGGTTTGACCAAGAACATGTTCAATATCATTCTAAAACCATTCATGAGTGCATAAAATCATTATCGTGTGTATCCAATACTATTGAGGTTGTGCACAATTGAATTATGGGGATGGTTGGTGGATTAGGGTAGAATAAAAATAAATCCACGGGCTAAATCTTCTGAGGAAACACATGAAACATAAATGTTGGAGGTGAGATTTTTTTTAAATGCATTCCATGGTCATATTTTGGTGAGATAACAACAGAAAGGCTCATTTGATGTACATCTAGGAACTAATGTGTTATTTCATATGGAAACCAAGGTTGAATAGATGTGTGAGTAATAATAGTGGATGAACTCTAGATCTAGAAAATACCATGAAACATGATATCTTGCTCTTGATTAAATGTCATATGGGTCCCCTTTAGCAGTGGAAAGGGTTTCTCGATGAAGATAATGACAACCCGATATATGACCCCTATCACATTATGTGTGAACCTCCCGGATTGACTTATCATGTACATTTGATTTTCATAGACATGGGTTGGAGTACACCGGAGTGGACACACTGTGCACTCGCACATAGAAAAGACATGGAATATATGTACTGGTACATGCACATGGACTTTGTACATAAGAAATTCAATTTTTCATGGGATATATATTGTGTGACCCTAAAAAATGTGTACTCAGTCGATATTCTAGGTATACAGAGAGTACATGTTGTGTAAGGATCTTCCACATGTAAATGATATGGGATTCCATTACAGGACGTGTACCACATGGGACACACCATGTACTCCCATCAGTTGTGATTGGTATGCATTGATTTCTTAGTATTAGATAGGAATAGTTTTATTGTGTTCCCATGGACATTGACCATTAGGGTATAATGTGAAATTACATCAGCATCTCTTAATTGTGATCCATTCATGAGGCCATGTCTCATATAGATTTCATGTGTCCCTCTTCAAGAATTTATTGCGATCCTCTTTTATCCCTAGTCAGAGTGTGTGGAATCAGTGTTTCCTCCCTGAGAAAGGAATTTTTCATCCATTTATGACATTATATCGGTATTGTTTGTGAAACCAACAGCATATAATCACCTAAATAGAATTTTGATCCTGATTGGGTTAGTGTTATCCCTATGTTTTTCTTGTCATGACCCCTATATGTGTATCATATTCATATCAGACTATTTCATTCTCCTAATGTGTGTCCTAAATGAACTACACCTCTTTATCGAGTTTCTTCGATGGTGGAATGGTTGATGGAGTGATATCTCCATGAATGAGCATTTCTTCTGTCCTAATAGTATAGATGACATTTGGTAATGACCACCTAATGGTGTGGTTTCTCTTATGAGAATATATTGGATTTCATTTTTATTATACATTGATTTTTATATTTTTTATTGAGATGAATATAATTAGTGCTTCATGTTTAGTGTATTTGGGGTGTCCAAATAAGTATTGTTATACTCAGACATGCACAAGATGTGCCGACACTTATCGTGTATTGTGATGATATTCACCATTTTTAATTTGTCCAAAGATGATATGGAGAAGGTGTATAATAGAATGATCTAGAATGAATGAGAATTTTAGCGTGACTATACTATTGACTTTTTCCTCTCCCTTTGAGTAGGATCGAATCATTATTGTTTTTAGTTGGACATGTGTTATAGGATCTTGTGGTGGGATTGTATTTATCCTTGTACACTTTCATTTACTTCATGAAATAAAATGGCCATGGAATCTTAGTTTTATGCATTCATTCCTTCAGTTTTTTTTTACATTTCATCATTTTGTGGCTTCGATATAAGAGTGTTTGTGTAGGTAATTTCAGATAATGCTTATCATTTGTGGGGTATTTCTACTATGTGCTATTCTCCATCCCCTGGCCAATAAGAGGTGGTCATGTGGAAGCCACAAGAGGGGAAAATATTGGATGGTTCATGATAGAGGGGTGTTAGACTAATATTTTATACTTGAGGACCATGAGTTTGTGATATTGATTTGGGGAAATAGTGTTAAGGGTTTTGAGTTCGGCTTTTAGGCCAGGGAATCCAATGTTGGAGCAATGACCAACATATCCAAATATCAGAACACTAATCATATTCATTTCACATAAGAACAAAAGAAAACTCTTTTATGGGAAAATAATTTTAGTAGCATCATATTGGAATGGTTTTGTTTTCCAAGTCCATCTTGAGTTAGCTCCCCATATATACTATATTGACCTTGGTATATTTTTTTTATTTGAGTACTCGTAAGCATAAACTACCAACAATGATTTTACCATATTATCAATATGATGATCTTATTAGTGATGAAGCATTAGTACTAGGTCTTATAATAGATATAGAACCTCAGTATGTTTTACTAGCTATACCACCACCCATTGAGAAGAAGCTTCTTCCAGCAATACTAGTTTATGATGCATGAAGGATAAGGGAATTTCATGAGTTTAAGGGAATAAAATTCCCCTGATTAAGGGTGATATAGACCACTAGAGGGCTAGGGACTAGGTAGAGGTAGTCAGTCACACTTTTGGCCTTCTTAGGACCCCTAATGATCATATGGTGTTCTTTCCGTAAGTCTTCATTAGGGATTTGTGGGGTGATGGTGGAGCTTGGTGAATCTATCAAATTCATAGATATATATCTCTATGATATACTTTGATCATTTCTTCATGGAGGAGTTCAATCCAATAGGTAGTGTATCAATATTTTTTCCCTTTTTCGATATTGCAACTTTACATTTGAATACGAATGTTTCACATGTGATATATTTTTAGAAACAATTTGTCCATATTACATAATTTTATGTATCGAATGGTTATCAGTAGTTCATGCTAGTATTGACTATTTTAGGTGGAAGATATGGTGTGTATGTGGTGCTGGATCTATTTTTTCTTTTATCATAGAGAAGGTAACCAAATCAATTTAGTATTGACTCATTCATTGTATTGTGAAGCTGATTCGTCATTATTTGGATAGATTATCACATTTTGTTGTGGATATTGTGAGTTCAACATTTCATGTATTGGTAGAAGACTAAGAAGATGATTTTCATGAGGATATTATGGGTTTACCACCCCAACATGAGATATATTTATTCAAATATCTACACCCATAGATGGAAACTATATCTAGATTGACATATCAGATGGATCCCTTAGAGTTTCATGAATTGAGGGTGTAATTGGATGTCTCACTTAGGATGGGCTTTGTGAGACATAGTTTTTCATCATGGGATGCCCCATTTTTCATTTCTAGAAAGGCAGACTAGGGCTTGTGGTTATGTGTAGATTATTGGCACTGTAATCAATAGACCGTATGGAACAAGTATACACAATCAAGGAACAATTAACTATTTCATTACTCCAAATGGGTGTAATGGTTCTCAAATATTGACCTCATATCATGTAATAACCACCTATAAAAACATGACATGTATATTACAATGATGTCCCTTAGATGTAGTTTCTGTCACTATGAGTACTTTGTGCTGTTTTTTTTCATGACTTAATGCCTGTCAGTATTCATGGGACTCATGAACCAGATCATTCAACCATTCTTATACTGGTTCATGGTAGTATTCATTCATGAAATCCTACTGTATTTCACATTTGAGGAGGAGAATGTGAGGAACTTGGAGATGTTCTTGGGCACACTCCAAGTGCTTCAACATTATGATAATCTCTCAAAGTGTTAGTTATGTATTTCATAGGAATAGTTTCTAGGACACTATGTGTGTACAAATGTAATGGATCCAATGAAGGTGTATGCCATCATTAATTTAAAGCCACCAAATAGTGATACCAAGGTGAAGTGTTTCTTTATTGGTGATGTACTATCAGATGTTTATACCTAACATCAGCAGGGTGGTGGCACCCTTAACATTATTGTACAAAAATGGGAAACCTTTCGTGTGGATGGAAATGTTTGAACAATTCCTTTAGGATATCAGGTAGTGGTTGACAAGCACTCCAATCACAAGGTTACCAGAAGAAACTGTCGAGTATATAGTGTTCTGTGATTCCTCAAGGACGGTATTTTGTTGTGTTATGATTCCTTGTCATTTAGTTATCTCCAATTGTTCATTCCAATTGAATCCATATGAGAAAAACTACATGAAACACTACATTGAGTAACAATCAATACTTTTTTCTTCAAAAATGTGTTGACACTTGTAGAATTTTTATAGATTTCTTGTATACTATGACCAAATGAGTCTCAAGTATATATTCTGTTTCAAATATTTTAACATGAGATAGAGGTGATGGATCAAGTTTCTAACATACTATAACATTAATATTGTTTATAATTCTAGGAAGGATAACATTAGGGAAGAGTATCTCAATAGAAGATCTAGTTCGATGTTATATAATAGAATGTCTAAACAGTTGGACTCATTGCAGGTATCCTTTACTGACACATATCATGTAGATTACATCCAATACATGGTTATTAACCATCAACTATTATAGTGAGTCATACATTCACATCATGGGGATACTGAATGTGAGGCCATGCATTCTTAGTTATCCACCAGGCATTATCTTAATGGATTTTATAATGGTGGGGATCATACCGTTATTTTCAATGGATGCATGATGGTACATGTGACTTTATAAGAGGAGTTCTTTAGAGAGTTTCATACATCTCTGTTGGTTGTACATCATCATTTGAAAAAAATAATTTGGGACCTCTAAAGATAGTTTTGGTCTAAATGGATAGAGAAAGGAGTTGCAAAGATTTCCTATTGATAACATACATGTCAGCAAGTGATGGTTGAGCACAAATTTCCAATAGGATTAGGTAAACCACATGAGGTGATAGAATGGATGTTGTTTGGGATATCTATAGAATTCATGATTAAACTACCACGTATGTCCAGGGGTTAAAATTCCATTTCGTTAATCATTGAATGACTCACTATGTATTCACAGTTGATAGATATCGAAGAACAGAGTTCAGTAGAGGTCTTGGGATGCCTTTATTTTTAGTATATAGTCAAATCCAGGGATTTTTATGATGTTTTTTTATCACAATGCTCACTTTTAGTCCAAGATGTGGAAGGGATTAGCATAGGAATTTGGGACCAAGTTATTCTTGAGCACAACATTTCACCCAAAAAATAATGGCCAAACATGTGTACAATTCATAGATTGTTGGAAATGTTTTGATTTTTCATGTTAGACATTAGTCATATTTGGAAGGATTACCTACATCCTGTTGTGTTTGTATTCAAACAAACTACCATTACACCATTAGTATTGAACCATTCAATTATTTTTATGATAAACCAGGTTGGTCACCACATTACAGGATAGAATTAAGAGAGTAGGAACTAATGGGTCCAAAGTTAGTGTGAGATACAATAGATAAGGTTCATACCATCTTGGATTAGATGAAGACTACATAGAGCCATTCGTATTCTATTGCTGATTGGGGACTATTCCCTTCGATGTTCATTGAATGATACCATGTGTTCCAACCGGTTTCACCTCATTGTGGATTATAGTGTTTTGGATAAGGATGAAATCCATAATTGTGGTTATGTAGCCCTTTAAAGATACTTATTATATTTGGAGAAGTGGAGTACCAATTATGTCTACCCCTATATTTATAATGGGTGTACAATGTAATCCTTGTTATGTATATGATGAGGAACGTTCATGACCTATCCCATGTTATTGACTGGGGTAAGCTGGTAAATGAGGATGAAACAATATTTTCTTGAGTACCTTGTAGTGATTAAAGGATAGTTTTTATAGGATTATTATTGGTTTATTGATTCCATTGGAACATGTCTTGTGGAATAATGAAAATATTCATGATATCACATTGTATCAGGAGGCTCAGATTCATGCTCAATAGCTTGATATTTGTTGATTAGAACTTAATTTTTAATAAAGGGGAAGTAAATCTCTAATATGTCGATCATTAAATGTCTGGTATTTTCCATGTATTATTTTTAAACATTATATAGATTATTTTCAATATCAGGAGTTGAGACTTCATTTTAATCTGAGACTTGGTGTGCTTGGAATAAATGTATGAAAAATTTTAAAATATTAAATAGAATTCATATGAGGATTTCTTGGAAATGTTTAATAACTCGTTATTGGTTGCAAGGATCATAAATTTTATGCCAAAGCAGAATTCAAAATGGTGGTTTACCAAAGTCGTGGCTTAACATGGGTCAATGTGGATCATTTTTGAAACAAATTTCCACGATTTAAAGTTAATTATTTTTTTATTAAAATTATTTATATGTAATATTGAGGTTGTTATGCGTTAATATTTAAAGAGAAAACTATGTTGGAAATATAGGGTTATCTGTAACATCCTAGTGATTTTGGAGGTTATCTAGGGAGAGATATGGAGAATATTCTCAAGTGAATGAAAATTAATTTTGGATCAAAAAATCGATGCATACCCAGATTCGATGGATATCACCATTGAATGCGAAAAAACAACCATTATTAATCGTTGATTGAAACAAATTTTGGTAGGATGTTGTACTTTTTAATTTTTACCTTGGTTTATAATTCAAAAAAAACATAGATAAATTCTACGAACAAAATTGATTTGTGATTTTACATTATATTTAATTTGATGGAATTTATTATTGGGTGGTTGATTTATACCCCTTTGTTGATAAATTCATTGGAAATGAATCATTTTTAAAAGAAATGTATGCGGTTCATTAATTAAATTTTATGTCTTTTGGATTTGTCCCCAAATTTTGCCTTAAAATCATATTTGGTAATCCTTTGGCCATCATCTCTACAAATACCCGGTTCCAGATCATTGTACAACAATTCATCGACATAATGGATCAAAACCATGGGTATAGAATATGATTGTGGTTGCATATCAAGGACCTAATATGATAGTGGGTGGATTAGATGACCATGATAATGGATTTTTTATTCCACATTTTCTCTTGGGATATATGGAAAATGGATGTCAGAGGTTTTTTATTTTAGGTAGTGATTTGATATAGGATTCTGGTGAGATTGCACATGAAATTCTCGGTTAACATAAGTCTTACTTCTATGGAGTGGTTTTAGGAAGACACCAACGAATCAATGGTGCATGAAGAAGAACAGGGGAGGAAATCTTGATCTGGAAAATCTGAAGAAACACAATGTGTACATCATGAATACATGCCATGTGTGGCCCCTTCAATGGTGGCAAGGGTTTTTGTTTAAGGTGATGATCATACTGCATGTGTTCCATGTCACATGGTGTGTGAACATCCATAGTTAACGCAGAATGTACATAAAATGAAACAAAAACACTATTTGAAGTACATTGGAAAAGACCCGTCGTGAACTCCCACACATACATGAATTGGTATACATGAACTGGTACACATAACAAAGTCATGTATGTGTGCATGTGTAAACATACATAAGGCTAATGACTCCCATTATTGGTTAATGGCTACTCAGTTCATGTACCACCCCTTGTTCTATCAGAGGTGAGCATGGGGAAGTCACTACACGGGATCCTTTGGGGTTGATCATGAATGTATTAGTTTATCTTTATAATAATTTATAGCTTATTTTTTGTAGTGTGAAATTGTATTCCACCCATTGGGATTGTGATACTTATGTGGAGTCAATATTTGAACCATGTATGAGTGGGTATGGGATTATCAACTCCCAAAATCATATATACATAGTAGTTCTCCTATACTATGGGGAATATATTTTATATATGTTTAATCATTACTTATCCCATTTATGATAGATGAAAGGGACGGGTTCAATCCTCTAGAATTGGTGCTTCATCCATATTCATAGTATAAAAGATCATCTAGCTTCATCTTATAGATGAACCTCATTGGTTTATTTATAATTCATTATCAGATGCTTAGAATTACTTTTTTTTTTGGAAAAAACTGTTTTCAAATGTAATTAGAAGATCCAATAAAACATTTGATTATATATATTTTCTAGATTCGTTTTCCATCTCAGATACTATTTTGACATAACAACATCTTATGATATTCTCCAATTTCAGGTTTTTTGACTCTATATATAAAAACCCCTGATATTTTTTCATCTCTATTGATTCTTCACTTATATAGATGATAATATTTATAATATATCTCTAGGGGGATTAGTTTTTGTTGTAGTCATGAGATCATTGGGGATGTGGTTTTAGTATTATTGTGGGAGTATTGGTTGTGTTCTAAGGCTATATTATTTTTGGGTTTATAGTTGGATATTCATCTTTTTTTGGGAATCTACATTGGATTTTTATAAGTAAAAATTATTTTTCAATAAATTGTTATTGTATATTAGAGGTCATTAATTAATTTAATTAATCTAGTTTTTTATATTATGTGTAATTATTATATGTATGGGTTTTTTTTCTTCTTTTTATACATTCATTAGTGTCACACCCCAACCATAGTTTTTATTTCTTCTATTTTATTTATATTAATGATATTTTTTTGGGGACGGGTTGAGTGAATGGTAATAGTTTTTAAATGTTTTTGGTTTCAGTTTGTTTCCATATATGATCCGGGTTAATATTAAATGTATTGGAAGAAGGTGGAATGGTTAGGAGTTTATGACACCAATAGTGTCACTACATTGTGTTTAAATAATTCATGGATTTTTGTGGAATCCCCTATTGTTTAGTGTAACGTTTATAGTATTTTGGTGAATTTTTATGTCGCACAATTTTAGCATGCTTTTCCCAAATGTTTAATGTTAAACCAACAATTTTGTAGATTGTTTATAGTATCGGTCGCACAATCTTCACAAGGATTACCAACCATGAATAAAAAACATTAAACCAAATTAATAACAAAATAAATTTTATTTTAAAAACCCTATTTATGTGATTCATCCTCCCATTTAAATCCCTACCAGTTTGGTATTGACTAGAAGGCACCCCCTTTGTTTTCGTTATTCTTGGACACATTATGTGTGATTTCTCAAAAATAGTCTATGATTCTTCATGATTTATTAAGTAAATCATTCATATTCCAATTATCTTCTACTCCCACTCTCATTTCATGGTTCTATTTTGTCTTTGACCCCACTTTGTTGTAACCTATGGTTTGCGGTATAAGAATTGGTTTTTTTCATCGATGTTGGGGTATGCAGATCACGTTTTTTGGCATATTATTCATCATCCCAGAATTATGTTTAATTCAAATATCATTGAGGTAGGTGTTTCTAATATTTTCATACCAGGAAGGTTTTATTGAATTTGGAAGCATGTATATTATCTTCAAACATAATATATTATTTATTGTGATGTGTTAGTATTAATTTATTCATTTTGTTTCTTATTAAATATTTGTGTAAATAGGGTTTTAATAGGTTTTGTTAAATATTCTTATATTTTCATGTTCGAAAGGTGTTTTATAAAATTTATCTGGGTTAAAATTAATGAAATTTTGTGATTTAAGAGTATGTTTCGAGTTGATTATATTCTGATACTTTTTCTGATGATGAATTAATAATTGTGAGAAATATTTGGTTCAGTAAACATGTTTTGGATGCTCTCTTGGGATTTCATGGGTGTTCCATTGGACGTAGTTACATCCATATGTGCATGGGGTGCACATATTGATGTGAAAAGAAATGATAATGACCTTATTTAACTTAATATCCTTGTATTTAATGTAATAAATTTGACCACATACCATCATTCTTAATGTTCCTTATGAATATTTGTTTTCTTAATGTTTCATTGTCTCAATGTTTATTAAATATGTTTTAAATTGACATGTTTAAAATTACGGCACATTTAGTATCTTTAAAATGATGGTTTCTTTATAAATTATATGAATGATCTTTTGGAGTCATTATGTATGTTGTGTTCTTTCACTTTGGCTTTAAATGGTTTTACTATTGAATGAATACTTGATTTATAAGGGACCTTATAGATTTGTGAAAATGATATTGGTGTTTTATATAATTTTTGAAATAGTTTGAGATATTTTTAGTAATATATTAGAATTCATATTTTTGAAACACTTTTTCGAGGCCTCGGCCAAGATATCTAAAAATGTTTAAGTCCTCAACCAACACCATATGTCAAATATGGAACGGCCATGGCCAATTCCACATCTAGTTGTTTAATGAGACCTACTGATGCATCGAGAATCTATATTGGGCTCCACCCGTCACCTACTAAGTCCAATACATTCCTCATATGAAAAGGTTGAAATATAACATAAATATTTGTATTAAAACTAGTATATGAATTATCAATACATTAACCATAAAAAAAGAATAGTATAAAAATAACCCATCCATAGTCAAAAATATCAAATAAACCTCAATAAAATATGGAAGATTTTTATCATAATGAATCGACTTCAAACAAGTATAAAATCCATCAAAGGATTTTGAAATAGATGAAATCAAAACTATTTGAGAGAAATATCTCTTTCTTTTTTTTGAAAACATTTAAAGTTACATAATTACAAATGAAAAAATTTATTTTGAAATTTATTTTATAAGATTGTATGGGAAGCTTTGAACATGTTATAATGACAGAGAATAACCACACCCACTGTATAAGTTAAAAAAAGACATTCTTAACTTAATTTTGTTGAAAAGGACATAAAGTACATTGTTAGGAAAATGACTGAATGATTCCATTGAAAACGTATAAGTTCCAATAATGGTATAAATTAATTTAACCCAATGTCTAGTAAATAGTTAAAATGTTTTGAAATAAATTTTTAAGAAACATGTATGTGGATGATAAAGAGGTCCCCGAAGATATTTACTTAAAAACAACCACGAATAATAATGAGATTGTTGAATAAACCATTACCTTGTAATTTTCCTTGGTCGAGGGTATGTTAACATCATTTATAATGGTGAAGTAACTGTTATTATATTATAAGATAACTATATACATTAATATGATATCATATATGATCTTCTAATATTGGTTTGTTAATAATATTTTTTTATTATCATCATTTCGGGTGTTAACTGATTCTCTTTCCTTTATATGAATTTTTATTTAGTTAATGAATGATATGGATAGGATGTATATTATTCATATTCATAATTATATTAAGTATTTAAACATTATTTTTAATCATCAAATGAAAATTAGTCATGTATGCATACGATGGGGAATGAATCTTATCGCGTTCCTGGAGACGGTAACCCGTACGTACGTACGAGCGAAAATATCATTATTTTAATATTAAAATCGTATATAATTGCATGTAATATCACATATACAGAATAATTATCATGTTATATTTATTATTTGAATCATTTATACTCCTTATTATATCCATCCAAATGATGAAGTGTTTGAATAACAAAATACAGGACGACGTGGAGATGGTAATCCATACGTACACAGGAATGGTGACTTTGTCATTTATTGGATGGATAGAATAATGAATATGGTTTTAACATTTTGGTAATAACATAACATTATATATAAGATAGTAGAGTTATTATTTAATAATGGAAACAACAAAGATAGAGGTTGTGGAATAAGAAATGAACTTGAAAGATGTGATTAAATATTTACATCTTCTTCGGGTTCTTCCTTTTGATTTGGTCAAAAGGGCACATTAGGTTGGATTTCATACTAATGGGAGGCCTCTAGGATTAAGGTAGGATAGTTGAGAGGATTGTTGGGCAGGGTTTGGTCGAGAAAAATGGCTCCAATGTTGTGAATTTGAGAGAAGGGGGAGGGCCTTTTTATAAGAGGAGTGAGGGGCACCTTAGCAAAAGATTGAAATATTATTTTATAATAAAATAATATAAGGTTTCTAATGGCTCAAAAATAAATTCATTAAATGGTAAGGTGTTTATGGGTCGAGAACCTCTCAAAAAATAGGTTTTTGATGGGTTTGGGTCACAATTTTAATCTTATATTTTCTATTTAACTCTTAGTTAAATATATTGACATTTACCATGTCTCTTTGTATATTAATATTATATTGTTAATAAACATACTATAGACTTCCAAGAGAACCCCATCTGGTTCATTCATGATACACCTAAAAATATATAATTCTTTTGGCTGAAAATTTTATTTTTAGGATTTTTATATCAGCTAATAATTGTGTATTTGTTTTGAAAACTCATTTATGTCAATTTTGACACTATTTGGTATATTGTTTTTTTTAATTCATTGCAAAATTATTACTTTGAAAAAAATTCATTTAATCAACCCTATAATTTCATATTAACTGATAAAATTAGTGGAATTCATAAAAATCATCATATTACAACTGTTTGGGTATTTATAATATCAATTATTTTAATATTTCATCGATAAGGTAATTACTGTGTCATCATTGTGTCATTAATAAATTAAAATATTTAGTGTCCAAAAAATATAATTAAAATAATATTATGTGGGAAATCTTTTTATATTTATAATTAATATTTATAGTCTAATTTATCTTATCTGTAAACATTTATTAAAAATACAATAGTTATTAAACATTGAATCTAACACTTTTAACTCTTCTTTGAATTAAATAATAATAAATTTCCTAATTTAATCCAAGTTGACCAAAAAGGTTTAATATTTAATTACTATGTTTTTTGGGTCAAATTACACTTATAAAATAAAATTTTATATTTGTTAGGGTAATAATAATATCATTGTTTCCTTTAATTACCCAATTTACTTTTAACCATGGTAAGTAAAATTCAAATGTTAATATTCACCAAAAATTATTTTTATCTTATTGAACCACATTTTAATTACTAATATCAACCGTGTCTCTCGGATTTTTAAAATTCAGTTCACAGAAGTGATAAAATTATGTTTTATGCAAATTTGCAAATGCTCATTGGAGGAGGGTAAAAGACGGTGAAAAGTTAGATAAATTTTTTATATATATAAAATTGTTATAAAATGACTCCAATGAATTATATTGAACATATATAGGTATTATGTATCTATTTTGACCTAAATCGAACTTAAATAAATTAAATATATTTTTTAAAAAAAAATTTGTTTTTAAACTATAACCTAGTGTTTTCACTATTTATCAAAAATTGAATGTTTTCAGAAAAATACCAAAAATTAACCCTAAGCTAATTTCAATATTATAAATACAAAAATGATATAAATTTTAAAAATAAAATTTATAAAATTTCAAAAAGTGGGTATTACTATTCATAACATCTAGTTTGATTGGCCGCGGTGTGTTAGAATCTCGAAGTTGGGTACAATGAAAGCTATTGCATTATTCAAATGGAAATGTACCGTAAAATCTTGGGGTGTTACAGTTAGTCAACCCAAACAGAATAACTATTATTACATAGAAGATATACATAATCCAAAAATTAGTATGATTTGTTTACAAGGGTATCATCATGAATTGATGGTTACATGATCTGAAATCGGTATTAGAGAATATTTTATAACCTATATAATGATCACAATGCTAATAAATGCATGGATAATGATACTGAGTCCTTACAGTTATCTAGATAATCCACCGATAATCCACACATAATCCCAAATACTAATCACAAATAATGGAATAAATAATTAGAAAACCACCTGATGATACTCTAGGCCATATGAAGCCATTATTATCTAGGTCCTACAACTGAAAATTCTACTCTCAAAGCTCTACGAGTTCCATTATGTTTGTTAGGATAGAACGTGGTTCAGATCCTGGAACTAACTCAATCATGAACTCGATATATCTCTTGTGTGGTATGTTTTAATACTCATTAGGAAATTAATCTTTAACATTGTCTTCCAATGATGGAAATAAATCAGTGCGCATTACACCGCCATCTACGGGAATACTCACTATCTGAATTATGAGAAAATCTAATCTACACTGAATTGGTCATTCCTGAACAACATGGAGAATAAAATCCCCCTAATGAGAATAGATGGACCCTTCTGCAGACATAATGGTAACTCTCCTCTTCAAATAGTAGATATGATACTAGTATAGAACTAACCAATCAATACTAAGAATCATCTCGAAGAATTCCATTTCCATCAAAAAATGGTTCCCAAATGTAATTTAAATCACCAATATATATAGAAAATTCATTTAAACATTGATATTACCTGACTTCACTCCCAGTGGAGTGTTGATGGTAAGAACAACATCCATTATTGCCACATCAATTCCCAAACCAGTTAAAAAAATAGAAAGTATAAAATAATTCAATTCCACTTTATCGAACAAATACCAACTGAGGTAGATTATAAAATAATAATATGTCCAACGGTAGTTGATCTCATGCCCAGAATAGCTGGAGTTGACTACATAACAAGGACTAATTTGTCCCTAATCCCTAGGATCTTGTATGACATCCCTGATATGTTTTTTCGCTCTTCGTACAATGGCCAATACATTGTAGTACGATGTCCCCTACCTCGACCTGAACTTCTAGTGGAACACTAGCTAATAGCCAACTAAGGGGTATCTTATCCCCTTCCCAACATAATTAAATATTTTGATCCCTTTAGAATGTATTTTCGGGAAAAGTTCATAAAAAACCTTTAAAAATGACCCATTCTTCCACAACTATGACATTTAACTTCAACATATGGACCCTACAAGAACTTTTGATCAAACATTCCACAATGATGACAATAGAATAGAATAGTGCCATGAGATAGATTTAATCTACTCTATCTTCTCTGCATAACATTAACGTGGAAGAAACTTTCATAACATCACTTCATTACACACGAAGAAGTTCTCAAAGACCACCATGTTCAAACAACATGACCACTACTCGAGGACACTCTTAGATTTACATTCGTTATGAGTGACTTGTTCATCATTTTATTAAGAAGATCAAATGAAAAAACATTTACATGTGACCTGATTTGATATTTAATTTTATTATGAAAACTCATCACACAAGATATATCATCAAATAAGAAATTTTGCGCAATGTATTGATGTATGGTGAAATGTCAATAATAGTCAAAGACTAACATGTCCTCCTCTATCAGATCCATGAAATAATGATGTTTTTGTACCTTAGGGTTTGAGGATAGAAATAACTATAGAACATCATCTTGAATTCATTCCATGTTTTATCAACTTATCTCACATATTCACCAACAATATTATATCAATGCTTAATATGTCAAGGAAACATATATGCGTCTTTCATCATCCTCCTTTCTGTTGGTGTTTAATGATTTTTATGATGGTGTTTACTGACACAGTCTAGGTCTCATCTACCTTGGGTCCTCCTTCCCCATTAAATGTAGGCGTATTCAATAAGCTGAAACTCTCTTATCATCTCATAATTTGAATTAATTACATGAAATATCTCTCTTTACATGGATCAAATGACCATCAAGAAGCTGTCTAGAAACTAAACATCCATATACTCCTCTAAAACTATATGATGCTCTAGTTTAACTATGTTATGTGCGTGTATACTTCCACTCACCTGATGCTAATGTCAAATATGACAAGGAGTAATTGTATCTACAACACAAACACATACCTTTGAGAGTAGTCTAGTGAAAATTTGAACCTTAACAGGTGACATCAATAGAGAACCACTTACTCCATGTCTCGAGAAACCAGGCATTAATGAGTTTTAGTATCACACATCAAGTATTTTCAATTATACTATGAAAAAGAGGTCTCATATCATAATTCATCATGAGTATATATATATATATCAGAGGAAATAAATATGTGACCTAATAGATTAAAATTCATGTCAATATACACCTATGTTCTTATTATAATTCAAGAATTCGAATTTTGTTCAATATCGGGTTAGGATTACTGATCTCAAGAAGAAATAAATTAATAAAACAATAACCTCTAACAACATGGGAATCTCCCATGGTGAAATAACATCAACAATAATAAGAACCCACAGACAAACTGTAATCCCATACAAGGGTTCATAGATTCTCCCTCATACATGTGTTAGCTACTCCCAATCATGGGCTATATACAATGTCTAGAAACGTCATTATATAGTTTTTAAAATTAAATGAATTTAAAATATAATAGTAGAAAACATGGGATTTGATACCACTATGTGTCACCCCATAATCTGGAACTCAATCACTTGGACAAAAGGGTTGGTTATGATTCTTAATGAACACCTCCATGCATTCTATAAGATTCTAACAAGTAGATGGGGTGAGAAATGTATAGTGTCGAGTGTACACCCCCAATATGATGTAAAATATCAGACGAAATTAAATCAATTTAATAAATAAATTTAATATAAAGATATTGAAGAAGACTACAATAGAAGTCATATGAATAATCTAATAAATAATAAAGAATTCAATTAATTAGGTTTTGGAATGTACCTATATGTGATGCTAGAAAAAGTACAGGTAAAATACTAGAATACTCAATCAAATACTCAAAATTCATTCAGTCCCTAACCCCACTTCAATCTAACCTCCAAACATCAGCCAATTAACATACATGCAATCAGAAACAAGGCACGTTTTCATTTTCTAATCCTACATCCATGTTATATTCCCTTGTACCAAATTGTGGCTCAAAATGAATGTGAGTAAAATTTAGTAGGTCGAAAGCATTATATGGAAACTAATTAATCTGATAAGAGGCATATGAGGTAAATCAATAATCAAATGTTTTAATTAATTTAACAATGAATAAAATAACCCAATAACCTTATATATCTCCATGATGGAATATCTCATATCATGTCTTACCACCATTCTAATTACAACCATATAACCAAGATAAAATATCCGGCTTCCAGAGCATGTCGAATAATGGTTGAGATTGTCTTACAACCACGCCACCCACCACTATTTAACAATGGTAAAATAACCTACTTATGCGACACACCCAAATATATCTAAGTATGAATTTCGGCAAAGAAAACCACCACTATATAACCGTGGTATAGTCACAATAAAATAGTTCAAATACCTATAAGCCTTACATTATGGGACTGAGAGTAGCATGCTCTATATATGAATTGCATATGGGTACTGAGCTGACCCAACTCAATATCACCATTACAACATATAAGTGTTCATTTTCTATGTATGAGTCCAATAAATTATCATTTCAGCATGGTACAAAAGTCACTTCATTCAAAAAGAAATCAAAACATACAATCATAAATATTAATGGTTAATTATGGTAGTTAGCATTTATCATTAAAATACCAGTTTCAATTATGTCATAATTTATTAATAGTTATTTTGATATGAAATATGACACATAATAGGGGTTTTATAATAAGAAATAATATATGGTCACAAGTCATGCTAAACAATATTTATTCCATTATCCAATTAAATTATTTTCTAGGAGCTCTCACCCAATGCGTATACATAGCCTAGATCAGAATCCAATTGAATCCAAATAAATTAAATAAATAAACCCATTAACGTGTTTAATTATTTTTGGATCCACACAATTACATAACAATCAAAATATTGCAAAAAATATTTCAATTATCAAACCGATGGATGAGTGTTTAGACCCACTACCGTAACTAGTAAAGAACATAATGACTACCATGCAATCCACCCCCAAGAAGGATGTTTTCATTGATTTAAATGATGTTCCTATATTCAAACAAATCGTGATCAAAACCATCAATGAAACCAGCCAATGTATTTCACCGTAATGTTGGGGGAATTTAGGAAGTAAAGAAAAAAACCTAAGAAAAAATAATTACCATGGATTTCTCCCACAAACGGGATGTCCAAAAGAGATGTTGGCATTTCCAATTCACCTAAATGAATCCCAATTATCTAAAGGGGAGGATCATCAGTGAATTAAAATGAATATTCTTCCACAAAATATTTTTAAAACAATATTCAAGGTTTTACACGACATGTAATTTAGTTACACATCATGGAAATCTTTTTAATAAAATATACTGAAAAACTCAAAACCATAGATTTATATTGTTAACAAACCTAAAAATTTACTAGACTTGTAATCCCTTATCATAATGTTGAATGTTTTTACAGATGTATTTTCATCCCATTATACCATTAATAAAACCAAAACCCCGATTAATTATTTATCATCATAAAAAATACTCATTTTACCACTTAACTCATTGATATCTAAGCTATGATAATTCAAGCAGTCATATATCATTGAATATGATGTCATTTTTTGAAAAAATAGATCTATATCCCTGAAAAATACATGACAACAAAAGATCAAACATAACACATTGAATGAGTCATATAAGAAACAAATAAGTGATCTCTTATATTATTTTTGAATTTTACAAATTTAAGGTCATTATATAATAATACAATTCATGAGAAACTATAGAAAAATGAAAAATCAAATACTTAAATTATAGAATGAAAATAACATTATCTATATTAACCTAAAATAATACTCTAACTACCATGAGTATTTTGGGTTTTTGGTTAAATTTTCATAGTTATTTCTTCAATCAATAAAATTTTGTCATATGGATAAATTTTTTTCTTTATTTAACTTATCCATGAAACCAAAAATTATCTTCAATTTAATAGACTTTTATATGTCTCCAGATAGGAAAATAGTCTTTATATAAATATTTTATAAGTTATTTTGAATAAAATCATTGATTCATGCACCATAGATAGTTTTTATATACTATTTCACTGAAAATTTATTTGATAAGATAATAAAATTATTATAATAAAAACCACCAATCTCTATAATAGACATATAGCATTTCATTTCTTTAAATTTTTTATTATAAATAATAATAAATTTTTCTATAGTTAATTCTTCTGATAAAAATTTGCAGTTGGATACATTGTTACAAATGAAGAAAATCAATCCATATATTGTTCCATTGTTAACTAAAACTTTGTATAATTAAATATTATTATCTAATTTATAGGATATGAAGTTATATTCCACACATTATATAAATGAAAATAATTTTTTTTCCAAACATTTATTCCATAATTACAACCCTAAATAGACTTTAAATTTCTATTTCCAGCTCTTCTATTTGTACTTATTAAAGCAGAAGAACATTACCTCTCATTATTTTGACCTAAACATAAAAAATACTTGATATATACAATATACCATTGGATGAAATTCCATATTGAAATTCCATGATATATAAAAAATCTAGAAATAGTGTCCGTTCAGAATCCCTATTTATTAAGTATTATAAATTGTCAAATTAATTTTTTTCAGAAAAACATTTCATTACATATATTTTTATTTCAATAAGTTTTATTAAATATATATAATATTGTATCCCCACACGATATTTAAGTCATTATCAATTTATATCCGAAAAAATATTTTTTTATCATGTAATAAAAACGCATTGTATTTATCATTATAATTAGAAAAATACATTCCAATAACAAATCTAGAAATGATGCTTCTAAATATATAAATTTATATTTTTTATAGACAATAACTACCCAAAAATATATTAACATATTTTTTCTAATGGATTTATATTATCTATGAATTATATATTTTTTACCCTTTCTAAAAAATTTTCTTTAGACACTATTTGATATAGTCTTATAATATAAATATTTTCCATTAATTTATCATTAAATCATCCCAACTAATCCTTTAACTCTAGTGTCTGGATGAATATTTTCACCACCATAACATATTTCATCATGTTGTTGATCTATAAATATATTATTCCTAATTATCCACTTTTATCAATCATTAAGAAACAAATTTATCTCCATACATCCTATTCAATTATGTCCCTTCATTGAATAATGTCTCTAACCAACTCAAATATTTTTTCTATAATTTAAAAAAATGAATTCCATGTAAAATCATCAATTAATGTTTCAATTTATTATGATCTATAAAAGAGTTGACCTAGAATAGATAAAAAAAATTAAAAAATATATCGACCATTGAGATCTAGGATTCCATCTTTTGAGAGAGATAATAACTATTTATTATCTCATAAGAAGATAATATTTCAATATTTATTTTCTGTGTGATCATGCCTCAATAAACAATCTGTTTCTAAAACCATTATATACATCAAACTACGATGTCCAATTCTATTATTCCAACCATATATAAATTAATATATTATTTCTCTTATAGTTATTGTAATATATTGTGGTCGTGTAAAATATATTGTTTATTCTTTAAAATTTTTATTCACAACCGCAGATGAAAATGTACAATTAGGAAACACATTGATGTATAATACATGAAACAAGGAAAATTCATCTAATGAATGTATATAATATTATTTAAAAACACTATTATACTTCACACTTATTTCCATAATAGGAATCTGTCATTATAAAACGAAATGTCATCATATCCCGTTATAGTTTCATCTACAGATACATTACAGAAAAAATGAACCTTACTAAATCATCTTAATATATAAATAACCATTAATCTAAGGCATAAAAAATTATATAATAATTTTCCAAAAACTATACCCCTTGATCCCCAAGAATATTAACACATAATATTTGACATATTAATGTAATATGTTAATTTTAATGATTACATTATGTATATTTCCTAATGATAACAATATTACAATGTCAGATTCTGTCTCCCCAAATAGTTAATACCAAAGTCCATTGGATAAGTAATTATATTACTCCTATCTCAGTACATGTCTTCTAATTTCCTCTAACTTGAAATTTAAGGAGGTGATTGTCCACTACCGTCAACATTTGTCACTACTCCAATTATGGGAGCCAAGGAGTCTGACCAAATTGGATAAATGTTCTCTATAAGGGAAATTTACTCATTAAAGATGTCATAGAAAATCATTCCATGATGAAAAGTCGTGGATTTGGAAATAAAGAGTTTTCTAGGAAAAAAAGTTTCTGGATAATAACAATATAGATCCCTCCACATCACGCACCATTTTTCTACATTTAATGATATCATTCTCATAATAGCTATCCACATTCAGATTAATGCACTCCTCTATGAGTAACCATCTTACCCAATGACCCCATCCTAAACTAGATCTACCCATATATGCGTTAGATTCAACATAATAATACCACTATGAGAAATAATGATTCCCCCTAAACTAGAATGATAACCATAGGAATTAATCAAATATATAATGTGTACCTTCAAGAAAATGAATTAAAACCCTAGTGTCATTCATCCATAGGGTCTTGTAATCATAGATTATTCAAATAACCATTGTGATCATCACCGAGTTACATTTCATGATATCATGTGGTATTCCATCACAATAAAACTAGGATGAAACCAAATCATCTCTAGATTACCCATGAAATATAACATCAATCAATTCATAAAAATATTCCAAAAAACACCACTAAGTCACTACTGTTGAAATGATTTCATAAATACTCCAAAAAAATGTCAGCATTGAAAAAAATATTTAAATATTGCTAGATTAATAATATAATAACTAAAAAAATTACACTACTAATTAATTTTTTACTAATCCCTTCAAAATTTATAGTTACCTATAGGTGATAATCCTTTTGGTTTGTATTATATATACCAAAATCGAGCATCAAATTCCTTAAAATAACTATGTGGTTTGAAAAATATCATTCCAAGCTAATTACAAAGAACCCCATCCTCTAGAAAATAAGCTCAATTTGTCCAGGTTAATAATATATAAAAATTTCAATTTCCCCAACAAAATATTACTTTTATACTCTCACCAACAATCCTGGTTAACTATATGAGTTTCTTATTTCGGTTTTGACTAACATGTCTAACAAATTTAAATTCAATATTTAGTTTAGAACCTATTGGTGGAAACTAGTATGACTATGACCTATAATATTTTATGAAACATTTAAATATTTTATAAAACACAAATAATTATATTTTACATTTTCAATCAACCAAAGAAATATGTGAATTTGTTTTTCATTAACTATAATCATATAGAATCATCCCTCCTATACTGATCCAACTAATATAGAATCATAGAATTAATAACAATGATTAACCATTCATTGAAATTTCTTTTAGAACCATGGTATAATATATGCATTGATTTATATAATATGTGTTCCACATTTAAATATATGAAGCATATTTAAGTATATCTATTAAACTGAATATTATAATAGAAGAACATAATAATGTCAGAAAATTATGATTATGATACCTCCAACTCTAATGTAGAAGCTTAGTGATTATTGATCCTATTATCCTTCACTAATATATTTCCATTGATTTAATATTTGTAATATTTTTATTTTAATTACAATAATTTTTTATTAAGGGAAAATAAAAATAAAAAATATATATACTTATTTTTTTCTGCCAAACACAAATATCATATAGAATGAAATGATTGATATAAGTTACAAAATCTAATAACATATATAATATATAATTCATATTATAATATTATAAAATAATTATATTATCATTCAATATTCAAATTGTTGTCATAAAGCTAATAAGTATTCTTTATTTTTTTCTCTGGCATGTAATAGATTCATGTAGCTTTTTCGTAGTTCAAGTGGAAGAATAAATAATAGAATATAAATTTATTACATGCTAAATTATTTTTATAAACAATATTCCATGTTATCAAGAACATTAATTTAAAATTATAGATAATTTTTTATTTGAAATATTTATAAATTCATTTTTTATAATATGAAAACAAGATCAATTTCTTATAAAATTTTATTAATATAAATGGAATAAAATGTTTACGTTTGATATCAAACATAACAATTTATATTTAAATTATTTTTAAATATATCAATATAATATGATATAATTACATATACATATCTTCTGTGTAATCAGATGTGCATATCGGAGCTCTCCTAAAAAAGATTTGTGTTAGAGGATGACATTATTATATTGATATGAATGGAGTGTCAAATTATTCATTTAATTAATAGTTATTGAAAATTTTTATCATATTTTTTATTACGTAAATCAATATATTATTTCATATTAACTGAGTAATAATATGGAATTTTATATCAATATAAAAAATATTTAATCAATATTACATGAATGTTTTTGAAATCATTCAGTCAAAATCGGGTTTCGAAATAATTGTTTATTATATAAAAATAAATAAACAACGTTTCTAAATATATGGTGTAGATATATTAATCATCATACTATAACTGGTGTAAATATACTATGATAACATAAATAGAAAATTAACATTGTATCCTCCGAGATAAAAATACTTCGGGGAGAAAATTATGTTACAAAAAAGATTGGAGGTGAGAAATAAAATTAGGTGAAAAATATTTTACATTTAAGAGAGTGAAAATATAGTTTTATTAGATTATAAAACTCATAAAATAGTTAAAATATTTTATTGATATATATAAAATATACAATCATTAATACCTATGATATATCTCTATCAATTGTTTTTCCTATTAATTAATAAAAAATAGGTATTATGATCATGGTTGAGTTTATTTGTCACAAAGATTAAAGTCCCTTAATATTCCCATAAAAATTATAACTGAAACTATATTAAAAAATAAAAAACCCCATGGTTCTTGTGTATATATATTCTTAATAACAGAAGGGATGAAACTAGAAATAATGATGAAATACTATAAAATGAAATAGATAGAAATGGGTATATTTTTAATGAAGGAAATTCCCAGATTTAGGGAATTTGGATAAATGGATATTTTTTTACAAAAAATTAAAATATTAGATTTAAAAATATTATCGTATAAAAAAACATGATGGGTAAATAAACTAATACTTATTTTTTATCATATAACATTATTTGGGATTATTTTTTTTCATAGCAATGTATGCTCTAAATGAAATATTCACAAATTTCGTGGTTTTTTAAGAGAAAAAATAAATATTTGTTGCCCATTATGCGATAATAAAAATATGTAACACGTATAAATATATACTTTAATAAAAAAAATTAATATTAAAAGTTTCCTTGATTAATAATATTAATTTCACTTATAATTAAATATATTAATGTATTTTCATGAAAGAATAAAAATATAGTGTAAATAAACATTTTAATAAAAGTCTTAGTACATGATAAAAATTATAAGACAAGAATTTCAAATTATATTAAATTGCAAACACTTGTTATATTTAAAAATAGGCAGTTAATGAATAAAAGATAATAATATACTATCAAACAACATAAATGGAAGCACAATACAAATATATGTTATTATTTAATGAAGGTGAGTGTAATAGTATTAAATCTGTTCCGTCAAGACAATATATCTAGTATGAATAATAGAATTATAACATGTAATTTTACTTTGATAGTATGTTCATCATTTGAAAAGCATCTATACTAATTCTAAAAACATATATCAAGATAGAGTTAGATCAATCAACAATGAATATTGTATAGAAAAATGTCAAAACATAGAAATATTAAAATAATGAATCAATATTAATTATTGTCAACCATCAAGTATTGTTTAAAGGATCATATGTTTTGTTTAAAATTAATAATATTAGATAATATGGTTAGTTAATAGTGGATGGTGAATCATGGGATATATTCAATGAAGGTGAAATCAGAAAATGTGGTAGTGGTACATCCATTATCCAATATTGGGGAATTGGGTGCCCAATATCTTTGGTAGAATGCATAAACTGTTCCAGATCCAAGTCAACTGTTAAATGTTTGATTAATATGTTATTGGTGCATCACTATGTACTTGGTATATGCTTAATGTAAATCAAATGGTTGTACAATATTATATTCTAGTATTTTTTCTCAAATTTTTCATTAAACGCACAATAATCCATTAAGAGAGTGGTTTTACATTCAAACCATGTTACAAAAATTATATGGGATTACATTTGATATCATAGATAAGACTGTGTCAGTTAGATGAAATTTTTTTATATAATATTAAATATTGAATATTTATTTATAATAAACATAATTGATCACACAAATTATTTATACAATTGTAATGGCTTAGGTGTAAGAAAATGAATCATTATATAATATACTGGGGTATTTTATTGAATTATTATATATTAGGAAATGTGTTAAATAATATGGCATTGCTATCATTTTTCAATCGGCTAGTGTCATAGAGTATAGATACAAATGATTAATTGTAATAAATATGATGGATTTGAAAACCAGGTCTTATGAGATCCATACCTTAAGTATTACGTATTTTAGTTACATTAAATTAGAAATCAGTTTATTTAATTTCAATAGATATTTTCTCCATATAGTTTTCATGTTATTTTATTCCTCAAAAATAAAAATCCCATATATTATAATTTTGACACCTATATCATGTTACAATTTTTTCAACCATGAAAAATAATAAAAAATCGTGTTTTATTTTCATGGAATATCAAAACGAATTTTATTATTACCACATAGTTTTAACTACAAATCATTTAATTCTTTTTAAAATCATTTTAAAACATTGAATTAGTAGAATGAGCTCGGTAAAATAAATAAAAAGAGTAAATGTGTTTATTCGGTTAAAATCTTCATAGTGTATAAAAAACAATTCAATAAAGAATATACATTTTTATTTAAAATTAAATATTTTAAATCAAATTATATATTTATTAGAAATAAAAAATGTCAATGAAAACTCATTAATATGAAGATATATCTCATCTAGGTTCCTGAAAAAATAATTTTAATTGAAACCCTATAAATCCCTTAAAATTTTATTTACCATATAAATGAATTCAAATAAATTTCTCTAGAGAAGATAATAAATACCTAATTAATTGGAGTGTAATCTCAGAACACCAATCGTATATGGTATATTATTCTCATACATGGACTATAATGTGTAAGAACTAATTGAAATAAATGTCTGTAGTCTGTATCAGGAATAAATCATTTGAAAAAATCTTTTAAACATGTATGGAAAACGAATTCTAATATCAAAAAATCCTTTTCATTAAAATGACCATTTACATAATATAATACCTGGAAAATATGATATATGATATTTTAATTGAAGAAGAAATGATTTTTTAAAGGAATAAAAATATAAAATAATGGTAATATAGTATGGAAAGTCATTAGCACGGTATACACACACAAAAATTCCATTTGTTTATTCAAAATGAATGTGAAACCCTTCTAAAATATAATTTTTTATTTAATTAATTTTAATGAAAAAACCATTATATTAAACATATAATTCTATTACATCCACAGAGAAATATTCAAGGAATAATTTAAAAATAGTAACAAAGAAGTGCATTATTTGAAAAATGATTTTTTAAGAAATTATAAACATTGTTTTAAGATAATGTCTCCCTTACATTGAGTCTGAATAACCAAATATGTTATTAATAATCATGAATAATTAATATATGTAAATATTTTAATAAGGGTATATAAATATTAATTTGTATTATACCTTATATTTTCACTTATTACCATGTTAGAAAAAACACAAAATTATTGAAGTTTACACCATATGTTTGGATGAAATTTAGTTCAAAAGACTCAAAAGAATTCTATAGGATGACCATGGTTGAATAAGTAATTATTCTATAATATATATCATAATAATAATTAATTAATTATAAGTTTTCAAAAAACAATAATAGTTTTAAATCCATCAATTAAATATGGTTCTGAAAAATGAACTACGTTATAATCGTGGAGAGGACTTGTCATATGTATGTATATGTGATGTTTCTATTTTTCAACGATCATTATGAATATTATGAATGTATTATTTTATCCTTATATTTTAACCATTTTATCGTAAATACCATGTTATTTAATGAAAATATTCTTATATATATCATCCATGTCATGTGGTGATGAAAAATGAACCACATTGCTATGTGGATGTGATTTTCCACACGTACACATGAAAGGCATTTTGATTTCATAGTGAATGGATATTATGAATTTTACTAATATATAATGATTTAATAATGTTAAATATACAATTAATAGAATATATAAAAATTAATTCCATCATTATAATCCATCTATTAGAGATGTTGATGGAAAATTTATTACATTTGTTTGTGAGGTGGTAGTCCTCTATGCACATGGATGCCTGTTTAGTTTCCCATTTAATAGAATAGGATTTGGATATAGATTGTGAAATTAACAAAAATACATAAAGATATTTCTCATACATATGTTTCTATATAATAATTTTTAATGATTAATTGAAGTATGTGGATGTAGAAATAAATAAAAAACACTAGGTCAAGTACAATACATCTTATTTGGACAACCTCTTCTATTTTATGCAGAATTCATTTCTAGGATGATATTATGGTAAAAAAATTCCTCTATGACCTAATGATGGATTTATGGAAGGGAATATATGAGGTCTTCGATTCCCCAAATTGATGATGATGTGTTAGTATGTGAGAACAATAACTACATTTTTATAAGATAGGGGATGAGTGCTCTTAAAATTTATTAAAAAATTAAATCAATATAAAATTATATTGAATTCAAAATGGATAAAATCGTATTTATTTATTATATAATATTATAATTGGTAATAATATTTTCATCTAATAGAAATTTTACTTTTTTTACTAGGTTTTACCCTTGTAAATTGGAAATAACCCATCAATATTCCTTCTAAAACATAATAAGCATTATAAAAAATTGATTGTCATGATAATTTCCATAAATAAATAAAAATAGGCTCTAGATTTTATTATATAACATATCTTATAAAATTATATGAATCCAAATTTTTATGAATTTTATATCAGTCAGTTATATATTGTTTTTTACAACATACCATTTATGTTAATTTCAAAAAATATTCATTAATTTTATTATAATGAAAACTATAAAACATGTAAAATTAGATCAGAATATTAAAATACATCTTGATGACTTCATGATCATCCAGATAATTCGTGTTTATAAATAATTCACTTAAATTATATTATATATAATTTTTTATTATCATTTATTGTATTTTTACATTAAATGAAAAATTATTGCATCAAAGTCATGTAAATATTTAATGAAATGAATTCTTCCGTAAAAATACTAAATAAATTACCATGATGAAGACGATATTTTAATTTTAAAATTAATATAAATATATGAATATATAATTTATTTAAACATATGAAAAAATAATATTTTTTTAAAAAACATAACTATTGTATTTTATATTTTTCATTAAACAATACGTTACAAATGTCATTATAACAAAAAAAATTAATTATATTAAAAATTCATAAGAACATTGATTATATATAATCATAAAATAATGCTGAAGAATGTTTTATATTCATTTTATTTTTCTTATCCTATCATCTCTAACCATAAATTACATGATTTACCCTTGACCGGGGTAACAAAATTTATTAGGATTTTATTTGTATTGAAATAAATAATAGATGACTATTTACTAAATTGAATCCCACAAAACTAAAATATGGAAAGAAATATTAGAAATTGTTAACTGAGATGTGGTTGAAATTAATTAAAAACTAAACTGAAACAACACGAGTAAAAAATATTAATCAAAAATTCCATTTTTATAATAAATTTTTTTATACTAAAATGAAGTTTAACACTCATTTCAAGGTCTGCAATTGTATTCGAAATAAAAAATAAAAAAATAAATTTTAAAAAATTTTAAAATTAGAATTTAATATTTTCAATTCTATGGAAGAATACAATTTTCAATAGAAATATACACTTCCCCATATTAAATAAATAAAATAAATATTTTCAGAAAAATATAAAAAAATCAAATTTAGATAATTTTGAATTTATAGATAAAAAAATTAAATTAATTATATAGTATTTTTAATTAAACACTTTTAATAAAACCATATAATGTATAAAAATTCAATTTTATTTGAACGAAAGAATTTTTTCCCATTTCAATAAAAATTATTGAATAGTAATTTTAAATGAATATTACAATATAAAATATTAATTGAGAATTTTATGAGAAAAAATTATATCAACATCACACAGACTATTAGATAATTCTCCTTTTATGGAATTGGGCCCATAAAAGTTTTTTAACTAATTAAACAAGGGGTAAGCTTTTCGTTGTTGAATATTTCGATTTCTGTGGTTCTTCTTCAACCATATTGTTTTTCCAAAAATAATTAGCATCGCAAGTAAATTATTTCCAAAATAATATCTCCATATGGTTAAGAATAGGAATATAAAATTTCTCATTAGAAAGGCTCTATTACAACTAATCTATTTCATTTCTCAAAACATTAGACGAATATCCCACATATTTTTTTAATAGTTATATATGAACAATGTTATCCACCTGAGTAAAACAAGGATGAAATACTAATCGATAATAAATATATCAAAATTTATCTACGAATTCTTACAATATAATGGGCCTTGGATATATTTATCCCTTTTACCAAAAAAACACTTTTGGTAGAGGTATTTTATGAAAAATATGATCACCTACTATGAAAGAAGTATTTTTTATACAAGTAATCCACATAAAATTTATCTTTTCAATAATATGACCTCATACTTTATCTATAATGAAAAATTCTTATAAAAATATAATTATAATATTTATGATATAAAAAATTTTATTACAAATTGTGGATCGAAATGAACTTCACTATTTAGAAGATTGTTTTCATAATACATCAAAGTGGGGAAAAAATAAAAATAATAATTTTATTCAACATAATGTGATCATAAATTCCTTTAAAATCAAAAAAATACAAAACACAAACTCAGGAATATAATGAAATAAATTGGTAGTCTATAAATTACAGCATTCAAATAAACATGATAAGGAGGCATCACATTTCATTCAATGGTATTAAATGATATCTTATAAAAGATGACACATGTATAAACCTATAGATGAATAATATAATGATATGGTATCATAAAATCATGTCATCAGTGTAAATTTTGTATAAATATTAAACATCACATAAAAATAAGTGAATGATATTTGACAATATGAAATGGCAAGGTGGACCAAGTCCCGTAACATATTACATTCACTCCATAACCCCATATATAATGTATCATGTGATGATAACATTACCCAAATATTTAGAGGAATTTATAATTATGGGCCCACATATCACATCCATTTCATGAACAATTATATCCTTTTCATAATAGTAAATCAATAATAAGGGAAAACAAAATAACTACCCATCTAAATAATTTTTTTTTTGTAAATTTTCCATATTAAATAACAAATTCCGGTTTCATAAAGAAGGAAATTGAGAAAAGAACATAGGGAATGTATTGAAAAAAAACATGGTACTGTGGGATTGGAATTTATATAATTTACATATACTCTAATTTTATAAGAATTCAGTAATATTATAGGATTCCTTATTTAATGAATTGAACTTATTATAAAAATAAAGTAAAAAAAATCAATAATGAAATTATCATTTACACATTGGAAAAAACATTATGAATAATAGAAATTTGAAAAACTATTATAGCTAATATTTTCATTAAAAATAAAATAGGTAAAATATAATGGAATCATAAAATATTAATTTTTTCACGAGAGGGGTAAAATCAGAACGTGATGAGTATGATAAAATGTATATTCCATTCCTCATTTTGGACAATGAATTAACAGCAACATGTGTGGAAAGAAAAAGGAATGTTTTCATGAAATAATATTTTTCAATATAATTTAATTGGTAAAAATGTATTTATATAACCATGATACAAAATTAAACTCATTTTTTAATTCACTTTATACAAAATATTAATATTGAAGAGAAAATATGTTTGAAAAAATAGATAATTAATCACTATTTTACTAAAAATAGAATTTTCACTTTTTTTAAGTACCATTGTTTAGAAAATATTAATATTACATATAATAATCATGAATAACCACATGGGAATAAAATTTAATGGTTTAATTAGGATGTTATCTGAAATTTTCAAATAGTGAAATTCCATGTATAACTAATATTTGATTCAATCATAATCCCCTACCATTTGGTTACTTTTGAATATTAACATTAAAATAATGAATTATATGTTTTTTTAAATTAAATTATAATGATTTAGTAATTATATATTATATATAATGTAAATATTTATAATATGCACCATTTGAAATAATGTAAGTTCATAAATGACCATGTGTCTTAATAAAAGATGTTTTTTAGAAGAAACTTTTACAAAGACCTTATCATTGAAGTCGGGATGAATAAAATAATTTATTATGACTATAAAATATAATTCCATAAAAAATGAAATATTACATAAAATAATCAATGTTCACTATGACAATAATCTTAGAATATCATAATAAATGATGTAGAAGTTGAACCAGATAAATGAAAACTGAATTAAAAACTCATTTTTTCACACCCAAATCATCTTGTTAATTCATTATTTTCTTGAATAATAAACTTATGAAAGTTATAAAATATCAAACGAAAAATTTACATATATATAATTAATTTTATTTTATTTGTTAACATGTTAATTTGATTAATTAGCCAAATTATTTCATGTTGGGATTTTACTGAAAACCAACTCAACTATCATAAATATATTTGGTAAATAGGTTGATTTGAAATATAGTATTTATTATATTCTCTCAAATAGTAATAATTATGTAATTATCATTTTTATTTATAATTTATACTTTTAAAACTATCCCTTGAGATATGTTTCGGAAAAATTCACATTGATACAATAATTTAGATGGTAGGGAATACAAACTCATCGTTGACTTTTTTATTCTTCAAAGATCACAATGGAATGAGGTTTTAGGTAATGTTATCATTATATAGTTATATTTATATCATAAATATGAAATAATATATTTATATAATATTATATATACCTTCCATTAGATGTAGTAATGAAAACAAATCACATCACTTATAAGGTGGTAGTCTACATGGAATGTGAACGACGTTATAAATTATACAAAGCATTATAATGTACAAAATTATATGATATATTTCAAATAATGAATTAGTAATATGTAATTATTTACTTATATAAATATTAAATTAATCTTTATAAAAAAATATTTAGTGAAGATGTTTATAATGAATACCAATGCTTTGGGAGGCAACAATATTCCAAACACACATTTGATTTTTACAGTTTCTATAATGAATTTAATGTAAGAAGGTATATGTGATGTTATAATTAAATAAGAATAACAGGATCATTATTATAATATAAATAATATTATATATATCATTAAATAATTAATTGAGAATTGATTATGGAAAACGATTTACATCTCTTCGTGAGGCGGCGGTCCACGGTACAAACAATCAATAGTTTGGTTTACCATTTGAGGAATATAAGATGCTTATTGGAAATTAACAAATCGTAAAAACCTGTAATTATATTTAATATAATTATTTTATTTCTTCTTACCTTTTTAGTTATATTTTAATTTGCGGAAAATAAATAAAATGAAACTATTTATTAAGGGCGTTACCTCTTCTCCAGACAACTATATTATGTTTTCCCATAAAGAATGTATATGATGGTATTATGAAAAAATGACTTCTAAAATGTGTGTTTGGAATTATGTAAGATATTTAGTTTGTTATATTTTGATCAAATGTTTTATTATATTTTAATAAGGATAGGACAGGTGGTGGTCGTTCTATAAGTGGGGGAACTGACACAATTGTAGTTTTTGAACAGAATGATTTAAAACAAAGGTTTTCTCATTAAAAATGGATAATAAATGGACCATTTTGTAATTATATAATATAGAAGGTCTAAATTTTACCATATGATAACAAATATATACTTTTTGAACATTTTAAAAATATATCTTTTTAGTTTAACCCTCCAATAAAATGATTTTAACCTAATCCATGGAAATTAATTTATATTATTTTCACTATAAGTTATGATAAATATTATTGTCCCCTAAGTAGATAATATAAATTATTTTCATTAATAATATGCAATTAATTTTTATCATTTTAATCTCACATTAATTGTGTAATTTAATTTAAAATTAAACTGCCAGATGTTATAAAAAAGATGCTTTTCAATAAATTCATTTTTTAGGGAATAAATGATCAAATTTAAACTATATGAAATGTAATCATAATTAACTGAATTTAAATAAAAATATATATATTATATTAATTAAATTCCATTCATTCCCTATTAGGGGTTATTTTTATTAATTAATATTAATAAAAATAATGTACAATTAAATATTTTTCAAAAAAATGTGTTCCAAATCAAAGAAATAAACTTATACTAAAATTTAACTATATATTATTTATATGATATTAATTGGATTCTATATAGCTATATAAAAATTCATTGAATTTTAATTTATATTAAAATAATAACACAACCTTTATATTTCACAAATTATTCAAAATAATTGATAGCTTTACAAAAAATTTTATTAATTACATTTCACTACAAAATAAATATTTCCTAATTAAATGAAAAAATTATTTTTTAATGGCTATATAATTATTTAAAAAATTGATATTAATTTTGCAATATAAAATTTTTAAAATTTCCAAAAGTTTTTTCCAATATTTTCTCATAATATAAACAAAATGCTATTTTAGGTAAAAATAATTGAAGAGTAGATATCATTTTAAATGAATATTTCATATTTTCAAAGATTTTTCAAAAATATATATAATGTTTAATATATTTATATATATTTAATAATATAGTTAATAAAATTCACACATGACAATCTATCTGAGGTGTTATATCAACCACATTTATATAAAAATAGTTAAAAAATATATCAAGTCCAATTATGCGTTGTTTTTCTTGATGAATTTACTATCGAGAAATGTTTTCATTTTAAATATCACGGTGTTACATTCTACAAATTTTATATAAATTATGTCATAACAATTTGAATTTATTCTTGAAATCAAGTGTATATCATTTAAAGATTCCTTTTTTGAAACACACATAAAATAATGGGTTAATAAAACTTCCACATAAATGTGGTAATGTGAAATACAAATTATATGTTATATTACACATGTTTAGGTTTCCATTTTTGAGAATATTAGTTGTAAGTGAAAATTTTTACATGTATGATATGACTAAATAATTATATATAGTGATAGTAATAGATTATCACAAAAAATACAATGAATATGAGAAATTTAACATCCGAAAAACATGAAATCTATGATGAATTATAATTCTATTTATTTACTACCATGAAATTCAATTGTGAAAACATTTTATTCAATAGAATGAATGACAAGAAATACCAAGAACATAAGGGAATATAATATCCCAATAATTGTTAATATATTTTATATTTCAAATAAATTAATTATATTTTATATATTTCCTTGAGAACGACACTATGTTACTGTACATCACATGCAATAATAAGTATTTTCAATGGATTTTATTCCACTTAAAACTATTTTTTACCATAAAAAATATATTATTAAAATTTTATTATCTCATATAATAATATATAACATTGTTGTTAAATTAAATGTTATTAATATTATTAAAGAAGTTATTAATTATTTTCATGGAATATATAAAATGAATTAATTAATTACAAATTAATGGTATATTTATATAATAAAAACTTTATTATATTGTGAATATTTGTAATGAAAACTATTTATATTTTCAAAATGTACATTATCCCAATGAATTAAATTTATTACAATTTTTTAATGATATTAATTTTATATATAGATTATATAATCAATGAATTTTTTATATATTCATCCTATTTACATTATAAATATATGATAAGAATAAATCAAATATTACAAATAAAAACCATTATTTTTATTAAAGAAACATTTAGAACAATTTCAATATAGAACCTATTTTAAATATAATTATTGGATATTCTATAATTATAATAAGTAAGAAAACATTTTTTCTGAAATTGGATCATAAAAATTAGATTAGGGCGACTTTTGGGTCTTTTATTATGGGGTTTCATTTTTTAATAAATAGTGAAAAACAAAATTTATCATGAAACAGAATTTTCAACTATTTTATTTATAATATTATGTTATATTTAAATTTTTTTGTGTAATTAGAATATTTTTTAATAATTAATCCTATATATGTCTTTGGAATCAAATTCAATTTGATATTAAATATAAAAAGATAACAATATCTTGAATTTTTTTCATTGAAAAACTGCATTGTCATCTACTATGTGGGATTAATATTAAATAAAATTCTTCAACTTTTGTGACATAAATTTGGATAAAATTGATTCCATATTTGGAATATAACACCCCGAACCTATTTACCCAGATTCGGTGCATTATTACATAACATTAGCATGATCACAAGGAAATCATTTCTCGAAATACCAATCGGTTTAGTATTATTGGAAATAAGATTCATACACAAGTTCAACTTTACAACTTGAAAAAACATACAACATGAATTTATTCCATTCGAAAAATCCAAGCCTCCTAGATAATGCATGCAAGTCACTCATAACTAACTTCTTCATATCCTGGTAATATGAAACATTCGAAAGGGGTGAGATAAAACGCTATGTAAGGGTAAGCAATTCAGCGGAAGATAAAATAAATATTAAGCATGATGAATAATTGAAATCTCATACCTTTAACAATATTAAACATGAATTCTATTTTGGTAGGAATATGATATGAATAAATAATTCCATAATAAAACATAATCATGGGTATTATACTAGTCTAATGAAAATATGAACCATCAATATTATTTCCAAAATGAGGGATTGTATAATGTCGGACATTCAAAAACATATTTTCAAGGCCTTGGCCAAGTCGTCTAAAAATGATGAAGGTCGCGGCCAATACCCTATATCAAATTGGGAAAGGGAATCTTCCAATTCCACATTTAGTTGTTTCATGAGACCTATCGATGCATCGAGGAGATATAGTGGGCTCCACCTGTCACGTACTAAGTCCAACACATTTCTCATATGAAAAGGTTAAACATATCATAGACATTCGTATTAAAACATGAATAAAAAATGTCAATACTTTAACCATAAACCATGAATGGTATAAAAATAGAACATTTATAGTAAAACATATCACAAAACCTTCAATACAATATAGAATTTTTGTATAATAATAATTCAACATAAAATAATCATAAAATCCAACAAAGGATTTTGTCAGAGATGAAACAAAAACCCTTTTTAGAGAAATATATCTTTCTATTTCGAAATAATTTAAGAGAAAAATAATTATAAAAATAATTTTTTTTTAAAAATATTCTTATAATCATTGAAGGGAAGCTTTGATGATGTTATAACAGCGTAAAATAGCCACACCCACTGTGTAAGTTAAAAAACCATTCTTACCTTAAATTTGTCGAAAAGGTCATAAAATGCCTTGTTTGGAAAATGGCGAAAAGATTCCTTTCAAAACACATAAGGGTATAAATGTCATAAACCCATTGTCTAGTAAATATTAAAATCTTTTGAAATACATTTTAATGAAACATGGATGTGGATGATAAAGTGGTCCCAATAGATAATTAGGTACAAACAACCTCAGATAATGATGAGTTTATAGAATTAAAACATACCTTGTACTTTTACATTATCTAGGGTAGTTTAAACTTCTGTATTATGGTAAAATAATTGTTATTAAATTATAAAACAATCATATACATTAATATTATATCATATAAGATCTTTTAACATTTCTTTGTTAATAATATCTTAGTATTATCGCCATTTCAGGTGTTAACAGATTCGTTTCCCTTTATATTCTTTATTATGTGAGTCATATTTGTTATGTATGGTATGAATCTTATTCATATCCTGGATGATATCAAGTCTTTATTAATTATTTTTAATCATCATGTAAAAATTAGTCTTTGATGTACACGATGGGGAATGTATCTCATCGCGTTCGTGGAGACGGTAATACGTACGTACGCCCGAGCGACAATATCATTCTTTTGATTTTAAAATAATATATAATTGGATGTTATATAATAAATAAATAATCATTATAATGTTATATTTATTATCTATATCAATTACACATCATTATTATACCCATCCAAATAATAATGTATTGAATAACAATTACACCACGACATGGAGACGGTAAGTCGTATGTATGCACGTATGGTGACATGTAATTTGAAGGATGGATAGAATAATTAATATGGTTGTACCATTTCATAATAACATCAATCTATATAGAAGATACTGGAGTTATTATTTTAGAATGTTAATAACAATGAAGGAAGAAGTGGAAGAAGAAAAGAACTTGACGGAGGTGATGAAATATTTACCTCTTCTTCATGTTATTTCTTATGATTTGATCAAAAGATCTCATTAAGTTGGCTTTCTAACTAATGAAAGGCCTCTAGGATGAACTGAGTGAATTTTATAGGATACTTGGGTAGGTTTGGGCTGATCCAAAAGGCTTTGAAGGTGTGAATTAGAGTGAAGGGGGAGTGCCCTTTTATAAGAGGGGTGAGGGGAACCGTAGGAAAAGCTATAACTTTTATTTTATAATAAAAACATTTTAGGTTTATAAATGATCCAGAATAGAAAATTTAAAGGAAATGGTGGGTAAGGGTTGAAAAAAACTCAAGAAATAGGTTTTAGATAGGTTTGGGTCACTATATTAACGTTAAATTTTAGATTTAACTATTAGTTAAATAGTTTGACATTTACCATGTCTCTTTGTATTTTTATATTATATAGTTAATGAACATAATATATACTTACAAGATAACCCCAAGTGGTTCATTAATGTTATTAATATCATTATATAAGTCCATTGGCCTAACCATATATTTTTAGGAATATAATATCAATTAACAAAATAATATTTGTTTTAAGAAACGTTTTTAGTTCAATTTGACACTATATGGTATTTTGTTTTTTAAATTCATAACAGAATTATTACCTAAAAAAATTCATCTAACCAACCCTAATATGTCATATTAACCTTGAAAATTAGTGTAATTCATAAAAATACACAAATTACATTTATTTGGATATTTATAATATCAATAATTTTAATATTTCATTAATAAGGTAATTACTTCATCACTATTGTGTCATAAATAAATTGAACTATATAATGTCTAAAAATTATAAATAAAATACAATTATGTAGGAACACTTTTTAGATTTCTATTGAATATTTATAATCGAATTTATCTTATGTATAACCATATATTAAAAATTATGTAGTTATTAAACATTGATTTTATCTATTTTAAATCTTCTTTGAATTAAATAATAATAAATGTCCTAACCTAATCCAAGTGGATCAAAAAAGTTCATATTTAATTCCTAAGGATATATTTGGTCGAATTATACCTATCAAATAGAATTATTACATGTGTTAGGGTAATAATAATATCATTTTTACCCTTATTTACCCTATTTAGTTTTAACCGTGGTAAATAAAAATAAAAAGTTATTATTCACCAAAAATTATTTTGTTCTTATTGATCCAAATTTTACTCGTTGATATTTTAGGTTTCTCTTGGATTTACGAAATTTCACTCATAGAAGTGGTAAATTTATGATTTATATGAATTTTCAAATTCTCATAGGATATTGGTAAAAGACGGTGAAAAGTTCAATAAAATTTTTATATATCTAAAATTTTTATAAACTGACTCCAATGAATTAAATTGAACATATATAGGTATTAGGTATCTATTTTTGACGTAAAATAATTTTAAATAAATACAATAATTATTTAAACTAAAATTCGGTTTTAAACTAAAACACATTGTTTTCACTATTCATCAAAAATTGATTGTTTTCAGAAAAATACCAAATATTTACGTAAAGCTAATTTCGATATTCCGAATCCAAAAATAAATTCCACTTTTAAAGATAAAATTTATATAATTTAAAAAAATGTGTATTACTATTCATAACGACTAGTTTGATTGGTTCTGGTGTGTGTTAGAACCTTGAAGTTGCATACAACACACGCTACTATATTATTCAAAGAGAAGCGTACCGTGGAAGATTGGTGTGTTACATTCTCCACTCCTTCAAATAATTTCATCCTCGAAATTTCTATAATATTACTACATAAAAAGACTCTGGTGGTTTGTCATCATATGTTCCACGGGTTCCCATGTTGCCTCTTCCTTCTTATGGTTTCTTCATAGAACTTTTACCAGACGATTCATCCGGTTTCTCAATACTTGTTCTCTCACATCAAAAGCCCGGACGGTCTCTTCACAATAAGACAGATCGAGTTCTAGTTCTAATTCCTCATAGGTGAGTACATTTGTGGGTTTAGGTATGCATTTACTCAACTGTGATACGTGGAACACATCATTAACTTTCAAGAGATTTGGCGGCATTTCCTAAAGGTAAACTACAACCCAAATTTTATCTATAATTTAAAAAGGTTTGATGTACCTGGGACTCAATTTTCACTTCTTACCGAAACATATAACACCCTTTCATGGAGATAGCTTAAAGAAAACATGATCTCCTACATGAAATTCCAAATCCATCCTTCGGTTATCAGCATAGCTCTTCTGCCTACTTTGAGCTTCTTTGATGTGGGTTTGGATTACCTTCACATTTTCCATCATTTCCTCCACAAGTTCTGGACCTATGAGTTTTCTTTCACCAACATCATCCCAACAGGTTGGTGTGTAACATCTCTTTCCATATAACGCTTCATATGGTACCATCTAAATACTTGAATGGAAGCTATTGTTATAGAATATTATACCATAGGTAAATATTGATCCCACATACCGTGAAATTCAAGTGAGAATAATATCAACATGGATTCTAATGTTTGAATAGTCTGTTCTGATTGTCCATCAGTTCGAGGGTAGTAGGCAATGCTCAAATGAAGTTTAGTATCTATGGATTTATGAATACTTTTCCAAAATCTTGATGTAAAACGTGGATCATGATCATAAACAATAGATAGTGGTACTCCATGAAGTCTCATAAAATCATTAATATATTGTCTTGTTATACGTTCAAGTAGTAAATCATCTCTTATAGCAAGAAAATATTCTAACGTGGTAAGACGATCCACGATGACCCATATTTCATCGTTCCTTCTAGGAGTCTTTAGTAGTCCCACGAGAAAGTCCAACATAATATTACCACATTTCCACTCCAGTATGGGAAGTGGTTTCATAACTCCTCCAGGATATTGCCTTCCAGCATTCACTTGTTGACATACCATACATCTTGACACAAAATCAGAAATCTCCCTCTTCATGTTGTCCCACCAAAAATGTTCCATAAAATCTCTACACATTTTGGTGATCCCAGGGTGTATAGAGAAATTCAAAACTACAAACATTATCTAAAAATCCCCTTTTTAAATCTGGTATATCGGGAACACAAAGTCTCTTCCCAAATTTCAGAATTCCATTATCATACACAAGGTCATTCAATCACCCATCATTCGCAGCATTAATCTTCTTTTGAAAATCATCATCACCGATCTGAGAACTCTTTATCATTTCTAGTAGAGATGGTTTGGAAAAAATTTGAAATATTATTGATGTTTCACCTTCCATGGTGATTCCCATATCAATATTTATAGATCCATATATATAGGATCTTTTTCAGCTCTCATCTTGTTCAAAACTCCATGATCCTATCTACTCAAAGCATCCACCGCTTTATTTGCCTTTCCCGGGTGGTAGTGTATAGTGTAGTCATAATCTATGAGTTGTTCATGCCATCTAATTTTCCTCATGTTTAGTACTTCTGTGAAAAAATAAATTTCAAACTCTTGTGATCACTATAAATCTCTCATTTTTCAACATAGAGGTAGTGTCTCAAAATATTCAATGAAAAGATTGCAGATGCAAACTCAAGATCATTAGTAGGATAGTTCTGCTCATAAATTTTCTATTGTCATGATGTATATGCAATAGACCTATCATTCTGCATAAGAACACTTTCACGTCCTTCTTCGATTCATCACTATTAATAACGAACCCATCATTCCACAATGGTAGAGTAAATGTTGGATCATTGTCTAATCTTCTCTTCAGTTCTTCTAAACATTCTTCAAACTCTTTTTTCCAAATGAATTTAACCCCTTTTCGTGTGATATTTTTCAATGGGTTCGCCAATCTGAAAAAATAATGGATAAAACGTCGATAATAACTTGCTAAACCAATAAAACTGCGTACCTCAATTATATTTTTCAGTGCTAGACATTCTTGGATTGCACTTGTCTTAGAAGGATCAACAGAGATTCCATCCTTAGAGACAATATGGCCAAGAAAAGAAATCTACCTATTCCAAAATTCACACTTGCTAATGTTTTCCATATAATTCATGTCTTCTATGAGCCTTTAGAATAATGCGCAAGTGATTTTCATGATCTTCATAGATTTTGGAATATACTAAGATATCATCAATAAATTCCACTAAAAATTCATCAAGATACCCCTTGAAGACTCAGTTCATTAGATCCATGAAAAAAGAGGGAGCATTAGTCATCCCAAAAGGAATTATTGTATACTTGTAATTCCCATACCTATTTCAAAATTCCATTTTCAGAATATCTTCCTTCTTCACACACAACTGATGATATCCAGATCGAAGGTCAATCTTTGAAAATTATTGAGGTCCATGAAGTTGGTCGAATAAATCATCAATACGAGGTATGAGATACTATTTCTTTATTGTTATATCATTGATCTCCCTGTAGTCAATTCACAACCTCATATATCCATCATTCTTCTTAACAAAAAGCACACGGGCTCCCCATGGAGAAAAACTAGGGATAATAAATCCCTTGTTACTCAATTCTTATAGATGTTTCATTAGTTCTACTAATTCCACAATGTCCATTCTATACGGTGTCTTTGATATGGGCCTTGATCTAGGAATTAAATCAAGGGAAAACTCAATTACTCGATCGAGAGGATTTCCAGTTAAATCATCAGGAAACACATCAACATATTCTTTCACAATAGGTAAATACTCTATTTGAACATTCCTTTCCTCACCCACAGTTATTTCATTCTCTTCCTCCCTAATAATTGATTTAGTTGAGCTACTTGGGGCCGATCTAGATAAGAATTTAGTGGTGCCGATTCTACTCTAAAGAAAAGGTGTTACTTATCATCGTCATCAAAAATAGTAACCTCCTTGTTCATATAATAATTTTTTTTATCATGGTCCTAAAGCCAATCCATATTGAGGATTATATAAAATTCATTAATGGGCATGATGATGAGGTTAGCAGATAAAGAAAATTTATATGCCCCAATGGGAACTGATTCATAGACCTTTGTAGCAATGTTACTGTAATGACCTGTAAAATTCAAGGAATTTTTTTTCATAATTTACTTTGGAATTTTACAAGAATGCAGTTTCTGACGGCACCATATTTCGAGGCCCGGTGTGCCCGGAATCATTTTCCGTAGTTTTGCTCGGGTATGTTCAGTGAACGAATGAGAAGGTTCTTCTAAATTTTGAACCGGTGCTCGAAATCGAATTCTGAGGGCACTGATGGAATCACAGCCCCGATATTTTCTTAGAAATGCCTTTTCCGAAGTTTCGTTCTCTCGGGTGTGGTTTTTATTTTTTTGGGGGTTAAGTGAAGAAAATAAAATAAAGTGGTGCGACAACTTTATTTTATTTCACATAAAGCCACTTAAAGCCACATAAAGCCACTTAAGCTGAGTTGCAGCGGATAAGGAGCAATCCAAAATATCCTACCCTCTTCGTAGGATATTTGTGAGGTGGGGACCGCACGAGCCCCTCCGTTTCTTTTCCTCTAAGTAACGCAACCACGAAAACTCCTCATTAATGAAAGTCAATTGGTGCATTTTCTAAAACTCTTAACGCTCCTATTAATTGGGCAGTCAGGTCGTTACCATTAATTCACTGAATTAATGGTTCGTTTCTTAACTTGTTTTCAAACTGTTGGCATAATAATAAAATAATACCAACACCCTTTTTGTTGACAGGTTGCTTGTTGAGAGGATTTGGAGAAACCGTATCATCATCCTCCTTCGTGAAGAACGCAATGAACGCGAAGAACACCGGACTTCGACAAAAGGAGATGAAGAACGCCGAACCCTCAGAGTTCGATGACGCGACGTCGTGTACCACGACGCCGACGATTCTTCTCTCGCGATGCTCTTCTGCGATGTTCCTTCCACATGACAAATCTTCGATCACCGATTGAGGTAGGGGATTATGGATCTTTTAATTTTCCTTTGTAGATTTTATCCTTAACATGGATTTACCTTGTGAAATTAAATCTATGTGTTTTCTTTAACCCTCGGAGATCGTCGGCGCAACGCTGTATACCGCGACGACGCGATTCCCTTCCGCGACGCGACGATCCTATTCTTCCGCGATGATCAATTCCAAGAAGAACTCTCATTCGAATACAACTACGAGGTAGGGGTTTGTTTTATTTAAATATTTATGATTAATACCCACGACATTGATTAAATAATTGGTGGGAGACTTTTAAAACTGCTAACGCGGTGGGTGCGGACTAACGAACAAGTCCGAACCCACCGCCCCTTTTGTTCTTGGTGTGTGAAACAGAGGACGTTGACAAAATCAACCACACGGGCAATGTAAGGTCCTCGCAGTGAGGGACGGACCCCCGGAGGGCTGTTGGAAAAGACAACAAGGATTTCCGACCACAGGAACTCATCCAGGGGTCCGCGGAGCAGACCGACGGCGTGCCACGCCGGCAGCGGGAGGCGGCGGCGCCCGACGTGCCGTCAAGGAGAACTGCGGCGGCTTTAGCCGCGGTGGATGCCTGAAGACCCGCGACCGCGTGGGTCCGGCGAGAGATGGGACGCCGTTGGCTGCCGCGTCCACTGGCAAGGGCGGCCCCACACGGGGCCACAACTCTTCTTCACGCGGGGGCAGCGCGCCCCCCGCCCGCGTCTCGGCCGTAACAGCTGAGCCGACCCGGTGGCAGGGCCGGGTCGCGCCCAGGCCAGGCCAGGCCACCCTGGCCAGGCCAGGCCGCGCCGGTCAGGTCAACCCAGGGGGGGTTGGGCCGGGTCGGTCCGGGCCCAGACCCCCCGTTTTCGGACCTTTTCATTCTTTTTCCCATATCATGAGCTACGAGCCTCCGATCGACGTGCTGTCAGCGTAGATGCGATCCTTGGATCGAGATGGTCGTTTCACTATATCACAGTCAAGGTTTCGGAATACTTTGGGTTCAGCCGAGTTGGTTCGTACACGAAACCAACCGGGCCCTCGGAGCGGAAACACTCATATCTTGAGCTCCGGACGTCCGATTGACGTGCCGTCGACATTGTTGGATTCCTCTAAGTGAGACGGATCTTTTGGCTTACTCTGACCGAGGTTTGGATGCAGGTGGAGTACGGTCGGGTTGGTTTTAACTTCAAAACCAACCGGGCCCCTGGGACGAAAAAGCCAATAACTCTCAGACTGGGCGTCCGATTGACGGTCCGTCTGCGACGTTGAGTTCCTGTTGAGGATACAGAACTTTTGGATACATCAAATCTGGACTATGTGTCAGTTTACGTATCATCCTCTCGACTCGTGGAGCAGAACCTCCCGAACGAGCTTGCTGTGTGCGGGAACCCTAGTGCTGGCTGCGACTGCGACGACGACGACGACTGTGCAGAGATCATCAGTAGATTCGACAACGAATGTGAAGAGATTCTTAGTGGATTAGATGATGACTATAGAACTCAGCGATCCTTTGTGGATCAGTGCTACCGATCCTGTGTGGGTCAGCGCTCAGCGGTCCTGTGTGGTCTAGCGCCTACAGATCCTGTGTGGGTCCGATCCTGTGTGGCTCTTTGCGGGGGTTAGTTTCCTATCGATCCTTTGTGGGTCAGATCCTTTGTGGGTCATTCCAGGGGTTAGTTACCTATCGATCCTTAGTGGGTTAGATCCTTTGTGGGTCATTGCGGGGGTTAGTACCTATCGATCCTTTGTGGGTCCTACAACATAGATGATTCAGTGGCAATATCTGATCATCTCTATCGTCATACAAAGAAGTATTCATGTGTGAGATGAATCCTGTTTTGCTTCCTATGTGGATTGTGTTGTGTTATCCTGTATGGATTTTCATTTTTCTTCCTTTTTGTGGACTGGGTTGTACTTGGGTTCAGATTTTGGAGCCGAATGAGAATTGATGACTTAGGTATATGTATGGGCATACACCTAAGCAGTCTTGGATGTTACTTTGTGATTGTATCTTTCCTTTGTGGTTTGTCCTTTGTGGATTCTGGGAGACGTTCGAGGGTCTCGGGGTCCCTACTGAGTAGCTTATACTCACCCCTGCACGGGCTATGCCCGCACTACGTTGTGTTGGTTGCAGACGACGGACAACGCAGATCGTGGTTGAGGCTTGCAGAGCAGGATGATACCTGGAGGTGGACCACTGGGTGAGATGTACTCGGAGCGGACGGCTGGACCCGAGGAGCTGTGGAGGCTATCTGTACCCACCCTTCAGGTGGGATTTCCAGTGGATAGCTCGACGTTGCGGCTTTACTTTTCAGTTCCTGTTTTTCCTGTCCAGTTATACTTTACTTTCAGTTTGGGTTTGTATACTGGCCCACATACTTTTCCGCACATACCATTGTACCGGTTTTTACATAGTGTTTACTTCTACCTACTTGCTCTATGGTGTTTGTGATTTATTGTACAAAGGCAATGCCTCCCCCTTTTTTTGGGATTTACGTCTTGGTTCTAGTCGGCAGCCTCTGGCCTATGGATGGCGGGCTTGGGGTAGTCACAGAACAGGCCCTGAGGACGGGGCGTGACAAATTGGTATCAGAGGAGTTTGGTTCTACCGCAGAACTCAGGACTCTGATCTTTTTTCTATGTGAAGAAATAGTGTTTAGCATATTGGGTGTGGTTATCAGTGCAGGGAGTCCAGTGTTGGTGCGGCGGCCAACGTATCTGTACACTAGGACCCTGACTTTTGATTTCCGACTTAATGCACGAAAACATTGATTGGGTGGGTGTTTCAAGTTTTCTTTGTGATTACTTTGTGTGAGCTCTTCCGGTATACTGTTCTGACCGTGGCACATCTATTTCCTTTTTCAGGATGGCCCCACGATGGCAGCCAGCTAGGGTTCCGAGAGTTGAGCTTGTCGACAGCCCACTGAGAGACGGGGCCTCATTGGAGGTCCCTTTGACAGCAGATGCACTAGCTGTACCTCTACCTGCTGAGCCCCCGATGCTTCCAGCCCCAGCCGCTGACGATGCATTTCACCTTAGTGCACTGCATGAGTTCCAGCGCTAGCGACCACCCAGGTTCCACGGGGAGACGGACCCCCAGGCATCCGAGGACTGGCTGGAGGCAGCTGTACGAGTTTTCCGGTTAATGACGACACCAGCAGACCTCATGGTGATCCTCGTAGCGAGCCTACTGCACGCGGCAGAGGGCTGATGGTAGAGCTTGATGATCCAGGTGCACGATGATGCATCTCTTCTCTAGACATACTTTGAGAGCCTCTTCTAACCAGAGTTCGTCCTGGCCACCCTCTGTGCGGTACGCATCCAGGAGCTTCTTCAGCTACGGAAGGGTAGCTTGACGGTTGCCCAGTACTCGGCGAGATTTACCGATCTCCCGTGCTACTCGACAGACATGGTACGGGACCCATTCTTCCAGGCCCGGACCTTTGAACAGGGATTGAGACATGAGATCAGGGCATCACTGATCTCCCTCAGCATTACGACTCAGGTAGGAGTACTGGAGCGACCCTTTTGATCGAGAGCTTCTTGCTGAGCCTTCATCAGCAGCGAGACCTACCGCGGGGCGGAACGTAGCAGAGTCTTCTGCGACAGGCAGTCGATAGATGACTCATGGGTCCAGGCAGACCAGACCCTCACACAGATGACCTCAGGGCAATGGCTCAGTAGTGTGGGGCACACAGAGTGGAGCCAGTCTTTCGAGAAGCAGGAAATGCTACACATACGGCGAGCATGGCCACATGGCTCGTGACTGCCCGACCCACCATGCCGAGGAGCAGTAGACAGTTGAGGGGCCACCCAGGCAGAGGTAGAGGGTCGACCGTGGCGGTCCGCAGGGAGCAGCCGGACGAGGAAGAGGAGATGGCCGCGTATCAGGTGGTGGGCGACGCTTTGAGGCTCTACCAACACCACCACCAGGAGGTCCACCCCGACCATAGGGAGCTGGCAGACAGAGATAGGCACAACACCAGGCTGCGGAGGCCTACGACCATGACATGCCCAAGATGATTTGAGGTACTATCTGTGTCTATTCCACCCTTTCTACAGTTCTTATAGACACTAGAGCAAGTCACTAATTCATATCCGCTGCCCTTGTTCAGAGCTCGGAGATTCCGACAGAGTCGTTGGATCGATCCTTACAGCTAGAGACTCCTACGAGAGTAGACTCGACCATCACGCACTGGTGTCGGCAGTGTGAGCTTACTCTAGGAGGCGAGAGCTTCGGCTGGGATCTTCTTGTAGCGGCGTCGAGGCCTTACGACATCATCTTGGGCATGGATTGGTTATCTACAATCCATGCATAGATTGACTGTTTTAGGCGCAAGGTGCGATGTGTACGCACCGACGGAAGCAGGTTCACCATCACCGGCAAGAAGGGAGCCTTTGTAACACAGGATGGACTTCCGCATAGGAGAGGAAATTCCATAATTCATCAGTTGGATAGCCTCATCCTAGGATCATTTGACGTGCAGAGTCCCAGTTTTTCTGCAGTGGTGGATCCGTATGCGGACATCTTTCCCGACGATGTTCCAGGACTACCTCCTCGTAGAGAGTTAGACATTCATATTGACCTGTACCCCAGGACAGCCCCGATATCAAATCTAGCATATAATATGGCCCCCACTGAGCTTTGAGAGCTACGAGTACAGTTGGAGGACTTGCAGGTCAAGGGATTCATCCGACCCAGTGTTTCACCCTGGGCTTCCCCGATATTGTTCACCAAGAACGCGGACGGGAGCTTGCGACTTTGTGTCGACTATCGTCGCCTGAACCAGGTGATAGTGAGGAACAAATATCCGCTACAGAGGATTTATTACCTCTTCAATTAGCTCAATGGATCATGGTGGTTCTCGAAGATAGACCTCAGGTTAGGCTATCATCAGATCATAGTTTGGGATGAGGACGTGCAGAAGACGACCTTCAGATGTCGGTATGGACACTAAGAGTTCTTGGTTATGCCATTCGGTGTAACCAATGCTACAGCGGTGTTCATGGGCCTCATGAATAGGATATTTCATCCATACCTTGATCGATTTGTCGTGGTCTTCATCGATGACATTTTGATTTACTCGACGACTGAGGAGGAGAATGCCTACCACTTGCGAGTTGTACTGGACACACTCTGAGAGCACTAGCTTTATGGAAATCTCTCGAAGTGTTATTTCTAGATACGTGAGGTCCACTTCTTGGGACACGTCATCTCTGAGGTGAGAGTTGTGGTGGATCCTGCGAAGATCGAGGCAGTGCTAGCTTGGGAGCCACCCAAGAGCGTGACGGAGGTGCAGAGTTTCTTGGGACTAGATGGATACTATCGGAGATTTGTGCCAGACTTCTCCAGAGTTACGACACCACTCTCATCTCTTATGAAGAAGGGGAAACCCTTTTTGTGGTCGGACAGGTGTCAGCAGAGCTTTCAAGAGCTGAGACAAAGATTAACTAGCGCACCTATATTGAGGTTGCCTGAGGATGGAGTAGGGTATGTAGTCTACTGCGATGCATCAGGGACGGGACTCGGATGTGTACTGATTTATGAGAGGGAAGTGATCGCCTATGGATCACGTCAGTTGAGGCCGCATGAGCAAAACTACGCTACCCATGAACTGGAGTTTTCAGCAGTTGTCTTCGCTCTGAATCCATGGAGACACTATCAGATGGGCTAGCGCTTTACAGTCTTTTCTGACTATCAGAGTCTCAAGTACATCTTTTCTCAGAAGGACCTGAACTTGAGACAACGGCGATGGATCGAGTACCTCTAGGACTATGACTTTGAGATAGTCTATACTCCTGGGAAGGGGAACGTGGTAGTCTATGCTCTCAGCAGGAGGACGGGCATTCAGCTACTCGAGGAGGCGACAGAGCAGCCAACCTCTTTGCGGATATCTTTTGTGGATAGAGATGGAGCATCATTCCTTTAGTCACTCACGGTCTCTCCACCACTACTACAGTGGTACAGAGAGGCACAGCGTGGGGATGCTAACTATGAGACGCGGCGTGCGCAAATATCCTCAGTACAGGCACCTGATGGCTTCTCCTTTGGAGAAGAGCACATCGCCCTTTTCAGAGGACGTACCTTGGTACCAGTTGCCTTACGAGAGGAGGTGCTGATAGAGTTAAACACTTCTCCTTTGGCGGTACATCCTGGAGTGGAGAAGATGTACCAGGACCTCAGACGACAGCACTGGTGGCCGGGCATGAAGAAGGCTGTGGCAGAGTTCGTTTCACGATGCCTCACCGGCCAGCAGGTGAAGGCAGAGCATTAGGTACCAGCAGGCTTGGTACAACCCTTGGAGGTCCTGGAGTGGAAGTGGGATGGGATATCTATGGACTTCGTGACTGGAATTCCACGCACTTCCAGAGTTAATGACTCCATTTGGGTGATTATCGACCGACTCACCAAGTCGGCTCACTTCTTACCCTTCAGAGAGTAGGGCTCAGTGGAGAGCATGGGACGTCTCTATGTTTAGGAGATTGTACGGCATCACGATGTGCCATAATCTATCATCTCTGATCGAGATTCTCGCTTTACTTCTTGGATTTGGAAGGGGTTGCGGGAGGCATTCGGGACACAGCTACGTCTGACCACCACCTTTCACCCTCAGACGGATGGTCAGACGGAGAGGACCATTCAGACTCTCGAGGACATGCTCCGCGCATGTGCCCTCGACTTTGGTCGCAGCTGGGAGGTCCACCTACCCTTGGTGGAGTTTGCGTACAAAAACAGCTACCACTCCACCATCGAGATGGTACCATACGAGGCGTTGTATAACAGACCTTGCAGATCTCTTTTGTGCTGGACATACCCTAGGGAGTCAGCACATGTGGGACTAGAGATGGTCCGGGCCACGACATAGAAGGTCCAGGTCATCAAGGAGCGGATGAGGACAGCTCAAAGCCGACAGAAGTCTTATGGTGACAGGAGGTGGAGGCCACTAGATTTCGAGGATGGAGACCACGTCTTCTTGCGTGTCTCACCTCGATGTGGATTACGGACATTTGGACGAGGTGGCAAGTTGTCTCCATACTTCATCGGACCATTCCAGGTCCTCAGTAGGATTGGAGAGGTGGATTATCGCCTGGCTCTACCACCTCAGTTACACCGGGTGCACGACGTCTTCCACGTATCCCAGCTGAGGAGATATGTGCACGATCCGTCGCATATCATTGACCATGGGGAGCTAGACGTTGATGATGGGTGACTTTTGTGGAGGTCCCATTGGAGATCGGGTATCGATAGGAGCGGGTCCTACATGGACGGTCTATTCCTCTAGTGCGCATCAGATGGCAGCACGGGAACCTCCAGGAGAGCACTTGGGAGCGGGAGGCTCAGATGCGTACTTAGTACCCACATTTGTTTCCCTATTTTATGATGTATCTTTACGGGGACGTAAACCCCTGAGGTGGGAGTGATGTAAAGACCTTTAAAATTCAAGGGATTTTTTTTTCTTAATTTTCATTGTAATTTTATAAAAACGTAGTTTCTGACGGCACCTGATTCCGAGGCCCGGTGTGCCCAGAATCATTTTCCGATGTTTGTCTTGGGTATGTTTAGTGAACGAACGAGCGTGATTTTCTAACTTTTGAACCGGTGCTCAGAATAAAATTCTGAGGGCACCGATGGAATCGCAGGGCCGGTATTATCTTAGAAACACCTTTTCTGGAGTTGCGTTTTCTCGGGTGTGGTTTATAATGTTTTGGGTGTTAAGTGAAGAAAATAAAATAAAGTGGTGAGACAACATTATTTTATTTCACTTAAATAAACTTAAAGCCACTTAAAGCCACTTAAGTTGAGTTGCAGCGGATAGGGTGCAATCAAAAATATCCTACCCTCTTGGTAGGATATTTATGAGGTGGGGCCAGCATGAGCCCCAACGTTTCTTTTCTTCTAAGTAACACACCCGCGAAAACTCTTCATTAATTAAAGTCAACTGGTGCGTTTTCTAAAACTCTTAACATTCCAATTAATTGGATACTTAAGTCGTTACCATTAATTCACCGAATTAATGGATCGTTTCTTAACTTGTTTTCAAACTTTTGGCATAATAATAAAATAAGACCAACACCCTTTTTGTTGACATGTTTCTTGTTGAGAGGATTTGGAGAAACCGTATCATCATCCTCCTTCGCGAAGAACGCGAAGAACGTGAAGAACGCGAAGAACGCGAAGAACTCCGGCCTTCGACGAAAGGAGATGAAGAACACCGAACCCTCGGAGATCGACAACGTGACGCCATGTTCTGCGACGTCGATGATTCTTCTCTTGCGACGTTCTTCTGCGACGTTCCTTCCCCGTGAAAAATCATCGATCACCGATTGAGGTATGGGATTACGGATCTTTTAATTTTCCATTGTGGATTTTATCCTTAACATGGATTTAGCTTGTGAAATTAAATCCACGTGTTTTATTTAACCATCAGAGATCGTCGACGCAACGCCGTATACCACGACGACGCGACGCCCTTCCGTGACGCGACGATCCTCTTCTTCCGCGACGGTCAATTCCACGAAGAACTCTGGTTCGATGACAACTACGAGGTTGGGGTTTGTTTTATTTAAATATTTTTGATTTATACCCGTGAAGTGGATTAAATAATTGTTGGGAGACTTTTAAAACCGCTAACGCGGTGGGTGCGGACTAACGAACAAGTCCAAACCCACCGCCACTTTCGTTCTTGGTGTGCGAAACAGCGGACGTCGACAAAACCAACCGCACAGGCAATGTAAGGTCCTCGTAGTGAAGGACATACCCCGGTAGGGATTTTGGCGAAGATGGAAAGGATTTCGGACTACTGGAACTCATCTGGTGGTCCGCGGAGCAGACCGTCGGCACGCCACGCCGGCTGGGCGGCACCGGCAGCGGGAGGCGGCGGCTGGCTGACCCGCGACCGCGCGGGTCCGGCGAGAGACGGGACACGGCCGGCTGCCGCATCCGCTGGAAAGGGTGGCCCCACGCAGGGCCGTAGCTCTTCTTCATGCGGGGGTAGCGAGCCCCCCGTCCGCGGCTCGGCCGTAACAGCCGACCCGACCCACCGGTCAGGCCGGGTCGGCCCAGGCCGGGCCCCCCCCCCCCCCCGGCCGGGCCGCGCCGCGCCGATTGGTTCGGACCCGGACCCGGGTCGGGTTGACCCGGTTCGGGCCGACCTAGGGGGTTGGGCCGGGTCGGTCTGGTCCCAAACCCCCCATTTTCGGACCTTTTCGGTCTTTTTCCCATATCTTGAGCTACATGCCTCCGATCGACGCGCCGTCAGCAGAGATGTGATCCTTGGATCGAGACGGTCGTTTTGGTATATCACACGCACGGTTTCGGAAGACTTTGGGTTTTGCCGGGTTGGTTCGTACACGAAACCAACTGGGCCCTCGGAGCTGAAACACTCATATCTTGAGCTCCAGACGTCTGATTGACGTCCCATCGACTTTGTTGGATTCCTCTAAGTGAGACAGATCTTTTGGATTACTACAACCGAGGTTTGGATGCAGTTGGAGTACAGTCGTGTTGGTTTTAACATAAAAACCATCCAGGCCCATGGGACGAAAAATCCAATAACTCTCAGACCAGGCGTCCGATTGATGCGCCATCTGCGACGTTGAGTTCCTGTTGATGATACAGAATTTTTGGATACATCAACTCTGGACTTTGTGTCAGTTGATGTATCAGCCTCTCGACTCGTGGAGTGGAACCTCCCGAACGAGCTTGTTGTGTGCGGGAACCCTAGTGCTAGCTGCGACTACGACGACGACGACGACTGTCCAGAGATCCTCAGTGGATTCGACGAAGACTGTGCAGAGATCCTCAGTGGATTCGACGACGATTACAACACTCAGCGATCCTTTGTGGATCAGTGCTACCAATCCTGTGTGGGTCCGATCCTGTGTGGTTCAGTGCTCAGCGGTCTTGTGTGGGCCAGCGCCTACAGATCCTGTGTGGGTCTGATCCTGTGTGGGTCTTTGCGGGGGTTAGTTACCTATCGATCCTTTGTGGGTCAGATCCTTTGTGGGTCATTGCAGGGGTTAGTTACCTATCGATCCTTTGTGGGTCATTGCGGGGTTCAGTACCTATCGATCCTTTGTGGGTCCGACGACTTTGATGATTCAGTGGCAATATGTGATCATCTCTATCGTCATAGAAAGAAGTATTCCCGTATGAGATTCATCATGTTTTTCTTTCCTATGTGGATTGTGTTGTGGTATCCTGTGTGGATTTACGTTTTGCTTTCCTGTGTGGAATAAGTTGTACTTGGGAACAGATGTTGGAGCCAAACGAGAATTGATGACTTAGGTATATGTATGGGCATACACCTAAGCAGTGTCAGATGTAATTTCGTGATTATATATTTCCTTTGTGGATTATACTTTGTAGATTCTAGTAGACCTTCGAGGGTCTTGGGGTCCCTACTGATTAACTTATACTCACACCTGCACGGGCTATGCCCGCACTACGTTGTGTTGGTTGCAGACAACAGACAGCGCTAATCGTGGTTGAGGCTTATGGAGCAAAACGGTACCTGGAGGTGGACCACTGGGCGAGACGTACACGGAGCGGACGGCTGGACCTGAGGAGCTGTGGAGGCTATATGTACCCACCCTTTAGGTGGGATTTCTAGTGGACAGCTCGATGTTGCGGCTTTACTTTTCAGTTGTTGTTTTCCCTTTCCAGTTGTACTTTACTTTCAGTTTGGGTTTGTTTACTGGCCCACTTACTTTTCTGCACTTACTGTTGTACCAGTTGTTACTTAGTGTTTACTTCTACCTGCTTGCTCTTTGTTTTTTTTGGTTTAATTTACAAAGGAAATGTCTTCCCTTTTTCCGGGATTTACGCCTTGGTGCTAGTCACCAGCCCCTGGCCTATGGAAGGCGGGTTTTGGGTAGTCACAGAACGGGCCCCGAGGATGGTTCGTGACAGATACTTCCCTCGGGAGTTTTTAATGACAACACCCTTGTTAAATAAAATTGGAAATATATAATTATCATGAAAAACTGGGAAGATATGAAACAATGCGATGATTCATAATCAAATAAATAAATTTCTAAACTTGGGGAAACCATTAAATTACCTTCCACAACGTCTTTCAGAGCTTCAACCTCAACAGTAGTGATCAAATAAGATTGGCCTTGATCCCTTAGTCTTTTCTAAGATACGTTTCCCTGAATCATAGGAAATTAATTTGCATATTCTCTCATATCCCTGCAATTGTATTATTGATCATTGGTAGCGTCTTTCTTTCCCTTACAATAACCAACAAGATGGCCTTTCTATCAACATATGTAGCATACTCCTTTTCCTTTTAGACATGCACATGGTTGCTTCCTTCCACAATTATCACATGGTGGAAATTCAACTCATTCCTTTTTCCATGTTTCCTTATTTCCTTTCCAAGGGAGTTCAACCGATATATTCTTCTCTTTCTTTCCATTGAAGTCTTAATACTTAGAGAACTCATTTTCTATCTTGATAGCACGTCATACAATATCTTCGTACGATGAGAAGGATTGTGATAATAAAGCTCAGTGGAGAAATGGTTTTAACCCATTAGAGAAACGATGAATCTAAATTCTTGGGTTATGTATATAATATGCATCATGCCTTGATAACCTTGTAAATTTAACCTCATACATTTCAACATTCTCATTCTAATTATGCCTCAGACTGAGAAATTGTCTTTCTATATCCTCTCGATGGTAACGAGGAAAGAATTTTTCTAAGAAAATCTCTTTAAACTCAATTCATTTGATACTTGATACTTCTTAATCCTACTTTGTGTTTTTAATCAATGACCACTACTGATCAGCATCTCTAGTGAACCGATTAACTTCCATGACAACTTTTTCCCTTTCACTACTCCCCAAATCATGAAATATTTTCTCTAGGGAACTTATCAATTTCTCAGCTACCAATGGATTTGTATTCCCATTGAATGTTGGTGTTTTTTTCCTCATGAAGCGGTCTAACATTGATCCTTCACGCTGCGTATTTGGTTGCTCCATAAGAGTAAGGTTATTATTCATAACCTGAGTGAGTAGTCCTAGTATAGTGAGAAGCTGATCAGCACCAGTTGCATCACCAGCTCCACTATAATTATTTTGGGTAGGAGGAAAATCCCTAAATGGAGTGTGTGTATTGATACAGTTTCCATCTCTTCTACTAGGTTCCATTTCTAAACAATTTCATAATCTAGATTAGTTTATGAACCGAAATACATAATTCCAAACTTGTAAGACACTTAACATAAATTGAAAAGTTTATGGATATAATCCATAATCATAAAAATATTTTCTTTGAGAAAGTATATCCTCATAAACCCTTCATAATGGTTTGGAAAAAGAATTGATAATTATCCTAAGCATATCCCCTGGGAGTGCCGTAACCAAGAGTGCAGCATGTCCTGTTGTCCTACACCAGTTCCCATTCGTGTTTCGCTCAAAGCTGTGTTTTTGAGTTTGACCTTAGGAACATCTGTGCCAGAGCCGCCTTTACCTTCTCGTATTCAGACATGGATGTATTTCTTGGAAAACATAAAAAATATTTACAATACCAAAATTCTAGGAAATTATTCTATACTGATCCTCATAGGCTATCGTAGGGTTATGTGCTCTAATGCTACGTAATGGTAAGAAATACAGCAAAAAATAACATAAATATTATGCATGATGAATAATTGAATCCTCATACCTTTAACAATAATAAAAATGAATTATTTTTTGGAAGGAATATGACATGATTAAATAATTCCATAATAAAACATAATAATGGGTATTATACTAGTAGAAAGACTACATGAACCATCAATATTATTTCAAAAATGAGGGAATGTATAATACCATACATTCTGAAACATTTTTTCAAGGCCTCGACCAAGGTTTCTAAAAATGATTAAGGCCTTGGCCAAAACCATATATCAAATAGGTAAAGGGACTTGGACAATTCCACATCTATTTGTCTCATGAGACCTACTGATGCATCGAGGAGCTATAGCAGGCTCCGCTCATCACTTACTAAGTCCAATACATTCCTCATATGAAAAGGATTAAACATATCATAAACATTCGTATTAAAACTAGCATACGAAATGCCAATACAATAACCATAAACCATGAAAGGTATGAAAATAGCACATCCACAGTCAAACATATCAAAAAAAATTCAATACAATAGTGAAGTTTGGTATCATAATAAATCAACATCAAATAAACTTAAAATCCATCAAATGATGTTGACATAGATGAAATGAAAAACCTTTTTAGAGAAATATCTCTTTCTATTTTGAAATCATTTAAGAGTCACATAATTATAAAGATAAAATTTATTTTTAATGTATTATTATAAGATTATAATGGAAGATTTGATGATTTTATAATGGTGGAAAATATCTTCACCCTCCATATAAGCTAAAAAACATTTTTACCTTAAATGAGTCATAAAAGTCAAAAAGTACCTTGTTTGGAAAACGAAGAAAAGATTATTTTCCCAACACATAAGGGTATAAATGACATTAACCCATTGTCTAGTAAATAGTAAAAATGATTTGAAATACATTTTTAAGAGACATGGATGTGGATGATGAAGAGGTCCCCATAGAAATTTACGTATAAACAGCCTCGGATAATGAAGAGATTGAAGAATTAAACCTTACCTTGTACTTTTTCTTGGCCGAGAAAAGGATAAGATCCTTAATAATGGTGAAATAATTGTTATTAAAATATAAAAGAATAATTTACAATAATATTATATCATGTATGATCTTTTAACATTGCTTTGTTAATAATATCTTAGTATTATCCTCGTTTCGGGTGTTAAGGGATTCGTTTTCCTTTATATTCTTTATTATGTGAGTCATATGTTTTTATGGATGGTATGTATATTATACATATCCAGAATGATATCATGTCTTTATGAATTATTCTTAATCCTAAAATGAAAATTAGTCTTGAATGGATACAACGGGGAATGAATCTAATCGTGTTCGTGGAGACTGTAATCCGTACATACGCACGAGCGACAATATAATTATTTTGATATTAAAATAATACATTATTTGATGGTATATAATATATACAGAATCATTATCATGTTATATTTATTATTTACATCTATTACACATCATTATTATACCCATCCAAATAGTAATGTATTGAATAACAATTACACCATGACTTGGAGACGATAAGCCGTACGTGCGCACGTATGGTGACATGTCAATCAAAGTATGGATAGAATAATTAATATGGTTGACCCATATTGATAATATCATCACATAATATAGAAGTTACTTGAGTTTTTATTTTATAATGGTAATAAAAAATAAAGAAGAAGTGGAAGAAGAAAAGAACTTGAAAGAAGTGATGAAATATTTACCACTTCTTTGGGTACTTTTTTTTTGATTTGATTAAAAGGGCTCCTTAAGTTGGATTTTTGACTAATGTAAGGACTCTAAGATGAGTTGATGGAATTTGATAGGATATTTGGGTAGGGTTTGGCAGATCCAAAATGCTTTGAAGGTGTGATTTACAGAGAAGGGGGTGCCATTTTATAAGAGAGGTGAGGGGCCCCTTAGTAAAAGCTAGAAATATTATTTTATAATAAAATAATTTTCAATTTCTAATGGCTCCAAAATTTTTTATTTAAAGTAAAAGGTGGGGATTGGTCTAAAAGGACACAACCAATAGGTTTTAGACAGGATTGGGTCACTATATTAACATTATATTTTAGATTTAACTCATTGATAAATAGATTGAAATTTACCATGTCCCTTTGTATTTATATATATTATATAGTTAATAAACATACCATATACTTCCAAGAGAACTCCAAGTAGTTAATTAATTTTACACATATAATTATATAAGTCCTTTGGATGAACCTTAGATTTTTAGGAAAAGAATATCAATTAATAATATAATATTTGTTTTAAAAACACTTTTTGTCACTTTTGACACTATTTGGTATTTTGTTTTTTCTAAATTTATAACAACATTATTACTTCGAAAACAATTCATCTAACAAATACTAATATGTAATTTTAACCTATAAAATTATTGTAATTCATAAAAAGTCTCAAATTATATTTATTTTATATTTATAATATCAATTATTTTGATATTTATGTAATTAGGTAATTACTGCATCACCATTGTGTCGTAAATAAATTAAAATATTTAATATCTGAAAAATATAAATAAATACCAGTATGTAGGAAATATTTTTAGATTTTTAATTAATATTTTTAATTCAATTTATCTTCTGTATAACCCTATTTTAAAAATATATTAGTTATTAAACCTTGATATTAACTCTTCATTGAATTAAATAAAAAGAAATGTCCTAACCTAATCCAAGTGGAACAAAGAGGTTCATATTGTATTCCTAAGGATGGTTTTGGTCGAATTATACTTAGCCAATAGAATTAGGACATGTGCTAGTGTAATAATAATATCATTTTTACCCTAAATTACCCTATTTACTTTTAACCATGGTAAATAAAAATAAAAAAGTTATTATTCACAAAAAAATATTTTAATCTTATTGAACCACATTTTACCTCATGATATTAACCGTGTCTCTCAGATTTTTGAAATTTCACTCACATAAGCGGTAAAATTAGGTTTTATGTGAATTTGAAAATTCTCCATGGAGATTGGTAAAAGACGGTGAATAGTTCAATAAAATTTTTATATATCTAAAATTATTATAAACTAACTACAATGAATTAAATTTGAAATTATATAGGTATTATGTATCTATTTTGACCTAAAATATTTTTAAATAAAATAAATAATTACTTAAATAAAAATTCAGTTTTAAACTATAACTCAATGTTTTTCACTATTCATCCAAAATTGAAAGTTTTCAGAAAAACACCAAAAAATCACCCTAATCTAATTTTGATATTCCAAATCCAAAAATGAAGTCCATTTTTAAAGATATAATTTATAAAATTTCAAAAAGTGGGTATTACTATTCATAATAGCTAGTTTGATTGGTTGTGCTTTTTTTAGAACCTTGAATTTGCGTAAAACACACGCTACTGTATTATTCAAAGAGAAGCGTACCGTGAAAGCTTGTGGTGTAACATGTAATCATTATAATATATTATTTATAATATTTTAAACTTTTTTTTTACAAAAAATGATTTTTGAAAGTGATTAAATTTAATTAACATGATTAAGGTGAAATTATGATTAACAAGGTAATATACATTATTCTTATGGTCTAGAACTATAAACTTCCCAAAAAGAGAGTTTTTTCCATATTTTTACCCTATAATCTTTTGTATTTAATTTCTTCCATTATTTTTGTCTTTTCCAAAAGAAAAAAATTGGGGGAATTCCTTTTTCCAAAATTTACAAGAGTGACTCTCCTCATCTACTATATAAAGACATTAAAGTCTCCCACATCCTCATGCATCTCAACCCGCATTGTATAGGACAATTTCTTCCTAAATAAATTTTGAAAATCCCTCCCCTAATCCTATAAACCACATTTTTGAATGAATATCATTCAGGGAAGCCCTTTTCTGCAAACAAAAAGGAGTTACCCCGAGTAGAGGTAACTTCATTTCTAAAGATCGTTAGTTTTATTCCCATTATCCACCAAATAAACTATAATTATTCCATTATTATATAAAAACATTTTCAAGACCCATCCCCCGGGGGCCGTACTATGACCTCCCCGAGCCCGCCTTCCATTTCTTAGGGGGTGGCGACTCGCACTAAAGGTGTATTCCCTAAAACTGGGAAGGCATTGCCTTTACAACCTGTAAACACACACACAAGAAAGAACACAACTGGATACAAATCAACAAGTGAAATGCATAACAAAATAGTTCTGAAAGTAAAAGGGGTCAGAATACAAGCCCAACTGTAATGTACAAGTATATCTACGATACAATACAATAGTAGAAAAGGGAAATACAACTGCTGGATCATCCCCTGGGGTTCCTACTTGAAGGGTAGGTACAGATATCCTCCTCAATACTCCACGTCTGACTGTCTCCTCTATGTACCAAATCATCGTATGGTCCACCACCAGGTACCATCCAATCCTTGTACTCTCAGCCTCATTCAGCGCATTCTACCATCTACATCTAACACATTAAGGTGTGGGCATATCCCGTATAGGGGTGAGTATAATGATACTCCGTAGGGACCCAAAGACCCTCAAGGTCTTACAAAATATACCAAAGACAATCCAAAATGAATGAAATGAATTAGTAACACTACTTAGGTATATACCAATACATATATGTATGTTATCATGTGATCCATCTTAATCATGAGTAGAACATAGAAACACTTACTCAGATCAAACCAGGATTTGAATCTAAGGGTTAGTATTAAGTAACATCCCCATTCGCATGGTTGAAAGCACGGCTGCTGACAACTCCTACACTATCATGTACAGTGGGTCTACCACAACACTAATTGTGCTTCCCACTAACCATGGACTGATAATGTACTCCTCATGTCGAGTACCGTGGATCTTCCGCATCACCAAGCGTGCTCCCCACCGTGGGTCTACTGCGTCACCAAGCGTGCTCCCCCTTGTATCATGCTGAGGTACTACTCATATCGATAATTGTGTGTCTACAGCGATGCCAAGGCGCTCTCCACTATGGGTCTTCACTGGCAACAAGGTGCTCCCCACAGAGCTAGTCGAGTCACTCTGAGACAAAACAATCAGCAGTCATCATGTCTCATCCCGCTACTAGATCTCTGCACTACGCTCGCTCGTCTCCGGAAGGATCCGCTCCACGAGATACTCATCGACACTCCAACTGTCACAAATTCCTACGAAAAAGTATCTCAAAGGCCCGCCACGTCATAGGGGTCTAAATGCAATAGACAACACGTCAATGGGATGACCTTTCTATAAGTTATTAGCCTTTTAGTCCCGGTGGCCTGGTTGGGTTCGTGCTCCATCCAACCGGACCATTCCCCATCTTAATCCAAAACACAGTGGGGTATCAATCAAAGTGTCCGTGTCTCCAAGATTTCTGGCATCGCTAACGGTTCATCAAACAGACATATGGTGACAAAGATATGACCAAAATAAAGTAAAGGGGAGTAGTAGGCCCGTGTCCGGTCCAACCTCATCGGACCGACCCGACCCGACCTGGTATGGTTCAACCAGGTTCAGGTAGACCCGGCCCGAACCACTAGGTCTGGCCTGGCCTGTGATGAATTGCGGTCTGTAGGGAGGTCTAGCAGGCCACAAGGGGCCGTAGAGCGGCCCGGGCGCGCGGGTGCGGCAAGGGAGCGGGGCCGGTTTGAATGAGCCACAGCCAGGGCGCGGGGACAGTTCAATTGTGGTGTTGCGGGGGCACGTGGGCCGGTTTGTTTGGGGTGTCGCGGGGGGTGTGGGATGGTTTGGTTGGGACACCACGGTGGGTGCAGGCCGGTTCAAATGAGGTGCCGCGAGATGTACGGGCATGTTCGGCCAGGTCGACGTGAGGGGCGTAGGACGGTTCTACCGGGGCGCCGTGTGAGGGGAAGGTGGCTCGGGTTGGAGTGGTATCCTGGCTCGGCGACTCGGCATGATGGCAGGTCGGCAGCGACACGGAGTGGCGGAGGGCATGGGTGTCACGGGGCGACGTGGTAAGGCCACAGGCAGCGGGGCGCTGCGAGGCAAAGAGGCTGCAGTCGTCGGAGCGTCGGAGGGCTTAGAGGCCGCCGATGGCGGTCACCACTGGGGGTAGAGTGCAGTGGCCTTTTTTCCTTCCTCCATTTCGAAGAACACACCATAGAAGAAGAAATGAGGTTTTGGGCCATGTTAGTTTGTCCCGCACCCTCTTCTTTTATAGTGGTAGCAAGCAGTTCACAAAGAACGAAGAAATGAACGTCAACCAAGATCTTCTGCATTTTAATTATTCTAAATCGTGCACAAGAGAATAAGGGAGTACATGGAAAGTGATAAAAAATAGCATTAAACCCTACCTCATTCATTTTATGACATTTATTCAAGAAGTTAGTACGATCATCGATTTTTCATAGTCGATGACGTCCTACGTCTGATGATGTCTCGAGGAAGAGGGCTAAAGTCAGGGTCGGCGTTCTTTATTGGCATTCATTGATGGAAGAATGAATTCATCATTCATAGAAGTTGTTCATCATTAGAGATCATTTCTCTCAAGGCTCCACCAAAATGAAAAGTGTACCAAAATAATAAATTATGCAATCTATTATTTTGTTGACAAAATTCAAAAAAATTCGTTAATTATGGTGGGTGGCATAATTAAAGCACGAGGGTTGGAACAATTAAAGGTATGTGCGTTGCCACAACTAACGGAGAGGAAATCAAGAAGCTCCTCCACATTAATGTGTGGGGTAGAGACTTTCTCTCAATGAAAGGGGTGTTTAGTCCTCGGTGGTCCCCACCACCATAACCACTCACGGGAAGTTATGGTTCGGGTGGTCCCTTCAACTAGAACCTCTCATGATAGGTTAAGGTCTAGTGGTCCCCACACCTCAACATCTATATGGAGGTTTAGTTATAGTGGACCCCACCTCCTAACACCCACATGGGTGTTGCAAAAAAAATTAAAATGTCGTACAATTTTATTTTTATTTTATTCTGACACGAAAAACCCAAAAACTATATTTCACCCTCGACCAGCTGTCATCGAGTTGAAAGTATTATTAAGTGAGTATCGGCACTATGATTTCAACGGTGCTCTCTGATTTCAATTCCGAGCACTTCTTTAAAAGATCGAAAAATCATCTAGTACATTTACTGAACGTACCTGAACAAAACATTAGAAATCGATTCAGGGCACACTGGGCCTCGGAATCACGCACCGTTAATTTTTGCAGACTCATAAAATTCCCATATAATTAAAAACAATAAATTGAAATTTCGGGAAATTACAAAAAATGTTTTCTAAATATGTTGAGATTTTTTTATGTTATGGGTTTTACCTAAACATATACACATATCCATGTAAGGGGTAATGAAAATACCATTAATGATTGTAGCAAACAACAACCTCATGAAACCAAGAATATTCATTCTTACAATACCACCTATTATGGTGGGAATTATAATGAGAATGTTCTTATATGTCATATTTATATAAATATATATTACTTTTAAATAATTTATTCTTCTTTAATTTTTATATATAACATACCTTTATGATTTTCATTTTCTGTAAATACATTAACATCATTTGTAGAAGTGCGGGCTAACACAAACTAAAAGCAATGTGATTCGATCACACAATAACTAGAATATATGAAATATTGTTTTAATTAAACATATTTTATGTAGAAAATATATTTATTATATTAATGAAATAATTACCTATCTATAAATAAAATATTTATCATTTTCTATGTTACCCTTTCACACACTTAAAAGGTGATAAAGTCATTCGAGGGCGTGTGGACTACCACATCCTTGACAAAACATGATTCAGTTTAAATCAAAAGAATTATATATATATATATATGTAGATAATAAAATAGTATGTTGTTTATGGTATAATGGACCGTATAGGATGATTAATGTTATATACCTTATTTCCATAATAATAACTGAAAAATGATAACATTACTCATGCATTTTAATGACCTACCATCTCAATGATTGTGATGCTCGTTCAATTTTTAGAAACATATTTAATTACTGGGTTTGAAATTATAAATGATTAATAAATATTAAAATTATTTGAAAACTATTATTCTTATAATGTTATATAACGACACCTTTGACCATTGTTGACAAACAAAAGTTGTTTTTGGATATATAAAAAGATATGGTCAAAACCCTAAACGTAAATATAATTGTTCAAGACATTCTATAAAAAATTATAATAAGTAAAATAAAAATAATGATAAAAATGAAAAAGTTCTTGATGAAATAAATTATTTAACACAATTTAATTATTCATAATTATGAAGACCCACGATACAAGTCGAACTCAAGGTAATGGATTTTAATCTCACTTGTTACATATATGATATAAATGTATTATTCACCACTTAATTAAATTATATAGTGTACCTACAACCCATAATTATATATTATATGATTAATCATTTTATATTCATGGTATTGAAAACATTAATTTGATACTATTCTTTCATGAGTTTTATGAATTTAAATATTTCAAATTGGTATGGGAAACATTTGAATTATTATAGATTATTTTCCTCTAGAATAATTTTATTGATTATTCATTTCCATTTAGGAAAATTATATAATTATTTTTCAATATCTCTTTAAATTTCCTCTCATCTAGATATTCATGTATTTTTTTCCTGTATTAATACACATTTTCCCACCCATTTGTAGTAATAATTATATAAAAAATGATAATATAACCTGAATTCATTCTCTCTTTATTCAGTGAACATGTCATTATTATGGAAACTAGGTTTTCTAAAAAAATATTCAAAATATGATTTTTTCCATTCTGGAATGATTTATTATAGTCATTTTACCCTTTTCTGCTTTGAACCATGTTTTCAATGGAATTTTTCATTCACTTTTCAAACTCTGATATTTTCTAACAATTTTCCTTAAAAAATAAATGATATTTTTACCTAAAACAAAAATTATTTATTTACCTACAACATTTCATGGAATCATCATTTTTATGATTTAATGAATAATTTTAAAAAAACATTTTTCAAAAGTTATTTTCATCGAATTATTTTATCTATGTTTTTTTAAAAAATAGATATTTTCCGCAAAAATGTATTTAAACAACATTTTTTAGTAATTTTAATCATCAACAATAAGAACTATTTATGTTTTCTCCACATGGGTTATATTGAATTGATATCATACATATTTCTGATGTGGATGGTTTATTTTCACTCTAATGATATCATTGAAAATAACTTCCTTGATTCCATTTATTACCGTTGAAATATTGAATTTCTTATGATTAGCTGGCCTTTAATTTCAGCCAAAATATCTATATAATTTTTAATGGATATAATTATTTCGAAAACATTATATAATTTTAAGTATATTATTTTCTTTAAAATTAATTTGATTATTTTGTTAAATAATGATAAATATTTATTCTTTAATCTATATGGATATTTGACAAACTATATTGATTGTTATGTATATCAATTTTTCGATATGAGGAACGATTTGTATAAGAAATGATGGTTGCAGTACTAATATTATATAGATCCTCGATCCATTAGTATTTTCTTAAGTTGAAATGTGTTAGGGAAAAACCCTTATATTTTTTCTAAGTGTAATAGATAGGATTATACCCATAGAGTTAAACATTCATAAGGATAGATATTGAAGGTATAATGGTTCTTCTTCAAGATACATGACATACAATAATTAATAATTTCCTTAATTTTGAGTATGTTATTATTTATACCTTCTATTTTGTGTCAAAATGTATGTGGATTCATTTTATTATTAGTCCATTGTTTTAATAGATTGTTTTTTATTTTAATACCTTTAAATATTTATTTTTCATTATCTAGTTAATTTAATATCTTTTGTTGTTATTCATTTCCATGCCATGTTGAATATCCTCTTCCATTTATTATTTAATCCATTTTACTTACCGTTATAGAACATTTTTAGTCACAATTATTATGTTTCCCTCCCACATGATTCTAGAAATATACTGAGAAATACATTACAATATATGTTAGATGTATTAATGTTACATTCCTCACAACAAAGAAATCATGTTGTAATTTTTTTTATTTATTTGTAATAAAATACTCTGGTATATATATAGTTTTTGAAAAATACTAAATTTTTCAGGCCTCTGTGATGTGATTTAAGTATATCATAATATAGTTTAATTGTATAACAGACATTGAATATTGGATTAATAGTGTTTTGATGCTAAATTTTGTATTAGAGAATGTTTATTATCAACCTTAGAGACTAAATTTGTAAAATATATATTAAAAACCATAGCACTAAGGAATAATTTGAGGATGTGTATAGAAGAACATCATAATGAGTCGATTAATTTTGATATAATATAGCTCTCCCTAGAAACACATCTCTATCTCGATACTATATGTGGACGTGGTTCTCGCACAGATATACCTACCTGTAATAACTATGACAAGGTTTGTCGGTCCACATATAACAACACAAGTACATGAAAATGGTCCTTACAGTGCACTTGTTCTGACACTCTCAGGGGTATAACTATAATAATTCACATTTTATTTTCAAACTATTATGATGGATTTGTCTTGATAATGAGAATGATGCAACTTGGTCAAACCAAATATGATTTATATTGAAGTTAACATGTCATGATTTCGACATCCAATAAATTATATTACTTATAAACTTTAATTCCTGGAATGACCTATTTCAATATTAAAAGATGCAGTATTTATGTTTTGGGGTTTTATTTAAAACCATAGATAAAATTTCATTTTGTAAATAACCTTATTTCAAGTAAGTCCATAATATTTATTATTAAATTATATTAATATGGTTTTAGAGATGGACAAAATATAATCAAGCTGAAAAACAATCAAGTACAGTAAGACCATGAGACATAAAACCAAAGATTATGGGCGGAAATGTTTTAACAGCAACTACTGATCTACACATTTTCCTAGATAATATTTCATTATTTTCAATTTCATATTTTAATAAATAAATTTTAATGATGAAATATTAGTGTAACTTTTTATATATAGAGATTAATTTATTAACCAAATTGTGTTTGACGAATAGTTAGAGAAAAATAGATGAATTGTTCACTCATTTATAGGATTTACGATCTTCTATATGGGTAATTTAGTACTTTATAATTCAACGATATTTATTTGACACTCTTTTCATTATGTAAGGGAAGAATAAAAAATTAATCATAGAATAACCAAAAGATTGAATTATTGATATGATATAAAATTATCATGAATGTAAATTTCATTTTTTCATAGGAAAAAAATTTATCTCTCAATACTAGGAAATGGATCATAATATATATATATATATATACTAAAAAAATATTTCTTGAACTAATTGTCGTGCAAATAATAATAAATTTATGGATTTGTGGAACCAATCATTAAATTTATAATTCACTTTTTTGTTATTGATGAACTCAATAACTCCAAATAATTGATTACGCTTTCTATTATTTATTTATATTCACTTAAAACTAATGGTATCCTTCTTAAAGACTTATTTATATGTTATTACAAGTGTCTTATGTAATTATATATCACTCTTATTTAGAATATATTTTATTAGAATTATCGTGATGTGGGTTTTCAATATAATATATATCAAAAAATCAAACACTGAGATCAATTTTAAAAAGTAAGGATTCAATTTAATTAATTTGGGGAGAATGTAACACCATGGAATTCTATCGTATGAATATTTTATTCGATTGCGTGTATGATATGAAATGCCAATCGCAAAAGGGAATGTAATATCCCGATAATTTTTAATATATTTACTATCTTAAATAAATTATATACTTTTCATATATTGAAATTAATGTTCCAATGAGTTTTCATATTTGAAACAAAATAATGAGTTTCGTTAATGAATTACATTACATGTAAGATCGAGTTTTACTAGACAATAATATATTACATTAATATTATTATTCAAAATAATATGATATATATTAGTTGTTAAATTGGATGTTATGAATAATATTAAAAATATTAATATAATATGTGGTTTATGCTAAACAAAAAATGATATTACTTATAAATAAATATAATACCCTATTTAATATAAAGGGAATGATTGTATACATAACTTGTTTTAGGCTCACAAAAATATTTTGTCCTAATAAATTGAATTATTTTTATTTTTTCCATCACTTTAATGTAATTGATAATTTATATATTCTGTAAAATATTTGTTGTTATTCATCCAATTGAATTTATAATCATAATATTAGAACAAACCCAATATTACACATATAAATTGATATTTTTATTAAATCACTTTTACTTCCACTTAATTGGAAACCAATTTTAAATCCAATATTTTGAACTTTTATTAATCTTATATTTCATAAAAACATATTATTTGTAATCTAAACAAAAAAATGGTTAGGGTGAATTTTTTATATAGTTCTGTGAAGATTCATATTTTAATGAAAAATAAAAAATGCCCAATTTTATCCAAAAAAATGTTCTTCATTTAATTTATTTATAAGGTTAAATTATACTTTTAATCAGTATTAATGTTTTACAATATTGATTTATTATTTTATTAATATTGTATTGATCAATTTAATCAATTTCACGTTGAAGATGAATATAAAAATACAGCAATCTTATGAATGTATCTACATTTATAACATGTATTATCATCCAAACTACAGAATTAAATTGAATTTAATTTCTACAATATTAGTGATTGTAATTTCTAAAAATGGATTCAATATTTGGATCAGAATAATTTATAATGAATAATTTTGTCTGATTTGATTTTCAATAAAAGATTAGTAAATCTGACTAAAATTAATTTTAGTGATTAATGTAAAATTAAGATTAACAACGTTCTATATCCAACACATTTGAGACAATATTACCTATATACTTGTCAAAAATCACCTTCACGGCCATCATGAGTCCCTTTACTCCCTATTATATAATTAGGTAAATTAGTTGATCCACTTTCGTTGTAAAACATGTGGTTGGAATCCCTTTTTCCAAATATTACAATGTAACACTCCTCATCCACTATAAAAAAGGTACTCAGGCCTCCCACACACTGACACCTCTAAAGTGAAAAAGGATCGACCATTACCTAATGAAATATCTCCAGACATGATCTCCTCTTGTCTTATAAGCCTCCCTTTTGGATGAAATCTATCCAGGTAAGCCTTTCGGTGAAAACCAACAGGAGTTACCCAATGAAGAGGTAACATCTTTCCTCATGATCTTTAGCTTTATTCCTTTATATGTCCGCTAATATCTCCTTATTACTTGAATATATATAGAACCCAGTACCATGAATATAAAGATATATTCTCTTATTGTGGGTTTGACCTACACTTACACACACTTCCATCAAATGGGTAATGAACATACCGTTTATGTGTTTGGCGAACTACAGTCTAATGAAAGTTTGATTGTTCATTTTTCATATTACCACCATTAATTGTTGGAATTATGATGGGAACAATATTTATATTATATATATATATATATGAGTTTTTAAATGTAATTATGATTATGTAGTTTTTATATGGATCATACCTTTATTCATTCCATTTTTTGTGAATAAAAAAAACGTAGTTTGTGGATGTATGGACTACTACATCTTAAAAGTGATGTGATTCGATCACATGATACATGGAATGTAGAATTTGTGGTTTTAGATAAAAATTCTGAATTAAAAACATGTAAATTATAATCATGAAATAATTTTAATTATGGGAATATAATATATATATATCATATTATTTATTACCCATTCATAAACCAAAAAAGATATAATGCCTTTTGTTGACATGTGCACTACCACCTCCATAGAATGATGTGATTCATTTTAAATCCCAATAATTCTATATATTTTTATATATGCATAAATAATATCATTTATATGATATAATTTTCATTCATCAATGATTAATTTTACTTTACTTTTTTTTATAATTATACTTGAGAAATAGGAAGGTTACTCATGCATAAGTATGACATACGATATCCAAGATTGTAATGTTAGTTTATTTTCATAACCATATTTAATGATTGGTTTTACAAATTATTATTTATTTATAAATATTATAACTATTTCGTTAGTAATATTCTAGAGATGTAATATAATGACTTCTTGGACCACATATGACTTACCAGAGTTTTATATTCTTACATAAACTGAATTTGGTCAAAACACCCGATCTAAAATTAATTGTTAACATTGTTGTATACTACATTGTAATAAGTGAAATAATTGTTGTAGTGAGAATGAAAATGTTACTAATTCATGTAAATATTTAAATCATTTTATTCATTATGAATATAAAGACATGTGAGACAAGACAGACTAAATGTATGAAATTTTGTTTCTCACATTTTACATATAGGAGATGAATGTCATATTCACCACATATTTTTTTGTTGAATATACTGACCTATTTGATTTAATATATCAACAATAATTCATTATCATGGTATTATAAAATTTATTTATTACTTTTCTTTCATTAGTCTTCTAATAAAAAATGTTTCAAAGTGGTATTGGACACTTTGTTAGGTTCTCTATTTAATTTCCACATGATTAATTTTATTAATATTTCATTTTAATTATAATGAATAATATGATTATTTTTTAATAAATTCTTTCATTATACTATAAAATTCTTATTGAAGATAAATTTCATGTATTAGAATCTTTATTTGACTCTTAGTTATTAAAAATGGTTTAGAATAATTTTTTTTAAGAAAACCCTAATTCATTACCACTTTAGTCGGAGAACCTATTTTATTTTAAAATCCCTATTTAATATTTTTTGTAAATAAATGTTTTAAACAATTCCAAAATGATTTATTAAAGTCAATTTTACACTTTTTTTCATTTACACATGTCTCTATAGTAATCTCCATGTCACTATCCAAACAAGTAATTTTTCTCAAATCATTACCACACAAAATAAATGATATTTTAAACCCATACGACATGTATATATTTACCCACCATCATTTAATTAAATATTTTATTACATGTTTAAGTGGATATTTTTTTTAGAAATATTTTCAGAAGTTATTTTTTATGACTTTTTTCAAATGTTTTTTTAAAAATGAATATTTCCTTCTAAATTATTTTGTAAGATACTTTTATAGTGTTTCACATAATAAATGACAAAAACTATTTATTTTTACTCAAAATAGGATAAATTGTATTTATATCATCATTATTATTCCAATGGATAGATTGTGTTTGATATGACTAAGGATAGTATTTACATTAACTTCAATGATTCCTTTCAGTCCAATTTAAATATTCAATTTCCTTTGATCAGTTTACCTTAAAATTTCCCCACAATATCCATATCATTTTTCATTTAAATAATTATTTTTAGAATAATATATCATTTAATATATGGTGTTCAATATGAAATCTATTTGATGACTACGTTAAATATTGGAAAATATGTATAAGTTTTTCCATATTGATATTTTATAAGGCATATTTATTTAATTAAATTAATTATTTTATATGAGTAATTCTTTAGTCATTGAATTATGTGTGGGAATGAGATTTATATATATTCTTGATGGATCAGAAATTTTATGAGATTAAATTAGTCATAGAAAATACCATTATGTTTATCTCGAATATGAATAAATAGGTTTCTACCAATATAGTTTAACTACATTAAGTATTGATCTTGATGGTATAATGGTTAATGTTCAGGATACCTGATGTCTAATAATTAAGAATATCCTTCATTATAATTGAGTTATTATTTATCCATGATATTTTGTGTCAACATATCAACAGAATCATTTCATTCTCAGTTCATTGATTAAATATAATGTGTTTTATGTTTCTTACATTTCCATTTTGATTTTTTCTTATATGGTTATTTGAATGGAATGTTTTTTCAATTATAACATTATCATATTGATTATTCTCATGAATTAATTATTTCAACCAATATATTTTCCCATACATAGAATTTGAGCTCACCCTTATTGTGATTGCTTTCACCAGGAACCCCATAAGTAAACAACAAAATCCATGAAAGAATATAATAGATTAACAAATTTTACTATCATTTAATGATTTAATATAATATTTTAGTTGGTTTATTCATTTGTAATGAAATACATGTGTATGATTTTCATATAAAAATACTAATAATATTTTGGGTCCAATGGGATGGAATTTTCTTTTATCTTATGCTGATATAATTTCTAGAAAAAATTGAATCATAGCCTACTAGGGTCGGGTAGCTCCAACTAATTCATTCGATATAAAGATAATTAGATAAAATTAATTTTTTAAAATATATTACCAATATTTGGGGTATTATTTTAATACAAAGATAGATAGCAACATAAAATATACTTATGTGACATATTTTTATTTCATAATAAAATTGCATACTTTGGATGTTCTTCAATCACATAAACATCGCATCTCACACTAAGAAATGAATATCCAATTTGAATTTTTTATGATTGAAAAAAAATTCAGTTTTCAAAATCATTATATTCATAATAGAGTCATATATTATTCTTCTAATACATATTAAAACAATAATTATTCCTAAAGAATAAGATAATACCCAAATAAATAATTAATGTCTTTAAATTCAAAATTATTCAAAGAGTATAATGGATTAAAATAGATCACTTCATAAATAAATTACCATCTATCCTAGAAAACATCGATAACATCTAAAAAAATAACGGTTTTAGCATAAAAAAACATGTCAAACCTTTCATGGTAGTTCTATAAAACATAATATCATTATTCTAAAATATACTATAATGTTAATACTATAGGTTATATATTTCTCAAGAAAATAATATTATACCAAAATTTAACAAAATATTTACTAACCATAATGGTTTTTCAAAATAAATATCTCAATAACATGTACATATTATAGGATGGTGGAAGGTTTTTCAGCCATATAATTCTACGGTTTTGGTTTTATACCTCATAGAGTTGAATGATGTGATTTGTTGCCTCTCAGAATGTGGGTTTTCCTTTTGAAAACACTATTGGAGTGCTTATGTGATAATCATATTCATAATTCTACATTATCCTATAACATTTCCAAGAATTTGATGATATTATTCAATAATTAATGATGTATCAAATCAATTTTTATTAACAGAATATGATTTCTAGAAAAATAATTATTTTCCAAAAATTTGATTAATTTATTTTTTATTGTATTTTTTTAACTAAGAACATCGCAAAGAATATTTATCCAAAATTATTTATTTTATGTATAGTATAATAATACCACTAAATAATTTTTCTAGGATATTAGTGCCATAAAACTTATTCTGTCAAATCCTAAAAGAATAATTACTATAGGGAAATACTTAAATGTTTTATTATTCATGTAACCTCAGTACGGTCGATAAAATAATAAAATAAACTGACTATTGATTTCCAACAACAAAATGAATGGATAAATATATATAAATTGCTTTTATAATAGATTCCAAGGGTAGATAATCCTTGTAATTGTTAATTGACATAGATAATGTCCATATTCCACATATCTATGAAAGTTAACTATTAGTGGTTTTATAGGATGTAATTTATTTCCCAATGTCTTTTTATTTTGAAAAATAATATTTTACAATAATCATATTTATTTTTCCCTCTTTTTTGAATCCAAAATAATTATTTACTTACTTATAGTATTATTCCAAGGTACCACTTCCATCATTATCAGCATGTAGAAAATTTAATTTGCTTTTTTAATTCTCAAATATAGGTCCTGATCTTCCACGTGAAGCTATCCCGATATTCATTGATACATTGGGAAATTCAATAATTTTACCATTGTTAGTTGCTATTCGATATAGCTCATTTTTTTGACCACAATATGTTTAACTATAATTCACATTAGGTTAGGAATATCAGAAGTTATATAACACAATCTCTCATCAAGTTTTTTAATATTCTTTCAAATATTTTTCACGATTAACTAAAACCAATATAAAACGAAATATGAATTCAGTAACATACCAAAGTAAAAATTATAAACATAGAAAAATTATCATATAAATGATGAGTATGTCCATACTTATGGGAATCAAGATTTCAATATATGATAATGAAAAAAATGATTCTTAATGCGATTTAAAAACTAATAATTCATTCATGCACATCATAATGGTCCATAAATTTTTTTATTTTTCACATCATATCCCCATGGGGTATTATACCAGGTGAATAGTAAGGCCCTTATTTATGTACCATGAAACATTCATGTATATCCGAACGAACATTTTTTGATATTATTACACATAGGTACTTATATGATTGAAACACATCATATTTTAGTATATAGATTGGGATTTAGTTCTATGAAAACCATATTCCTTATACTTCACCATGATTTTATCTTATTTTTAATTAATCATATGTGTTCATATACATTTCTGTAGGGTTTTCACTAAAATTTTATTATCCAACTTCTGATGTATAACTAATAATTTCCTATGATACTAACAAAAAAACCCAATTCAATTATGCATATTAGTCCATATATATTAACACAAACATCCATTAATTAAAAACTTAGGATAAAAAGGCCTATTTTATTTTGGTGAATATTTTCATAATACATAAATATGGGAAATAAATAAAATATTATTAATATTTTTTCTAAAATTAGCTCAAAAATACATTAGATATTCAAAAAATTTAATCATAACCTTTGTAAGAAATATATAAAAGGTGTGACATATATATATATATATAAGAGTATAAAAATAATAATAATTAATAATACTAAAGTCATAGTTATAACATGATATCATTAAATAAATGGAATGTATATAATAACATGGTTGAAGAACATAAGTCACATGCTATCATATAATCATGGAATCAATGTAAATGAAGAATCAAAATAAAACATTACATAATAATAAGTCATGAATAATAGTTTAGAAAACATTACATAGTGGATAGAGTCCCATAATGGATTTTGTTTAGCCCTTAATCCCATATATGATGACTCATGAGTCCAAAAAAATATCCAATGTGTTGGAGGGTTAAATCCATCAAACCATTTCCCCCTAATCATGCATGTGATCATTTCCTAAAAAAATGATGAACCCAACATTAATTGATTTCACCATGGAAACTCCTCTTCAATATAAAAACGAGTGGCTACCTATTTAAAATTGGACTATTTTTTTCTCCCCACAGGGGTAATCAAATCTGTATATCATTATCTTAAATAAATAAAAATGATGAAATGGAGTTCAATATCTCAAATTAAAAAATGATCAGTTTTCCATGAATCATAATGTTTTGATTTCATATAACAAGAAATGAAAAGTATAGAACTTGAAGTCAATAAATAACATTATAAAAGTGATCAGCTGATTATCTGTAGTTAGGGTTTTATTAATTATTTTTATCCCTATTGTGAAAATTATGTATGAGTATAAGGGCTTGACCGAGATTAAAGGACTCTAGTATTACCCATGCATATTTGATTGAGCATGTTTCATGCCAAAGATGATTCCACAGTCGATGAACGTATGCCTTTATTTCTTCATGACAACAACGAATAATCTGAAAAAAACATATGCCCCAAAATTATGTATTCATCTACTGACTATTCTAGATAATCTTTTATGACTACATCTCCATTAGGCCTCAAAATAACCTCACACATATTGAACCATCAATGTCATGTAGAGAATGAAATATTCATGTAGTACCATCAACATGGTATGAACTCAAACTTTTAGGCTACTCGTAATGGTCTCCAAATTCTAAAAAAAGAGGCTTCATCATCCAAGGAATGAGGTAGTAATGATAATGGGGATCATTCTCACTTCCAATATTTTCAGAAGCCTATCCGTCGATAGATCCAAGTACCTCCTCTTGTATTTTATGAAGTTATATCATGGAGTCAAATACGGATCTATTTTAGTTTTAGTTTCACTGAGGAGGTCTCTTATTAACTACCAACTCCAGCCCCATCCCAATAGTTCCCTTCAAATACCTATTTATGTTACCACCAAACACATTTTCACATTTGATTTACAGGAACATGATACAAGAATGAAAAATGAATAATAGAACGATATAGATAACTATGAGTGGGATCATATACATACTATCAATGATAAATACATCTACTATATTATGGCTATAGATTATGCATAAATTCCATCGGCATATCCTAATAGTACAATAAAAACCTAGTAGGCTCATATCCTTGACTCAATTGAATATTTATTCCAGTACATAGTGGTGATAGAAAATGTGCATACTTACATCTTAATTCATATTTATTTATAGTGACAATTTTTTATCGAAATAAAATAAGAAACATATAGTAATATTCATGAATTTGTAAAAAAACAAGGATATGATCATATTCACATCCCTATAGCATGGGAATCACAACACTATGATCATTATTAGCTTGTATTTTCTCCAAAGTATGAACAAATTTTCCCCTCATCTAAGAGGATTATCACTATATTTATGTATTAGACGAGGCATAGGATTTGGATCATATACCCATTCCAACAGAGTATTACCAAGTTGTTGAGGAACATTCAATGATATTGAGGCACAATGATATAAAAAAGTCTCCCAACATATTTCAAAGGGATTATATTGGGCTCATATCCTCATTCTTAATGGGGTGAACCATGTAAGAATGGAAAATGACTTAGAAAAAGATCATATTCTCATAAAAGAAACTAGTGGCATACTCTAAAGCTTCCAGATCATGTCCATACCTACATTTTGATTGAGTCCTATTGGGTGAATGAATCACATTCCTCGGGAAACTCTCATATTCATGTCACTAAAGCTATATGGAATATTTATGACAGATCATAGATTCTATTCTCATATCCATACTTCTTCTAGTTAATAACTTCACTAGCTTCCATTCAAAGAAATACAAGAGGCAGATTACATGCCTTCACCCATTTCAGAGTTCCATGGGAATTCTCTAATGTGGAATTCATATTCATCAAAGGAATATTTTCTTATTCTTATTAGGATTGACCATGTGTTTGTGGAACATCCTACCGGTCATGCACATTGTAATGTCAAAAAAGACTGGCGATATACTACAATTTCTTATGATTGAGATAAAATCCCCATTCTAAATGAGGATCTCTATAAGAGTATAATATTCCATTGAATATGATCAAATTAATATCATAAAAGCACATTACAAATACAAAAATTTCCTATCAATACCTCAATCACAGTCTTATATAACTATAAAGATATCAATGTATTCTTCTAGTCATTATACCTCATGTTCATATTCATGAACAATTACAAATGGTTGGTCAGAAAATCCCATCCCTGATAAAAAGAGCTTATATTCCTAATCTTCTAAATGATCATGTCCCTAATGTTGATTTAGAAAATTTTCAAACACCCTAATGGTCCATAGACTATTAAACTAAATAGATATATGATCATTTCAATTAAAGACCACCTTATAGAATTGTCGAGATGGATTTCATAGACAGTACTCCGTGAAACTATCAGAGTCAACCTCTAAAAAATGTAATCTCACATGTACAAGGAATTCTCGTACTTTCATATACACAATTTTATATTTAATTCCACAAAAAATAGACTCAAAAATATTGAGAGGATCTCAAAAAATTGGGTTCTTTTGTATATATTTCACCATTAACATCAAGTAACACTCTACTCTAAGTTACACCAAGAAGCACCTTTTGTGGTCTGGCCAGATCAAAGCTCGTATGTTGGGTAAAGATGAAGCTAACACTAATATATAATTGGAGATATCAAGAATAAACATCCCCACATGGTTCTAGACTCTTTCAAATTCTTACATTGTGTTCCTAGATGATCTATATATGGATTGAATACCCTATCTAGGAAAGAATGTTTTTGTATCTCATTTGTGAGTGAATTTGAGAAACCTACAAAATGTGTGGTGGTAGGGTCACCATACAAACATCAAGATAATTTATTTTCATCTATTATTTGTGTTTATTCCCATGGGATGTGATCCAAAACATGAAACTACTAACACAAATCTATAACAACATTGTCTCTATTTCAACAAAAATATTCAGAAAAATTTTATTAATGCGTTGTCTAATATATGTATTTTAGGATACGGAATGTATGTATCATTTCACTTCACCACACACATAGAATAAAAAACCCATCAGATAAGGGATCTTATAATGAAATAGCCAGTCGTGAAATTAGGAGACCATATAACACATTATCTAGTTGGTCACTAAAATGGAATGAACCAGCTTCAATGATTCTATGACATGTTGAATGCCTGGAGTTTCCTTATAAAGGGTATTTAAAATGGTTACCAATAAGAAATGGAAAAATATTTGAGAAATGGTAACTAATTTTACAATAAATAAATTAATATACTATAAAAAATCACACCTTCTAATGGTCTTCCATTCACTGAGCTCATAAATGAGCACATATGACCCGAATCGAGTTATTCATAGTTTAACCATCAATAAAATTTTCCTTTGATGGAACCCTTCCACTAGGGTAATAGAATATCTACCACTAGCTCTACCAAATTAGATCTTCAATCATTGAGAATATCTATGAATTATTGACATGAATATCAAAATAATACCGTCCTAAATGGATGGGGGAATTTATATCTTAATCATCATCACCATGTTCATCATCACTTGAATGGGTCTTTGGTAAATCAATGAAAGTTCCAAGCAAATCCTATCTCGCTGGGATATGGGAATTTATATCTCATGGTCCATCTCAGTAATCATCAAATCCTTGAACATAATCATTAGATCCTGAAAAATATGAACAAAAATGAAAATTGTGGCCTCCAATAGTCCCTAACTCATTGGGCTGGGTGTGTTTTTATCACCAACAAAAATATAGAGGGAATCTAAATTCTATATGTTGAGATTTATGTATCAGTAGTAAGATCCAATCTATTCCTATCACAAAAAGATAAAACTATTATATTTAGTATCCATTAAACCATCGTGAATGGAAAACTCCCACATAGTCCCCATTTAAATCCCAATATGGGAGGAACAAGTTTCATAGGAAATCATGTGATGAAAAGGTCAAATCGAAAATGGAATAATAATGGAAAGGTTTTGATAAATGTCACTAAATAAATAAGTGCAAATTCAACATGTTTAATTGATATTAATGCAAAAACTACCATTTTAGGACATTCTTCTATTAATTTCATCATCGTTGACAAAATATATATTTTGGATCCATACAAAGATATAGAGGGATGAAATTTGGAAAATATACATTGATTGAATGGATTGTATGATCCTACTGAGGCTACACTTACTCAGAACATGAGGATGGTCCAAAATCAATCACCTAAGAATATTGGGTATCCACTTATATGGAAGAATTATTATTACACTAAATGAATGATGTGGTCATAACCACTTAATAACCTAGTAGAGTTGAATATCCTTTTACTATGGAAATTTTTTCACTATTTGAAAATGTGATAAAAACACATTAATAACTATGTGAGGTGCGACTCTGGGGAAACACCCCCACTGGGTATAATATGTAGGAATTGAAATACATTCAACCTTCAATATATTAGGAATGAGATAATCCTCATGCAAGATTTACATCATAGTTTCAGTCTACCACTAGACCTAGGAAGACATTCCACATAGTTTAAGATGTTGGAAATGATCAAAAAATACCAATATTCTAGAAACTTCATCCCACTCTTCAGGGTGGTCATTAAGTTGTTCTATAGATCTATAATCACTTGAATATTAAAATTAGGCTTCCTCATAAAGCATCTCTTATGACATATAGTCAGGATTAATCCTAAACAACAACACCTTTGAAATAGATAATTTTTATCATGCCCCTGTCTACTAGAATGGAATCCAATAAAGGGAGATAGATTCTAGTTTCTCCTGAGAGAAATATATATCCCAAGTCGGTGGAAGAAAATTCCCCATCCCAATTTCGATAATATACAATATCCACCATTGAATGTGAGGGAGATACACAACATCATCTCATGAACATCGTGTCCTGATGTAGTCGGACGATGGGCCCTCAAAATTTGCCCAATGTGACCAAGACATGGTGTTTTGCACATACTATAATAGTTCTAGAATTAGTTTCCCACAAAATTATTTAGGTAGTATCCATTATAGGATGGTAAGACCTTCTTTATCATATAATTTATCAATATTTTCCAATATTGAATAAAAAGACAACTATTTTACCGAATAAACGTTACGAAACCTGAAAATAATGGGTTTCTAAATTCATATTCTGATAGAAGGGTTTAGGCTATAAAAATAGATCCCCTATATAATAGGATCAATTTCTATAAAACTATTTTAAAAATCAATGATTTTAATAACATACTTTATTGATCCTATTAAAAACACCTAGAAGATTTTGTGAGTTTTAAAAAATTTCGAATCATTTAGATAATTCTTTTTAGTGGACATAAGATATGTCTTGACTCATGCCCTACCCATAAAGTAAATGTATTTACAATAAATATATTACCATTGTTACCCTCAATCTAGAATAAGTTCCCATTTTAGCACCAATGTTGATGTTGAACCACCCAAAATCCTATTTCGAGTGAAATCAACAACAAAATCACCCTCGGTTGTATGTAAAATGAGATCAGGGTCACCCAAGATTTAAGGAATGGATGAGAAACAAATATTCCACTCAAAATAATAAGGTAACAAGATATTTTTTTCATCCATGGACATTGTCATACTCATGTAATCATATCCCAGGAAGCCCAATAAATTCAACCTCACTGATCATCTCATATCATACCCTTTCCGTTTATGGATATATCACAATATCCTTGATTGAATCAACTTCAACTGCATCTTTCAAATATTGGGTATTTAATTACAAGTGATATTTGATGACTCCCTATAATATGTGAAATGAATAAACATTTCCCATTCATACGAAGTCATTAATTGAAAAACAGATCCACATAATAATGAAAAAAATTTCAACAACTCAATGACTCGAACGATAGTTAATAAATCTCATTCCACCTTGATATCATTGCTTCACTTACCAATAATAATTTTATCACCGAATTTTTTGACATAAAATATGATTTCAAATCATATTATGACCATTATATACATTAATAATAGAAGTGGAAGAGTCATATTTATATCTGTTGCTTTCTATGGCTCCTGTACGTTTCTATCTATAAACGTCATAAGCATCGTCCCCACCACCCAAATAGAACCTTTATTGTAAAAAGTGAACATATTTGGTTTTATTAACATGATATATTTGAAATTATACATCTCAAATAATGAATATTCCTCTGATTATTTGTTCCGCATAGCTAACCATGCCATCAGAATTCCATGTCTCAATCTCATTTATAAAACATGATCAAGAAGAGGAAATTGTGGGACGCATCATTCACCAATATTTTTCATTCATAATAGAAAATATTTATGTCAGAAAGGGATTTTAATGAAATTTTTGTGTGGACAAACTCATCCCAATTTAGACACGTCACCTTTTGGGATGTATCGTGTGATATTTATCTCCCAAAAAGCTCGACATTCAATGGTAAATTAACCCTGAGAAAGGAACGATTGGGAATATCTTCATGAAAACTCAATTTGATGATATCAAATTGAATGTTGAGTTTATGTTTATCTAGAAGGATATCATATACTATGTCATTTTTATAATTTCATTTCCACACAGCTATATAGTGGTTCCCTCCTTATTTCATATGTGTTTGAAATACCACATCGATTGAAAGGTCCACATAATGTGCGGAGAAAATTCCCCCTTCGAGTCATGCGAAGACAAATATACCGATGTGGTATACAATAATAAGTAATGAAAATAACCAAAGGATTGTTAAAATATATTGTTTTTAGGCCTGAATTTCATTGGGACTATCCCAATTAATCCATGTAGTATTATTAAAAATAATTATCTACTACCCATAAATTTACTTGTTGTAGTAGACTCAATCCCATATATTGAATCTCGTTCAATCCACATTGATAGTGTAAATGAAAATCTACCATGGAATATCTCTTCATTTATCTGTAATTAACAAATTAAAACGTAGTTTCTTGTGTCCCCTATCACCCTGGAAATTAAAAATATTCCCTTAAATTTTGACGCACGCCTGTCGTAGGTCATGAAAAAAGTAATCTAATTTTCCTAGTGCTGCATAATGGATGACCAGAGTCATCTCACATGAGAATAATTTTAAATTAATTAACCCACATAATATAATTCACTATATCTACATCATTTTGTATGTTTTTGTTAAATATTTTAATGGAATGGAATATATGAAAATAACTGAAATGAAAAAAAAATCATTTCTAATTAATATGATATTCTAAAAAAAAATGGAATTAGTGAAAAAAGGAAGTTCCCCGATAGAATATTCAGGGAGCACCTTCATTGACCAGCTTCAAATATTCTTAGTGAACACACTCCATCGTATGTGTTCACACCTTAGTCTGCCCCAAATATGAATGAATATTCAACTTAGCGATCGACAATCACACCATCCATCCACCTTCTCAATCGAGGGAAAATAGTTATAGATTATAATGTTAAACATTATACAACCACAATGAGTATTACACACACTATAACGTATCCTTATAATTTTCTCAAAGAATATTAAAAACATGGTCTTTGGTTCAATTACCTGATTACTCCCTAGGGATATTCCTCAGATTAGTTACTCATGATCATGAGTATTAATGTTCACAATAGTAAGATGAGAAGAAGAAAAAAGGGTTGATTGGTGGACATTGAAATAAAATCAATGCATAAATTAATTAGAAATATAAATTAAAATTGAAAACTAAATCAAAAAAATATATAAATTAAAAAGAAAGGGGGGTGATTTGAGGCTACCTTCCATCGGTGGAGATCTCCTCCTTGGTGCCATGATGGAATGGGATGGAGAACAAGATTCTTTGAGAGGGAGGAGATCCCCTCCTTTTATAGACAGAATTTGTCCCATTAAAGATGAAATGGAGCATTTTTACTATTAAGCTAAAAATATCATCAATAATATAAAATGAGAAACTTTATCAAAAAGTAACAATTTTTTGGGATTAAAAACAATTATATTCAATGTAAATTGATTAAAAATATTTTCTCTATCAATTTACACTCACTTAGTACTCGGACACTAGGAAAAGTAAGCATCAAAATCAAATAAAATAATATCCTAAAGACATACGCATGTGATCAACAAAATATATACTATTAAAACAAAAAGACATCAAGCCTCATAAAAAATTATTTCAAGTTCTCCATTTAGATTATTTATTATATTTCCACTTCATTTCTTATCCCATTCACACAAAATACCTACCAAACATGAATTTTCACTAATCTAACAAATGTAAATGTTCAATAAGGCTTTTGTCATCCAATATCACGCTAATGTCACCATAGGCTTCATAATTCATACTTCTCCAACCGATATGAGTAAAGTATAAGCCTTTCTAATGAGGAGTTTTGGAGGTTGTTTTGTGGGTTTTGGTTGGCAGGATTTAGATGTAAAAAATTCTGAGGCCGAAAAAAGGAGGGCTTGACTCTTTAAGAAGAAAAATTGCAAGATTCTAATTTTCTCTCAAGTTTGGTCTCTTTCTTTTCCCTTTTGTAGAAAATCAGATCCATCATCATAAGTACTCAAGGAATTTTCTTTCCATTTTTAATTTTACAAGAAAAAAATTTTATTCTCAAACATAGTCTTTTTCTTGAGAGCTCTAGATAGGGACAACATTCTTTTTATAATGGAAGATAAAAATGCACATCTTCTTTTATCAAGAAATCTCTAGAAAAGGCAACACATTTAACAAAATGAAATCTTTAGTAAAAACATTAGATCATCAACATTTTATTTTCCATCCAATGTATAAGAAAATGAGGTAGTACACCAAAACACATCTTCCCACACACTTAAGATTAACTAGATCATTCAATTTCATTTCAAGTGCAGGTTTGATAGGAAAAATTGTCTTGTCATTTGGCTAACATAATATATGGTACATGGATTCTAATGGATACAAGGATTAATATATAAGGAAGGCCATAATAAATAATATTATTTTTTAAAAGGAGGAATAAAAAAATAAATTCCTCAATCATGTAAAACACAATTACCTCAAACCCTCACGTTTTTATAAGAAGAAATAAACTTCTAGTTAAAGCAATTAGGGTCTAGTTCTCTCAAGAAATGATTTGAATGTAATTAATATGAATAAAATTTTAAGGAATCCTCATAGAAATGTGACTTAAAAATCCAAGACAATGATATGTAGCCTATGATTTAATAATCAGAGTTATTATCATGAAATTTCAAAAAATTTGAACTTGAAACAAAGTCATTTCAGCCTTCATTTATACTCTGTTTCAAGGAATAGATTGCTCCACTCATTAAAATGAATTTGAAAATTTTAAATGATAATAATTTCTACTCAAACATTTTTAAAATGAACTAAAATTTAAAAATAAAAAAACTAATATCAGAAAAAACAAAAAAAAATCTTTTTTTATGAAAACAGTAAACCAACCATCCAATGAAAATCCTAAACTACAAAGGTTTCAACCCCCACACATAAATGATGCAGTTTCCTCAGTAAATTCAAATATATTAATCATGTAAAAAGATTTGGAAATGAATCACGTCAGGAAAGAAAATATAAAGAAGATGTATGACCTGATGGATTTTATTGATAAACAGGTTGGAGGAGTGTTATCTCCTCCACTGGCTCTAATGGAAGTGTCACATTGATTGTCTTCAACATATAACCATTAAAAGTGAATGGATCCTACTCTCCATTATTTGTAATCTCCATAGCTCCAAAAGGATAAATTAATGACTATGAATTTAGCTTCCCATTTAGAAATATGTTTTCCTGGAATCATCTTGAGTCTTGAGTTCAATAACCACAAATTTTCTCCCAGATAGAAGTCTTTTAGTTGGATCATCTTGTCATGAACCAAAATTGTTCATTTTTTTTAAATCATAGAATTTCTAAATGTTTCGTTATAATTTCCACCAAGTATTGTAACTTCAATCTTTATTCATTCCCAACACTTTCTAGGTCCAAATTCGTTTTCCTCATATCCCAATATGACTTATGCTTCAATTACACAAGTATGTGACAACTTTTCCCATAAATTATCTTATATAAACTCATTCCAATTGGGGTTATGTAGGTTATTCTATAAGTCCATAAGGTATGTTCCAACCTTTAGTTCCAATCCTTACGATTTTGATTAACAAAACCTTTCTAAAATTCCTTTGATTTCCCTATTATAAATGTCATCATTCCCATTAATCTATGGATCATAGGGAGTTAATGTTTTATTTTGCACCCCATACATCTTTAACAAATTCCCCATTCTCCAATTTTAGAAGTGAGTCCCCTAATGACTAACGATTTCTTTGGGGACTCCAAACCTACAAAATATGTCAACCAAGAAAAAATTATAAACAACTTTAGCATCATCAATACTTGTTGTTTTTCTTCCTCCAGTTTGGAAACAAAATCAAGTAAAAGAAAGATATAATAATTTCCAAAGTACATCTAAAAAGGTCCCACTAAATTTATCCACCAATCTTAGAAAAATTCAAAAACAATTAATGGATTTTGAGGCATTTTCTGTCTCTTTGAAATATTTACTAACACCTGGCATTTTACACATATTTTGAAAAATTCATGAGCATATTTTAAAATTGTAAGACTATAAATTCTAGAATCTAAAAACATCCTTGATATAATTTTTTTCCCATAGTGGCCTCCACAATTTAAAGTGTGAAAAAACACAAAGAGATATTTAACATCACATTCAGGTTAGCATCTTCTTATTACTTGACCATTGTAAATCATCAAATGTAATGAATCACACCAAATGTAATACATAGATTCCGATTTTATTTTTTGAATTTGGGGATAATTGAAATGAAATGGGACTTGAGATGTTACTAGATAATTTTCCATATCTGCATACCAATTAACTTCTCCTTTATTCATGTACAACTGTCTTCCTAGAATTTGAACATTCAATGATTCTGTTTCTGAAATTTCAATTTCAACAGTATTTGGAATTTTACATAAGTGATCATCCACATGGTTCTCAGATCCCTTCTTTTCTGTAATTTCTATATTGAACTAATGCATTATTAATATCCATTTCAATAACCTCAATTTTTCATTAGCTTTCTTCATCATGTACCTCATATCATCATCATCAGAGTACACATTTATTTCAGTTCCAAGAATATATGATCAAAATCTTTCATAAGCAAAAAAAACTACTAAGAACTCATTTTCAGTGGTTATGTAATTGAATTGGGCTACATCTAAGGTTCTCTAGGTGTATGAAATGACTTGTGGTATTCCCTTAATTTTATTGACAATGGACTTCTCCAACTACTTAGTTGTAAGCATCATAATGTAGCTCAAATGGTTCTTCCCTATTTGGTAGATGTATCATGGGTGATGAAATCAATCTCTTCTTCAACACATCAAAGGATTCCCTACATGAACCACTGAAATCAAAATCAGAATATTTCAATAGTAATACAGAGAGGGGTAGATAAATCATACTAAAATATTTGATAATCCTTATGTAGAATTCTAAATGTCCTAAAAATGATATAATAGGTTTTCACACATGTAGAGTATAGAAATGAATTTATCCCTTCAATTTTTGACTTATCTACATAAATTCCATTTATTAAAATGACATGACAATGTAAAATTATAATTTTAACCATGAAATGACACTTTTTAAAATTTAAAACAATATTTTTTTATATTCCACTTTTCAAAAAAATTTCAATGTTTTCAAAAAAATTATAAAAAGAATCTATAAAAACACTAATATCATATAAGAAAACATCAAATAAATTTACAATGTGATCAAAAAATATACTTACCATGAAACTATTAAATATACCAAGAGCATTAAATTATCAAAATGACATTCTTTTATATCTAAATGTTCTAAAGTAACATGTAAATGTCAATTTCTGTTGATCCTTAGGAGAAATGGGTACCTAGAGGCATCATGAAAATCCTTCTAAAAAAGAAAATTTGAGTTTTCTTGTCCAATATCTCTTACATCTGGTCAATGAACGGGATGTGGAAATGATCTTTCCGAGTGACATTTTTCAGTTTCATAAAACTAACTCATACTCTCTAGCTATTTTGAAATATTATAGAGATTAACTCATTCTTTTCATTCCACACAGTTGTCAGGCCATGTTTTTTAGGAAGGACATTAATGGGGCTAACCCAACGTGAATCTGAAAAGGGATAGATGAATATAGCTTCTAAAAGCTTCTTGGTCTCCTTCTTCACATCCTCCATTAAGGTGGGATTCAGGGAAATTTGTTATATATAATAGTTTTGGAATCTCTCTCAATTTGAAATCAAAATGGGAATATTTTTGGGTTTATTCCTAGGAAAACACCGAAGCTCCACCCTCTTTCCTTGAAATTATCCCTCAAAATCTCAATAAAATATTTTTCATGGGTTTAAGACAAATAATTTTTAATTATAACATGTAATTTCTCTCCTTCCATATGGTAAACATATTTAAAATCATTAGGGAGTGGTTTTAATTCATGTTCATGGGGATTCTCAAGGGATTAAATAAATATGACATTCCCTACATCCAAAGGGTGGACCTCCTACACACAAGAAACAATATCATATTCCTTATCAATTGAAATATCATCAATGCAATCTTATTTTTCCTTTTCTTCCCATATATATTCAAAATCTCTAGTGTTTTGCGGATTATCATTTCCATTAATGGAAATATTATTTCTTAAGTCTATGAATTAATGGAACATACATGATTCTCCAATGGGATCAAAACTAACTTCATGAGAGATTGAACGATGGGAGTGATTATCTGATGGGTACCTCATAGATTCAATAATGTAGATGTGGATAGTGCTATCTCCAAATTCCATGGCGAGTGTACCATCATTGGAATTGATGACGGTTTCAGTTGTATTCAAGAATCAACTCCCCAAAATGATGGGTGATTGTGACGAGCTAATATATGCCTTTATATTTATAAAATTGAAGTAATCTAAGAATAAGAGTTCTTTGACATTCAACAGGTCATCCTCCGGAACTCAAGCTAAGAAAACTGTGGATCTGTTTTCAAGTTCGACCACCACTCTTGTGTATTTATGTCACCAATATGTAATGAAGTGTATAATGAGTGTGAAAATACATTGATTGAATCACCTAGATCTCATATTGCATTTGAGAAATTTAATTAACCAATGATCCATGGAATGGAAAAAGTCCCTGGATCTTGACATTTTGTTAGGATATGTAGTGTGATAAGAACTGAGACAATTCTCCCCAAGTTAATTATTTCATTTCCATGAATTCTTATATTTTTGGTTCAATGATCTTTAAATTTTTTTTGCATACATTGGAATTAGTTTGACAGATTCAGGTAGGGGATATTTATTTCCACATTCTATAAAGTGTCTAGAATTTATTTTTGAAGTGTTTCTTAATGCATTTTATTTTATCCAATAATCCAAGGTGGAAATGATGGGGATATATCTTTTTTATCTGTTGGTATCATATTAATTGTAATTTATTGCCTCTTCTTCAATGTCCTATCATTCACCTCCTCCTCTTCATTTTCATCTTCTTGGTGGATTTTTATAAGATTTTATGAATATTTAACATCATTCTTTCTCAGAACAGCTGGTATTGTTTTATGTTCAAGGATTCCTATCATTGGGATTTCATTTCCACATCTTGTTATTATTTCATTTAAATTTTCTTTAGGATAGGAAATTTTTTGGGATGGAAGATTATTTGTATTTGTGGTTATAATTTCCAAAAAACATTAATTGGATGGATATGTCTTTAAAATTTTCTTTATGCCCCCCAAAATTTAACTGTAGCTGTTTTTTCTCACATTATTGTTGTGTAGTTGTGGATGGTTTCTCATATGTCTTTCATTGGAATGGTGGTGGCTGAAAGGGTTCTTGTTGCTGAAAGGGTTGTTTCTAGCACTGTTAGAATGTAGGGGGGGGTTCTTGTATATCAGTGGAAAAATAGGTCTATCCTAGTTCAATTGGAATCCATATCCAATTTTTTTATGGTATTGATGTGTTGGATTTGTCTACAATTCCATTTTCTGATAGGTATTTGCACAAAATTAGGTTCCCTGTAATTCTAGGACATTGGTCAGTGTAATGATAATAAGAAGAGAATAAACAAAATTCTTGATTAGTTTCATGGTGTGCCTTCAATTGTTTCATAGCCCTCTGTCACACTATCCTAGTGAGTTCTCCAATATCACTTGTAATTAATTTCGTTGAATAAGATGTTCTCACATCATAGATTCCTCTTTTTTTGACCCTCTTGTTCCAAATGGTTATATGTTCTAAATAATCTTCTCAATTAGTTCTCTTATATATGTAGGTGAATTTTCAATCACGGATCCCCCAGATGAGGAAGATAGATGATTTTTATTATTATCCATATGTCCTTGTTATAATATCACAAATAATTGGGGTTCCCCCCATTCTTGATATGGTCACCTGGAACATAGCTTCATCAAACACTGCCAAAAATCATGATGGATTATCTCATTGGTTTTTTATGATGTAAATATCATTCTTGATGGCAGTGCGCCAAGATGTGGGAAGAAATATTTTCATGAAACATATTTTTAGGTTTTCCTAATCACTGATCTCTAATTTTTTTTAGGAGCTACAACCATTATTTTGCTTCTCTCTCATGTGAGAAGGGGAATTCCCACCACTAAAATTGGTCTTCTGGTTCTCTTATTGACATCAAGCTTGAGAATGTGTATTTGAATTAGTTCATGTGCCGATTTGGGTCTTTTCCTCCTAGACCATGAAAATTAGGAAGTATAGGAATCATATTGACCCGTAATTCAAAATCATTATATCACGTAGGGTTCGGTTGGGATTTACAGCCATAATTTTTGGTTCATAGTGATCACTAAGAGGTTTATCGGAATATGATAGATCGATTTCATCATAGATTTTTGGTAGGTTTCTATTTCTTAATTGGGTTAATGTTCATTAAATTTCTAGATCAAATTTAAATAATTGTTCATTTGGGTTGTGGGTATTTCAATTTTGAAAAAATAATTTTTTGTTGCACTGCCTCCCCAAAAATGGTGCCATATTTTGACATACTCCTATTGTAGGGCATTTCTAAATCAATTTAATTTTACTATTGAAGTATAGTTGCTGACCAGGTTCATCTCACTTGAAGAGATTCTTCATTTCAGTCACTCACTTAATCTAATTCTCCTTTACTACTTAATTTGGTTAGTTTTTTTAATCTATGAATGCAAAGGAAATAATGAAAATAATTTAATGGAAAAAAATTCAATTCAAATTAATATGAAATGATAAACACAATGGAATAAGGGATGAACAAAAGTTCTTTCAATGGAACATTCAGGGAGCACCTTCATTGACTAGCTTCAAATATTATTAGTGTACACACTCTATTGTATGTCTTCACACCTTAGTCTACATTGGTTATGAATGAGAAGTTCACTTAACGATCACCAAGCACACCCTCCATCGACCTCCTCAATTGATGGGAAATGGTTGTAGAATAAGAAGTAAAACGTTAGACAACCACATTGAGGATTACACCCACTATAAATTATTCATATAATTAACTTAGAAAATATGAAAAATCATGTCTTGGGTTCAAGAACCTGATTACTCCATTAGGATATTTCATAGATTATTTACTCCGAATCACATGTATTAATGTTCACAATGGTAAAATGAGATGAATAAATGTGGGTGTATGGGTGGATATAGAAATAAAAAAATGCACGAATTTATAATTAATCACAAATAAAAATGAAAATTAAACAAAAATAAATAAATTAAATAAATTAAAAAGAAAGGGTAATGATTTTCGACTAGCCTCCCTTAGTGTAGGTCTCCTCCTTTGTGACTTGAATGAATGGGATAGAGAATGGGATACATTGAGAGGGAGGAGCATAACTCTTTATATAGGCAGAATCTGTCCCTAGGGAGTTAACACATTTTGGCCTCATTAAATTACCTCTTCATTCATTTTACACTTCTTTAATGTTTTTCATAATTATTCTTTTGGTTGCTTCTCAAAATGTTCTCATACATGGACATGTATTCCGAGAGTTATGCTCGTTTTACTATGACAATTTATTCTGTCTCATCAGACACTCTAAATCACTAACATTATAATTAGAATGCTTTAATTTCAAATAAAACCGCCAATTAAAAAATCATATATTTCATTAAATATATTTCAAAACATTTATTTGTGTTGAAAAACGCATATTTACAGAAATTGGGCCTACAATGAATTAGTTATGGACCCTACACCAAAAATCGGTAGATCTGTAAATAGTTTTCACGGTCTAAATTGTGATATTATTTTGATATTACATTTCGTCTATTTATCTTTTGGTCAAAAAGGATGAAATGCATCCATGATGTATAGAATCTGGAAAATAATGAATTTAGAAATTTTGATTAGTGTAGAAAATTTAATGGAAAAAATAAACAAATAATTTAAAATTGGAAAAAAATGAAAATGGGAAATTTTTACAATTAAGATCAAAATACCACCAATAACATAAAAATTCTTAAAGTTTCCATAAATATACACATTGGAGTGATTAAAAACAATAAATATTTTTGTATATTGATTGAAAATATTTTCTCTATTATATTTCACACTTCATTAGAAAATTCTTCTATATACTAATATGTGGAGGAAGAATAGGATGACCTCATAAACACCAATCCCACATTTGATGAAGGTAGCTTCACTAAAATTACTGATAACATGATATTGAATGTGGGAAAAAATACGAGTCATGACTTAAACTGATTAGTTACATAATTCCTCTCAAGGATCAAGAGATGTAAATTGAATTTCAACCAAAATAGTTATTTAAGTTATCATCGATATATAGTGAAACTCCCAGACTGAATATAGATGTAGCTGTACACTATCTCTGGTTACACAATATCCATTTAGGATTTATGTATGAAAAAAGAGGATGCACCCATCACATTCCACTAATTTAGATGTCTAAGCTGAAAAAGTAATCAATGTTATAATTTCCCACGATGCAAAATACCCGAGATAAAATTCAAATATTTTCCACGTAATGAAAATGAGTTGGTAGATTATGGTCAATATTTACATTAGAGACATGATAAGACAATACAAAAATGATAAATTCATATTTATGATTGTGGGACTCTAGATTGATGAATCTCTATGTTTCCAAGACATTTACATCACAGATGGTTAATCATGGTATAGTGAGATAAAGATAAACATTATAGATGATAAAGATGCTACTGTCAGAACACCTAAGGGGATTATTTCCAACTTGGTTATTCACATTTTATTAAAGAACTATTTTTCTACTTATCAATGTGATATAAAGTATATATTTAAGAAATATTTGGACTAATAGCCAAATTTTATTCCAATGACCCGATGTTCATATCGCAGAAGTGATGTGATCTCTTCATGAATCATTAATAATTATTTGACATGTTATGATAGTATTGAAAAAATTTGAATCTGCTAAAATGAACATCCAGAATAACATCTGCACTTTTCATTGGCATTGTTGTATAATGTCGTTTCATTATGGTTTTCCCTAAAATGAACAGTGCACTGTTAGAAATTTTCCCCACTTTTAATATTAAAGAACGATGGTGGATCTCAAGGATCCTCACATAGATTTCTATTTCATATCCAACATGGTAGGAATAAAACTCTTCATCAACAAAATAATGAAGAATGGAATCACATATGGATGGGATTGAGTCAATGAATAGGCCTTCAAAACTATCAGGTAATAAACACAACACCGACTATTCACTATTCCACTGGAGGGAAAAATTACATTAATATTATATGTGGCGACCATAAAATGATCACTTAGTGCTCTCGTCGCACATATAAATGGTAATTATAATGGGAAAATTCCCAAATACAATAGCTTAATGTTGATGGGAACTTTGAAACTATATTCTAATGTTGGGGTGAATGTACTCATACTCATATTTACATTATAGATGATGAGGAGTACATTTATAACCACAATGTCAACATAAACTCCCATACTCACTTGCTTGAGTATATCATTGGTGATCCAATACTGAAAAGGTGTTTATCCTAATATACAGTCATTCTGAAATATAATTATATACATTTCATGTCATATAATTCATTAAAATGGCATGGATGTTTTATTCTAATGTGGAACAAAACATCACTAAATATAAAACTGTAATGCACCAAACCCTTATTGTTATAGTATCATTGTATGTTTTTTAATTATTATTATTTTATGGTAATAAAATTTTATTTTTTCAAATGAATTCAGGAAAATGATAGAACATGAGAATATCTTTATTAATAAAAAAATAATAAATTATATCATTACATATGTTAAATACCACAAATAATATAGGAAACTCATTGGGAGCTCACATAATTCCACGGGACGACATCCCATCAACACAATAAGACCAATTGTTTAGCCTTCATCTAATTGATCTTCAATAATAAAATATATAATTGAATAAAGAATATAAATAATTCTAAGAAAAAGAGATATTTAAAACATCATTTTGAATATATTTTTGTCACTCTGAGTACTTGTAAACAAGGGTATTTATACTATTTTCTCACTATATTTAAAAATAGTTGATTAAATTTTTTTGTGACTAATGATGTTTTTTTAACAATTAGATATTAATTTTATTTTACCATTGGATGTTTTTAAAATTTAAGATGATTTATAATGATGTTTTAAATTGATAAATTTATTGAATTGTAATTTTTAAATTAATAATTGGAAATTATTACCTTATATTTGATAAATATAAATCATTATAATCCAAATAATAAAAATATAATTAGACTTATTAAAATATATTATTCGTAAAAATAATTTATTAAAACATAAGTGGATGATTTTGGTTGTATTTTATTTATTTGTTTTAAATTTTTTTGATATGTACCCACACAACAAAGAGTTGCCTTTATTTTACCAGCCTTCAACATCTAGTGGGGGCTCAACACAAGCCCATTCTGGTTGTGGGTCCAACTCATGTATTGGTGTAGTGATAACTAAAATATTTATAGGTTGGTTCATGTCCTTGGGAGAGTGGTGTTTTATAATACTCCCCTAGTATAGGTGTGTTTTGTGTAATTTATATTTTTCCAAAGAATGCATCCTTATAAGGACATCCTAGAATCTGAATGGTTTCGATGTTTGATTCACATGAGTGATTTGGGACAACCAGATCTATCTTCATATCATCCTGGACATACCCTTATGTTATCTTGATCAATAATCCTTTTTGAATTATTATGTTTAATCCCAACCCTCCAATATTCTCATGACAAATTTCAACCACCCATTCGAGCCTCGATGTTCTTCTCGGCTAAAGCTATTCCATGCCACAAAAGATAGCATCACACATCCACCTTCTCTTTCCACCTCCACTGTTCTTCTTCCTCATCCAAAAGAACATGAAGGACTCAACCTATGAAACTTCTAATAACTCCATCATCAAAATCATTTCCCACTTGGACCCATTTCGACTTTGACTCCCAAAATATTTTGATGGGTGATATAATTTTTGATCGAATGACTGCCTATAGAGAGGATTTTATTTCCTCTCTTATCATCTTCCTCTACAAGAATTTTTTTTATAATATATATATATATATATGTATATTCAATATTTACAATTTATTTTAATTATATTTTAGTCAATTTAAAATCTATTATTTTTATAAAACATTTATTGTTAAATGATTATGGCAATTTTATTCGTGAAAATTCATAAATGGGTCCAGGAACATGGCCAAATTTTCAAAAGGGGTTAATTTGTTAGCATTTTTTATTTAATATCCCATATGTACTCATTGAAAAAACATGACCCTAATATTCAAAAGTCATTCATTTTCATTTTTCTCAATTCTTAGTCACTCTAATCCCTCGATTCATCCAATTTATGTAATGGTTTATTTCATTTCATCCAATCATAAATTTTTTACAATCATTTGAATATATATATATATATATATATATCAATATATATATATACATATATGATTATATCATTTTAGAAAATACACGTAAGGGGTTTTATTTACATATTAATTTCTAAAGACTTTGGTTTTTTAGGGTTCAAAATTTATACAAGAAAATTATTTTTTCGATGATATATTTATATATATATGTGTACCACGACTTATTTTTATAATATATGTATGATATGTTTTTTATTCAATAAATTTTACTTTTGAAAGTGTTTTAATAATAATTTTTTAATTTTTATTCTAAAAAGATATATATAAATATATTTATATAAGTCTATATCACTTATAATGTTTTAGAATTTATATGAAAAAATAATTTTTAAAAAAATATTTTATTTATGAATTTACTTTCTAAGGGGATTATTTATTTCTATCAAAGGGATTAAATTTTTTTATTAGAACATCATTTTAAGTATAATTTATAACGAACTACACTTCTGTGTACAATTATATATGTATATCGATTAATTCATAAAAAGGGATTGACCATTTGTTCCCAAATATGTTTTCATTGAATATATTTTATTCTTAATCAATAATTGTATGGTTTGTAATTATGTGAAAATTTGTTGTAGTTATCATATTATGTTTCAATACAAAAATATTCATTCTTTCATGTGAAAAATTGTATTGTCATCCCTCGGTATGACATGTGTAATTAGGTATGGCCATTATTTATCTTATAAGTAGAATTTGATACATTTTAAATAAAGTGTTAAAATATTTTATAATACATTTTATATTAAGAAAATTTAATAGTCATATAAACATTCAAGAATTTTGTTATCCTAAAAATGGTTTTTGAATCTTTCTAGAATATTTTGATGACATGTTATATGAATGGTTATTTTCTATTTTCTAAAATAATATCATGTATGTATTTTTGAAATGTCTTGTTTTAGGATTGAGAATGTCAGGTCCATTGAAAGTGTTTTAATGATGTTTTACTAGTTCATTGTATGATATTTTATTGGGACTGAACCCACATATCGTAAGGGAACTTTGATCCACATGTGTTATTACTGGTGGCCTTATGATTTTATTATTGTCTACCAAGTACCATAAATGAACCATAAAAAATTATTACTTTAAATTGGGGAATCCCAATGATCTTATGAAATATAATTATTTTGAGAATTAAATGGTTTTATTATATATATATTCCAATATTTTGGAAAAACATAGTATATGTATATACATTTATTCAAATGAAATTTTTTAAATATATTCTTTTAAATCTCCGTACGAGTTATAAGATATACTCACCCAATGTATTAAAATATTTTTTACATGACTATAAGAATTTAATTGTGATGGGAATTCTATGAGGAAGTAGTGTACTGATGAAATTTATGTTCAGATAATTTTATTTTCTAATGTAATGTAATATTTTTAGCTAATACTACAAAATCCTAGACCTAAAAAGGGAATCAATTATGTAACTTATTGTGGAATTTTTATGTTTCTTTTATAAATCAAACACACAAAGCATGTTTTAACACTTAATCCAAAAGCGTGAGATTGAGTCGTAATAATATTTAGCATAGGAATGGTGTAGATAATTTTAGAGGTTAGAAAAAATTAAAAATAACTTATCTATAAAAAATATCAATTTGTTGATGTTTTTAGGTGGATGATAATATATCAAAAACCCACATTTTATCCCCTCTTGATGAATTGCATAAAAATGTAATTTTAATTTCATGTTTGGATGATTATGAAAACTCTTCAAACATGCGGTTATACTGAAAACACCTCAACCGAATAAAAAATACATCTAATATACTCTGTTTCTTTCATGGAATGGGTTTCATTTAATTTTCCATCATGCATGCATAACATCCATTATATTCACTCCATGTAAAATATTTTCATGGTATTTTTAAATGTTTCTCTCTATCTGAACAATATCATTCCTTAGTAGATGTTTTGGAAGTTGTAAGGGTGGGTTACCTCCACACAGCCTATCAGTGTCATGTTTTTTGTTTCAATTTATATGGGATAATGAGATGCTTTTATGCTTTAGAAGATGACTGTTTTGGATGTCTTATAGAAATAATGTCCACTTAGAAATCCATAATCTTTATACCCGTCATCACAATTTATCTAGTTTCTACCATTCTTTACATGAGTTAAACCTGGGTTTGTCGAGTTTATTTGTATGAAAGAAGTTGTGGATCTTGAAAATACACTTGGGACCAGTTGAACTGGAATAAACCAAAATTTTATCAAGAATATATAATGATGTAGATTTTGGTGAAGGTATATATTAATTTCAATAACACAATAATTTTTGTAATTATTAATAATAATTATGTTTTTATGTAAAAACATATTCATTGATGTCTGAAAGAATAATAATATCGGTTTATGTGTTCAAACAAATTGAGATGGAATAATTCTATCCTAGGGGGGAATGTAACTCCCTGAAACCCTGTCGAAATATTATCACTGTTATTTTTTTACTTATATTCATATTATGAAAATAAATGTTATTGATTAAAATTAATTAATAAAAATTAGAATGCATAAGAAAAAAATAATTAATTAAAAAATAATAAATTATATCATTACAAAGAGAATGATCCTAAATAATTTAGGAAACTCATTGGGACCCCAAATGATTCCATTAGAAGACATCCAATCAACAAAATAAGAACAATTGGAATTCATTCATATCATGGGTATACCATAATAAAAAATAGAATAGTAAGAAATATATTAAAAAGTTTACGAACAAGAGAAATGTAAAATACCATATTCAAGTAGTCGTTATATCTTTGAATACTAGAAAACATTGGCATTTATACATTTTTTTCAATAATAAAAAGTATCCAATAGATTTTTTTGATGACCATTTATTTTTTTATCCTCTTAGTTTTATTTTAATATTACCATTTTATTTTTAATAATTTAAATGGAAATTAAAATAATATTTGAAATTAATAAAATTAATGAATTCTAATGTTTTATTAATAATTTTATATTATAATATTAGATTTTATAGAGATAATTTAGAAATTTATAAATAGGAATAAAATAATAAACATTTCATAATAATTAATTAACCTACAAAATTAATAAAAAAAATAATTGGATTATTTTCATTGTGTTTAATAATAAATAATTAGGGACTTTTTTATAACTACGCACACAAATCAGAGAGGCCTGTAAGGCCATGGCCCCATGGTCCATCGGGGGAAAAGAATATTCCCATTCATTTAGTAGGATCATCCCATTTATAGGGCTAGTGTGAAAAAAGTATGTATAGGTTGGGTCATGGCCTGGGTAGGAAGATCTTACATATGGCACTCCTAGTAGGATTCAACCCATGATGCCCCTTCCTTCCCTATCATAAAAAAAATTATCTCCCACGACCCCATCTCGAATGAACTACCCAAATAACACCATGGATGATATTATTTTAATCGTAATGAAAGTATATAGCATGGATTCCATTATTTGATTCCTCTACAAAAATTTGTTATAATTAATAGAAAAATATATATCTCCAATTTTACACCATAATTTTTTATTCTAATTGGGTCAATTTTAATCCACTCTTTGTTAAGAAACATGGATTGTAACATATTTAAGATGAATTTATTTGTGAAAAATTTCCAAATGTGTCCACACCCATGCCAATTTATCAAAATGATTTTAATCTATAAGAAACTAGTTTTTTGAAGCACCCATTTTCACACATTGAAAAACCCCAAAAATCATCATCAGATGTCCTCCATTACAATTTATCTCGAATCCAAGAAGATATAATCCCACAATTAATGCAATTTTTATAAGGGTGTATTCTAATTAATCAAATGAACTTCAATTTACAAATATATAGATATATATATATATATATGTGTGTGTGTGTGTGTGTGTGTGTATTGAAAATATATATGTATATATATATATCAATTTATCTATTTTATAAAAATATAAGATAAGTGTATTGATTTTAATGCTTATTTCAAAATCATACGAGTTCTGATGGATTAATTATTATGAAATTAAATTATTTTTATAATGTTATAAAAAAGTGTGTGTGTGTGTGTGTGTGTGTGTTTGTATGTACAACTATCTATTTTTGAAATATACGTTGGATTTGTTTTTTTGCATTAAATTTAATAGTTGAAATGGATTTAATGTTATCGGTTTATGTTGTTCACTAAAATATACATATATTAATATTTAGGAATATATATATATATTGATTTGTATATATATAAATTTTTGTTTTCAAAATTTATATGTCAAATCATTTCTTTTTAAATATTATCTGTAAACATATACACTGTAAGGGAATTCATTATTTTAATCAATGGGATTGATTATGTTTTCAATTAATCCATCAATTAATAATGTATAAAGAATTATATTTGTGTATATATATATTTATGTACATCATTTTATTTATAAAAATATAATTAAAATTCATTCCCAAATATATATTCAAAGATTAGAAGTTATTATTAGTCATTCAATTAATGGTTTTAATTTTTGTGTTTAATAATTTTAGTTATAATTTACTTTTCAATTCAAAAATAGGTTATTATTTCATGTAAAAAAAATTATTGATACCCCTAGTATGTAATTCATAATTATGTATTTCCATTATCTATCTTATAAGTGGAATTACATGCATTATAAGACAAACATGCATATAGTTCATTAGTCATTTTATATTTTTTTAACTTTTAAATATGTATAGAAATCTTCCAGCATGGGAATATCATATAAATGATTTTAAAATCTATAAAGAAAATGTTGCTGGTATATTATAAGGATTTTATTTTCTTTTAAACAAAATAATTATACGTATTTATTTTTGAATGGTTTTCAGTTAGAATTGAAAAATTCATGTGCAATGATTTTTTTTAAATTGTGGCACTTTTACAATATATGTTATGTTAGGGGGAGTAAACCCATAGGTCTTATTGGACTTTTGTTCCACATGTGTTATAACTATTGGCTTCATGGTTTTATTATGGAATTCCATGTACCTCAAATAACTCATCAAAAATTATTATTTTTAATAGAGGAATCCCAATGATCTTCTCTAATTAATTACTTTATGAAATCTATTGTTTTATTATAGATATTTATATATATATATTCCACCTTTTTGGAAAACCATATTTTAAGTATATAAAGTTTATCAAATTAAATATTGTAAATATATAGTTTTAAAACCCCTTACTAGGCATATTTAATACACACCAACCATCCTAATATATTTTGCACTAGATTAGTAGAATTACATTCTGACGATAAATCTATGAGGAAGCAACGCACAGAAGAATTTTCTATTTAGTTATTTTTTGAGGAAATATTATATTTTTATCTAATTCTCCAAACCAATACCAGAAAATGGCCACAATTATCTAATGTGGTGTGAAATTATTTTATTTGTTTTATAAAAAAATACACAACCTGATTGAGCACCAAATCCAAAAGCTCATGTTCGGGTCACTATAATATTAGTTGACACAAAAATTATGTATGTGTAGGTTTTCTATTCCCAATAAACATCCTGGACATGGAAGATATATTTTTATGTACCATACCAATTTCCTATAAGAAATATACAATAAACTCGAAAACAAAATCAAGTTGGCTTAGTGATTGTATTTTTTCCCGAAAATACATTTTTCCCTACTATTTTTACTGTCCAAAGGACACATGAATGTTGAAAAATAATAAAAAATATCTATCACTTGTAGGGAACTATACCTACAACTGAAAAATAAAAACTAAACAACAAATGGGTTTCAGAGCCCATGAAAAAACATATCAATGGAAAATATGATTTTAAAATGGAATAAATTCCCACTTTAGTTGCTATGATAGAGAATTTATGATAGAGTTTTCATTTTATCACAAATTTCATCATGTTTCCCTATCACAAGAAGCTCGAGTTGATGCATTTTCTATTCCAGTCATAGTCATGGTCAGGAATACTAAATAGGAAGAAATATTCTACCTCATTCCCCAAATAATGTTATCATTAATCTTCATCAATGACATGGATGAAATGAATTATCTCAACCACACCCCATAGTGTGATGATCTAATAATCACTCTCACATAGATGGAGCCCAATTTTTTTTCTCTTCAATGGGACTCTCCAGATAGACCGCACCAGAAGGATAATGATTCAGCACCAATTAGAAATCATTACCACATGAGATATCCCAAACAATAATAATAGACTATTAAATATAGGTTACGATGGAATCCTCCAAAAAAATTTAACATAAAGATATATTCCCTCTATAATTGGTAAATTTATTGTTGACTCCTTCAGTGTTCATTAGTCTATGAACAGGCTCTCCTAACAAAACAAGAAGGATGGGTTACTATTGAAAAATAAAGATAAAGTATTATGTCAAATTCATAAGAAAATGTTATGCATGGTAGATAGATGTGAATTTAATCCATAAACTCCACTACATTATTTATAGAGATAAATATTAATCACCATTTTTCGTATGGGGAATAGATTTTGTGTAGTAATATACCCTTATATGGGAAACAATTATCCTTATTAATAATGACATCTCTTCCAATTGGCATGAGACACCAGCATAAAAGATGTCAGGATGAAGAATAAAATCAATTTCACGAATTCCTATATCATCACCATGTTCAGAGTCCCATACATGATTTTTTTTAAAATGGAACCAACTTCTATTCCATATAATTGAATAGATTGTACCATGAGTAAAAAATTGAGTCTAATCACACACCACAATATCTTCTAACGGTAAATAGAAATATAGATGACATAAAAATAAATCTATTGAATATAATTTATAAGAGGGTGAAGATTGAGATTTATTCCTCTCTCAAAAAACATCTTCATTAATTTTTGGAATATAGTCCCACCATGATTACTACAACACAAGAAACACAATAATTTTTTTATGAGTCCAACGGAGTTCCTGTAATTAGTATCTTGTTTCTGTCACTTTTAATAGTCATCTGCTAATATATCTCAGATTTTTAGTAGTCACCAAGTTGGATGGATAAGTTTCTAAGGCTCAATAAGAACATGTTTCATACATTATATAACCACAATTTCCCTCAAGATCATATTTTTCATGCCTTCAATAAAAATATTTGCATTGGATTGTTACATTAAAAAAAACTATTTTTGGTTTTAGGTTCTCAATGATTCCAAGAATGAATCTTACTTTGTTTGAACCCCATGGTGTAGGACCATATATCATAAATAAGGTATATCACAATTGAAGTCACTTTTTTCCCACAATAGACAAGAAACATGTCACACACCCAACAAATGAGCTGATTATTTCAATGTACATTGTATAAATACTATCAGAAATTATAGTAATCTATACATAATGATGTTCAACTGTATAAAATATTATTGGGCTATCTAATAATAAACTATAAAGGACATTCCATGTCCAGATGTCATTAAACTACATGGAAGATATACATACAAAATAAAGTTAAATTGTATGGACGGTTTCCCCAACCCAAGATGACAAAAAACACCGGAAGCACCATCTTACCAATGATCCACCACATATAATCTAGGTATATGTGAGAAAATAATGTTTCTTATTTTTTCCCACTCTGAGATTCAGATGTAGAAAGGGAATCAATTAATCTAAGAACTACCTTTAGATTGATTCCATCCATCATAGGATATGCAGTGAAACCCATACCACCATTATTAATAATTTCCATAATATTCTATACTTCTACGTAGAGTGAATATTGTCATAAATTCTTGACAATAAACTACACAGCTGGCATCCTTGATTCATGACACTGAACATCATGGGTTATCTCGAACTACATATGTAATAATTTTCATTTCAATAAGATTCATTATGAATTTTCCATCCTATATCTTAGTTCCACCACTTCATTAAACAAAATTCTCCAATATATTCTCTAATTTCATCCATGTTAATAAGGAACCATTATCATTAACAGTTTCACAAACTCATAAATGCTCCTGTGGAATTAGGATTCTTGGTAATGGATTCCCTCCATGATTTAAGCCTATCTTCTCAAGATAGGATTTCATGGACCTAAATGCATGATCGTAAAAGTATCATCACGAGTCATTTCCACATGATATTAAGATACATCATCGATGTGTCTTCCATGAAAAAATATTGAAGATCATTATGGACCACTACTATGGGACCAATATCAACTATTTCAGTTTCCCACCACACCTCTATAGAATAATAACATGTTTCTTGATTCCGATAATTACACTATGCATAGTGACACACAGATCCCCAATCCTTGGGCTAGCTACAAATTTCAAGGAGAAAAACAGCTCCTACATATATGGGTCATAACTGGGTAGAGATATTACTATTCTATTATAATTGGTGTCTTGATTCCTACAATTAAAAGATATATAGTGGATCCCAGACCTCCATTCTTTAGCCCATCCATAACACTCCCTTTTCAATTTTGGGAGCCTACATCCTTGCTTTGTGGAATTAAACTACATCATTTCTCAAAAAATACATATTAATTTCTTCAAGTCCTCGCATGATATGGAGTGAAGTATAGAACATTATTCCTCGGCCTATATACTATTATCAATGGAAAATATTCCCACAATCTATGTATCTGATAGTACTGTGTAGGGAAACATCATAAAATAACTATAAGTGGCTTCAATCCTAGCATCGTAGGATATATAGTGACACCCAGATCATTAATCATATGTCTAGCTACAAACATCAACGAAAAAATGCACTATATAATAGATAAGTCATAGAATCTCATTTTAACTATATTCTAGGCATATCTAAATATGTCTAGGTTGATCTTGTCATATATCTATGAAAAAGGACTACAATATATGAAAACCCACCAATAATCTTATTTATTGGTAAATATTTCCCCAAGAATTTAAATTCCCCTAACTAATGAAATCTTTCCCAAAGTACACCTTGAATGTTTTTTACATCAATTCTCACGTCCATACCTCCTGGTGTTAAAATACGTGGTAAATGTACTTGGAACATAAAATTCAAATTGCAGGAAATATACATCCCCACTAAATGATTATCCGCTGTGAAGTCCATAATAAATCATTGTTCCTTATAATAGAACCACATGAGCCAAATCAGGGTATAATATAGAATGGGGTGCTTCAGTAATTGTTCAAGCCTTTCAATCCCTAAATCCAACATAGTGTACTGTGTGCCTCATTTTCCTAAAAAAACAATTTCAATGAAAAGAAAAATATATCACTAAATTATTACTTTACAATTTTTATTAAGGGTCCAGACCTACCATCCAACGATATTGTTTCCCTATATAAGTGTTATATAATTATTGTTAGCCAGACATAACCACATCAGCTCCTAGAAAATGAGGGTGTTTTGGGATTCCCATTCATGATTATAACATATCATTACTCTTGGCCTATGAAATATAATACATGATTTACAAAAATTTTAACCCATCGCTGAGAATGATTTCAGATAACTCTTAATATATGGTATCCTAATAAGTATTTTGGGTAACAATCCCCCCATATTAGATCCATGAGCATCAGAACCATACACTTCATTCAGATTGAACAATTTTTTATGATTATAAAGTCTCGCCTTTAGTGATCTAGATAGAAAGACACTAAATTTAGATTGAATGTAACATAGACCATTTTTGGTCAAAACATGTCAAATGGATTCCTCAACAATAGTAAATTTACATCTTTCTTAACTATTCATCTCTAGATTTTCAAATAAGAATGATCATAAATGAATATTGAATAATTCTCATAAGGTGAACTTTTTAGCCATAATAAATGATAATATATTCTTATTGGGACCCGGGTGCCAGAAAATGTTATTGTAATGAGTTATTACATCACATCATTAAGAAAACGTTTTCTCTAGGAATTGACACAACTTTTATAGGGATCACCCACAAAATGAATAATAAATTTGTCACAAACTAACTCCAAGTATTTAAATCCTAATATGACACAACATACCCACTTAGTTGATATCCATCTCTTTCTACCCCATGTACCAAGGGATTTTTCCTCCATACTCTTCTTCATAATTGATTGGTAACCTGGTCTGGCGCCTCTAAATACTCACTCAGATCCTAGGGATCTTTCCCTTAATTTTCGAATTTACTGTCATGATCATGTGGAATAATTTAATCTCACTACATTAGCAATTTTTTAACTATATCAACTACTTACCACCTCAATTTAATATAGATATTCATAGACATGGATTTATAATCCCTATAACCATAAAATTAATGAATATTCATTATTCATGATGTTATATCACCATGTATTGTACCGTTAATAAAACTAAAATAAAACACTCCATTCATGAACATTTTAATATTCCAAAACATGTGAATCATTACCACATCACAATGATCCTGAACATCAACATTAATGGTAAAAAATCCCCCAAGCATCATTAACCAATTTTATATAGATTTTAATTGATAATAGAAATCATCGTAATGTTGTTTTCATCCTTAGTAATCATTCATATCCCCTATAAATGAGATGTGATCAACTATAGTTGACATAGAATTTAATCTCTTTAGAATCATGTATAAGGGAATTTCACTTCTAATTATAGTATTATCTTCTTTATTGTAAAGGAACTAAAATCATTTTGTGCCCTAATGATTCCATGGAAGAACATATATTCATAAGGTGTCTTAGAAACCCCACATTTTGTATACCCCATTTCATGACTCACTTATTCATGATCTTGGATACATGATATACACACCCCATAATCCAACTATCTCGGTGTTTTCAATTCCATATTATTTTTAAACAATTAATATTACCATTATAACTCATTCAAGGACCTTTTAATATAGTGGAGACTCCTCTATAAGTAAATTCTAAGGACAACTAATATCTTTGAACTACCAACTATGGGATTTTCCTCATTGAAGCGAATTTTCCCCAATCCAGGTGATCCCTGGAATCGACATGAATGAACACATACCAATATAATAATTTGGGTTATCTTATCCATTTTCCCCATAATCCATAATCATCAATCAATTCATTGATGATATAATTTAAACAGAATCTTTTCTCATGGTATAAGACAAAATCCCATAAACTAACTTGTGTAGGATCAAAATAATGATGTAGATACTCAATATACAAGAGGGGGGTGAATTGTTCACTTTAAAAATTTCTTTAAACAAGGAAAGATCTAATTTTAACAAATTTAAACTAAGAAAATTCACAACACCTCTAACACCAATTGAAATATTGAGACAAAGTATGAAGTTACAAACTTCTAGTTCTATACACTTTCTTAAATCTCGAAACTGAATCCGAAAAACCGGTTCTGGAAATATGGATCCGAAAAATAAAACTTAACAAAAGTTTACAATATGAGATTCTACCTTAAATTGTATAGAATCTAACTGAATCAGAGTATAAGTGTAAGGAAATATTAGAAGGTTATACTTTCCTTACAATACAAAATGCATCTGAAAAACTTGTAACAAAAACAAGTAACAAGATTTAAATCTTTTAACCAAAAGTGAATGGTATCCAACAACCATGGGTAAAGGTCCCTTGATTTATACATTCATGAAAGTCTGTCTTACCCACACTCGCGTAATCCCTCGATACGAATATCGGAGTATCTATTTTACTATCCCCGCAAGCCCTCAACATCAAGGTAGTTGGAACCTCTGTCTTCCTCAGCATGGAAGCCCTCAAACTTCAAGGTAGTCGGCACCTCAGTCTTCCTATCCCCGGAAGCCCTCAAATGTAATCACCAACATTAGGAGTCACACGAAGCAATCTGAACGAGCAGTTATGTACGCACAAGGCATGAAAAGATTCTCTCTCTTGAAATAACCTTAACAACTTGTGGTCTCTAGAGTGATCAACTTGTTGTTAAGTTCATTCAAATGAGCTTTTATTTATAGGTGAAGCTCCAACGGTCGGCTCCCTCCTCCAACGGTCATATTTATCCTTGAACTTCGGAGGGACCTGTATGCGTGTCACTCAACCAATGGTTAGTCAATAACCGAAATCACGACATCGTTTTGTAATGAAACATGTGTAAGTATAAGTAAAACTAATGTTTGGAATGGAAGCAAATAAATGTTCGGAGTCTAACCAAAAATGGAATTCAGATTATATAATAAAGAGATATTCGGATTCTATTTTGTAGGAAATCAGAACCTAAATTCTGTAGAAATTAGGAGTCTAAATTTCTAAGGAAAGTCGGAGTCTGGTTTCACTAGAATCCGGAACCAGAACATTCAATGTTCGGAGTCAGAGTTTATAGGAATTCAGAGTCAGAACTCATAAGAGTTTGGAATCTGAATTAAGAGAACCTGGAGTCAAAACATAGATATGTTCGTAATTAGAATTCTGAGTCAAACTATATGAGAGTTGGTATCTATAATTCGGAGTCGAACTACATGAGAGTTCATATCTAGGATTCAGAATGGATCTTCATTAGAGTTCGTATCCAAAATTCGAAATGGAACTTCATTAGGGTTCATATCTAGAATTCGGAGTGGAACTTCATTAGAGTTCATGTACAGAATTTGGAGGGGAACTTCATTAGACTTCATATCACGAATTCAAAGTGGAACTTCATTAGAGTTCATATCCAGAATTAAGAGTGGAACTTCAATATAGTTCATATCCAAAATTTGGAGTGGAACTTCATTAGAGTTCATATCTAGATTTCAGAGCCTAAAATAGAATGCTTCATATCTAATTATTATATGATTCCGAGGTTAGTAGGTATGAATCCGATTTTTATACTTAAGAAAATTAATGATATGAGTAATGAAAATATGGTAGGGGTAAATTCCTTTGGGAAGGAAACTTTTCCTTATAAAAGTGAAATATGGATTTTCTTATGTATAAGGTGTTTGTGATTTTCAAAATAACAAGTAATAGAAAAGTCGCAAGGAAAACATTATTGACTCAACACCTTGGAAAATGTCAGAGTTAGTAGTCCCTTTTATGAAATAACAAAAGGTCTAGGAGAAAATACAATATACAATAATGATTTAATTTTTGAGGTAGAAGACTCTAATTAATAATAATAAGAGGTATAATAAAAAAAATCATATACTATAAAAAATGATGCACCATGATAGAGGGTCTAAAACTAATTAAACAGCATGTCTGAGCTAGGAGAACCTGAAATACATCACGTGATGTTCTATGCCAGAAGACCGTAAATAGTAGCAACAAATGTTATAAACCTAAAAACACTTAACATTAGTAATTAAAGGTGAAATATTGAAGTAAATAAACTACAGTAATATAATATTTGACTGATATGAACCAAAACTATAGAAAAATAATGATTTAGTTAATAAAAAAATTATAAAATGGAACAAATATTATCATGAAAACCCATTTCTGAGGGTGGAATAATCCAATTTATATTCCAATACATCTATGACTTCCCCAATATTATTCATAGGGGAAATATCATGTCACAATGAATTTAAATGATATAATGATTTGTGGGACCACTGTATGTACATAAAAAAGTTGATTTATGCTCACTAGGTCCACCTGGATAGGAAAATATGATAGCTACCTCTATTATTGAGCCATGCATATGAGGAATTCATCATTATTTTCATTTGGGGTATTTTTTTGTATATTTATATTAGAATGTAAATCTATTTATTCTAATGTAATATATTTATATAGGGGGGGGGACAATATTAACAACACAAAACATGTTACACAAAAATTTCTATGAATGAATACAAATGACGATTCATTATATGATTATAATTTTTAATTACATATGATAATAAAGCATGGTATGTGTGAATTTGATATAAATATTGAAGGCCCTTTGGAATGAGGCTAATACATTCCAAAACCCCTAGAAAAATTATTACATCACTCGTCAAATAATTATATATGCATTGATGGAAAACAAATAAACTATCCCTGACAGTATTTTCATTCTTTCTGGAGATCCATCATTTAATATTCATCAAATCAATGGCAATCAGAGAAACTTTCTGAGAAAATTACTTCATTCCAAAACAAGATCTATCATTGAACATGTTAATCATTAATGGAATGTATATTGATAGTACCAAAAAATTTTCACTTCATCATAATATCCACCATTAAATATACAAAAAATCATTGTAATGAAAATTTTCTATCCTTGAATATGGTTTCATTCCATCCTGAGATCCATCATTCCATAAGGGATGCATCGAAGGAATGAAAAGTGACAATCATTCACAATGAATTCCTAACCTCCTGAGATCCATCACTGAATACGTAACACATTATAGGAAGGTTCAAGGAATATCCTCAAAAATTCATACTAACCATCGTGAGAACCTTCATTTTAATTATGACATATCATAGGAATTTAGAGCTACTAACCCTAATAATGGTCAAATACCCTCGAAAAATCCATCACTGATCATGTGATACCCGTCAAGATCAGAAAACATGTAAATAGGTGTCTATGAATATTCCCTTGTGTCACCACTATATTTATTATTTTTCATGAAACAAATCATATATTTGGATAATGATTATTTTATAAAACACTATAACAACTTCATGACATCCACACCATTTAAATTTAAACAAATAAATAATCATTAAAAAGGATGAATCATATTGAAGTGAAAATATAAACTGATTATTACTATAATGGTTCTGTATTACCAATTATATAAAATATAATAATACAAGGACCCCTCAAATTATTAAGTAATATATTTTATAATCCCTTAGGATATGTATACATTACTCATGATGCCCATTAGATATCCATTGGTGTCTCACAGATGAACCTAGAATAGTAAAATTCAATCACACGAATGCCTCTACACATGATTTTTGATCTTGTGATGGCCCCTAGATTGGCCTTCTTGACCTTTTGGAATCCCCATGAAATGTCTACATGGTCTGGAGAAATCTATTTGATCATCATGGGTCTAATAATAATGGCGAGGGAGGAACATTCTCATAGTTAGTGAATGTAACAAGATTTTTTGGATTGCCTCTTGAATGATCTCATGATGTTCATGAATGAATATTCCTCCATCAAAACCTGTTAAAATATATGAGATACATTCAAAACAATGAGAATTATAATAAATTTGGTGATTACTACACATCACCCCTCATCAAAAAATATAATCTACATAGGATTCCAGGATCGATCACCCATTGGAGTGCTGGATATGACTTCTCTAAGAAAAAAAATTACACGATCTATAATTTTTCTCACTAGGTAAAATTTGGGAAATGACCTAAGGAATCAGGAGGAATGATTATGTTCTTTTTTTGTCCACTTGCGATCAGGTGATGTAAATATCGAATTTCAACTCAATTATGTGAAAGAAATATAAGATAAAGTAATATAATCGGGGAACGTATCTAATGATATGAGAATCTCCCTCAAAAAACTATTTCAATCATGAAATTTCTCATGGAAATGTTAAGAATGTCACACGACACAGTCAAGGAATTCAACCAAATTCTTCTGAAGAACTCTATGCATGGAAGCCAAGTCATTTGGTTTTACTCTAAAATAGATTCCCTAGTTATGTGGTGATACTATGAAAATTAAGCTATGTTCCATGGTGACACCATGACAAGTTAGTCTGAATCATGAAAATTACACAAAAAAATCATCCATGTAATGTTGAACCCTTTAGAAATTTCATAATGGATCATGTGATGTCCTCCAGACTAGCATGCCAGGTCCTGTGGCACCAATCAGATATTTAAACAAAGATCATGTAATTTTTTTTCGAACATGTCACCCTGGTCATGTGAAACCCATTAGACATGTCATCCTAGTTCATGTTATTTTTAACTATTAAAACATGTAATCAATGTTCATGTGAATTCCTCAGGAAAATTCATCTAGTCCACATAGTGACACCATCACATATCATACTGGGTTACACAATATCCTTTGGAAATGTATACCATATCTTGTTAAACCCTTTAAAATTATCAGCCATCATCATAGGACGGTATCCAAAACAATACCTTATGACTATGATGTTTTTATTTTATATGTCAACTAGACAATTAAATTTTCCCTTTTCATATCTACTATCTATTTGGAAACATTTAAATATCTTATGAGATTTCAGTGAAACAATCAGAATATGTGTCACGACCCGTCCCCTAGGGCCCATGTCGTTACTACCACAAGCCCGCCTTCCATAGGCCAGGGGCAGGTGACTAGCACCAAAGACATAAATTCCTATAACTGGGACGGAATTTCCATTATAAAACGTAAACTCACACAACCAGAGAACAAGTGGAAGCAAACACTATGTATAACAGTTTAACAAGTGTGATGAAAGTACAAAGGTTGGAAATACAAGCCCAATAGAAAGGTACAACTACAACTGAATGAAAAGTACAATTGAAAATACAATAGCTTAATGGTGAAGAAGCTCCTGGATCATCCTCCGGGTTCCTACATGACGGGTAGGTACATAAGTCCTCCTCAGCACTCCGCATCTATCGGTACTCTCCATGTGTCGTCACGACGAGTTTCCACCTCCGGGTACCATCCAATCCTCATACACTCTACCTCGGTCAGCCCTTTCTATCGTCTGCATCCAACACAACGAGGTGCGTGCATTGCACGTGCATGGGTGAGTATAACGATACAAATTAGGGACCCCGAGACACTCAAGGTCTCACAAAATCCAACAAGGATAAACCACAAAAAAAGATCCAAATTGATATACTTTACTTAGGTATATTCCCATACATATACCTAAGTTATCAAGTTACCCATCACAATCATTAGAAAAAAACAAAGGTCATTTACTCAACTCAGATAGGGATTCTTATTCATGATGTCGAAAACCATGGCTACTGGAGAGCTCCTCCTCTGTCGAGTAAAGTGGGCCTGCCGCTACAACCAAGAGCTCCCCACTAACCTTGGACTGTTGAAGTACTCTACATGTTGAGTACTATGGGCATGTTGACACAACCAAGTGCATCCCACTATGGGTATGCTACTACAACCAAGCGCACCCCCTCATAGCATACAAAGGTACTCCTTTTGTCGAGTACCATGGGTCCGCCACTACAGCCAAGCGCTCCTCCGCCATGGGTCTGCTGCTACAACCAAGCACACCACACTAGGCACTCTGAATCACTCCGAGTCGATCGATCAGCAGTCGTCAAGTCTCAACAAGCTACAAGGTCTCTGAAAACTGCTTTCTCTTCACCAGGAGGGTCTGCTCCCTGTGCTACTGGTCTATACTTCCATGTGTCATGAAATATCACGGGGAAGTATCTTAATGGACCGCCTCATCATAGGTGTCTCAACTCAACAGACGGTGCATCAATGAGATGCCTAGTCTGTGAGTTATTAGCCTTTTTATTTCGGGGGCCCGATTTCTTTCTTTAACAAACCCACCCGACCGTATCTCAACTCTACCCTGAGCTCTCATGGGGTATACTCAAAGGATCCTTTTCTCAACAATATTACCAATGCCGCTGATGGTTGGTCAAATGGGCATCCGGTCTGAGAATTATTGGCTTTTCCATTCTAGGGGTATGGTTGGTTTTTATGCTAAAACCAACCCAATCGTACTCCAATTGCATCCAAACCTCAAGTGGATTATAGAAAATGAACTGTCTCATCAAAATGAAGCCAACGTAATTGACGGAATGTCAATCGGACGTCTGGTTCTTATGTTATAAGTGCTTAATTTCCAAGGTCCTGGTTGGTTTTGGGTTCAAACCAACCTGGTCGTACCCAAACTTTGCCGAAACCTTGAGTGTAATATACCAAAACGAATGTATCAATCCAAGGAATCCTTCTAAACTGATGGTGCATTGATTGGAGGTCTGTAGGTTATGTTATGCGTGTTTAAAGGAATCTGGTCTGAAAAAGGGGGGTCTGGGCCCGGTCCGACCCGGCCAAACCCACCAAGGGTTAGCCCGAACTGGGTCGACCCGACCCGGGTCTGGCTCCGGCCCAGTTGGTGCGGCTCGGGCCTGCTCGCGCGGCCAGGCCCGCAGCTGGCACGGGCCGGCCTTGCTAGGCGCAGCCTCCCCTGCTGGCACGGCTTAATGCCACACCTCTTCAAAATATGGAACTGCTTTGTCGTTCCCTTTCTTCTTCCACCGCCACGGCTCAGCCCCGATGGTCTACTGCTGCGGCGCACCACCACCGCCGGACACCAACACTGCCATGCTGGCGTGGCACATCGGCGCCGCCTTCCTAGGACCACCGGATGCGCTCTGGTGGTCCGATTCACGCACCGTTTTCACCTACGGCTCTCCTAGGACCAGCTCTTCACAACGGTGGCTTCAAATCACCATTCTGGTCTCGTTTTGTCGCCGCACATCAATCCGCGCATCAAGAAAGATATGGTGATGGGTTCGGACTTGTTCGTTAGTCCGTACCCACCGTGTTAGTGGTTCATATAATAACTATCATAAAATAATTCCAATGCTTGAGGGTATAAATCACACATATGAAAATATTCAAAACAACCCCTACCTATATTATGACATTGCACGTCGTCGAGCCATGGAATGAGGAAAAACGTCAAGATAGAATGGCATCGTGGGGAGACGGCGTCAACTCATTGACGTCGAGGAATAAATGATGAAGATGGCACGTCATTGTTCTTTATGGAATTGATGTTCTTTGTCGAAGGCGTTCTTCGTAGAAGAGGGAGGTGTTCTTTCTTTGAGAGAAGACCACCCTTATCTATTCCTCCAGAGCTCTCACCCAAATCTCAACACTACTAATGCCCAAAATAAAATAATAGCAAAGCTATTATTTTATTCACACAAGTATTTCAAAATTCAAACAACTTAATTTAATTAATTAAAGAGTTAGAATTCATTGATTAACTTGTGTTGTCAAACATTTAAGAGGGAGAGAGGGAGAGGAAGAGTCCTCATAAATAAGAGGGGATGCCAAAGAATTAAATTATGGTGAGTTAAGTGGGGGGGGGGGTTGGAGAGATTTATGGGTGTTGAAAGGTTGGGGATCGTGTGGGCCCCACATATCAAATATTCACACATGGGATGTTGTGTGGGTGTGGGCCCCACCAATAACTTCCCATGGGAGGAAATAACACCCATAGATATATAAAATTGTTCTATCAATTTTATTTAACTATTTCCTATTTCCCTAAAAATTTACTCTCAACCCGCATAAGACACAACTGTGGTAAAGGTCCCCTTAAACAATTAATGGCGCTGCGAGTTCATCAGTGTCCTCAGATTTTAATTCTGAGCACTGCTTCAAAAGATGGAAAAACTCATTCGTAAGTTCATTCAATGTATCCAAAGAAAACTTCCGAAATTGATTCCTAGCACACTTGGCCTCAGAATCAAGTGTCGTCAAAATCCACAGACAAGTAAAATTCTAAAGAAATTCAGAAAAAAATTTCCTCAAAATTTAGGGGTCAATAAATTACTCCCACCTCAGGGCTTTACATCTCTGAAAAGCAACATCAAACACTAGGGAAACTAAAGAGGAGGTACTCAGCAAGCATCTGATCTTCCCTGCTCTTATGTGCTCTCCTCGAGGTTACTGTGCTTCCAACAAATGTGCAGAAGAGGAATCGACCATCCACACAGGACCAGCTCATGTCAATCCTCAATATCCACTAGAACCAATGTGAAAATTTCCCTGTCATTGATTTCCTGATCCCCATGGTCGATGATGTGGAAAAGGTGGTGCACGTATATCCTTAGCTGAGATATGTGGAAGAAATCATGCACCTGGTGAAACTGAGGTGGAATGGCCAGGCGGTAAGCCATCTCGCCTACTCTGATGATAATGTGGAGGGGTGACTGTAGATAGGTTTCACCATCCCAATCCACAAAAGATATCAGCATCGTGGCCAGCTACTATGTCGCCTCTCCTAGCAGATGAATACTAGTCCTGCAGCTGAGTGCATCTGCCACAACGTTCCCCTTCCCAGGAGTATAGACTATCTCGAAGTCATAGTCCTGGGAGAACTGAATACTCAAAACTCTTTCTTCCACGAGTGTATGGCTAGCTGAATCAATTTCAATCGGCCGCACCCTCCTAAGCATGAGTTTATCCTATACTTCATGGGGTTTTTTTCGCTGACTATAGAAAAAACACCCCAATTTTGTAGGTAATCCACAACCTTTTTTCCTAATACAGTCAATCTGTGTATGAACTGTGGTTGCCCAGTCCATTCCCAAACTAACGTCGTAAGGCCTCGACGCTATCACCAAGTGGTTCAAACTGAAACTATCGTATCAATGGTCAGATCACACTGTCAGCATAAGTGTGATTATCGAGTCTCCTCCCAAAGGTATCTCCAGGAATTAGGGTCAAGTAAATGACTTAACTAGAAACTCTTGGTCTGGAAAAAGATTTGTGGAAGGAAGGAATGATTTGTATCCATGTATATTGTTACATCAACCATTAGTAGACAAAGACCGTACATTGAATCATTCCTAGAGCCCAAGGATGCACTCTTTGAACTCATGCAACTACTCTTTTCCCGCGCCCTCCTGCTCCCTTAGCCTGGTGGGACTAGAAAGGTAGGTGGTTGTAACATGTTGAAAAGTACACCACCTCATGCTTCTATCCTAGATCTACTTCCACGTCTTCTTCTCTGTAGATTTATCTGTCCTTAATACTTACTCTTCTTAAAAAAAATTTATGCCCAAGTCTCTGAGACTAACGTCAGTTCCCTGATTTGCCACAGCTCACATTCACTAGATATATATATCCAACCAAAGAACATTCAATCAAAAATGTTCTCTCTAGAACCCTATCTTAAGTAGGAATGCATGGAGGTAAAGTGTGTCTCAGATTCCCTTTAAACACACCTCGCTCTGAGGTCCGATCTCTAATGCATTGATCGTATTGTAGTCATCAAGTACCAGGAATGATTGGTATGCCTCGATGAATACACAACTACCGACATGTCGTCCTGCCGAAGCTATATAAGATCTAGAAAACTCACAGCCACCTCCTCAAACCAGTACTTAGCCGCCTGTTAGTCGATGTCACCTCAGAACCTGAGGGGTATCTAATGCTCAAACATGTGTAAGGAACTATGCCTACATGTGTCATCTACCGGAACCGCCGGTTGAAACTGCTGACCAACAGGTAGTGGTATAGCAGGAACACTACCCGAAGGTACGATCTCAGGCATCAGTACACGTACCAAAGCTTCATCACTATACGGACCAACCACATGGTCACTCACTGGGAAACACCAGTAGCTAAGATCACCATCTTCTCTACTTGTGTGTAAACTAGGTGTAGAACTCTAGAAATCGCCTTAGTCCAGTCCACTGCTGCCTAGGATTATGTCTCGACTCGTAACCTCGGAGGTCTCTTCCTATAGAACTCGTGCAACGCTCTCTGTCAGCATGCACCGTCAGCTAGTACGGCTGGTAGAATCCGCTGCCCAACGGGTGGTGGTGCTGCTGGTACACCACCCTAATGTGCCATCATAGTAAGAGGGATCTGCACCAAAGCCTCATCTCTCAGTGGACCATCATCAGGTACTCTCTCGGAACTCGAACTGACAGTCTGCGTAGAGGCATCCTGAGTAGATGCAACATTTTCAAATGATGTAAACCTAGTGAGATTACCTGGTTGAGATGACTTAAAGAAAAATTTTGAAAACACACACACACAATCACTGTTTTCATGCGATGAGTCAGAAATTAGAAGTCATGGTCCTGGTGTATTGATACGTCGACCGCCGCACCAACACTAGACTCCGTGAATTGAAAACCACACTCAGTACGCTTAACACTATTGCTTCATAGAAAAGAAAATATCAGAGTCCTAAGTTCTGTGGTGGAACCGACTCCTATAATACCAATTTTTCACGACCCATCCCCCGGGGCCCATGTCGTAACTACCACAAGCCCACCGTCCGTAGGCCAGGGGCTGGAGACTAGCACCAAAGACGTAAATCCCTATAACTAGGAAGGCATTGTATTTATAAAATGTAAAATCACACACCCAGAGAACAAGAGGAAGAAAACACATAGTATAGTAGTTTAACAAGTGTGCTGAAAGTACAAAGGGCCGGAAATACAAGCCCAACAGAAAGGTACAACTACAAATGAATGAAAAGTACAACTTAAAAGACAATAGCCTAATGGACAAGAAACTCCTGGATCGTCCTACGAGTTCCTACCTGAAGGGTAGGTATAGATGTCCTCCACATCACTCCACGTCTATCGGTCCGCTCTATGTGCCATCAGGCTGAGTGTCCACCTCCGGGTACCGTCCAATCCTCATACACTCTACCTCGGTCAGCACTGTCCGTTGTATGCATCCAACACCACAAGGTGTTGGCATATCCTGTGCAAGGGTGAGTATAATGATACTCAGTAGGGGCCCTGAGACCCCCAAGGTCTCACAAAATACAACAAGGAAAAAACACAAAGAATTATCTCAACAGATAACCTTTACTTAGGTATATGCCCATACATATACCTACGTTATCAAGTAACCCATCTCAATCACTAAGAAAAAAATGGTCATTGACTCAGCTCAAACCAGGATTTTTATTCACGATGTCGAAACCACGGCTGCTGGAGAACTCCTCCTCTGTCAAGTACAGTGGGCCTGCTACCACAACCAAGTGCTCTCCACTAACCTTGGACTTCTGAAGTACTCCACCTGTCGAGTATTGTGGGCCTACAACTATAACCAAGAACGTCTTACCATGGTTCTGCCTCTACATCCAAGCGCACCCCCTCATAGCCTACATAGGTACACTTTCTGTCACGTACCATGGGTCCACCGATACAACAAAGAACTCCTCCACTGTGTGTCTACTACTACAACCAAGCGCACCCCACTGGGCCATCCGAATCACTCGGAGTCGATCGCTCAGTAGTCGTCATGTCTCAGCCATCTACTAGGTCTATGTAATCTGGTCACTCGTCACCGGGAGGGTTCACTCCACGAGCTACTGGACGATACTTCCAAATGTCACAAAATCTCATGTGGAAGTATCTCAAGGGACAGCCTGGTCATAGGGGTCCTAACACAACAGACGACGCAACAATCAGACGCTCGGTCTGTGAGTTATTATCCTTTTATTCAGGGGGCCCTATTGGTTTTGTATACGAACCAACCCAACCGTATCTCAATTGTACCCTGAAATCTCATGGGGTATACTCAAAGGAACTGTTTCTAAACGAGATTACCAATTCCGCAGATGGTTCGTCAAACGGACGTCCTGTCTGAGAATTATTGGCTTTTCCTTTCCAGGGGTCCGATTGGATTTTATGCTAAAACTAACATGACCATACTCCAACTATGTCCAAACCTCAAGTGGTGTATTCCAAAAGAGCTATCTCATCAAAATGAAATCAAATTAATTGATGGAACGTCAATAAGACATCTGGTCGTTAATTTATAAGCGTTTCCGCTCTGAGGGCCAGGTTGGTTTTGTGTTCGAACCAACCCGGCCTACGCAAAATTCTCCATAACCTTGAATGTAATATAATGAAATGACGGAATCGATCCATGGAATCTTACTCAACTAACGGTGTGTCGATTGGAGGTCAGTAGCTTACTGAATGGGCGTTAAAACAAATCTGGTCCGAAAAAAGGGGGGGTCTAACCCCAGTCCGACCTGGCCCTACCCACCTTGGGTCATCCCGAAACGGGTCGACCTGACCCGGGTCTGTGTTCGGCCCAGCTAATGCGGGCCGACCTGGCAGGGCACGGCCCAGCCCGCGGGGGGGGGGGGGCTCACTAGCTAGAGCTACTTAATTTCACGCCTCCTCAAAATCTAAAACAACTTTGTCATTCCGGTTCTTCTTCCGCCGTCGTGGCTCAGCCGCGGTGGTCTGCTCTGGCACCACGCCGCCGCCGCTGGATGCCAGCTCCACCATGCAGGCGGGGAGCACTAGTGCCACCTTCCACGGACCACCCGATGTGCTCCGGTGGTCCGTTTCGCCGACCGTTTCCACTTGTCGTTCTCCATGGACCCGCTCTTCACTACGACGACTTCAACTCACCGTTGCGCTCCCGTTTTGTCACCGCTCGTCAATCCATGCATCAAGAACGATATGGAGATGGGTTCTAATTTTTTCCTTAGTCCGTACCCACTGCTTTAGTGGTTCAAATAATAAATAATCATAAAATAATTCCCATGATCGAGGGTATAAATAACACATACGAAAATATACAAAACAACCCCCTACCTGGATTGTGAAGTTTCACACCATTGAGCTGCGGAAAGAGGAAAAACTTTGAAATATAATGGCATCACGGGGAGACGGTGTCAACTCATTTACATCGAGGAAGAAAGGCCTAAGATGGTGTGTCGCTGTTCTTCATGGAATTGACATCCTTCATCATAGGTGTTCTTTGTCGAATAGGGTGGTGTTCTTTCTTTGAGAGAATAACACCCTTCTCTATTCCTCCAGAGCTCTCACCAAAATCTCAACACGAAAATTCCTAAAATAAAATAATATCGAAGCTATTATTTTATTCACACATGTATTTCAAAATTCAAAAAACTTAATTAAATTAATTGAAGAGTTATAATTCATTGATTAACTTCTGTTGGCAAACATTTAAGAGGGATATAGGGAGAGGAAGAGTCCTAAAAAATAAAAGGGTTTGTAAAAGAATTAAATTAAGGTGAGTTAAGTGGGGGGGGGGTGTTTGAAGAGAGTTATGGGAGATGAAAGATTGGGGATCGTGTGGGCCCCACCTCTCAAATATTAACACATGGGATGTTGGGTGGGTGTGGGTTCCACCAATAGCTTCCCATGGGAGGAAATAACTTCCCTAGTTATATAAAATTGTTAAAAAAATGTTATTTAACTATTTCCAATTTCCCAAAAAATTAACCCTCAACCCGCATAAGACGCAACTGCGGTAAAGGTCCCCTTAAGTAATTTCTGGCCCTGTGAGTTAATCGGTGTCCTCAGATTTAAATTCCGATCACTTGTTCAAAATATGGAAAAACACGTACGTACGTTCACTGAACAAACCCAAAAAAAACATCGGAAATTGATTCCGGGTACACTGGGCCTCAGAATAAAGTGCCGTCAGAAGCCGTGGACTCATAAAATTCCAAATAAAATAAGAAAAAAATTTCCTAGAATTTTCCGGGTCTTTACAATATGTCAGGCCAAAAATCGGGTCATGTTAAGGAGACATATTAGGACATGATACCCTTTATTAGTAGACCTTTAAGGTTATTATTATTACATATATACTATTTAGTGGTGTGACATTCTTTACCCTAAATTAGGGAATTCTCAATGTACAATACCCTAAATATTGAACTACAAAACCTATGACTCTTACTATAACTGGGAAATTTAGGACACCTTCATAGGTCCAAAGCTCAAATGGTCATCTATATTACTGTATGTCCATCCATGTTTCTGAAATTCCAACAATCAGGATGCATTCTCTCTCATGGTGTAATCATCACATCTCATCAATAAGGGGATTGAAAAATAAAAAAACAATGATTACACTGATTCTCTACCAAAAATATGATATGTAAAACACCTTCTAAATGCCCAACCATTACATTACTAATCCAAAGGTCATTCTAAACAGATTTTTCTAGAGCCATATTTAGTGATACAAATTTCTTTTTCTACCTTATTTCTTTCACCAATAATAGCTCCCATGGTCTTTACTATTTCCAATGATATTTTAATTTCCATCAAGAATAAATATTTTTTTGAGAAACCATAGTATGTAAGACTAGATCAATTGAATGATATCACTACTCCCATATAAGGGAAACCACCCAAATTAATTTTCTTAGGGAGTTACTAAACTATGATGAATATTATTCATATTAAACCAAGGAAATGTTGATAACCTCCTTAATTGTAGATGTCAACACCATGCACAAATGTGCACTCATATACCACATTTCTAACTGATGTTAAACTAAATTGGTTTAGCAAACTGGGTTAGTTTTATTTCTTTTTATAAATGAGGTACATATGATTACTCATAAAGGTACAATCCCATTCTTGAGATATTAGTCCTCTTCGTGAGGGAAATAAACAGTAGAGTTCTTGGTTAGATGGCCAAATAATATTAGCAGCATCAAATGAGTGAGAAATAGATTTAGTACATCAATTACATATAGATGGACTCATTTATAGGTCCTCCCATACACATGGAAGGATCCAATACATAATAAATTTGACTAGTTGATCAGTCCTATAATGGTATTTGGATATTTTTCTTGAACATAACATATATCTATATGTGTTCCCATGAGTAGGAACCAATTCCCCATCAAAGGTTTTGATGAGCCTGACCTCTCATCCTCTAATCCAATGTCAGTTCCTATGTTTAATTGAGTGTGAACCCATAATTGACCGCTATACATTTGATATCATTTGTGTACCTAGTGATGCATGTTGGAACCAGTATAATTTTTAAGGAAGAAAAATATTTATGGAGATCTCGATATGAAATATTGTACATACCTCAAACCATTAAATTTTAAAATGATAGGATCTTTTTCCACAACTATTAATGGGATGATTTCTATAAAAAAAATTTGAACCTGATGTGATATAAATTAACTCATGAATATCTTCAGTGGATAATAATGTTAGACTTACAAATCTTACCCAGATTTATTTTTTATTAAATAGAGTATCTAGGTTTGCCTGCATTTTTTCTAAAGAAACTATTATTATATACAACTACATAGATATGTATAAGGGAGAGTGTGGAAAGGAGGTATGTCATCTATCCATTCCATCACAATCATTAATTTTAGAGGGAACACAAATAAATATATGTGTATGTTTCCATACCAAATGTGTTGGGGTTGAATATGAATTCAAGAAATAAATAATATCACACACATCCACACTAAGGTAAACTCTAAAGAAATAAATTTATATTACTCTATTGTCTAATAAGACACTTGATTATCAGCCCTAATGCTGAAATATAAAATAATCATTTAAGAATCAAGAAAATTATTTATTAATTAAATAACCATTGATTAACTTTACTCCATATTCATTTCCAAAAATTTTTTAATCGTGTTATGAATGTTCCTTAAAAAATATAACTCTAATATTTTTCATTTAAAAAAATGACAAACCAAATTCCTCAAAATAATCTCCTCATAAATTCCTAAATTCATTGGGTACTCTACGACTCATACTAATATACAACAATAACGATTCATGTTCCATTGATAGTGAAAAAATGAATCATTCAGTTAGAGACATGAAAATTACATCTACATATGTGGACATCCTAAAAAAATATTGAATAATTTATATAATTAATTAATCCCCATTCTAAACTCAAAAAGATCACTCGGTACAATTCTAGCACCATTTTGAAAAATATAATTTTTCTTATTCAAACTGAAAAATTCAATTTCTATATACCTTGGATTTATTCATATTAGCAAACATATTATCCGCCAAAAATATTTTCCCAAGTCTCAATCCCATTACACATCAAAAAGTACAACCATACTAGGTTATCAATCATTCTATATTAGTATATAATATCATATCGCACATTTACATATTAAATGTGTTTTTTATATATAATAGAACTAAAATAGGGCATAAACATTGAGGTATTCAATCCACCATCATACATGATTGAGTTAGTTCAACCTCAAACATTTTTCATTAATAGTAACTGATTTTATTAACTTTTTTAATTAATTTGTTTATAATTCAATATTTTTTACAGCAATCAATATGTTTTCAGTACCTAACATTAGACATTGATCAACGTGGTATACTCTTTCAATTATATAAATATATACTCAATTCTAGAAGTTACATAAATTAATGTTCTATTCAATTTCAATTTAATTATAACATCATCCACCATTATAGTATTTAATGGATTCAATAAATACACCGTGTAATAAATTCATCAAAATTATATCCAATCACATGGAATAGTAAATATGATTTTATAGGAAACAACAAAAAATCATAAAACACAAGAGACAAAAATAGACTAATTTTTTTTCGATGCCCACATTATGAAATAATTATTCTCCAAACAATTAGTAATTAATATTTCAATTATTTATTTTTTAAAATAACTATTATTGTTCTAATAATAAAATATTTAAAACTAATCATTAAAAATTTTAGTTATCATATTTTAGTACTATAAATTAACTTCAAATTTTTATTACAATTATTTATTTTATTATTCATTGACAATTTTAAGCATATATCTCATTATTCTACAACATTAATTAATATAAACAATGAAAATCATAAAAAATTGGTTTCCTAAAACATTATTAATATTAATAATTAAAAACTTTCTTCTACAACATTAATAATATACCATATCATGAAAATTTCACAATCCTAAAATAACAAATATTATTTACGTTGTGGGATATTGTTTCTAAATAAATTATAAAAGATTCATTAACACGTCAATATTATTTCCCTCCATACAATAACATTTGACCATCTATTACATTGAATTTAATAATAATAATAAACTATCATGATATAAATCATTATCTTTAGCATGTACAATGATATGAAGATTCCATCAAAATACTTGAAATAATTATTTTTAAAATATAGTACCATGTATATAGTTTATTTTTTATCTCAATTTCTGATAAATCACTAAATATGTTAGTAATAACATTTAACATGTTAATATAAATGGTTTACATTAGGGGATGATGAATCTTTTTATTATGAATGAAAAGACATCTTTTATCTAGGTACAAGAATACCCATTACATAGCATATAGGTCCAAGGTCAGGTGGTCCATGAACATGAACCAAAATCCTAGTGCACAATCTGGAATTCATTATCTTGCCTTCATCACTAGGCATATGACATACCAATGTCACTGTCTTCTTACATCATTTCTACGTCATATCATGCCTATATAATATCTGTTTCACCGAAAACACACACAAATCCTCCAAGTGGTATTCCAATATTTAAACTCATGCCTCATGAATAATAGATTATTAATGGAAATAATATCCTTCCATATATATATAAATATATATTTATTCTTCTATTAAGTTAAATTGTACTAATTTACTAAATCATAAAATTATTCATCTATGTGTTTTTATTTAGGCATTATTCAAATATGATTGTAAATATTTTTTAAAAACAATTTTTCATGAGATACAACCATATTAAAAAATATATTTAATCCCAACTTTATAAAAATATGATAATTTATGATTCATTTACAGACAAAAAAAATCATATATCACAAAAAATGTTTAACATTACAAAAGAATTATAAAAAAAAATAGAGAAGAGACAAAATGTCACAATAGACATGAATTGTGAAAGGCAATGATGACTGAATCAATGAATATAATGTGATATCAAAAGGTAATATTTGGATTATCATAACATAAACTATGACCAAGAAAAATGTTTTGAATGTATACCACCCTGTTAATCTAAATTAATAACCTTTTATTTGATAGCGTATATGACCCTCTATACCGAGTGTGAAATGTATTATAATATTAAGATATTTTTTAATATAAATACTATTTAAAATGTATTCTTTATATTTCAATTCATGAAACACCCAGTTATATTGTGTTACACACTGGATAAATCATCATCGATGGATTGTGTTACATGCATGATCGAGTTTAATCGAACCATAATATATTATTAAAACATAAGGAGATTGAAACTACCATTTAAATAAGTTATTATGAGAAGTAATTAATAAATTTTTTAAATCATGGTTTATACAAATATATAATGAATTTAGAGGTTTCAAATTTGTTATAAATTAATATAAGATGAAACTGAATATAAAATGAATATTATTATAGAAAAAAAATTTATAATCAAATTGTATTTTTGAACTAATAGATTAAATTAATTATTTACTGATATTAATGTAATATATTTAAAATTAATTCTATCATATATTTTTTATATTCATTATTATATTATATATAATATAATAATAACTATATTTTACGCATAATCAGACAGATTTTTATATGGGAATTTCATCTCCTTTTAATGGAGAACACATTTTAAATCAAACTTTTTTCACTTTAATTATTTTTATAAGTACCACTAAACATAATATTTTTATTTTAAGAATATTAATTAGGCTATGGTTAATTTTTTATATTTTTATAATATTTCTTAGTTTCTATGGTATTGTTAAAATTACTGATTTTTAATTCAAAATGGATTTTTCATCATATTTATTAATGATGTGATTTTTTTATTGGATTTATATGTTAGTTAGAATATATAATTATAATTTAATACTATTTATGTCAATGAAATCTACTTCACATTGAGATTAATTAAAAAATAGAAATCTTTTTGATGTTATTTTTTAAAAACCATGTATTGTCGTCCAGCCTTCAGGATTAAATTAAAATCAACTTCTAGAAATTGTTTTATTGGAATTTGGAAAAATATAATCCATATTTTTAATAATAATAATAAATAATGTCTTGTAATAATTGATGTGTTTAAAAAACATTACTAAATGTAATTAAATTTACTTATAATTAATAATCAAAGAATAAGCTTTGAAATGACTAGACCATTAAATAAAATGCCCTAATGCCATATAAAATTGTGTAATTATAATTTTATATCTATAAATCAGTGATTAACCTTCCTTTATTTAGTGTTTCAGTTCGGGATGACTTTTATTAAGTAAAAACCTTGTTACACCTAACTTATTTTCAAAATACCATCATAGTCCCTTTCCCCATTTTAAATGGATACCAACTATCCTTATTCATAACACCTCTCAAAATGGATAGGTTCTACCTATATCTTCCCATATAGATTCCCTAAATTTATCCCTTACACCATGAAGCCTAAATATGGTCATAAATCCTTCTATGGAAGTCTTCTGTTAGAAACTAAAAATACTGTCCCGATTAAGAGGTAATGTATTCCCTCAAGATATTGAATTTTATTTCAATTCCCCACCCCCTAAAATCTCCATATTTTATGTTCATGTCAAAAAACGTATCCTGAATATAAATAAATTTTTTAAACATATGTTTCCAACATACACATACTCACACACACTTCCAAATAGTGGGAACAAAAATACACTTTTTGTGTATGGAGAAGTTTAATATCACAAAACAACGCTTCTTCATTTTTCTATTACAACTTATCATAGTGGCCATTATGATGGGAAGACTATTTATATGATATATATATGATATTTATTATTTATTTATAATTATATAATCCATTTATTAATGATACATTTAATAATATAAATTTATCATTGATACAATAACATCTTTTGATGAAGTGTGGACAACCTCCCTCTCGAAGAGATTTCATTAATTTATATGATAAAGGGAACGTATACATGATATTAAAATTTAACATGTGAAACATATAGAAAATAAATATTATATTAATTATCAATTTAACTTTCTAAAAAGGTATTTTATATATATGTCATTTTCATTATAACGATTTTAATTACTTAAAAAGTGAGAACATCGTTCATGGATGGGTGGACTACCACCTTCGTGACATGATGTGACTGCAATTACATCAATAGAATTATATATATATATATATATATGATTAAAAAACATGACATTTATTGTATAATTATCATTATAGAAATAAATGGTGTTACATTCCTTCTTTATATAACGATCATTGTAAAATGGGAACATTAGTTATGCGTATGTGTTGACTGTTGTCTTCATGATTGTAATTTTTGTTCATTTTTCATAAAAATAATTAATGATTAATTATACAATTATAATTGATGAATAAATTTTATAATTGTTCCAATATTATTTTTCTTTAGATGTTATGTATTGATCTTTATGACCATATATGTCCTACCAAGATATTTTGGACACAAAAACCAAATTTGGTCAAAACACGTGAGATAAACAATTATTTCCCTAGTACTATACATCACATAAAAAATTTAAATAATAATGTTAAACATTAAAAAGGTTATAAATAATGTAATTAAATTACATAACTTTTGTATACATTAATTTATTGGATGTTCCCCCAAAAGTAAACCCCATGAAATTTATTTTCATCTCACTTTTTACTTTGGTGAGATAAATATCATGTTCACAAATTACATATTTTGTGTAGTGTATCTACTGAACATTTTTTTAAATAATATCATGAATTATTTTACCGGAAGGGTAATTAGAAAATCCATTGGATATTATTCCTTCATGAGGATTATGATATAAAATGATTCAAAGTGCTATGAGACACTTTGAAATGTTTAATGATTAGTTTCCTAAAAAACATGTTTTTTGATATATCATTGGTATTTTTATTTGTTGAAAATAAATGATCATTGTTAAATAAAACCATTCAATTTTTCCTCTCTAGTTACTGATGACCATTTTCATGTATTATTACCACTTTCCCACTCTTTTGTACTCAAACTGTTTTAGAAAGTGTTTTTATAAAAGTTTTCATTGTGTCATTCTTACGTAAGAGAAACTAAATTATTCAAAAACCCGTGTTTTAATAAAATTTGTTCAACCATTCTTTTAATATGATTTGGTAAAAACATTTTATCCACATTTTATTTTTTTAATTCTTTCAAAAGAGTATTCAGGTCACTCTCTTAATAAAGAATACTTTTAACCTTTAATAATTCAAAAATATGTTCTTTTTACATCTTACGGGTTGTACGGATCTACTAACTATAATATTATTGATTCTTAAATTATGTGTATAAAAGGTTACTTGTTATGGAATATATTTTCAAAATGGATTTTCAAATAAATGGGTTTTCAAATATTTGTTCATAATTAATGTATATTTTCCCCATGAATGTTTTTAAATGACCACACTGTAGTATTTCTATTAATTAACAACAAAAACCCTTTATTTGACTCTACATGGTAATTTCATATGGATTCAATACTTATATTACCACTATACAGTTTATTATAGACATGGACTAGGATGGTATTGAAATTCACATCTTTGAATCATTAGTCATTTCTTTGAAAATATTCAATATTCTATGATAATTGAACATTGAATTTCCCCATATTTATCCATTTCATTTATCATCGATATTACTATTACATATACTATATAATATTTTACCTACAGTGTCTACATTCACAGTTATTTGAAAATTCTGGGAAATGTAGATAATTTATTATTCTTTGTTCAATATATATATTTTATAAGGCATATTATTTATTTTTATTATTTGATAATAAGAAGTAATTGGACTTGTAATGATTGATGTATCCCATACATTATACAACTCCTCAATGCATTGATATGTTATCATGAGACATATTACTTTTAAAAATTATATGGGGTTATATCCATAGTATTAAATTATCATGTGAAAGGTCTTGATGGTATAGGTTTTCTTGTGCCTTAGGAATGAAAACCATTAAGAAAGCATTAACTTTAAATTACTTCTATTTAATATTATCCCAAGAGATTTTGAAATTAAATTTATGTGGATACATTTCATTTTTAGTTGTTTGATTAAATGTCTTGTAAGTTAGTTTCTTACCACACCATATTTATTTTTTCTTATTATGTTATTTTTAAGGAATGTGTTTATTATTATTACCTTGTCATAATGTGTATGCGCTCCCCAATTAGTATTGATTATATTTTATTTTATTTTTATTATATCTCATTTCATAATTATTATTCACATTGATTCAATATAGTATCCATCTTAATTTTCTTTTACTAATAATTTGAGATCACCGTTATTTGTTTTCATTTTCTAGTTATCGAAGAAGGGCACTATGAATGATGTGTACATATTTACTTGATGTGTTAGAGTTATCGATTATGTTTTTTATTTATAAATATGAAATAATTATTTTTTAATTAGTGTATTCTTTTGAAGTAAAAGTATCATGTATGTATCAAAATTTCCATAACAACTAGACACTCTATCCCTAAGTATTTAATTATTTGTAATCATGCTAACATAATAATATCTGACACCAGATCCAGGTCTTCTAGGGTCTGGTCACTACAAAAAATCAACTCTCTTCTTTTAGATTAGTAGATACCATTTCTAAAAATACATAGATATTGGTTTACCATTAGAAACTAATTTTATATTAACATCATATTTGAATTATTTCATTCACATGTACATTTCATGGGTAGCTTAAAAACATAAAAATCAATAAAAATATTTTAATCGACTTTGTGACCAAATATATGTCAATCAATGCTTTTTTATCATTATATTAATTAAAATCTTCAAAACCTTGCTGGAAAAATAAGAATGATGAAAATGATGACAAACAACGAAAAATGTGGTACCCATTTACAAGTAAATGGGTACATGAAAGATTAAATGTTTCTAGCATTTCAGTGAACTATAAAAATATGTTTAATTTTATCTATTTGAAAATATGAAAAATTACATTTATACCTCCAAGAAAAAGCATCAACTTCATTTATAATGATTAATTAGTAATTTTCAACAACATAGAGAAACAAATGATTACATATATTAAAAAAAAGAAAAATATGATTATCCTAAAAATTATTTAAAAAACTATATTACCATCATTGTAGACACCAACAATTGGGTCATATTCACTTTTCTATAGAATATTTTTGATGTCCAATGTTATAATTATCACAATGAACCCAAAGTGATATCCTTTAAAAATGGTGATTTATATTAGAGGTGCTGCAAATTTTCACCTTAGTATATTATATGTAATAATTCATTATATCTAGTATCCCCCAATTCACTAAATATTCATCTAGACTAAACTAAAAAAGCATGTACAACTCAACCTAGGCTTATATTGAAGTCACCACAAACATTACTAGAGAGCTAGACCTACTGGATAGCACAAATATATGAGGGTGTATAAGAAAGTGCCCACACAAGAGGGGTAATTCCATGCTGTAGAGAGGCAATTTATTTGTATGGTGGGTTGACATAGGGTTGTTCCATCATAGTTTGGGATTAACCACAGGTACTCACTTCTTGAGACCGATGGTGATGTTATATCATATAAACTAGATGGAGGCACATAGAAAATTTTAATGTCTAATGGGATGTTACCAATACCTTTCACACAATTAAATAACCTCCACTAAATCATTATGTCCTATGTGTCTAACAAAAATCACCTTTATTGCCTCTAAAACAAATTACCCTATAGAAATGAATATTTGAATTCATCTAATCCCTCATCATAGTAAGCCTTATTCGTCAAACTCTCTATCATATATTTCACATTAGCCAAGTGTTTGACACACCAAGGTATCCCGACATTGCTATAGTAAGAAGTGGACAACTTCCAGTGCAATTACATGGACACTATGCATTACCGCTTATTTATGATCATTTCACCAGATGAAATTCATCACGCCTATCACCAAAAACACCAAATTGGAAGTAGTGATTATCATATAATGATGTAGTGACACCAAATGTATCACATGATACCTACAACCACATGAATCATCAATATATTTCATATTTTATGGGTTGAATTAAATTAACTATATCGAGATCTTCCTTGAATATATGAATGATCAATGGAATGATCATGTGGTGAAGAACAATACTTCTTTTGAGGCCCTTAGATATTGTCTAGTGGGAGACCACATAAGCCACCCAAGATCAAGTGGCACTAAAATATTTTTTTGGTAACATTCCATTGCAATAGAGTGATCATGTGATCATGAGATTGTCTTCGCATGATGAAGTGATGATTATGTGAACCCATCTTGTTTCTATGTGATGATGAGATAACAAAATTTTCTACTGCCTCGTCAAACACAAAATAAGTCCCCCCATTTTAAGAGGTGACACCATTTTCCCATACTCATCCAATCAATACCCTGACCACTTTAAAGAATTGATATTCATGTGGATTGAAGGAGAGAAGTAGAAAAGAGGGGGGAAAGGAGTAAAAGTGAAATAAATTAGCCATCTCTTAACTTTGAAGATCACCTCTTAGTAATATGGAGATCCAGTCAAGAGATTGTACAATGAAATAAGGTAGTAAGAAACTGTCTTGTTATGAACATAAGATCATGGAAAACTCTATCAATTATTCACTACATTAATTATATTACGATCTAATAAATATGTGTTTATGATAGAAACTTTTTATGTCTTTAAATCCTTTGTATAGACTAACAGTCATAGTTTAACCTACAATATATGATCAATAGGCTCATCATGAGAAACCCTTCATGTCACTAGATCCCATGAATATCAAAACATCATGTTACTAAATGAAATCATTTCCTATAATAATTTTGTTTCCATACCAATAAAGTAGATAAGAAGGACCCTCCGATTGGACAAGCCATGATTGTCACTATACTGCAAACCCCCTAGACTCATGACATTAGTGTGAATACCTTGGCATAGAAACCATATCATTAACCACCCCCATGGGATGTTGGAATTTATGGAGAGTTCATCTCAAGACCCCATGGAGGTCAGGCAATTAAAAATGGATAGATGGAGTTCAAAAAGGCATCTCATGAGATCATTCATTGATCACACTCCTTTTTTCATGTTATTCTCATGCTGGTGTCCACAATTGTAAAATAATGTAAATTCAATCCCTCAGTTATTCGTTTTCATGGGTCCCTGGGCATGCAACCCAAATTGTAAATACATGAATTTCATATACCAGGATTCCTCCTTTCAATGTAGTAGACATCATCATAAATGCATGTGGAGCCAATGGGAAGCCTCAATATATATGTGTAGGACCCATCACAAGACCTCATAGAGGGAATGTGATTAGCACCATTCATGGTATGATGTAATTGTGAGGACATCTATCATCATGAATGTGATGTTAGCATGAGAAATGATTTTTGGGAATTTACCCAACATTTCCGTTTTATTCCTAGGACGTGATCCTCCACACGATCACTTATATATTCATTACTCAAATTAAGATCATTTCCCATGTGCCCTTATAATTATCCATAGTGAATGCATCGTTAATGACAATGAAAAAAACGTCATCACTAATATGTTCATATGAAACATCGATATTATTAATTTAAGATAATGGAATGTCATGATGCTTCACTAATATCATGATGTAATTAGAAATCTTGGAACATATATCATTGACTGAAATAAAAGACATCAATAATTTAGGTTGATCACATGATGGGTTATTGAAATTTATGTACTATCATGAAAAACCCCAAGGAAAATACTTATTGATCATGGATGAACCCCTTAAGATGTCATAATTTTTATAATATTGTCTCTTGAAAAAATAATTTGGTCTCACAAAAACATTTGAAATTTTTGATACAATCATGATATTTTCTATAAACATTCATACATTGATCATGTGGAATCCGATTGACCTAGATTCTTTACACATGTGAAGGCATCCCAGACAAGGCATGTTGATCATGTGATATCCTAGAGACATGCCCACATAAATCATGTACATGATAATGGACATGTCCATTTTGGTTATATGATGATTCTTGGAGACATGTATCCTTCACTCTTGTGAATTCATTAATGAAATGGTAGTTGATCATGTGAAAGACCCTCAACACGGAAACATTTATCATGCTGAAAATATTAGGCTTTTAATATAAGGAATCACAAATCATCATCCACTTGACCTACAAACACCCATGTACATGTTTTCCATAAAAATGAAACCATTGACATTTCAAGAGGGGAATGATGACATGTTTAGTAGATATCCAGTATATGTCAGTAATATCCCATAAGGTATGTCTACATTGTTTAGTAAACCCACATGGACTCGTTACATTTGAACATTGGACACGATACATCCTCAATATGAACATAATATAAAAGTTATATCCTTGATGATATATGGGTACACACTCATATAACCCAAACAATATCATGATCTTGGACAATTCATTTATGGTAATTTTCTCATTTTATCCATCGGATGGTAGGGAATGAATATACGGAAGGAAAACCATAGTGGGTTACCCCTGTTTTAACAATACAATGAGATCTATGGTTCATATCCAAATATGATGTGTAGGAAGCCTCACTATGGTTTGAGATTGATATTTTTTTCCATACCACATGAAGTTAATGTACATGAATAGTAAACTCAAACAACCACAATCTTTGTCCAATAAAATAAGACAGTTTTGATCTTTGTTTTCTTGGGTTATTTAGGATGCCTCATTGTAGAACCCACTGTTTCTTGTATGTAACCTTATTGCTATTATTTGTATGGTTATAAATTATAAGGGTTGTTGTTTTTATATTTTAGAGATATATATTTTATTTTTTGGACTAATGAGATAGTGTTTAGGTGGGACACAATGTTTTCAAATTGTGGAATAGCCTAGAATAAACATTGTACTTTTGGTAGTTTGTGGTATTGGCTTCAACACAGTTGGAGAATGGTTTTAGAGACTGTGAAGGGATTCCATTTCAATGGTAATATTTAATGTATTATATAAATCACAATAAGAAAAATAATATTATAGTGCAACTAAACCATGCACATGTAAAAACTGCATCCTTAAAAAGTGGATCTAGGTCGGCCTTATTATTTAATTCCACATTCCTCACCCTATGGGGACATAACAATTTATTTTACATATTCAATGTTCATGTAAGGTTCTAAAATCCATCCAGAGGTGATCTAATATCATAGAATGGTTATTGGAAGCTAATTCTTCATGGTATGTGTTCATTATTTATCGTTATTTTTGTGTTTCTTAGATCTACTTCTCCACTTATATTGGTTCTGTATATCTACCCCCCGTGTGAGTAGATATATGGTTATGGATTCCAAATATTTCATTATCTTTACTTGGTAGTGATATGGGAAGAGATCTAAGGAATTTTTGTGGGGATTTAACTTTTATTTATTGCAGTTCTTCATCTATTTATAATTTTTGCTCGAACCCTCGAGGTTGGAAGCTTCACTCTTGACTCCAATTGCTGTGATTGATTATATTATTTTCATATTTCTTTAGTTGCATGAAATTTACTATTAATGCGTTTTTGAAATCATGGTATAAATTCTTATTAGTTATGATTTATAGATTTTGATAAAATATTGAAATTATAGATAATTATTGTGTATCAGGATTATGTTCTTGATTTTAAAATAGAGATTTTAAAATATGAATTAGATGGATTTGAGGAAGGGTTTGTCAAAAAATGTGATTTCAATAAATTTTTGTTTTATTGAAATGATTCCAGAATATTAGTTTTATAAATGGTGTTGGGAATACTTGTGTGAGTATTCCTATTTCATTAATGATGCCAGATTGAAATATAACCTTGTTCTCGGTTCCAAATTTGTAATGGCGCATGGGAAATAATTATCATGTGACTACATGGTAGATCAATGAGAGACTTCTCTTGAGTATGGAACTTTCATAAAAATACATGCATGGTTAGATATGTAAAATGAAGTGGTTATGACATATCTAATTTGAGAAACTAATTCAATGTATTGGTTTATGTTTTCATATATATTTTTTTGGGAAATTCTGGTGATATGGAATTTATTTATATTTAGTTATTAATTGTTATATAATTTGATTATATTTAGTTATAAACTATTTTGGGAATTTTTTATATATGTTATTTTATATAAATGTAACTAACTCATCTATCATAGTTTTGTGAGTAGGGAAGTTAGTGTGAAATATATTATTGAGTTTTAGTACACACCTCTACCTTGGAACTTTTGTGCTTTTGTAGATATCATCTACCAAGAAATCGGAAAAGTTAATGCATCCCAATTTTTAGCAGTACTTCATGATATATGAATTGTTTGGTGATGTTGAAGTATAAAGAATCTAGAATATTGAGTCTTATAGTCATCATTGAGTTTAATTATTTTATATTTCATTTTTTAATTTGATGTTTTAGTCTTCTGTTGTTGCACTTGATTTGAGTTTGATTTTGATATATGAGAAGTTGACATATCATTCATTGTAATGAGGCATCATATAGTGGAATGTTTGGATATGTATTTTTGTTAAGGTTAAAGCATCACCCAAATGTTTTTAAAACCATTGGCATTGAATTTAATACTTTGGACTCTTTGGTATGTCGCTTAAGGGTAAGTAGAATTATTCCATCCTTTTTAAGCCAATGACTAAAAGAGTGTACATTACAAATTATATCAGTTTGTTCGGTACCAATATTTTTTGTGACTAATGGTATTATTATTTTTCTGTGTAAATCCTATTTTTTATTAATTGTATTAGGTTTTTCCATTGTGAAACACGTAGACATCAAATTATTTGTCTTGTAGTTGTATTAATTCTTACCTATTCATTTATTTGGGATAATATAATGTTGTAGGATTGGTTAGACATGAAATATAGAGAAGAAAAATTTGTAGCTAGCCTTTTTATATAGAACATAAAGTTACCTGGGAGTTGGGTACATAAGTGTTTCTCAAATACTTATAGGCTTTCAGAATTTAATTTTCATGGTTTTAGGCAATGAGACAATCATGACATGAATTAGAGTAATCACTTCCCACTAGGATTGAAGATTTAATTTTGAGTAATGATATATTATTTGATGCAATTTGTTAATTTTATGGAAATGTTTCATTTATTCAAATTAAAGTCATTAAATAAATATTTTGTGTATTTTGGAAATGGTTTGGCATTCAATACAGAGTTATATTTTATAAAAAGTAATACAATGAGAAAAAAATATTATTTTTGGAATTAAATGTTTTGATATTTGATGTATATGAATTTAAAATACTAAGACATTTGTTTCTATAGAGTTAAAAATAATGATTTTGTGGTTTTTTATAATATGGTATCATTGTAAAATTTAGGATGAGACTTGGGAATTAGAGAAGGAAATGAATGAGTAATGGTCATAACTCTTTCCTAGCAACTATGATTTTCTAATTTTGGAGGAAGGCGATGCCAATGGGTGAGAATTAAGCACCCACACTTTCCCACATGTAACCCTTACATTATAATTTTGATGTGTAAAATGTATATGTGTGATATTTTAAAGAACATTTGATATCATAATTCGTGATTTTGGGGATAAATGGAAGGAGTAAAGGCAGTTCATGATTTGACCAAACTGTGCGACAACCTATGAAAAACCATATTGATTGGTTAGTTTAAGGCAGTGGATTCAGTATGGTAGGAGAATGGTTTCAATGACCGTGTTGGGAGACAATGCAAAGTGTCATATTTAAGGTAGTATCTCACACACTTTTAGAAACTTTTTTGTCTAAAATTGTGAATAAACCATGGAGAGGTAAAAAAACTCCTTGTAAGTGGATCTGAGCCAGTAATTATTTTTAATGCCTCATTCCCCCTTCTATACAGCCATAAATCAATATGTTTAGTATCCAAAGGTAATTTATGGTTCTTCTATCAATCCTTAGGTGATCTGAATGGTCCAATTGCTGATTAAAGTCGATTATTCATGGGTTCGGTTCGTTCATCATCATTCTTGTTGTGATTAATAAATATACTTCTCATATTGTCTCGGTTTCATAGATCAATTCCTACTTTTGGTAGAAGTAAGGTTATATATGAACAAATAATTTTATATTTGGACTTGGTTTTGACAAGGTAATTGATATACGGATGGTTCATGGATATTTAACCATGTTTTGTTGGTGTTATTTTCCGGTTTATGGTTTTTACTAAAACTATCATGGTAGATGGAATCACTATCTAATCCTCCTTCTAGAAATTGTTGGATTAGATTAAAATTAATTGGGATTCATGAAATTGATTGGAATGTGTTTTGAAAATAATTGTATAAATCCTCTTTAATGATGATTTATATTTTATTATGAAACTGTGAAATTATGGTGATTTTTTGTGAAATGTGATTTAGTTCTTAATTATAAAATTTTAATTTTATAATATGTGGAGTCATGATTTGAGAAATGGGGTGTGGGAAAATATTTTTTCAATAAAAATATGTTTTATTGAAATGGTTTTTGAATATTGGTTTTCATAATGGTGTTGGGAATACTTTTTTGTGTATTTATATTTCATTTACGATTCATGGTTGAACTAATACCTTGTTCTCAGAGAAAAAAGTGTAAAGGAACATAGGACATAATTATCATGTGAGGACATGGAAGGTTAAAGAGATACCACTCATGTGTATAGAACTATCATTACAAAACATGAATTGTTTGATATGTTCAATGGAATTGTTATTCCAAAGGGAATTTGGGAAATGGATTCAAAGTATTTGTTCATTGTTTTTATGAAAAATAGTTTTATTATAAAATGGGATGACATAGAATTCACATATATTTAGTTATAGGCTGTTTTATATGTTTTTTATATTTATTTATAAAATGTTATTAAGTGGAATTCATGTATACTATTTTACATATGTGTTGCTAACTATCCTATTATGGTGGCATGATAAGGGTTTTCATTGGGGAAAAACCTTCTAAGTTTTGGTAACCACCTTTGATTTGGTACATTGGTGACTCTGCAGATATCATCTACCGATGCATGGAAAAATTTAATGTATCAAAAAAATTAGAACTACTTCATGATACATGGGCAGATTTGTGATGTTGTATAATTAAGCTTGTGGATAATGGAGTATATGATAGTGTAAGAATCCATTCTTGCGGTATATCTCAAAAAAACATTCATCATGTACTCTTTTGTGAAAATTATAAAATTAGTGCATATGAAAAATGAATGAAATATTACTTCCATAGAAATTAATAAAAAAATCACCAATGTCTAAAATTGACTTCAAAAAATATTATATGATTATAAATAATATTATATATTTAGGAAACATGGTTTTGAATGATAAATATAACCCAATAAATATATATGAATAAACAATCTTGGAATATAATGAGATTGAAAAATTATGCCTTACTAGAGGTCAAATATGATTAAAATATATATCTGAACCTCTTGTATAATGATTTAAATAATTTTATTGACTTATTAAAAAATAATATTCATTTTAATGATATCATATTTGATTCACTGATGACATTATTCTACAGATTTATTTATCACATCTATGTTAAGGAAATGTTTTGAGTAATTATCATTTTAATTATTGTACATTTTTTTACTTTTTATTCTTGGTCTTATTACATAGATCAGAATTTACATACATCCAAAATGTAAAACATTATTTATATATCATAAATAGTATTTATATAAATATATACAATAGATTGTTAAATGAAACATAATACATCGTTCATGGTGATGGTAGGTTGTAATTATGCATGAACACTGTTTTTGTATCCATATTGAAATGAATGGAAGAAAGTAAATGACATATATATTTACCCATAAATACAGTATCATTATTTTGTCATATATTTCAATCTTATTTGTTATATATAAATTATAATCATTCTCGAATGGTTTACATGGAGAGTTAATCTTATCACGTCGTTGAGACGGTAAGCGGTACATATGCACGAGCGACGATATCTTTCCTTTAATGGTTAAATGGTATTTTATTGGATGGTATTAGAATTGTAAAGAAATAATATCATATTATATTAATTATTAAATTCATTTATATTCATCATTATACCCTTGAAAAAATTTATATATGAAAACAGTTTACACCATGGCATTGAGATGGTAAGTTGTACATATGCACACATGGTGATATTATTTTACAAATGATGGATAAGAGGAGGAATATGGTTGACCCATAATCATAAGAACATTTAAAAAAATAGAATATTTTGTTGATATTATTTTATTATTGTAACAACATAGGAAGTCAATGTAGAATAAAAAAATTACATTGAAATATGGGATAAAACAATTTTCTCTTCTTCAAGTTCCTCCTTTTTATATTAACAGAAGGAATCTTTATGTTGGTTTTCATCGCAATTGGTGGTTTATAAGACAAATTGAGGGATGCCTTTGGGAGATATGTTCTGGGTTTGGATGAGCCAAAGGTCTTTGGAGGTGTGAATAATAGTGTAGATTCAGTGGCCTTTTATAAGAGGGGGGATGAGATCATTACGAAAGTATTGAAATATTATTTTATTATAATTTCATTTTAGAATTATAATTTTTCAAAAGTTATATATTTCTCTTATAAGATGATTATATGTTTAAATACTCTCAACAAATATGTTTTAGACGAATTTAGGTCACAAAATATACCCTAGATTTTATCTTTAACCATTAGTTAAAAACATTTACACTTACTATGTATTCTTGTATTTCCATAATAAATGGTTACTATAGATACAAAAAATACCAAAAAGACATAATGTGTATAAATAAATAAATTTGTAACATTATATAAGTCAATTGGTTGAATACTAGATATTTATGAATATAATATCATTTAATGAAATTGTATTTGTTTTAATTACCCATTTATGTAATTTTTGACATAATTTAGTAATTAATTTTTGTTAAAGTCATATCAATGTGATTCCTTCAGACCAATTGGATTAACTAATACCTTACATGTCAATGTCATCAAAATAAATAGTTTATGAAATAAAAATGTTAAAATTACTTTTATTTTAATATTTATAATATCTTTTATTTTAATGATTCATTAATAAGGTAATCATTGCATCATCATTATGCCAAATATAAATTTATTTATTTTGTTTATAAAAACTATTGATAAAATACCATGATTTGTTAAATCATTATAGATTTATAATGACTTTTTATAATTGAATATATCATTTATATAAATCAAGATAATTTATTTTAGTAGGGAGATACAAGTTTATGTTTTATTTCTATTTTATTTAAATTAAAAATTAATAAAATTCATTATTAGGCCCATGTGGATCCGTGGGGTCTTAAAATCGACCCCAAGTATTCAAATTTTCATCCATATCATATCCCATATTGTTCTAGAATGTGTTAGGGTATTTTTATATTATTATAATATTATTTTCACCCTTATTTACCTGACTTAAACTTTATCCATGGTATATAAAAATAATTACTAACTTTAATATAAAAAAGGTACCTATTTAAAAAATTTTATCCTTCAGATTCCAATTATAGATTCAATTTTTTCAAAACCCAGAATTGGTATAAATTATTTAAAACTGATTCCTTTTTTGAAATCTAGTAAGCGGGGTTTTAGAAATTATAAAATATCTGAAGTTTGAAATGTGTTTATTTCCAATTTAAATTTAAAATTACACCCAGTGACCAACATTGGATTATATTATAAAAAATTCAATTACACATTATAAAAAATTAAAAATTTAATTTATCAATATAAATAAATTTTAAAAAGTATATATTGAATTAAAATGTAGTATTTATCATTATTCCTTAAAATAGGTATTTCATCAATAAAATACAAAAACTTCTACCAAGGTATATTATTATGTCCCACTTCCATATAATATGATTATTATAAAAAACTTATATAATTTTCAAAAATTATATTTAAATTGGGATCTCTATCAAAAGATGGTAAACAAAATTCCTTTGGAAAACACTTATTTTATCAGAAATATAGAATTTGTTCTTATATCATGTCTAGAAAACATATAAAATGAATTTACATCATTAAATTTAAAATATAACATATATATTTCACTAATAATATCCACAAATATAGATTTTATTAATTTTTTAGACACACATTTTTTTATACGAGATAGTTTTTTTAAGTTAATATTATTCATACCTACCATTATAAATACTATGTTATGATATTTAGTTATCACTTAGTCCCAGTCTTGAGTGAAATTAATTCTATCCAAAGAACATGAAATTGTGTGTAACACAATCCAATAATAGTATTTCATATACTTCAAGCTCATACGGTGTTGCATATTACGCAAGCTAATCTTAGCATAGAGTAAAACAAAAGACATCAAAGAAAGTAAAAAATCTATATCATAAAATCTCAGGGGGTTATGAAACATCATCAATGCATGATAGAGAAAATAATGGATCATCCGATGGTTAAACATCATTCATATCAGGTGATCCCCATCCACACTTCAAGGCGTTACAATCCACGTTAGATTTCCTCTCTACATGACAAAAAAACGGTTCTCTAGATATACATGTGGATTTATTCCTAATATCAATGGATATGTAGAATCAATCAAACCACTATTCGTGTTCCTAAAAATATTATTAAGTTATTTTAAAATTGGGTTACTTTTTTCAATATCGTATGATGCTAAACAAAAAGAAAAATGTCTATACCCAATATCAACAAATTGAATAGTTCGATAAAATCCATCTTCATTTACATCATGTGACATACATATTTACCACATTTGGAAAAATAGAATGGATTTTTTTACACAATACATTAAATTAAACTAGTTTTCTAGAATTATTTATGGCTTGATTCACATTTCAATGACATTCATAGGGAAATTTTGATCATATATCTTGGTCCATCCACTATATAATGAAAATACCCCACACATATCTTTAATTGCCTATACATGGTGAGGAGAATCTATTCCATTCATTGTTTATTTTACCGAGCATAACACACATGATATTTGTAATTTTAGTAAAGGAGATAATGCACAAACAAGTCATAATACATCAAGGATGGCTCATCATGATCCCAAAAGAAAGACCGTAAAAGAATACCCAAACTCCTCACTAACTTAGAGGACCATAATTGATGGTGATTGGTTTCCCACCACACATATATTCAAGAAATACATGTGACTTGATTATTCATATCATTAGATACATAGTGATGCCAAAAATCTCCAACGACATGTCTAATAATGAAAATAAGGGTAAACATTTATCCTCCTTATTTATAGGTTTTAATTATGTAGTATGATCCTTCCCCAACAACTATATATGTTTTGATTCCTATTTTTATAGGATAGTTAGTGAATCCATGATTTCCAACATTGGATCTATTCCACTACCCATTTCTATGATAGTAAGATTTTTTCTTTAATGCATGTCATTAAACTTCATTATTTATCATTAACTATGTGTGTCTTGATTATTGTCATGACATGTTACATAGAAAAGTATGGATCTCCAATACTGGGTCTGGAAATATATTGAATTAATTACCACATATTCTAATGGGTAAGACATGTGTAGTGTGTTTCCTATTCAATAAATTTGTGTGTCTTGGTTACATTCATCACACGATATGTAGTGATTCCCAGATCTCCAACTATGGGCCCAATAACAGTAATCACTAAAGATTACATCCCAACTACATAAGTGTTGATCCATAGAAGACTATTCATTTTTATGACTCAAATATACATATGGAATCTTTGTTCATGTAATATATAATTGTACATTTTTTCTCGATGATTATGAAGCCTTTGCCACATGACATTAAACTATAAGAAAAATATTATAGTCACATGACATTAAAATGTCAAAATAAATATATCCTTATAATTATTCAAAAATATATATAAAATATTTTTATTCTACATGATTTTAAACTACTTGTAATATATATATATATATATATATTTAAACTATATGATTTTAAAATGAGCAGGAAATCATATATTATTATTCAGTATCAAAATACCATAAGAGCCATAGCACAATCAAATAGAGTATAAGCTGATTTTGAAATCAATTGAGCACCTCAATACATATACAAAACATTATTTCATGATCACCTAGGTTTTTCAAAAATCATTCATGAACTTTGGAATGGAAAAATGATATATCACATCATCACACTCATATTCATCTATAAGGGTTGATACCTACCAATCATAGATATCCTGGATATTCTATGAGGGATTTACAATCCTTATGAACCCTGAATCTGTGTGGTAGAAAATTTAACCTGAAAGATTTCTAGGATATCCCTAGTATTATTTCCCCACAAAATTACTCATGACATGAGATCATTGAACCATATTTTACATAATGTTCATTTTTTACACAGATGGTTGTTGGAGTGATCATAACCCTAGGCATCCCAATTAGGATATTATCTATCGTTCCCAATATTAAACTCATCAACATCATGGAGATAAATATATATAAATTTGGTAAAAGATGTATGAAATAAATGTCTAGATACGATTTTTCCAAATTGAACGACATTAAATTCCTAGAAAAAGAGACATAAAAATGTCCGACTAAAATTACATAAATGGAAGCCTATGTACAATTGAAGACTAAACTCGCTAAAATATTCATCTCTAGTGTTTAGGGAAATGATAGAGAACATATAAAAAATGCATTAAATAACATAGGAACTTCTTTTTTACTGTAGAAAAAGACAATCTATTTTCAGTGGACCCCATGGTTTATGAAAAAATAGAGTATTGATTTATTAAAAATACTTGACATGAGAATGTGTCCCCTTGGCAGTGAAACAAATAATATTTTTCTCAAAATATTATGGAATCATACATACTCCAAAAATCACACATCATGATTTGAGTTCTTTGGTTCAAGTCAATCCTTTTAAGGACATCATAATCAAAATGCATCCCCTCCACATGGCCCAGATATTGATGAATAAGTGATTAGAACCACTATCATGGAACATAGTGGCGTGAAATAATTTTTTATCTAATTATTATGATTATAATTTAATTTTTGCAGAAACAAACACATGCGGGTGTTCAGGGACAATCCAAACACAATTTTCCCATCCAATCCTCAAGACCTGGGTAATTTTTACAATTATTTACAATCTTCATACCAATCAATTCAGAAATATTAGACATATTCAACGTTATGTCCTTGTGTTTTCTACCCTTTCTCAAATATGTAATGTTACAATCTATTCATGATCCTTTTAAGGCACACACCTCATGATTTGAATCCTCATGGTTTACAAATCCATCATCCCAATTTGAGATAAATTTCACAAGGGTTCCAAAATAATTATTAAATAGATTTCAATCCATATCCAACATCATTGCCTATAAACATTATTATTCACTAATAATTTATGTCCCCCAATGAATATTTTGGTTCAACTATAATTATAAATACATATAAACACTATTGTTTCATGTAAAAAAGATTTGGTATAACAATTAGAGAAATCTCCTCATTATGGTAATGTAATTCCAATCCTTATCATCCCTCACAACTTCATGATAAAACAGAAAAACACATGGTATCATGTGTCATTCTAGGAATGTGTTCCCATAATATGATTCATCAATTAAATCTCCTGTGAAAATTATTTATGAAACCCATCTTCCAACTATCATGGTAGACTCGTAATTCACTATATTTTCACCATCCACCAATTGTACCCCCATAAATCATACATAACCCTTTGAAAAGAGTTGATATCCCTTTTATCCCACGATGTCATTACCTAAGGTCTTTGATATACATACCTGTAGGGTCTCCCCCATACATGAAAAGAACTATAGTCCTCAAGATCCATGAAAACACCACGGTGGAACCCATATCCTAATGGGATTTTGGTTCATCCTTGGCATGTCTTCCACATTCCAATTTCATCAACGAATTTTTTGTATAAATAATTTAAACTATATAAAATATCAAGGTCCATGATGGCGGGACCTAAACTAGAACACATCACTGGTCAAAGAAGGAATATAATAAAATATTGGACAACAAGGGTCCTATATAGAAAAACGTATACTACATAACATAATGGGTCTATGCTAGAAGATCCTCGACTACAATATAAAAATCGTCTAAGCTAAAAGACTATAAACTAAAACATAGTGATGATCTAGTTTTCAATATCATAAAATATGTAACTGAAATAGTCATAAAGATCTCTTGGATGAGAGATCTATAAGGGAATCTATGGAAATGGAAGAGTTTTCTATCGCTGTACAATCAATTTTTGGGATCTTATAAATAATGAAAATTTAAAAAATTGAAGTGGAACAAAATATTTGAGGTAAAAATCCCTTCATAAGCTGGACTGAGGAAATTTCAACTTCATTCCCACTAAGTAATCCCTAATATTGTTCTTAGGTAAATTATAGAGGTAAATAAATAAAGATATAATCATTCTTTTCCTCCCAATATATGGAATTATAAAAAATCTATCAATTATTGATAAGTTCTTAAAAATTTGAAAAAGATAGTCCATTCTACATTTGGGTGGGAAGCTGTGTCCAAAAAAACGTTGTAAATTAGATCATATAATGAATATTATTATAGGTTCATCCATTAATAATTTCATATTTTTGGGAAAACATGAATTTTTCTGAAGAGAATATTTATGTTAGTTATGAACTAAAATCCATGTGATTGGATATATTTGGTGTTAAAAAAAGGATCGGTATTGTGGATGATTCAAGAAATATCACAACTAAAACATGGATATCTACTTATGATTAACTCAAAAAAAATATGAATTACACTTCTTATTTATGATATTATTCTATGTAATTTATTTCATCATAGAGTTCATTTTGATGAACATTTTTTCCTTATAGATGTGTTTGGTCTATAAAGTGGTAATTTTTAGAACAACCTATGGATCGATGATCAATCTCATGGAATATGTAATGATGTCTGTGTACCTAACTTCAAATCTATCCATAAGACTTTTTCCACATAATTCAAATCACATACTAGATTTCCTACATATTCCAATTTTAGGATAACTGTGACCCATGAAGAAAACATAATTTCTCTGATTTGTCCAAGCAGTCGTGGCCAGAAGGCCTTAATGGGTAATAGCTTAAATTCCTCATTTGACATAATCATGACTTATCCTAACAATAATCTCTATATCAAAGACAATCATATATTTAGATTTCTGGAAAAAAAAATCAAAGATTACCTAAGAATCATTATATTTTAATTCAATGAGAATCTCATTCTATGGGGGAATTACATTGTCACCCATAAATGTGTGATATGAAATTTTCAATAGAAAATTTTAGATGTTCATAATCAATGAAAAATTTACTGACATACATTTTCTAAATGAACCAATAGAAGAAATACGAATTAATAGGGTTTTAATTTAGAATTCATTACACATTTGGACCTTATTATATCCATTGTACATATTCAAATTATTTATGTGTCGCCCTTAATGAATTTTCTTTTCCTACAAGCACTAATAATCTAGAACTGCTCGAAAGATTATCCCATAAGAGTATCCATAAATACACTCATGGTGCCAGTACAACCGACTAGTGTTGGTGGAAGGAAGTGACTAGAAAGACACCTACGTAAGAGGGTAAAATCCACACAATAGTATATTAATACATTGATACATTAGGATAAAACTAGGTGGTGCGGACGTAGTTCATGATTGGAACCTGGTGATTTCATCTGGAAACTCATGGTTAGGATTCAACTAATAATGTAAGGGAGGCACAGAGAATGTATCAATGTGGGAAAATATTTTCACAGTACTGTTCACATGATTAATTGTAATATGACTGATCATTAGATCATGTCTAACCAATAAAATAACATTTGAAATAACCTAAAGCTCATGATAATACAGAAATGGTTTCTAGAAATCTGATGATCCTAAAAAAGAGTGAAACGTTCTTCACCATCTTATTTATTATCTTCTCATCTGCCACAATCCCATTCGACTTTTTCTACATAATGAGGTATCATGTCATCACACATAGGGATATCTAACAACAATCATTTGTGTTACGTGAAAACAATGTTTTACCAACAAAATCCAATCATATAATTGTGTGAAATACATGATGAGTTTCAATTAAGATCATGCAACCTAAAATGTTGATGATCATAAAAAGGATTTATAAAACCACATGGATATCATAAGTTTTTTAACTATGTTACTCATCCTTATTTTTCGTTGTTGATTGGAAGAATTAAATCTAATTTATAAGGATCTTTTATATTGCCTAACATGATAAAAGATATGATTATATAGAGAAGAAAAAAATGTAATGTGTGGCCCTTGTAATTTTTCATGAGGTTTACTACAATGACAACAAAAGATGATGTGACCCCAAAATAGTTGTCTAGTATGATAAAATAAAAAGAAATAAATCATGTGATCCAAAGAGAGTTTTAAAATGATTGAATAATGAAATTCTGAAGCCTTATTTTTTCCATGTGATGTTCATCCAGGGAGATCCACCATCACCTGATCAAATATGCATGAAATCGTCCACATGCAATGTGGTTCCACCTTTGACTAACCTCATCCTATAAATACCCTTCCTCATTCCAAAAAATACATGTGTGCAGAAGAATGTAAAGTAGTTGAAATTAATGGTGAAAGGTTTATATAGGGAAATAGAGGAGTTGGTTACATCCATTGAGATCATCTCTAGATAATAAGGGGCTCCTATCGTGACACACATCTGTAAAATACAACTGCAATAACGCAAAATTTGATCAAAATAATGTCACATGTACCTCATTCATTGACTTGTTGTTTGAGTAACCATATGTAAAATTGAATATTTGGTTTTTCGAGGAACTATTTATATCCCGTAAATAATCATCTAGATAAACAGTCTGGATTTTTACCTCCAACGCATGACCACAAGGCCCTCGCGAGACACATTTCAATTCACACGGTCACAAGAAAAATATAATATAATGTCAGGAAATAAAATGGTTTTCATCTATAATAGTTTTTTCATACAAGTCTATATTTAATGAAAGAACCTCTGATTTTTCTAGATTTTTTTCTCCTAATGTCGAAAACATCATATACTCAAGAAGTCAACATGCAACAATGGACATGAATACATTGTCATGATGCACCCCCACAGTTTGATGGAATATTCAAAGAGTTAATCATAAGAACCCATGTTATTCTTGTGATCAAATATGGTTATATTATGTTCAAATATACATATAATGAAGAAATTTTGGGATCAGACTCCTTCACTTAATAGATTCCCATTTTCGTATCTAGAAACATAAAATAGTCGACATGAAAGCCCCATGTTACATGAAGTCGCATGTCTATGACCATGAAAACACTACACCATTGGAATGCATCTCATATTCCATGTTCTATCATTCATCGTGAAGTATACAACCTCATCCATGCCTGTGTCGAAAATACTAATCCTCAATAAACATAGTCTTGACCCAACATATGACCCCATGAAGTGCATCCAAATTGAATCGGACATGGAATGGTTTAGTCATTTGGAAAACCATCAATATAAAGGCTACATTATCATTCTTGTGGACCTTTGAACATGTACTATTATTTTCCTTCATAACCCTATGGAATTATATTTTAATATGATCTCTTTTCCATGAATTCCACCAAGGAAGATCAATTCCCATGTTCCCAATGAATGATCCTTAAGACATGAAATTTCAAATTCTTGGACAACAACATAATCAAAAATATGTTAAAAATGCCTTTAAATGTGATTAACTTAATATCATGTGATCTAAAATTTATTCAGTGATCTGAAGATGTATTTTGACAGGAAAATACATGTTTTTTCTCAAGAAAATCCTGGAAAATTTTATGATGCTATCATGATAGGATGTTGAAAAGTCGTCATTATCATTAGATTACCCAAAAACATGCTAATTCGAACATTAAACAACCCCTTGACATGTCATCATTATTACCAGATAGGATCTGTACATTCTAACTTAATCTAGAGACTACATATTACACGTAATCATTATCATGGGAATTCATATATATATTTCTTATTTGATCATGTAGATACCCATTGATATGTCATTTTAACTCATGAAATGGTGTCCATGAGATGTCAGGTTGATCGTGAGATAATATAAGGACATCTCCATTGTTTTCATCATTGAGACATTAGAGATGTCCACTTTGGTTATATTAATCATCATGGAAATTTTTCTTCACACTTGTATATAAATATAAGAAAATTCAGTTGATCTTGCTAATAACCCTAGACACATCTACCTTGATCATATAGAAAATCCTAGGCATTTCCTCCTTGGTCATTTCTAGAATTTTTGAATTGTTGGGAAGACAACATTGGACATGTAATCCAAAATATATTTACACTCATATGATGTTAGGTGGAATATCATGACATGTACTACAAATAAACACAGAATATTAAAAAATCACTGATAGCATGTCATCTTTTCTCAAAATACCCTCATGGACTCATGCCATCTGGACCCCATCTAGAATCCATTGTCCACAGACACATTTTCAAAGGGATATGTCTTTTATAATATATGGTTTTGAACTCATGTGACCCAATCAATGTCCTTCTTTTAGACATAACTTTTTTTAGTTACTATTTCCCTTTATCCATAAGATGATACATAATATTTAAAGGGATCGAAAAACTCAATTAGTAATCCCTGGATTAAGTAACTATAAGAACTATAATTCCTATCCAAATAATATATGCAGTATTACTCATTGAGGTTTGAGGGTTATATTTTTATCCTTATCAAGTAATATTAAATTTCATAGATGGTTCAAGTCACACTACCTTAATCCATGCTAAATAGACAATGTGGATTTCGATTCATATTTTCACTGGATATATAGGACGCCTAATAGAGCTTCAATCCCATATCTGATACACCAAGCACCCTATTGGATGAGAATAATCCCTAATGTAAATGAACATTATTAGAAACCAAATTATAATTAATAAATTATAGAGTGATGAAGAACCAATTACATAAACACAATCGATCATATCAATACATTTTCTTCCTCATTCAATGGACACAGGGTTGTCCAGCCCCTTATCACAGCTTGTAATGGATTTAATGAAATTATATTACTTCTATATGTGATTTCCAATGATGAATCAATCCCACCCAATGGGTCTGATGATATAGACCTCCCATACTCTAAATCAATGTGATTTACTTTGCATTGTTGGGTCTCAAAACTAGATATACCATCTTCATTTTGAATGAAGGACCATACCCAGTCAGGGATATGGGAAATATTTTTATTTTTTTGGGAAGAAAAATTAATTGGGAAAACTAATGTGAGTTATTGAGCCATAAATTAACCACCCATAATCAAACCATGAGGGAAATCTCATACACACCTTTTCTTGAAAACACAATCATGTAATAAGGGTGGTATATATAAGGGTAATCTTTTATTTAATATAAATTATGTATAAGGTAATAAAATATATATATTTAAGGATAGGATTCAAATTCATTTAAAAACATATACAATTGGAACAAGAGAATGACTACTAATTTAACCATGTTTTTATCAATATGAAAACCATCAGATTCTTTTTAAATCATAATATCATCGACTAATGAAAAAATTGAATTCCATATTTTGTTAAAATGTTTGAAGAATACAATAATCATCATGAATAATCCCCACATACGACTAAACAATAGTTAATAACGATTTAAATGCTCTATAAATCTCTAAACCATATGTCATGTACAACTCAATAAATTCTTATTCTCATGATGTAAAAAAGATTTGAAAGATATATATTTTAATCACTAATAAACTAAAAACCACCTAATATATAACCAAAAGATGTCACTAAAATTATAACACAATGAAGACTCTACATGTGTAAAGTTTTTACCCACAAAAATATGACATAATAATCTCCAACGAGGGTTTCAAATAAAAAAAGATAATTTATATCAATGGTTAATTTCATTACAGAAATAATTTTTCTCATATGTCATAATGAGAAAATATTAATATTATGATAAAATTTAAGGGTTATATAACATATAAAACTGATATTTCATCTACGAATTTTGTTACATCTTTATTTAAGAGTAATAAAATCACTATATTATATGATACACATTAAAATATGAATCATGGCATGCATTTCAATCAAAAATTCATTATATAAATATATATACTATTGGTGGAAACAAATTTCCAAAACAATTACAACAATTTATGTTCAAAAAAAATATAACATCAGTTAATAGAAAAAATCACAATATTCATCAATTCATCAATTTTACTTATGAAGGGTTTAAAATGAATATATATTCAATATTTTTTATCGTGAACCACATTAATTATTTTAATATCAAATTTATTTCACCATATCAATTTTTTATTTATTTACAATATTGTTTTTATATTGTAACATTATTTATATATACACTATTTTTATGATTTATACATGATTATGAAAACCCAGAATAATAACATATATTATCTAATTCTTAACTTTAATAATTTAACATAATTAAAATTCCATTAATAATATAGGCTACTTTGTTTTTTTAATAATTATTAAAAAATATTTAATATTATAATTAAAATAATTCTTTATGTTATAATATTTTTCGAGATCACCACATAAACATGATTTTGAAAATGACTTTATAGTTTCTAACTATCCACCAAAAAATATCATATGATGATTTATAAATACTCTAATATAAAATTGTAATATTTTTTTATAAATGTGATTAGAATTACAATAATTTTAATTGGAAAAAATTTAAATGAAAACTTTTTACTCCTAAAATATTACAAGTTATCATCAAAATCTGATTTTTGTAATAAGAAAACTAAATTATTTCCGTAAAAATTTATTCAAATTTATTCATGCTTCATTAAAAATATCTGTTTTTGGTTAAAAATCCATGTTACCAAAATATAAATTTGTGAATGGGAATTTTATTACTAATTAATAAAACCAAAAGGTCAATAAATAATAAAATTATTTTATATGCATAAAAAATATCAATAATAAAGTAAATAATATAATTGAAAGATGAAAATGTCTCACGTTAATAAATATGATAATTGTTTTTAAAATTCAACACACTCCCAACATGATATCTGATGTTCAATATTTGTTATCATTTTTTATAACAAATTATTAATAATTTAAAAATCCCAAACATTAATTATATCATTATAATATTAATAAACATGGCCACAATAGTAAAGATACAAATTTAACATATAACATACATCATAATTAATATTATGACAGAAAAATCCACATTATTCAATTTTATAATATTCCAACTATTTTACATGTCACCATTTACAGTGTACACACCCTTTTAATTCAGTTAATTATTTAGAATTATATTTAATATTTACTACATGTTGATTAAAATAATGGGGATTATGATAACACTTAATATTATTCTTTAACAAACAAAGGTACTTTAATCAATAGAAACACAACATCTGGATGTATACAAACCAAAAAACCCCATCTAATGAATAATTATATCATCAACTATTGGTATCTCAGAACCAACCATTTGGTCTTAAAATTCATTACATAAAATAATATGTCATGATCGGTTATGTGTCTCTTATTCATACATTTGATTAATTAATATAAATTACATTAATGAATAAATCCATATACAAATATAATGACATAGATTTACCTACACATAATTAAAAAAATCCACAAGAAAAAACCTATTTTATTCATGAATTTAACAATAAAAATTAAAAAATAAACTATAATACTAGACATAAAATAAATATAATATAAAATTAACAATATCCCTTTCCAAAAAACAAGGTCATATATCCTGTGGACCACACAATTAGTATATTGATTAAAATAAATTAAAACATAGAAGCACATAATTTCCCAAATTAAATATTTCCAGCACACCATTCATGTTAATAAAGAAATTAAATAAATGTGATGATAAAAAAACATAATCAAGTGACATATAATTGTTATATTAATCATAGGGAGTGATATTTGGAAATAATTGTACAATGGAAAAATATCCATTCCCTATAGAATATTTTTCCCTCAACACCAATTCAAAGGAATGAGTTATAATTATTATCATTGAAGTCATTCAGTTGTTATTTAGAATCTAAAAGTTAATTTTTTATAAATAATCAGGGTTTATGTATTGAAAATGAGTTTTTATATAATGGGAATGATAGAGTTTTTCTATTCTATGTGCTAGTGATTGAGAACGAATTATTATTTAGATCATTCACATAAAGGGGAATAAAATCGTAGTGTATCAAGATAAATAAGTAAATTTAACTGTATAAAACAATTTCATGTTTGTAAAACATAAATTCCATATTTTAAGGAGAACATCATCAAATGTAAATCCACATTACTAGAAAAGAAGGTTAAACATTATAAAACAAATAACAGAATATCCCGTACCAAATAAATAACTCGTCACACTCCTCAATGATTAAGAACCACCGCATATAAGCAACTCCATAAATCCTCATCACATCGAATGAAAAACATCAATCACAATAATAATGTACTGATCTAAAAGAAGTATATTCTTCTATCAACAAACCCACAATCTCATTATATTAAACATATCCCCCACACATCGAGACATTCTAGTTTTAATACTCACTCATTTTCATCCTATAAGTATAATTATGACTAACCTCCGCTATATTTAGTTATATGTGAATATGTTCAAGGGAAAATTAATTGGGATGGAAACCTAGATGTTTTACTATAAAATAACAAAATTAATGCAATGTAGACAATACAAATAAATTATTTTATGTTAGTTAATTATTTAAATATTTATATGTTTTTATTTAAATATTTATATAACCAACATAAAAAAATAATAATAATTAATGAATAATTTTACTTACATAGAACTATACCATAAATGTAGTATCAATTCACATAGTTACTTATACAAACAATATAAACCTTATATTGGTTAACAGTCACTAAAAATTACATTTCATTTCCAATTTTCAATGTTTACACCATATACTAAGCATAGTTGATAATTTTTCTCAACAAACCCTTGATTCTCACAAGAGGAGAACTCCATATGAAATCTTATCAATTAACCATATTATTTAATATTACACTTTTATGAAAACATCCTTCAAATGATATTCCATATAATCAGTTAATGAATTAAGAGAGATAATAAAACTTGAATCTAACCTCAAATATTCTGTGTGTTATCGACTAGAAAGGGCTGTATATCAATCATAATAATTGGAGGAATTGCAGTCTATAAAATTAAAATATTAATATATCAAAAGAAAACTCCACCAAATAAAACTATTCATGATTAAAAGAAAAATCCTATTATATAATTTCATATCTTATAAAACATGAAACAACTAAAAATAAATAAAAAGAATAATACTTTTCTAAAACAATGTTTCTCTATATGTTTCAAAATAACTCCATGAAAAAGTTAATCATAACAAGATTATCATGTTGGCCTTTCTGATGAGGATGATTGTTTATATACACCGAAAGTGACAATATCATGCAATCTCAATTTAATTCACCCAAAAATATCTATTGAAAAATCATAAATAATAATGAGTAAAAAAAGATAAAGGAATATATGAATCCAATTAATTACCTATATATATAATAATATATTCCCATATCCTTATTTATCATCTCACATTTCATAACATATTGATGTAAGTCATTCTACTTTCAAAATATATTTATGTATATGTATATTTACCCTAAATTCAATTATCTCTATTTTTCTTTTATAATTCCCCAATGGCTATATATTATTATTATCCCTTTCCTTATGTCAACCTAAACCAAATAAAATAATATCTCAACCATGGCTAAATATGGTATTTGTTGATAACTCATAATCATCATTTCCTAAAAAAAAATCATTCTAGAGTGTTCACAAATTCCACTATAGTATTTTTATGTACATTAAACCAAAATCCATTATATCTAATGAATGTATACCCATGGGAATAAAATGATGCAATACCAAGATATGTGTTTTCATAATACTTAAATATTGTACATCTTATATATTAATATAGAGTAGAAACATTATCCATCACATGAATTGTAAGAATATAAAAAATAATGTAAGAAATTATAGCACGCAATACTCCAACTCATGTTTATCCTAATAGATAGAAGGAGTGGAAGAGGGAAAGGGATTTCAACCATCTATTCCATTGAACAATAGTATGATAGAGAACACACCCCTAAAAACATTTTTTTTTTGATTTCTCAGTTTATCTTTACAGGTTTTCTTGGAAATTTAAAAATATAAATAATAACATGAAAATACAATCGATGTGGAAATACATATTCTCAGATTCGGATCATATTATCATGACACATAACACTTGGAAACCTATACTACGATGAAGATATAAATAAATAATAATAGAATAAAATTAATGACTAATTATGTAATTATCCTCAAATTGATATCATTCCCTATTCATGTTAATAATATATACATTATCCAATTATACCAGAACCATAAACACAATTATTATTTTGTTCAAATCCGTAACAATAAAAAAAGATGCACATAATATTTTAATTATATTAATTGACATATAAATTATTAAACTCCACATGTACTCTATGTCCAACCTACATTAACAAATAAATAATTCCCAATCTCTTCTGTAGATTATAGATGCATTCTGTAGTTGGAAACATACAAATAACATTGAAGAACATGTCCACAATTTAATAAATAAGAATTTTTTTCTATATTTATAAGAATTTCCTTATTTAAACTCACAATATTTAGCTAGTTTCATTCCAACACTAGTTCATATAATAAAATATATAACTCTATCATCAATATCGTCCACCAATACAACAATGTGTTCATATCACATTGATCAACATATAAATTAGATTACATATATCTATGGTCCTAAATCCCATTTATTCCGAAATATACCAAATATTTCATGATACAAGTCCATTATAATAAGAATCTAATTTAATATAGATTATATATATATTAAATATATTTTCTATGTAGAATTTAAATAAATATATCGATGTAAAATGAAAAAATATGAGGCAACCTAACAAATGGATTCTATAAGGCCCCTAAATTTTTCAATAAAAATAAAAATTAAATTTCAACATTATGTTAACAATCATTTATTAATAGTTTTCTACTTCAGGTTACATATATGCAATAATTGAGTAATAAAATAAGAAAAATAAGCTTTAGTTAATAAAACATTATTTTAACAAATATAATATGAAAAATAAAAATTCAAATAATTCTAAATTCTAATATCATGTTACAATATACATCATAATATTTTCATGAAACTAACCAAGATAAAAAAATTATAATGAATAATGCCAAATATATTTCATTTAATTTAGTAATAAAAAAGGAAACCTCAACCAAACAAAAGAAAATGGTAATAATAATAGCTGAAAATATTATTTAATCTGTATATCATGGACAATGAATTTTCCACGAATTTCATAATTCACATTTTAAATGATTAATTAATATAAATATACATCTGATTTTGAAATCAATGTTTTTTTCAAACATCCGCATCAGATGTGATTTTATAACTCACATACTCTAATATAACTCATAGTATATATTATGATATCATTCATGCACTCATAATTAGAAAATGTCTATAATAAATATAATTATTATACTGAATGATGAAATCATAAAAGAAGATCTAATAATCTATTTTGAATTGTTTTATCTCTCTGGGATAATTTTATTCAATTAAAATTATGAAAAATACATTAATAATTAATCATAGCTGTTTATTTCTACATTCTAATGATCCTAATAATTAAACATTATAGGTGACACAACATAAATGTAAATTGTAAATTTAGTAATATTAAATGAAAATTATTTCACTATTTACATTAACATCCTTTATTATATTACTTTTAATTCCTTGTCACAACACCATAAAATCAGTCAATATACATTTAAAATTTATTTTCTTGTTTAATTAATATATTAAAAAAATATTAACATCTTACAAAAAATATTTCATCAAACAGTAATTGTAATACATACTGAGATATGAATTTATGTAAATGTGGAAAATAGAAATGGAATATAACATGAATATTCTAAAGGAAATTATTATTCATATTTTAAATAATATCACACAAACATTTCAATTAGTGAATATTAAAATATGTATAAACCTACTACGTAAAATATATTATCAGTAAAAATTATTCAATACAAATTTACGGAGAAAATAATATTAAATTTATATAGTTTTGACTAATTTTTTTTTTGTATTTTATATTTTCAAAGAAAACAATTTCATTAAATATTAAAATATTATTATTTATATAATACAAATCAGATCTATTTAAACAGATAAGAAAAACCATTATTAATTCTAAAATTCAATATAAAAAGTAAAAGTAATTGATCCCCTTCCAAGAAGATCATTAATAACCACCTATAATAACATTAAATTAAAGAATAAAAATGTTTCAATGGAATAAAAACTGGCCAGGATAGATGGAATACATTGAAAAAGACATATCACTCTAGAAAGTAAATGTTTTGAAATCCAATTATTAAAAAAAGAACATGAAAATTTTATTGGAAGTGACATATCTAGATTTATAATAATAGAGTGTGCTTATTAAAACATAAATATTCTGGTTATATATAAAATTTATTTGTAATTAAACTTATATTATATTTCATTCAAATTAATTTACATCACCAGATAAATGATAAAACTTCTAAGATCAATAAATTAAATATGTTTTAAAATAATTCTATTAAAAATTTTATAAAAATTATATTTAGTGAAAATTTCATGTTTAATAATTAATAATGAGAAATATAACCCAAAATTAAGAAAATATGACACAATAATGAATTTAATTCATTCTGTGTTTCTGTAAAATTATTTACCTTTAAGGAGTTCCAAAATAATTATTATCATTACGTAAACATTGTGAAATCTTGTCTAAATGTATGTTGATACCATCTACCATTATATATCTTATAGAAATTAATTTTCACCATTACATGAATAGAATAAATACATATGTACCTTTACAATTATTCTTTGAAATCAATATAACCTTAAAAAAAGAATTATTTTCTTTCAAACCGTCTCATTTTAATAATGTAATAATTCTAAAAATATTATAATCATAAATAATTTATCCTCAGAGTGTAAAATTAATTTAAAATTAACTTTTAATATAAAATTTTAATTGAAATAATATATAAAATAATATTTATTATAAACATTATCATAGGTCGGAATTTGAAAAATAATATCTTTTATGAAAATGTAAATTACGGATCTTCAATTTTTTTTAATAAAAAACATTCAAATAACTCTAAAATTCATAAAGAATCATCATGAAACACCAGAAATGAATATATAAAAAATAAAAGTCCCTAAACCATCTATGAAAAAAGAAAATAAATTTATACATAGTATATAATTTATCAAATATTTAATGAATGTGTCGTCCTAATATTGAAAAATCATTAGTTATCATTTATCAATATAAAATAATTATTATATATAAATAATAATCAAGTACAATATCTTAATAAATAAAATATAAGAATATATATCATTTTATAATTTTTTTATTATTTTTATGATATTTTCACTCACAAATGTTTTCACCAAGAAACTCACAGAACTAGGCTATTACTTCCTCTCTTACATTTTGGTAGATCATTTTCTGGTCATTTGATTCCATTCATGTTAACTCAATATAATTATTTTCACCATGAATATGTTATGATTACCATTGAAAATGTGACTTGTGTATTACCTCACATAGTTAATCATTATTCATAACCCTTTTTAGGTTTAGGATTTATTTTTTATGGTTTTCTTTATGATGTTCAAAATTTTTCACCAACTTTCATTGGATCATTTATTTCATCATATATCCCTATATTTTTAATGAATTTTATTTCTTTCGTATTTTGTATTTCAAAATTATTCTGGTGTCCCTTTTTTACTCTCTTTATATGAATTTTTTGGTATTATGTGGTTACAGAGTCATTCTATACAACATTATTCATGCTAAATTTATTTAATATTGTTTAATTATCACCCATAATCATACTAAATCAGGGTCGTAACTATTATAAATTTTATATAGGTTAGAAATAACATGTTTCTTAAAAAATTACATCTATATTATCAAAAAAATACGAAATAATTTCTTATTTATTCTAAAAGTCTAAATAAAATATTCATTGTTTCTATGAATTATGGATATCATGTACAAATAATCCTATCCCTATATCATTAAAATTAAAAATTTGTATACATTACATATAGAAAATAGGATATATAAATTATATATCAAAATAAAAGTTTTAAAAATATTTTATTTTAAATTAAATATCATTTTTACCTTACGTATCATTATATTATATTTTATAAGTTCCCGAATAACTCTAACATGGGTCCAAAGGATATTTTTATATTAAAAAATAATAGGAATTTTATGTTCCACATTATTCAATGTTTAATACTCTAATATAGTCTAGGGACATTCATAAAAATTAATATTAAATCCAAAAACAAAAAATATATTATAAATGAAAAATTATATAATAAAAATATAGTTTTCCTTTATTATGGATATATGAAAGTGAATAAACATGGTTTTGGGAGATTCAGGGTGTATTGTCTATTTCCATCAACCAATTACTAATTATGTTTTTGGCTCTATTTAATATTATATATCCCACTCTGTGAATATATATTCATAATGAATATAAAATATAAATTTAACATTTTTAGTTAAAAAAATCCAAGATAATCGATGATTAATATATAGATAAATTAATAATGCATGCATTCACAAAGAATATTGATTATTTCAATTCAAGGAGACCTCTATATGAAAATGAGTTTGAAAACATTATATAATATAAATATTAGTGATTTCCGTAATCATGTGACTCACTTCCCCACTAAATTTTATGAACATCCTTCTATTAAAAATAAGAAACAGAAACCTGAGTTAGGGTGACTCAACCAGCATTATAGAAAACCTATTAGTGCAGTTAATAATACATCTATTAATATGATTTATAGGAACATATTCTATTTAATTTCCAGACCATGAGTTGGGCCATTATTAATCACGATTCTATTAGATTAATTAATCAAGTAATCAAAAAAATAACTCAATATTCCACATTCAATTATTTTGAATGAATGGTGTAAATCATAAATATGAAATCACAATTACAATAATGGACATATGTAATGTGATCAAAAATCAATATATATAACCCTCATTATTTTGAGCTTCATTTTATTTTACTCTTACATGTGTGAAAATTATTAAAAATACATTGATTTTAGGATGAAAAATAGGGAATTGAATATACATGTTATTTGAAATAAGAATTGGATATGAATTAATAGATGATGTTATAGTGATGTTAATATATATGAAGGTATATGACCATGGAAACTAGATTGTTCGAATATGATTACTGGGAATTAAACTATTGGAATAGTTTTTCAACTATTATTCATAAATGAATCCTATAAAATTAATTATATCATAATAAAATTATATAATTAATAAATAATGTAAAAATTTATAGTAATCAATCAATAGTCATCTAATTACATGAATAATACATACAAAAACTTATTATTTACAGGAATATAATTTTTCTAAATTTTTGGCATTAAAGACATTATTGTGAACACAACATGGCTTTTCTAAATAAAATTAATATTATAATATAACAAAAAAATAAAAATATATTTCATATTAAATTATCATATTAAAATAATCTAAAATATAATATTTAATAATTTTTAAAGATTGTGAATTTTTCCCTTGAATATTAATATAAAATCAAAATATATATAAGTATTAATAATAATTATGATGTAAAAATGATTTAATATTTTATGAAATTTGAAAAAAGACCTGAAATAAGTTATTTTATTAATATAATTTATTTATTTATTCAAAATGATACCTCAAAATAAAAAATACATTTCCAAGTTCAAAAATGAAAAATTATGATTTAAAAATAGTATTTTTTGAATGATAACTATATTTCAAATGAAAATATAAAATAAAATAATCAAATTTCGTTAAAAATTTATATATTAGAATTAAAAATGTACTAAATATAAAAATGATATTCAAAAATAACAGGTAATCCATTTGTTATTAAATATCTATAATATATATTTCAAATCATTGTGTCTAGATATCAATTCAAAATTATGCCTCAATTGTTATAAATTCCCAACCATAAACCTATTTATCATCACTCTAAATATAGTGATCTTAGTTATCCTTTTATTATTTATCTTTATTATCCTATCATGGAGTTTATATGATTCTATATTCTACCATAAAAATCATTATAAAAATACTATTATAGTTTATGGTACACAATCCTCATCCTTCACATTTAATTGGAATAATCATTGTAATAATATAATTAAAAATTAATTTTCAGCTAATTAAAAAATTTTAAATTTGTTGTATTATTATAAATTTGAAATATTTGGATGAGATATTAATTTATTAATCATATATATAGTATTTTCATAATATGTTGTTATACTAATAATAGGGTCCCTAATAACTTTTTTTCAATGAGATATTAATATTCCACCTTAGTATACATTCATGATAAGAGATTATGATACAAATGAATTTTTAGAAATTTAATGGAAAAATCAAAATATATGATAGAATCCAAAAATTTATCTTCTGTATCGACAATGATTTTTCCTTAACAATTCATCATTTTCATTATTATTTGAGTGTATAGAGTCTGAATATTAGAAGTCAGTAGATTTTATAACCATGAAAAATCCAGGAATGGTATTAAAACAATTTTTCTTCTATACAATACAATTGTGAATACAAACACCGTGTGACACTCTTGACAGTTATTCATAGATTTATTCACATGATTATTTTGAATAATAATGATGGAATTAAATATACTTCTAATTTACTGATTTTTTTCAATTTATGAATTGAATATATATATATTATTGTATAACCTTATCAATAATTGTTCTATTAAGTGTAATTTTTCAATTATTTAATTTGTCTATGGAAATTTTAAACATATGAAATCAATTAGTATTTATTACTAACATCCCTACACAATGAAATTACCCATCATGATTATCATTTAATATTCTTATAATAAGCTTTTTAATTACATTGAGAATATCCAATAGTTTTGAACATGATAATTGGGTAATCAAAAAGATAGAAGCATTACTCCATCAAATTAAAAAATATTGAAATTATGTATTTAAATTATTTTTATATGGATTTATACTAATTAAATATACATGGGTTTTTATAAGGATCTGTTGATAACATTACGATATAGAGTTTTAATCCATCATCTTCATATTATTGAATTATTTTATTTATTTTTTTATTTGTGGGATCTTGAAATTAATAACTCCCCAATTCATTGATAGGCCCCATAAGAAAAACTAAACTGTGAATTTGATGAATGTTTAACTAATTTTTTATGATATATTGGAAAAGGTATTTCTCTTCATTTGAATAATGTATGACATTGATAGTTTCAAAACGTTGAGTTAAGTCATTTTTATCCATGTGATTTTATTTAAAATATTATTTTATCTAAAAAATTTTATATACATCTTATGACCACTATAATGTTTTTTTATTTTATACAT